>JAQQSE010000140.1:2400000-3030367 GCA_035772565.1 Antheraea assamensis
TAGACGTAACGTTAAAATATAATTTTGTATAAATATTAGGTACGTGTTTTTAATAATCTATACTTATAACAACACAGTAAAATATGAAATCTATACCTTAAATATATTTCAGAAAAAAACACATTTTTTTATTTATATTTTATATGCAAATATATAGTTTGTAATATTTGTAATGCGTATTGTCTATAACAATGTAATAATATTTGGATGACCGAGCTTCACTAGGTGTCTTGCACTGAACAAGAATTGCTCATTTATTACTATTTAGACGTAAAACAAGTATTATTAATGGTAAACACGCCATTAAATTTCGATAATGTTGTGACATTAGTAAATGTTCATTTTGAGGTATAAAATGGATGTGATATATAATATATAGATATATTTTTTAATTGTTCTTTTTTATTCATTTCAGTTACAAAGTAAACGCGAGTTGTTTTTCAAATCGGACTCTGTAAGCGGCGGTGGAGTCAGTGCATCAGCGACACCAGCTGCGGCACCAACAGTGCCGCCGACCGCACTTAAAGATGCACTCGCCAAACGAGCAGCGACATTACCCGAACCGCATGAGAATAATCTCCACGAAACGAATGGCACCGCAGCGGTAACGAAACTTAGCAACAGCGTTTCCGTGGACTCACAGAAACCACCCAGTACAGCACCACCACCGACTCCTGCACCGCCAGTACCCACGTCAGCTCCTCCTGCAGCACCAGTACCCGCGCCGCTCAGGAGCACAGAAAATATCATAAAGGTAATAAAATCCTATGTATAGCTTTTATATTTTATAGACTAAGGAATACATAATGGACATTTTTATCATTTCTGATTGGAGGACGTGGATCTCTGGTGGGCTTATTCAAGGCACATATTATTGATAATCTATTTTCCTTGCCTATACACGCGTCATCTGTTTAAAATTATCTCAGATCATTAAGCAAATTACACTCGTTGTTTCTGAAGTTACGAAATGGTGTTAATATCAATGTGCTGAAGGTGTGTCTCACACCAGTGGGTAAATAGATTAATCTTCGTGTGTGCTGTCATTACCGCCAACATTATGCTTACTACAGACTATAATTAATTATCATAAAAATGCCCGTATTAAATGAAAACTAGTAAATATTAAGTAATTTAAATCACGATATGCCACAGAACCTTCTTATATATGTTATAGTAGTCATATAAAGCAATACGATGTATGTATGTATTTATTTACATAAAACTCTTTACTATAATAATCGCATTTGTTTTCTTTGGTGTTTTTTTTTATTTTCTATTGTAGGAAATAATATTACGTTACAAAAAATTGCAATAGTCTCCAAATAAGATTCGTGTTAAAATGTTTGGAGAAATGTATCAATAATGTAAATAATATGCAGTTTATAAATAACTTATTATAACTACTAACTTGTAACTTTCAATGCTAAATACATATTTATCTTTGGCTTGATAATTCTCATAACATTCTGAATACTTTCACAATGACTCTTGCATTTGATATACATATGCTGTGTGTTGTTGAATATTTAAATGCAATAGTTGACATTTAAATTTCGTCTATTGTCCTATATTCGAAGTTATATATTGGTTAGGTTTGAGCTCTATTTCATTGTTTTTTTACCTCACAGTGTATACGTACAACGTAGCTTTCTATTAGTGAAATAATAATTATAGTGGGATTAATAGTTTCAGACCTACAACTTTATTTATATAAGAATATTGTTATAGACTAGCGACCCGCTACGGCTTCGCTCGTGTATAAAATATATAGCCTATGTCATTCACTGAAAAAATGATTAATATCAATCCAGTAGTTTTGATTTATTACTGCCCTTGGCCCGCACGCGTTAAATTTGGAGTAACCTCAAAAATAACAGTATTTCTCATTATTTAATTTATGTTATTATACATATAAACCTACCTCTTCAATCACTCTATCTATTAAAAAAACCGCACCAAAATCCGTTGCGTAGTTTTATAGATTTAAGTATACATAGGGATATAGGGGCAGAGAAAGCGACTTTGTTTTATACTATGTAGTGATTATTATTTCCAGAACTTTACCATATTCTTTGCTTTTTTTCAGAAACCCGAACACCCACCTGTTGCACCAAAACCAGACTTACCTAAGATAGAAAAGCCAAAAACCAAAGAATTAGATGGATACGTCGGATTTGCAAACCTGCCGAATCAAGTCTACAGGAAAGCTGTAAAAAAAGGATTTGAATTCACATTAATGGTAGTCGGTAAGTGGTAACTAAAGTTCATGTTGTGTAAATAGTTTTTATGAGCTGCTTAGTAGTTTTCTTTTTTCATAATAGAGAGATCTTTTCATAACAACCTTGTTTTTACAAATGGTTTCATTGCAAGCATATCAAAGCAATTTAAAGTTCTAAATATAATAATGTTTGTGCATTTACCCATAATTTGTTTAGTTGGTAACGTCGATAACAGTAATGTTTTTTGGCCACTTTGTTATCAGTAACATGTAACACATAGCAATATTACTCTGTTGTTTTAGGTGAATCAGGCTTGGGCAAATCGACATTAATAAATTCTCTATTCTTGACGGAGGTGTACGACCGGGATAAACACCCGGGACCGTCGCTGCGAGTTAAGAAGACAGTAGGCGTAGAGACTAGTGTGGTACTGCTTAAGGAAAACGGAGTTAACCTCACATTGACAATTGTCGACACTCCTGGATTTGGTGACGCTGTTGATAATAGTAATTGGTGGGTATATTATTAGTTTTACTGAATATAATCAATTTAAATAGTTCTTTTAATACTACTTCCGCCTAGAGCTTATTAATAGCTGTTTATATATTTCTGGAATATCGATCCATTACTCGTGGAAGGGTGAAATTCTTTTTTTTAATATATTTTTATATATTATATAAGTCACGACATAACCATAGCACCGAGCTGCAGATGCTTTGTGAACGGTCGAATTACCTGTAATTATTGGATATTTCAACTAAACGTACGGGCAAAACCGCTGTTCAATCGGTTGCGGGTGGAACTATTAAAGTAATATTATCAATCTACAATTGATTTCCGAAAAGTAACGCCTTCAGCAATCTAATAGATAATTGACTGTTGTATACGGATTATAGTGGCACCTATGTTTCCGTGGTATAGAGTTCACGCCGGTTCCAAAGGTAGAAATATGTTTTTATGTTAACTCTGCATTGTATGTTTAGCGTGACCGCTTACTTAATTACACGTTCACCCAAATTATATACCCTCTATGGGTAGTTATCAGTGAATTTCTCTGCTCAATCTAAGAGGCCTGTATGATATGATTATTGTTATTGCGTAATGAAGTAATCATAACCACCACTGGATTGGAAGAAACTGTGTCGGAGTTGTTACGCCCACCGTGAAACTAATGAAGACAAATTGATGGTAGGCCAAGGTAGTGAATGTAAATACAAGATTCGTGTTGAAGTTCTTATTATTGCGGAAGTTACCTCGAGCTTGATATTTTAATTTGAATAAAAAAAAGTGTTTTAATATGTGTGTTACACGGATCTCTTATTTGCTCCTTATTAGATCGAACGTTTTATGTTAGGAAACTCTTTTTTTATATAATTTGTTTTGCTTGAACTTAAACTATCTTATTATATACATAAAATGATAGAGGTCTGCGGTTGTGTACGCATTACTCAAAAACTACTGGATAGATTGTGATCAAGTTTGTCTATGTTTTAGTTGTTGGATGCGCTTGGCCTTTTTTGTAAGTATTCTAGGAATTATTACGATAGTTTTATTTCATATAAAATTGTTGTAGCTTTAAGAAATTACGATTTTAATAAAGTTTACGCGTTTAGAGATTTTGTGATATAGGTCAAGCGGTGTGGTGCGCATGTTCAGGTGTGGACAACTAAACGGATAATTTTTTTTACAAAGTAAATTTTGTAACCATAGTGTTGTGCAAAATGTGCTGTTAAGATAATGAACAACGCAGACGAAGACGCGAGAATAAGCTATTTACATACAAAATGTATTGTGTAAATATTCATTATTCTTATTATAATGTTAATTATGGCATGGATATGAGACATATTTCCTCTCTGCCTAGTGTTGAGTGCCTATTCGCCTAGTTTTATACACTGCTTCAAACAAAGTAAAAGCGTACAATGTTTCATTATAGTTGGCAACCGATCATCGACTTCGTGGAGTCGAAGTACGAAGAGTTCCTGAACGCTGAGTCCCGAGTGACGCGCAAGGCCGCTCCCCCCGACACCCGCGTACACTGTTGTCTATACTTCATCGCTCCGAGCGGACACGGGCTCAAACCACTCGACGTCGAGTTCATGCAGCGACTCGGAGACAAAGTGAACATCATCCCCGTAATAGCAAAGGCCGATACAATGACACCAGAAGAATGTAAAGATTTCAAAGAACAAGTAAGTTCTTTCTAGCGGAAATAACATTATTACAACTACGTCATCTGTTTTGTTCTGTGTAAATACAATAGCATTGAAACTGGACAACAAATAATTCATATGTATCATATGAAAAATCTTTTACATTTGTGTGAATGTTCTGTAATATTACTAGGTGGTAGAGCTACTCTGAAACTATTACTGGTTTCAGAATGAATGGGTCGGCTCGCCCGGGGTAGTACCGCCCTCTCACAGAAAGCCGACGTGAAGTAACAGTGCTTGCACTGTTGCGTTTCGTTCGGTCAGTGAGAGCGCCGGAGGTCCACATATATTAAAAGGCCGGCAACGCACTTGCGACTCCCCTGGTGTTGCTAGTGTCTATGGACGGCGGTAATCACTTACCATCAGGTGACCCACCTGTTCGTTTGCCCCCTATAATATAAAAAAAAAAAAATTTAATTATATTTAACTATAATCGACTAAACGTAATTACTTAATTTTATAATCATTACTACGTCATAGTTTTACGATATTCGTATTTCGATTATGGGTGGGGTGTCATTTCGTTAGGTTTCCTTTTAATATACTTACATTAAACAAAAAATTACAACTAAGTTTCTTTTACCAAAAGCTATTTTGTCACGAAGTGCTCACAAAATATTAATCTTTCTATCAAGAGAGTAATTATCACAACTAGAGATGCTCTTGATGATTTTGGCATTTCTCGACGTAATAATCTTATTATTGCACGTTTACACTTAACGTTAAACAGTCATTCAATTTCATTACTACAATAATGAACATCATATAAAAGCATCCTATTTAATTTTACATTACAATATTATTAACATAAATGCAAATATATGTACAAAAAGAATGGATTTGGATTTTATTTTACTTTATTTCAGTATCGTTATTGTTAAATAGATATATAATATAAAAATCAAATTGCAATAATTAGTAAAAGCACTAATTATTTCAGCATTAAACATTTCTATTTGACGTTCGGACAATGTTATATAATCTGTAGCCTTAGAACTGTTTATACAAATACAAATATTTTATTTTCTAGAAAACTTTACAAAATATTAGCCTTAACAATAGCCCTGAACTAGGCACTGTCTGTGTCATGAAAGCCTAATATCTAGTTAATATAGCTGATGGTGGCGCATTTTAACATTTAAATTAGTGAGAACATTAAAGTTGGAGAAAAAGAAACAAAAATCGTTATATTAATTAATTAAAAACTACATAAATGTGTAAGAACGTGTGTGTATGTATAGTTATGATGAGTGCACTTGTGCGAAGGTAAGTGGGTGTACGTGTATATGCTCGTATGACAGAAATGTATAGATCCTAGGATGGTTGCTAACAGAGTATCTTAAGTAGATCTTCCGTCTGTTCATAGGAAATGCTAAGAAGCCATCGTTTGGTCATAGTTTTGATATGGTAGCATGAGCAACGTATGAAGTTGTAATCGTCCATGATTTTAGCAACTTTATTGTAATCGTGTTTATCATAACTATATTTAAATCAATTGCAATTGACTATTGTTTTATACTATTTAATGAATTATTGTTATTTGTAATCGTATTCGGCTTAATGATTATATGACTTAAACGCAGTAGAAATTAAAATAATAAATATTACTCTAACAATATATCTCTCCAGTTGGTTAATGATGAAATTATTTTTTTTGCTATACCTTCACGTTAGAGTACTACATATTTTGACAAGTAACAAAAGTGACTTTTTAAATTGCCCCTGTATAATGCGCACAAATTAACCAGGTCCATCATTTTTACCGATAGCAAAAGCTGTCTTGAAGCTATTTTGTGTAACCCTTTTCGGTCTAAAGATAAACACCCAGTAATACTTACAATTAGGAAAGCATTGTATGAGTGTCACAATTTAGGTTTTAGTACGGTTCTTACCTGGATCCCGGGGCACTGTGGTATCTCGGGCAATGAGACTGTGGACTCCTGCGCAAAATGTGCTATTCAGTCTGGGTCCTTGGACCACTACAGGATTTACGCGAGGGACTTATGCTTATTGTGTAAACCGGGGTTGTTTAATGCATGGCAAAAGAGTTGGAATATGTCCCGAAAATTAAAGGGCAAGCATTATGGCTCTTTGCAAATTGATATCCCACAAAAGCCATGGTTTTTTAAATTTAGAAATTTTACCAAAGATGTTACCTCCATCATTTGTCGTCTCCACCTTGGTCACGCATGTACACCAGTACATTTGGCTAAATTAAGGATAAGGGATCACTCTATTTGTGAGTGTGGCTTAGAGGATGGATCACTTGATCACATATTTTTTAATTGTTCTAGAAACCGTTTCTCTTTATATGATATTCTACCACCTTCTATTCCTCGTCCTATTAACATTATGTGTCTCTTAACTCTTGTTGCGAATAACCACCTAATTGTAGAATGCTTATCAAAATTTATTAAAACTAACAAAATTAAACTTTAGGTTTTAGGGTCTTTCTCTTTTTATTTTTCTGGTGTGTATTTGTAATCTAACAATATGTTTTATGTGTAGCTTACATGGGTTTCTTTTGTGGTTTCTGTTTGTAGGTAGTCCGGTCCGGAGATGTAAAAAAAAATAAAATAATAATAATAATATTAAAAAACTGTTGGGTACAATCTCTATCGTTTATGGCTCTATTCACTTGACATTGGCGAAATTGTGTGCACACACATGTTGCCATTTTAAAAGAAGAAGAAGTGCTTTTTTTTAATTCTCAACATAATGTTAGGGCAAGAGTAGTTAACGTAGTTGTGATTGTCGTTTCTTTTTCTTTCAAAGGTTTGTGTATGAATTGCTAAATTTACATTGAATCTCTTCTTTTTCTCCCTACTTTGGTGATCAGTCCTCTTTATTGGTCTTTTGATGACGTCAGTACTCCAACGAAATGGTGGTCTTCTAGTTAGAACTTTTTAGAAAGTTTTAGTGATATCTGATAATTATTGATCCGTGTTATTATATCCCGTTCACTACAATAGTGTACAAGCTATATTACGCGAGATGCCCCTAATATTACACAATGTAGGGTCACATAACACAAAATTGTGGATAACAAATATAAGCTACTACATGACAGAGTTAGATCCCGTCAAAAACTCCTGTATATTGAATTTTGAAATGAGGACAGTCCGATTTCTGTAAATAAACAAACTATTCGCATTTGCTCGCGACTTTGCACGCGTTTATTTAGATTTGATCTATCTCTCGGGGAGCGTAAATTTTTTTCTAAATTAAATTTACTCTATGTCCTTTTCTGTACACCCTAACATCGTGTATGCAATATTTTAAAGTAGTTAAACCGTGAAAGCTTGTCAAACACACTCACAATTGCATTTATAGTATTGGTTACGATTGTTTAGACAATAAGACACTAAGTAGAACTGATGAGTACCGTGTTGGTTTGTAGATAATGAAGGAGATAGGTCAGCACAAGATAAAGATTTACGAGTTCCCGACGAGCACCGGTGAGGAGGGTGAGGGCGCGGACGCGACGCGCGCCCTGCGTGCTCGAGTTCCGTTCGCAGTCGTGGGCGCCAACACAGTCATTGAACAGGACGGACGACGTATTCGCGGTAGGAAATACCCTTGGGGTATCGCAGAAGGTAACTATACATTTTTAGAGTTTCTATCCGTGTATAATATATGTACAAAGCTTAATTTATAAATTTAAATTAAGTAACGCAAAATCAAAATTATCAAAAAGAAAACTAGTTTTTGATTTTATTTGCATTATTGGACCAAATGAGGCTAGAGGAGTATAATAGATGTTTTCTATCATGTTTTCAGAAACGCATTAAAATGATTTTACTTTCATCTGTTAAAAATTGGCTTTTAATTTGGACATCAAACGAAACTGTTTTTTTTATGTTCTACTAAAAGTATTTGGAAAAATATTGGCCCCCAATTAATTTTACTATGGATAAAAAGGTTTCTTTTAAACTCGATAACATTTCGACATTATTAGCTGACATTTTGACTGTTTTTTTTTACTTGGGATCTACTTGGTATCGAATAAATTCCCATTGTGTTGATAAAAATCTGCATGGGACCGGCATGGTAATCAGATTACGATTTTTGTCTTAAGAATTTCCATTGGATAAATGCTGAACTGTATGCGTGTGATCTGTAGTAATAATATATTTAAATAACTCAATAAAAATACTGTATTAACATTTTTCAGTGGAAAATTTAGAACACTGTGATTTCTTGGCACTCCGAAACATGGTGATAAGGACACACCTTCAAGACCTGAAGGATGTAACGAGCTCCGTACACTACGAGAACTATCGATGCCGTAAACTGGCTGGACTATCTCACGATGGCAGACCGCATCGTATTAACTCTAACAAGTATGTAATATGCTATATAGTTAAGAAAAAAATAATAATATTAACCGACTTCAAAAAGGAGGTGGTTCTCCATTCGGTTGTATTTTTTAAATGTTAGTCACTTTAGAATTTAACCTCTGGCCTGTCCAAAACCGTATAGTTTTAAGGTCCGTTCAAACAAATGTAGTAGACCTTATAAAGAACAGGTCAACAGACTGTTGACAGCTTAAGCGTAAAAAAATTCCTGATTATTACAAAACTTTAAAAAATAACAAATGACATTATTGTAAAGTTATAATATTTATGAAAAATGTATTTTTAAATTACTTTTTCATTTGTACGAACTTTTTTTACTAAACCATAATATATCACTGTAACGATGTCAAGAAATTAAAAGAAAAAAAATAAAGACATAATGCGCCATTTTAGGATCTGTGTTTTAAAAAAATCAGCCGAGGGGTTAATCATTTATAAACCAATTTGGATTTTTTTAATTGGAAGCAAGGGAGTCCAATTTTAATTTCATTAGCATTGGACCTTGGATTTCGAAGATACGTCAGCGAAATCATTAAACTGAATATGAAAGCACTACGCTTCTTATATTGGTAGGTTTAGAATTAGGGTCGGCAACGCGCATGTGTTACCTCCGGTGTTGCAAGCGTCCATAAGCTGCGGTAACCGCTCACCATCAGGCGGCCCACAAGCTTGTTTGCCAACATTGTGTTATAAAAAAAGGGTTTATAACAATTCAAGTCTAGGTATGTACCTAACTACAGTCAGAGATCTTCTGTTGCATTTTTTAGAGTAATTTTTTTGAAGTCGGTTCTGTTTTTTGTTAAAATTGTCTTATTTACTTACTATAAATTCTTGTAATAATTTCTGAAATTAATATTAATTGCCAATAGTAGAATATTAAGTACGTAATGTTTGAATTAATTATTGTCTGGTTAGGCATAGGCATGGTTAGATGTGAACAACCTAAACCGACTCGGGTTGCTAATTTACTATAAATTTTTTGTTTTTTTTTTTTCTTTCTATCACCGTAACCAAGGTGATCAGACTTCATTTTAATGGGAGTGAAATTTAATGTTTCGTTATGATTGTAACAATTTCTCGTATGTTTCATTGCTGCATGTCTGGTCACCTTTCACTTAAAACTATGTGTAACTGTCGCTATTTAAGCTAAACAGTTTAGTTTATTTATGTTACGTATATTAAAACTAGTTAAAGCAACATTCTTTTACTCGAATGTTTTGTGCTTGGGCATGCAGAAATGGAAATCATTGTTGATATACTCATATGTGTCTGTCATGAACATGTTTAGTGTAACAATTAACTTTAATGGCTCGTAGCTTTTATATATTTTAAATGATTTAAAATGTAGACAATATTATTCACTATAATTCAGGATTTATATTTTAATTCCTTATTTTTTCTCATTTATATTTGTGGTGTCATAAATTCGTAAAGAATCGTGTGTTACTCGATTCCCTATATGTTCATGAGAGGTTCATTACATATTATCATACATAACAACTTGCAGTTCGTTCGCTTTCGCAATGGCATTAATAACAATTTATTTACGATCCTTTGTTGAATATCCATATCTCACGGTGTTCATTTGTGTTTGGCACATTGTTGTTGCAGAATGACGTCATACTTGTTAATGTTATTTTTACTCTTAAAATAACCCAAGTACTTAAAATGATCAGTATAATAGTTTATTACGTATGTCTGTACTACTTGGCCTGGCTAAAATGAACAAAGAAATGTTTACGCTGTCAATAGTACTTATATAGATTATTCATATACGATCATATATTATATTTTTCGTCTGACTTACTTCATACATAAATGATGTGTATGTATGTATATCATTGGTAATTGAAGATTTTTGTTTATTTCTTGCTGTATTTGTTTATCGATACCTGGTTTTAAATAAACTTTCTCTATATATAATTTGTTAATACTCGGAACTAGCTTTTGTTCGCGTCTTTACATTTGACATTACATTTAATAGATGAAAGGTAAGTAGTGTCTTTTTTATACCCCTGAGAACGTATGTGCAAAATTTCATGAGAATCAGTTAAGTAATTAAGGCGTGAAAGCGTAACAAAGAAAGAAACTTACAGTCGGAATTATATTATTAATAATTAAGAAGACAGAGAAAGAAAGAATAAGATAGAGATAGATGATAGATAAGATGAAAAATGAATAGAATCGATGGTATTATAGTAATTATGATTGTTACTAATGCCACTGTGCGGTGTTTGTATTGCGCGAGCACAGCCACATTGTGTCGTTAACTACGGTTGTGTTGGTGTTCAGTTTGTGCCCGCAAGGACTGATGAACAGTTTTATGACGATATGGTAAGTCCCGTCGCGATAATGACGAACCTTTTTCAGTGCAGTGACCGGTAAACATCTTGAGCTAATAACGGCCTGGCGGGGAGACGTACACTGTCGTGCAAATGAATGTTCATATTTTATATTTTTAAAATTTCTAGTATTATGTTATAATAAATGCATAGCTTGCAGAAACATCTTTTTCGTCTCACGGTAAAAACAGAAGTTTCTGTTACATTCGTAGTCTTTTGCACTATATTTTTTCCAAAACTTAAACTATTTTCATACGACAGTATACGAGATACGCCATTTTACTAGCTTATCTCTTTAGAATAGTTACTTCTCGTAGTGTTGTCCACCAATAGTAGTTTCTAATAACTTAACACAATTTTAAAATGAGAGACGAGACTCAAATACTATTATTATATCAATAGAATGACAACAAGTAACTAACACTTCAGCATTAAAATAAAAAAAAAAAAAACAAAATATGCGTCTATAACTATAACATATATCTATAACTCTGTACGTATTAATGATACATTAATATTTTATATAGGAAACCATCTTAAAAGTCTGCAGTTTATGCTAGTTAAAAAACTATAAATGGAAACATCTCTTATGAAGTTGGTTAAAAATAATATTGAATATTCTCAAAAAGTAATATTCTAACAAAATTGCACGCAAATGTACAATAATCGCGCGAACTCTACATCTATTCTCAAGATGTTTGCCGATCTTTGTGATTATGTAGAATTTATAGCACGCTGTTTTTTAGCTTTGTTTACTTTTAATACATGGATCTGCCTTTTGTGATGTTGTTAATTGTATTGGAATGTTGTAAAGAGGAGAAGTGTCTATATGAAATATATGTATGTATAATATCCATTTAAATAATAATATGTATGTATTTATGTATGTATATTAGGTGGCACCACAATAATCTAGTTTTCTTTTCTTCAAATGATTATGAAATTTTGTCAAAGATTACTAAAACTGTGACTCTGTCAAGATCTGAGCCTTTAATATTGATGTTTAGAGGTATAGAGAATCGATTTTTTCATTTTCCATGTAATTAACATGGGATTTTTTTAACTAAGTCTCTGAGTATCAATCTGAAAAAATAAACTTACATAATTATAGGAAATTGAATGCCCTACAAAAAAGGTATGTTATGATTTTATGATAAAACCACTTCTGTAAAAGTTATTCGAGGTTAAAGTTAGACATTTAATCAATTTCGAAATTTTTCGAATTTCGACCGAAGTTTGACACTAAATGAGGAAGATTTTCAATATTTGTCAAAAAAGCAAATAATAAAACAATTGAAAATGTTGTTTGAAAACATCAAGTTTAGAGGTCGCGAACCGATTTTGTTCATTTCTCATATAAATAAAATAGCATTTTTTTTTAACTTTGGAATTTTTAACTCTGCCTCGGATTATTGTTCTAAAAAACAACTTACATTCTCATAGGAAATTGAATGCCCTATAAAAATGCTGTGTTATAAATTTTTTTTATAAATCACTCCTGTAAAATTTATTCAAGGTGAAAGTTAGATATTTAATAAGTTTTGTAATTTTTCTTCTTTTGCCGGTAAGTTATTACAACTTAATGTTAAATATTGTTGATTATAAACAAAAATAATATATGTATAATGTTGAATTTATTAAGTGTACATTTCTTGTTCGGAAATCTTTTACTAAGGAATTTAGCAAAGAAGAATGAAGAAAATGGTCAATCGACAAAAAGTAATAAATTATAATGTAACTATAAAAATCAACTACATTGATTTTTATGTTTATTAATCAAACAACATTTTCAATTATTTTATTTTTTGCTGTTTTGACAAATATTGAAAATCTTCCTCATTTAGTGTCAAACTTTGGTCTAAATTCGAAAAATTTCGAAATTTATTAAATATCGTAACTTTAACCTCGAATAACTTTTACAGAAGTGGTTTTATCATAAAATCATAACATAGCTTTTTGTAGGGCATTCAATTTCCTATAATAATGTAAGTTTATTTTTTCAGATTGATACTCAAAGACTTAGTTAAAAAAATCCCATGTTAATTACATGGAAAATGAAAAAACCGATTCTCTATAACTCTAAACATCAATATTAAATGCTCAGATCTTTATACATTTTTTGTTTTAGTATTCTTTGAGAAAGTTTCACGATCATTTAAAGACTAAAAAAATAGAGTTTTTTGATACACCCTAAATTGTATATGTACATTAATTTCTATGGTCCTGCACGACCAGTTATTGGGGTGAAATTCTCTATAATTATTGAAGTATATGTAGGTGGTTGCTTTTATCCGAATTTTAATTCAAATAATAAACGATATACACACAAATTTTCTTATTCATTTATATAATTTTCCTGATTGAAAATGTTATAATATTGTAAAATTGTCATTAACTTCAATTTTTTTTTCTGGCGTATTTTTGGAATCAAATTTATATTTATTTCTTTATAGAAAAGTGTGTAATTAGATATCATGTAATTAAAAAATAATTAGTTTTCACGTTTTAAGACAAATTTTTAATTTTAAAATTTACCGTTTCTTTTTTTCTTACAAAGATTTTAATAATTAAAGTTATTGTTACTGAATAATTATTTTTTATTTACTTATAAATTTTAAACATGAATGTTTGCTTCTCAAATAACGCACAAATAATGTCAATGTATAGTTATGGTAGGTTTATTGCATGGAAACTTTGTATTAACTTAAACCGGCTACCGAAAAAGGTCTAGTATTATACCATGATACAATTTATGTAATATATAATGATTTTGCTTATTCCCTTGATATTTAATAATTATTTGCTTTTTTTAACCAACGCAGTTATATTTCAAAGCGATAATTAAACAAATACAATGATATCATGCTTTAGCGGGCACCGTTCCACTAATTAATTGTACATAAATTCCGAAATCCAAATTGAATTGCGTATTTCTTACAATTAAAGTAAAAAAATACAATTTATTATACGATAGAAAATTTGACGTTTTTGGTTTTACGTTATATACTTTGTATTATGATGCATGATATTCACATTCCAATTTGTCAAAGTGCTATAAATAAATATTTATATGTTATTTATTTATTTGAGTATAATTTTAATGAATTATATTTTATACTTAAATGTTCAATATTTTGTTCACAGGAATCCTCTCGTCCAAATGGAAGAAGAGAAACGGGAACACGATCTGAAAATGAAAACAATGGAAAGTGAATTAGAACAGGTAACATTGTTGATGTATTTTAATAATTTTTATGTTATAATCAATATATCTATATTCGTATTCTTATTGTTATAAAGTCGTAAAGTTCGTTAATATATTTGTAGTATATAATCTTCGGAACTACAAATCTATATTTAAAATTCTTTCACTGATGGAAAGCTATGTTCAGGCTGACATTAAGTTATGTTTTATTATTATTATATTATAGTTAATTAAAATTAACTATATATTATAATAATGTTGCCATTCTGACGGTAAAAATGTATTCTATAACAATAGGAGTCTATATATACCGTTTTCAAATTAAAAATTTGTCGGCAAGCACCTGTTGGTATCTTCAAACAGCTGTACTTCAATGCAAGTTCCCTCTAGGTATAACGTGTTTACTATCTTAGACCATATCGTCATTTAACACGAGATGAGATTGTGGTCAAACCCATAAGGTATTAAAATATATCATCATCATTAGACTGTAAAAGATCTACTACTACAGTGTCATAGGTCTATTTCCGAGGGAGGGTATGGACATAATCACCACGCCAGCTCACGACGTATTTTTGACTTCAATTTCGGAGATATCTACCATTCTATATTTTTCAACATACGGTGGTCCTATAAGATCACTTCCCAGGTTCAGGTTTCTCCATAGTGTTTTTCTTCACCGTCAGTCGACTGTGTCACCAATTGAAAATTAGTAAATGTTCGCTAATTCTGGAAACTTCGTTGATACATTCCGGGATTTGAACCTGTGAACCAGATTGATATTCCACCGGTGTAACCACTCGACCAAAAAAAAACATGCAGTATCTTAAAAATGGTTGTGCTGTATCTTAACCCCTGGACTGTCCAAAACCATAAAGGTTTAAGTTCCACTTAAAAAAATGTAGACCTCATGAGGCACAGGGTAACAGGTTTATGTTGGCAGCATAAGCTTAAAGAAATACCTGATTTCGTACAAAACGTTGAAAAATAATAAATTCATCAAATATAAATTATAATTTTTTAGTAAAATGTAACATTTGCACGAACTTTTTTTTACTAAACTATGAAATTTACAATATACTATGTCGTGAAATTAAAAAGAAAACTAAAAACATAATCCGCCATTTTGAGATCTGGGTCTTAAAAATCAGCCCAGGGGTTAAAGTGGTTTAGTGTGTGTCTTTGAAGGTGGTTGCTATAGTTAACTGACGTGTATGTGTTAGGTGTTCGAAATGAAAGTCCGCGAGAAGCGGGCGAAGCTGAAGGAGTCGGAGGCGGAGCTGGCGCGACGGCACGAGGCGACGAGACGTGCGCTGGAGGCGCAGGCGCGCGAGCTCGAGGAGAGACAGCGTTCGCTGCAGGCGGACCGGCTCGCGTGGGAGCGCGAGACCGGTCTCTCGCTCGACGACCTCCGGCGCCGCTCGCTCGAAGCCAACAGCAAGGAGTCAGTACTATTTTTATCATATACACTCCTCGATAATCTTTTTCAACGCTCTGGATATAGCCTAAGTTTTGGTTATGCACGTAATATGAGGCCATGAGAACCATAGTGGTCTAATTCAATGGAGAAGTCTTTTGAGTACTGTAGAAAATAAAAACAATATTTTTTTATCTCTAGATCACAGATTAAAAACCATAACAGTGTTTTTCATGCCATCTATTGAATATTCATTGTATCACTTTTAGATCCTCTTAGTTCTATCAACATTTTCAATTTTAAGTGTAAATGATACATTTTTCACTATTTTAATAATTCAAATTAAAATATTAACGTCGAAAAAAGCGTAATTCAGCTGTATAATAATAAACTCCTATTAGAAAAATATTTCATAAAAATATACTTTTTCCTTTAAATCTAAGTAATTTTATAGCATGTTAATTTTAACAAAATTTTGATAGAAATAGCCAAATTATTTTATTTCAAAGAAATTTCAATATTTTGTATAATTTCGAAACGTAGTTAGTAATTATGAGTATTAAACATGGTTAATTTATTTCAGGACTGTTGACGGGAAAGATAAGAAGGACAAGAAAAAGAAAGGTTTGTTCTAAATTAATGGGCCACGTCGGTGTTGTACCCACCGTAACCGTAACTGTACCGTGACTAACCGCGGCAGACTCCTAACCACGATCGAAACTACGAAAGTTTAATTTGACTAAAACCAGTCACTTTTTGTATGACGTATTGACGTAATACTGTCACAGTGTCTACATCCATGTTATAATCACAATATTATGGTTATGACATATAATAAAATACAAAATATTACTTCTCTATTTGTCTTTTAGAGAACGGTTTCTTTTCTAGTAGCTTCGATTGACCATGATAAAGTAACGCGAGGAAAAAAATATACTCAAATGTATTTATCTAAGTAACATAATTTTAACTTAAATTTCGAAGTTTCTTTTTCTAATTTGTAGATGTACGTGCACTTCCTTGTTAATTTTAAGCACTTTGTAAATATTATAACAAAGGATGGATTATTATTGTAATTGATTGATACGTAAATAATAGAGGTTGGTTGAGAAACTGTGGGCCCATTGGAAAATAAATTAAAAAATGGTTTTAGATATTGATTTTACTCTGATTTGAAATGCGTTTAGATTTCGAGGTTCGTAAAAATTCCATATTATTGATAAACTAGCTGCCCGCTCCGACTTCGTACGGGTTTACTAACGAAAAAAATGTGAGCAAATTGTTTTCTTTATAATACGTTCATGTATTGAAACGAATGACAACCGAACGACTGAAAGTAAATCTGTCAAAGATTTGAATGATCTCTCTCTCTTTCGCTCTCTTTTGTCTCATTCACTCAATTTTCTATATAAAGACTTGTTAACACAATTTTTTCACTTTTCCGTATGATTTTTCTAACATTTTCTTTAGTGGAAACCCTGTCCTGATAATTGTAAACACAACAAAATAAGAATTAGCCAAATAGATGCTGCATTAAAAGTAATTTACGATTTTTTTAAATATAAAATACAATTTTGAGAATAATCATAATCTTACATAATACCTACTGAAGAAAATTGGAATATAATTTTAATTTAACTGAGACCTCGGAATCTGCTGGCTCCTGGTCTATTCTCAAACTCATATTGATTGTAGCTTAAAGTATGAATATAAAATTATATTATATATGAGTGGATTTCTTCGTGAAATTCTTATAACATTCTCCCGACGTTGTCGTGTAAATATCAATATAAATGAATAGGGATTATAGTAACGGAACCATGAAATAATTATTTTTATTTTTTCGTGGGCCTTCAGACTATTTCGATGGTATTGTCTAAAAATGTTCGCTGCACGTGGCAAAAGTACTGCTGATGAAATTTTCTCGGTTAAGGTATCATTAATATTTATGTAATTTTGTGTTACAGTGCCATTTTCAATGTTGTACGGAATTTAGTTCGTATATGTCAAGTGGAAATCGCTTTGTCTTGTGTAATCGATTTAAATGTCAGAACTAACTATCGGCTATAATTATGTATTTGACTGTAGAATTATTTACAAATAACATATTAATGGTGTAATAATTATATAAGACTCATTCGACTTTTATTGTTCAAATCTAGTGCCTAAACGTTTGTGTGAAAAGTTAACAACAGACCATTAAAATCCAAGTAAAACTAGTAAATTTTACTTACGATAGATTCTTACAATATTGATTTTGTAAACATATGTTTTTCTTAAAATAAAATCTTTGTTTTTGAACAAAAAAAGTTGATTGACCTATATAAAGCATTTATACAAACATTCCCTATCTATTTCTATGTTAATTTGGTATATAATACTATTGGACTCGAAACATTAAAACGCTTTTGTAATGATTCGATTGAAACTGAATGATATAATTGTTAAAAATGTCGTATATTTATGTTTTTTGTTTTGTAACGATTGAGATTATTTTGTACAATTTACAGATTGGTCTTTTAAGAGTGTCGCGACTGGCATAGTTATCTAAAAAAGAACTCTCTTCCATATACATCGCACATTTTAGTAACTTAATATATTTATACACCAAGGAACAACGATATAGAAGACTTGAAATTTTAATACATTTTTTAATCGAAACACGTTTTTATATTAATATAATTATTTGTCAAGTACGCATTAAGTGCACGATATAATGAATCCTGTCTAATACGTATCGGTCCCTTAATTACTTAAGAATAAAAACGCCATAAAAAATCAATGATTACTTAATCACTTTAGATTGGCAAATTCAAATATTGTTCCAATCATAAAGTAATATGTCGACTTTTTTATGGAACTTCTTGTAAAGATTTTAGTATTCTATATATAGTAAAAATATAGTTCCTTTAAAACCCAGTCACGCCAAAACTACTAAATGTGTCGTCATTTATGTAGGCGGAATTTTTCGTAGATTGTTCTAGACTATTTATTTTTGGGATTCGATTGACTCTGTCATTTTTATAATCCCAACGACACAGGTGGGAATTAGCTAGTAAGCATATAAAGCCAATACTGTCGTTGTAATTGCTAACGCTTTGGTTTTGGTTATAATATGAATTTGCCATTTTGAATTCTATTTTCAGACATTTTTGCTATCGATCTATTCTTTTAAAATAAGTAATTAAGTGGCCACGTATAATCAATAGATTTCGTTTTACATGTCAGACTGTATTGATTTTTTTAATAACATAAATCTGTAGTATGCATTCATTTTTGTAAAGGCTATGAGTAAAGAGTAACTATCGTTTGGGCCTAATTTGTTCTATGGTTATTTTAGTATATTTTGACAATAATCAACTATCAATAAATATTCAATGATTAATGAATATTTGATAATAAAATTTTACTTGTCGAATAAAAAAAAATCAGGTAGTCTTTTAGACATTAACGTCCATGAAGTTGCCAAATAGCTTATAGTAACTGTCAGCTTATCTGCGATGAAAGTATGGCATTGCACAAGTATATTATATTTAAGTACTTGTATTTTATTATATATACATTATTGAAATTCAATAGATAGACAACTAAATACTTATATACAATAAATTTATCTTTGGCTATAATTCGGCCATTGTTGTGAAATGTTTATAACACAAAGAGAAAATTTACTTAAATTATTCTAACAAATGTTTTCCATTACTTTCCTTTCTATGTAAACAGATAGAGATAGAATACTGTAGTTATTACAAGTTGGCATTAAAACGAAAATTTTAATATTAAAAATGTTCTAAGAGGGGACACATTTTAATTATATATGAATAAATAATGAATTTTTGGCTTAAACTGTGCGTTCAACTATTTTAAGGTGTGAATTCGCATGACGCTGCGTTATTATGCATTAGTATAATAGCTTAGTGATAAAATATGCTCATAGCTCAGTTGTGAAAACCTAGCTGTAGCTAGCTATAGCAATACATTGCAATATGTTAAGAGAATGGAATCTTAGGATTTCTGAATAAACTGAAACTGGTTATTTTCATATCGTATGAGAAGGTACGATATATAGTATTCTTATAATACGTCTAAAATGTAAATCCAATTATATTAATAACTTACATTCAATATACTTGATGATTATATTTCGCCATTAAAGTTATGACACTGATCATGCAAGTTGTTCACAGACATGGGAGACAGCTTAATTTTAATTTGAGTTACAAGTATGTGTTAAGTAAGGCTTACTAATTATTTTTTGTTAATACTTGGATATATACATATGTTGTTATAAAATTAAAATACATAAATTTGACATCTTGTGTAATAGATATCTTTTTAATTATTTTTTGGTTTCTGTTCTTTCCATTCTAAGATATGGCAAAGAGACCATGCAGCCAAATGTAATTGATACATAATTAAGAGTGTATTTTTTGTTTTTCTCCGACTGGCGTCGCAGAATTATTTACCAGTATCGGTGTGTCGTTTCGGTGTATGTCATAATTCAAATTAAGTTATATTATTAAAGAATTGAATTTCTCTTGTCTCGTATATGTTAATATCAATTTTTAAAATATTGTTTACGTGTGTAACATTACCTTAGTGAAGTCATCTTTTAACAAAACTTTCCAGAAACTTTCCTGACATATGAGGTAGTTTAAATGTAACGTTCGCCGCTATTATATTGAATTCATTTCATGTACAATAACCAAACTACATAACGCAGGTCTTATTAATTAAAAATAAAACATATAAAAGACCCATCAAACATAGGTTGTTCCATTTAAAGTTATGCTTTTATAATAAGAAAGTGACTTTCATCTAATCAGAAACTCACGTCTATTATCTGTAATAACACATAGTATATATAGGCAGATTTATTAAAAATAAAAAAATAGAATAGCCAGGGATACAAAGGCGTGTTCACACTTTCGCATAAGTTTCTAAAAAAACGTAGCATCTAGCCCCCTTAGTTCCGGGCAATCAAATATAACCTAGATATTTTATTGTGAACTTTAAATTTTGGATGTGTCAGTGTCACAACTTAGCGACGTGGTGATTTTGTAAATAATTATTTTTTAATCACATTTATTCATTAACGGGCACATTATTACAACTTGTTATGCATAATCTGTATATAACCAGCTAGTACTCGGCGGTTATGTGTACTGTATTATTTCCTAAATTATAATTGTTTCCGGATTAAATTTAATCGTTTAGGTCATAAGATTATGCTTAATTTTGAACTTTGTGTAGGGTTCTTGACCCACTTTACCACAAATATCATTTGCTTAGTCATTACTACGGACATGTGATGCGAGTTGAAAGAACAAAAGCGTTCAGGACGATGTAATATATTGTACCTTTGAATAAAATATAAATAAATACGTAATATATAGGACGTTTTGTTTCATTTTATCCCAAAAACTAACAACCCAATTATATCATCACTATTTACTTGTTACTGTTGAAGCTAAACATCTGTATGAGAATTTAATCAACATTGAACTTATTAATTATCTAATGTAGACTCCATTATTATAATACGCATAACAGAGAGCACTTTCTGAAAAATAAATCCGTGGAATAGGAATAGAAAGGTATTTAGCGCTGCACCGTAATTCTTGATCTGAATCATGTAGTCGTAAATAAATCGTTTTTATCTTTTATTTTTGTCAATGACAAATTTAAATTTCGATATTTGGCTGGAGTGAATAAAATGGGAGTAAACTGCCACTCCCACGACTAGCATACTAAATACGCAAATCGTATGATATAATTAGATTTTATTATAATTTTACTACTTTTATATGTAGTAATCTATTTTGCATTACACAATATTTCAGCGGCCCAATCCATCGCTCTTTTATTTAGGTTATTAATGCAAAATGTTCTAAAACATTTATGTGTAACTAAGCTCCCTGAATGTTCATAATTTATAATCCCAGCATAAAATAAGATTAGTACTGTGGTTATCAGCTCCTTGAACGAAAGACATCATTACACTCCGTATCAGATTAAATAATAAGTTTTATATGTAATTTAATATGTCCGAATTGTAGTTACGGCAAATAATACGAATGAAATGGTTCAAAGTTTAAATTCAGGTTACATGATATAAATATTTACTGCAAAAGTTTCCCGCTGCTATACATTACCTTACATGGCAGGCGGCTCCTTTCGCTGTAGCGATACTATGGCCACTGGGACTAATAATTATATTAAAATATAGCTTAAAAGCTCTATGTAACGAAATATTTGGTTACTATCTAGATATGACATACAATTCATGAGTCGTGGTTATTTACATTAAAAAACCTATTATTGCATTTTGGTGGATGTATGTCAGTTGCATGTATTGTATTCATATGAAAAAACTTCGACATAAACCTGAATATCCACATATTCCCTTGAGTATCATCATTTCTAAAGATACAATACAGAGGACGGGAACTTTAAGGATTTCTAATTAGCCGAGGTTCATGAAGCAATTGATGGAATAAAAAAAAACGACAAATATTCTTATGAATTCTCTTTATTCGGTGATGTATTAGAATACGTACACAGTGTTATTACGTTCGTCGTTCACGTCAAAATACAATCCTTATTAAGTTCACAAACAACCTCAAAATTTATGTAAACAACATTACTACACCTAGGTATATTATTGAATATCTTTTTTTGGCAGCACTAGGGAAAATATACCTCTACTTTTTATTATAATGAAAATGCAACTTCAAATATCATAACAATCACAACAATTTCGACGATACAATCTTAGTTACCTACAAAATGTAACGTCAATTTTTATTTAAAATATTCAAATACTTATTCATGAACGGTACATACATTTTATAATTAAACCTATAAAAAATTAATATATTTACAACTACTATTAATTTGTTGGGGTTTATTTCCTTCAGGGTACATACAATACCTTATAATTATTAAAGAACAGTAGAAATATATAGTTATTTATGAATCAGTTTTAGGTCGCAAATTGTATCAATATAATATCAATCTGTTCTATAGCATTACCTACGTGTTACAATAATTATTACGTTTCTTAGGCTATTATTTTGTTTGTTCTCTCGAATATATTGGTTCGTTTTTACCATATTTCATCAAAACTACTTCATTCCCAACGCGAATAAGTAAATTAATAATTTATGATTAGACTAAGACTTGAGAACAGTATTAATAAGCCAATAATATTTAATAAAATCTTTCACCTAAATTATCATGTACGTGTATCACGTACCACATAGGTGCTATGTATGAAATAACAAATTATGTGTGTATATCATATTGCAGTGATTTTAAATGTGTTAGATAATTATCAAATCATGTGTTTTACTATATAACAAGGAAACAGTTTAAAATATGCTTAGAAAAAGGTAACGAATACAGAGCATGAACAGTATTTTAAAAGTGGAGTTAAAAGTTAGAGCGTAGACGTTTTATCTTGAAAGACCAACCTATGAACTTAATGCATATAGAAACTATCATCTAGTAAGAAGCAAGTTTTTTTAAGGACGAAGAAGATACCGCTTATTATCAATTTCATCTCGATTAAATTTACTTACAAATAACTATGTTAATATTAACTTTATTGGGTAATTATTATTGGTGTTCTTTCGTGTCAATCTATATTTAATAATTATTAAATTGTTCAAATTAAAGGACGTTGTACTAAATCTCCATAAGTATATAGTAATATCACAAATCACTGTATATCTAAATACTACTTACTTACTAATCGTTAAATTATATATGTATATATATATATATATATGCAATGGAAGTAAATTATGAGTACTACAAATTTATTGTTGTAGGAATACGTTAAAAATCACGCGAAGCTATTATATTGTACGAGGCTAATTAGCTACATGTTTGTTTGTAGTAACGTTTTAGATCCGATTTCACTACGCGAATAGGCACAATGGCACAACTATTGTGTTAACATACTAAATCTACTTATTTTTCTCGGTTAAATACTCGTATAGTTATCTTTTTGTATGAATAAGAAATTATTGTTTTTTCTTTTATACAACAATGGTCTGGTGTAATCCGCAAACCCCTATTTAAGCTTTACATAAATGAAGTACAGAATAATAATTTAAACGATTTGGCACAATGTAAAATAGCATTTAATTTTCAGTTTTCGAATAATTATGTATAGGCTTTCATTTTTAGTATATTATTCAAATAACTATGAAGTTCTCTAATGTTGTATTTAGTGTATAAATATATTAATTATTGTTGGTCATCAAATTATTATGTCAATATAGCTTTGGTGTCTCTTAATAAATAATTTAGCTGATATCACAATGTACACATATTTGGTGTTTATATTATCTAGCCGACTAGCTACAAAAATAAACATAAGACAACAGAATAATAATAATAATAAACTTAACTGGTAATAACAGTCGATGTCGTTTTTACACTAATTCATGAATATAACTTTACTGGCCACAAGTTCGATTCACAACTCTTCATTATAAATAAAGCTTTGAAAAGCTCATATTAATCGTATTAATTATAAAGATTCAACTAGATCAATATTAATAATAAATTTAGTATTACCGTTTTACCAATAGAGATAGATTCCTTAATATTAAGTAAGTACTTTACCATAAAAGTAAGAAGGCGAATATTAATTACTAAAGAATAGTAGTTATATTTAGTAGTAACAATGTAACAATTTTAAATAATTTTATTTGAAAAGAAAAACTTAAATCGACGCATACAGATAAAGTCACTAAATCTATGCTTGAAATAAGCCAAGTGTTATATAGACCGTTAAGTAGAGATGAAGTCTCGAGCACAGACAGAAGACATCATTTCGATGACTATAGGCAGCGTGGTGCAAAGCGTTAATACATTATACAAGTGTGACTAGTCAGTTACCAAGGATAGCAAGATAATATCACTTATATTAATTGGATAATATTACGTGCGATTGCTTTTAGTTAGGATGTTGTAAGGCCTGGACGATACAAAGGATTACAAAAAAAAGGACGTCACATTCAATTTTGTAAATAAAACCTATTACCGTACTTATTAACTTAACTCATTGCTACATGTAGTCCCGTGAAACTGTAGAGGCCTTGCCAGGTCAACAGTGTACTCAATTCGAAAAAAATAAAATAATTCGTTGCTACAGCGTCCATACCATTTATTACTTCAAAACGATTGTTCTAATTACTCTGTTTCTATAAAAGCGTATACGGGCTTTGTCAAAAATGGACAGTGCTTTATTATTTTATACAATATCCATATACTACTGAAACAAAAGGGTTAATTGTAAGTAAGTCGCCTGAATCTAAAGCAATATAAAGAATGAGTGTTTTCAGTCAAATAAACCAAGCATGCTGGACATTCTGACATAATTCATTCACCATTTATTTCATACTCTTGTATTCACCTTTTTAAGATAAATATTAGAACTCGTCTTATTTTAAAATGAACACGAAATTAAGTTCATCCAGTGCTAGGCACTGTCGTAAGCTACTAACGATACTTAAACACTAAATAACGACTGTTACTTCATTGTATTTATTATTAACAGTAAATCTACGTATGATATGTTCATTATTGCTGCAACCTGTAAGTTAAATAGCAATAAGACTGCATGCTGAACGAGACTGTATGCTTATCATATATAGAACAACACAGCAGTCAGCCGATCGACATGGAGGCATGCAGGTGTGTAGAACTATGCTTGTCCGCCGTCTGCGTCGCGTTCGTAACTTCAGGTCTATATAACACCAATCGAGCGATACGGGAGCCGCTGTTGCAACCACCAGAGTCAATTTCCCTTATCTTAACATTTAAACATCCCGCCGTCAGAAAGATGACGTACGACATCCATTACACTGAACCACGTAACACACATGCAACACACATCTATTTATTTCTTAGACAATCATGCAACGTTTACTCGCCGCGCATAACAGCTGGCATAACAATTTTAATACAATGAATTATTTTATTATGAACTAATAATGTATTTACACGAAGTCTTTGAAAGAGAAACTTATCCGTTAGTAGATAACGCGATAACATTGATGGCAATAGTTTATTGTTGAGTCGTTTTGAAAGTATAATGTAGCTGTAGCTTGATGTATGTATATACCTAATTATTGTCAGATGCAAAAATAATGTGAGGAAGCGTACGTGCATAAAAAATAAAGTAAATGTGCAACAGGACCATAGAAAGTGCAGACGGGTGAAACAATAGACATATATCATAGGCTTGACAGTGCTCCGGGATGTTGTTTACACTAAAGATTAATATTTAGGAAGGTAAGTTTTTTCGATTACTCTCTTAAAGTTAAAAGAGGAACTTAAAAAAATATGTTACTCTGTGTTATTGTTAATATTATTTAATTATGATAACAATGTGTAATATTATGAAAGTGTAACAAGTATTATTGTACGATTTCACTCTTCTCTTAATTCATTGATCACAAATCTGTACGAGGCAATATTTCGTGATAAATTAATATATGCAATTATATACGAAAATATATAAAGAATTGTTGCAAAGTGAGAGAAATCTCGATATATGGTATAGGCGAGTGAATATAAGATGCATATAAGAAAATATTACGGTTATATTTTAACGATTTTCGACCTCCAATCGAATTTAATTTCCTCACTTGCAACAAATAACAAGACGTATATAACAATATTAAATACGTTTTTGTGTGTCGCAGGTGCTATTCCAAAACTTAATCTGTATATCGTACTGTCCATCTTATTAGTATTGAATTGATTGCTATAATTTATTTAGTAGCTGCTGAACAATGCTTCTTAAATACTATATTGTTGCAGACATAGCTAAAGGCTGCTGCATACGTGTTAGTGACAATTATTTTTTTAAATAATTCAATGTGAAGAATTCTAACATCCATCTGATAAGTCAAAAAATTGTACGGCATATTGTCTATTTTAAAGCTATTTATTCATTATAATAACGCGTGTGTAATATTATTCAAGGCATTTAGTATGTAAATATTTCTATATTTTTTAACTACTTCTAATCGTTAATTTTACTTTGTAAATATTGTTCTTTTAACAAAGATATCTGTGGAAAGTGTAGACTGTAGCGCATAAATGTAAAGTTAGCTCGGGGTATTAGCGCTTTTAAAGCGTTCATATGGGGGTCTAAGATCACTTGGTGTCGTTGTACTCTATGGTCCAAATGTCAAGACATTTTTAGATGAGCATTGCGAAAAAACTCGCAATAAAACTGTTTGTATTGTAAAAAACTAAGCATACACGAAAAGGACACTACTTAGTACTACTCCCTATTGTTGATTATATTAATGTTCGTTTTACCTAAAAGCATGGATTGAACAAAGATTATTTTTCTTTTACACGATGTAAATATACTTCGATTCCACCTCATTTATTGATTATTTCAGGTACACATAACGATTATTGTGGCAGATTTCATATTTTATTAATATTCATCACACGGTACCAAGAGAAGTTGACAGTATCTGTTTATACGCATTGCCAGTGCTTTTAGTTTAAAACGCTTATCCGACTTTTCAGGAAAAACACTCGTTGTTCGACTTGTTGACTAGAATACGAAGAGTTAATAGAAGCTCACTTTAAATGACACTAGAATAGTAAATAGTGTTTGAAAAGGCCTGTCTTTCGTTATATTAGGCTGGACGGGCGCTTTTCCAACTAGCGTTAAAAAAAAGTTTTCATAGAACAAATGATAAAATGTGTATATATTCAATTGAGAGCGCTCATAAGCGTATCTTATATAATCAACGATACGTAAAAGATTTCTATATTTGTACTCGATAAAGTGAATTTAAGATAGAATCTGAAAGTGAAGTACGGAGATATTTAAGAACATTTAGGGCTATATCAGTATATGTATTCGATAAATTAATCTATATAGTAACTTCTAGTCTGCGTAGGTATGTATATGTATAGTGTGAAAACAGTATAACCAGTTGGACTACAGAACCCGGGGTTTTTGCTAGTGAACTACTTACACCGTATAGGTAATTATAAAGTTCGTTTAAGCACGGAAAGCAGCCGTACAATTTTATACCAATCAAAGTAATACTGAAGGTTATTTGAGGCGACGAGTTGTTCTAAGACGTTTAACCGTTTAAAACAAGAGGAAGCTGACCCTGGTCCGGCGCGCGTCGCCCTTGCCGCGCCGGCCCATGCCGTACTGTCACATAGCCGTGTCCGAGCTGCTCCCTCCAGGCTTGGCGTCGCCACCTCCTCCGCCGCCCGCTTCCTCGTCGCGCGCCGCACCGCGACCTCCAGCCGAGCCAGCTCCACCAGCGGATAGACCGGTGAAGTCCAATTTGTACTGCATCACATCACAAACGTATTTCAAATAATAATACCACTAAAATCACTATGAAATAAATACATCAATTTTTGAAGTCACCAATAACGTATATATATATATAGATAGAATTATATGTTAATATATAAAAAAGTGATCTATATTTTAATAACAGTGGGTATATAAACACGCTATCGTTGACTTCAGTACAACACCGTTCCTCTAAACATAATAAATTCTCATCAATATTACAAGAAACACCATGCACATCAAATCAATGTCATTATAAAAGCAAATATTTAATCCACAGTCGAAAAATTCTGAATAATATTATAATTCAAATTATTTTCGAAAATTTAAAGGAAGAGGTAAAAGATCGAATTGTTCGAGTCCGGTAAATTCTAGCAAAAAATACTCTGTTATAAGAAATAGCCGAGAGAAGGGCTTGCCTTAAAGTTTATAACGTAGTAATTTATAAACTTTAAGATGAACATTTAGTAAAATACCACACAGATTCTAATCTAGGTAAATCGACATCGCAACATCACATCAACAACATCCAAAGTTAGCTATTGGTTACTCCACCAAACAATAAGACTACACTAAATTTCCAATATATATTTTATAATAGTTATATCACAGTAAATTTAAACTTTTGTTAGTCACATTTAGTATTATTATTTATTGGTTTAAGCTCAATTTGTTACAGAGCTTTTCATTTCGATTGAATACCTACTTTAACCATTCAATACACTATTTTCACTTTTATAGATGGATGCTTTTTGTAAATTAGGCTTCCAATGCATAGGAACTCTTTGAGGCATACACAGGGAATACTGAAAAGGAAATAAAACCAAAAGGAATCAAAATAAAATGGTCGAACATCTTTAATAAATAAAAAGTAAGTTGGGATATTTTCAAACGTACACAATTATTATATATGTTTTGTATTTGATTTAGCAACAAAAATGTTTAATCTTCTAGCGTTGCAGCTTGCGTTTAAAGTATATATATTAGATTATTTTTATTTAGCAACATTAATTAAGGTTTTGATGGGCATGATTACATAGAACATGCTTTATTAACTACACATTAAGGTACATGAATATCTGAATGATATGATAGTGCAAGACAGAGACAGACCGAGTCGTCCCTTTTCGCTGAAGATTTGTTTATCGCTTTGTCCAGCGGTATAAGACCCTGGAGTGGAGGGAACCACCCGGTGCATGGCGAAAGGAAAACAGAAATAAGAACAAATAAACACGTTGTAAATAAAAATGGGAACTTTGATATTTTAATTTTTCTATTACTATCAAACTAAAATCTAACAAAACTAAGAAGATTTATTCTTGATTTTCTGTGAATGCTTAAATTTATTTATGGCAATTTTAAAGTTTCATTAACGTCAATTGTGAACCAAGAATAAATCTTAATGCTGGAATTACACTTTTCCACCCTTTCCTGGAAGTCTAACAATCACGAATGAAATATAATCTTTAAAGTACTTAACAGGTGCAACAATCTGGTGCCTTTTAATCACTCCCACACGAGCTTCCCACGGCAAAGGTACCTAAGGAACATTACGTTCCAATGCACTAAAATTTTTATATGTCCTATAAAACTATAATTCATAAAATGTGCGACGTGTTTCTCTGATAGGTCATAATTTGAAAATTGTATATTGGTAATGTACTATGTAGAACAAAAATCCTACCTTGTTTGCGCAATCGAAACATGTTGTAACAACTTTGCTGATTACGTTCATAAGATGCTTCGTTTCTTGTATAACGTTGTCCACTTTGCTGAAGGTTGCAGCGCGGCCAACCGTAGGTTCTTTAACAGTGAATTGAAGCTGTTGAACATATGTTGGTACCTTATCTAGATGCTCTAATAATTCCTTTTTCGTCGTTCCCGCAGGGACCTGGAAAATGTACAACATTGTTTTATTTACTTTATGTCATAATTATCGCTTACATTTTAATATCATAACATGTAAAACTGATAACTTCTTTAGGAAGGTTCGAAGCGATGATGTCTTAGTTCAGTGATTCCGAAAGTGGTCCAGGTGGACCTCCAGGGATCCACGAGAGACTCGATGGGAGTGTACGTTGGCGTGACAAAGAAATGGGGGTGCACAATTAGTAAGCGGAGCTCTATGAAAATTGGTCTATTTTCGATAGTGTAAAGAACTAACAATGTTGACTTCACTTCATATGGTGGTGGTCCACCGGGACCAGTAAAATTTTTAAAGGGGTCTATGAAAAATAATGTTTGGTAACCTCTGTCTTAGTTGATAGCATATTCCGACACCGCGTCGATTGACGTAGGTTCGAATCCTTGCAAATGTGTCGGAACTTTTGGTGAAGGATAACATCGTGATGAAACAATGATAGTAGAGCTTTTTCTAAGGCTATCTACCACTCTCAAGTTGAAAATCTGTTGCCAAGAACATGTTAGTGTGTCCAGCAGCTGCACTAGAGAGCCAGTCCTCCTTTAGGCTTAGCGTGTTTACCATCTTAGACCACAAAGCTATTTATGATTAGATGAGATTGTGGTCATATACTAATAACCTATAAAATATAAAAAAAAGATAAACTTGTATTTTTATTTAGATATTTCTGATACATACCCATAGTATCAAATATTTCGTGTTATAGGGTTTATAATTTTATAAAAATATGCATAGTAGATCGCATGAAAATATAATTGATCTATGTTACCTGGTAAGAAAATTGTCTAACAATCTTATAAAGTCTATTGGCTTCTTCAGCAAAGTACTCTGCTTGTGTGAAGAGATCCTGTGTTGTGTTTAAGCGACCTTCACCTTTTGTGAACTGATACATAGCGAAGGCCATGGAAGACATATTTTTTGCTCTGAAATAATGGATATTGACATACAAAACTGTTTTCTGATATAATATGAACGTTGTAATAATTGTAATTACAATGAATACCTCTTTACGATATCGTTATTTTCGTCGGCTGCTGCGCCCTGCCATCTTTCAGTTTCGGCATCCATTTCAGAAGACATCATTTTCATTTCTAAGCCGGATTTTGCAATTTTTGCTTGTTCATCAGAATCTAAACGCACTGCTTTGAGTGGCTTACTCGTTGTACCATGTTTCTGTAAAAAAATACAGAATTAATGTTTATGTTCATTACCTTGATTTCATATAAAAAAGATGTAATTATATTTACTCCAGGTCTGGGGAGACTACTATACTGTTGTTTGTCGGGTTTTTCATCTGTAATGTCGAGCAGTTCTCTGGCTAGTTTTGCGGCATCGGCTAAAAGCCATGCCCACATGTCGACGAACACATCTAGGTTCTCCCTCGCTGCAGGGCTAGCAGGATACGCTGCTAAAGTACGCGCCGCGGTAACAACTTGTGGACCATATATCCTCAAGTTGATCTCCGCAAATTTCGCACTCACTTGGAGGGTCTCAGACATTGCTATATGTCTCAGTAATTTACATACCTGTAATTATAATATAGATATTAATTTCTTGCATATTTTTATATGATATTTGGTTATACGTACATTATAGTCACCTCTATAATGTGATCTAATTGTTCGTGGAGCCGGCTGGCTATACTATGCAGTCTCTCTGATTCTCTCTCACCGCAGGAACTAGCTGTGACATAATTTGTTATTTTTTACATAAAGACCAATTAAATATTTCTAAAGAATGCAGCTAGCATTAATTGGTTATTGTGTATAAAAATCAACTAATTACTCTGATCTGTGTGACATACTTTGTAGAAATAAACTTATGAAAAAAAAAAACGTGTGCGTCTCGGGACACCCGACAGAAGTGATAACTTAAACTGTCTACCGCTGCTGTATGCGTGAGAGATAGGGAAGCCAGACAGATTGGCTCAGTAACGCGTTACGTAACGAAGCGGTTTTCCCTCCCAAAAGAAATTATCACTACAATAAAAAAATAGCTGTATTATAAAGTGGACAGCAGGACAGCACTGTATGTATCAGATTTACCGATGTGTGCAAGGTCAGTAGCGAGTCTTTTGGCTTCGTCGGCGAGTGGCGCCAGGTCCCTAGCTTGATCGCGAGCAGCTACCACAAGCGCACGCTCTAGCTCTGAGGCTGCGCTGGTGGCGCCTGTACATGCACTCTCTAACGCTGCTCCACTACCTACTGCACCTTGCTCTTCCTGCAAATATACGCAACCAGTGAATGCGGTTTGCATATCGAACAAATATTTAATGTTTTACTTTTTTGCTTAGAGTTTAGACTTTAGATGCGAAATTGGTGACTTACCATATATGGGTATTCATTTTTCTAAATTATAATATTGTTTAGTCAGTACGTCCGAGTAAATCCAATATAATATTATTATTAATAAATATAAATGAACACTGACCAAAGAGACAGCAACAGCGACTAGTCTCTCAAGCTCGTACGCTATTCTTTCTGCGAGAGCAAGTATCCTTTGCCTGTGTTCGTGAGACGTATACGCGGAGTCAGTAAAGTCGTGTGTCCTTTCAACGAGGGCTCTCAGTGTTCCTGCTAGAGCTCGTCTTCGAGATGCGTCAGCACCGCCACGAGACCTTGCCGCACGGACTTGTGCTGATAAACCCCGCAACGCACCCAACGCAGTACCTGCCTCCCATTGAGCGGCCTGTTTGATAATATTTTTTATTGTTTATAGGATTTAGCGTTTTTACAAAATCTCACCTGATGTTAAGTGATGATGAGGCCGAAGACGAAAACACATGAAATTAGAGAACTGTCTCAAAAATGCGGTTTTTTAATTATACCCACAGGTGTTTGCCAACAGATTTTCAATACGACCGTAGGTAGCAAGTAAGTTGCAAGTTGGCACTGGCAAAGCCATGAAACTCATCACGATGTTTTACTTTCTCGTAATCACAAGTTGATTCTAAGGTTCCATAGTATGATGACGGATGCGGTGTCCTAAAATGCCACCACCGAGCCTTAATTGCTTCAAAATAAGAAAAAAAAATACTCATACAAACACTTATGAAAGGATTACATTCAATTATCGTATCAATAGTCAAAATATGTAACATTACTGATATATAAAACTAAATGTAATTTATAATAAAACATTAGGTATTAAGAGAATTAAATTAAAGGTACGATGAAAGAAATTGTATTAAGAGAACAGTGCGTTGTTCAAAGCCTATATTATTTACTATAAAACAATTACACAAGCACAACATTTACTTTTAAACAAACTAGATATAAGTGTACTGACAAAAGTATTTTTAATATACTAAGCTGCGAATTACGCATCGTGCCAGATAAAATTGTAAATAATAAAGGTGTAAATATTTGGTAAATTAGCACAGCGGTAAGCTCAGTCAGGCTGTTTTTCCTAAGCAATCTGAGCGTGATTTGTGGCGATGGAAAAGTTTTGAAAAAATATGATTATAGGTACATTTCATGTAATATTTTCAGGTATAAATATATGTAACAAATCTAATTAGGTACTAATGTTAATTAACGTTTGGAAGAGGTTTTTTTTAAATTCAATAGCACCGGGTATTGTATTGTTTATAGAACCATTATACATCTCTAAAAGAATTTGAAATTTACGTAAATAGGTGCAGAAGCTATGAACTACATTTCTAATTAGCTTAATTTACATGGGAAAGCTTTAATAAAAGGTCACTAATCACTAGTATCGTGGCATAAAGATTTATGTTATAATAGATCTTGTTAAATAGTTGAGAGCTGTTGACTAGCTGTATTTTGTTAAGTAATACCTGATCATGACTATCCGAGAACGGTTTCAACTACAGGAAAAGAAATAAAATACTTTTATGCATCCATTAGGAATTAGTTATGTGTAAAATAGAAGTTGTAACAGCCCAGCGGGCGTACAATAATTGCATTAGAAAATTTATATAACTTTTAAAAAACTCATCTAATTTACTAACGTACTTACCAATAGTTTCCGCTTTCAGCTATTATAATATTATATATCAATCCGAAGTAATTTTCACGAACATTGAAACTGTTACAATTTTTACGGTGTTTAGTGTGAAAACTTTTTTTTTTCGAACTGACCACACTGTTGACCTGGCAAGGCCTCCACAGTTTCACCGGACTACTTAAAACCTCTCTTAACCTTAAACCTCTCATACTCTGTATACGTTCCTATTGCAATTAGTTTTATAGTTTGGTTATCGCCGGAGACCATTTATCCTATTCACGGATAGTAGATAGAAGAATTGTAGTATTTATGAAAATGACATAGATAGAATGAGTTGGCGAGAATGCCCATCGTGATAAAGCGATTTCTACCCGATACGCTGCCGCGCCTTCTAGACGGGCATGGCGATAAAATTTCATATTTTTCTTTTACGCTAAGACAAGCTTAAAGTATAATACCTAATTTATAGTACATTGTATTTTATTAAGCATTTGTTGTTTTTCGAATGGTAGTTGCATATTCATATTAATGGAGTTAAATATATTGGAAAGGTATAATTAGTAATTTATACTATATTAGTCTGTCATTTATAACACTGTAAAAATATATAGATTCATCGAGCCAAGTAATTATTTTAAAACACTACGAGCATTAATCCGCATTGACAATGTTATGTAAAACAGAAAATGTTTACATAATTCACTAATTTTCTATAAAGTCATTTCATTCTCGGATCGCGTCGAAATGTTATATCTAAATATTAGTTGATCTGTGATACGATCGAGATAAAAGTGTTGGTAGTTTCTAAGCGTATGTTTAGTGTTTCTTATTAATGTTCTACGAGTAGAGAGAGTCTAAAATAACAGTGAGTAATGTAAACTGCACAAGAGTTCATTCCACCTAGAAACAACGATGAACGAACTCGAGGTAATTACAATCGCCATCTTTAAAGTGTGTTCGCCGTGTTCTACGAGTACACGTGTTGCAGAGACGCGTAGAGACGCGCGCCGCATCGCGGCGTACAGCGTCTCTGTTCAATTTAGATTGTAGATATGACAGTTACTAGACTGTTAACAAATTTTGTATCAGTATAACGTTTTTTATTCAAACATTATTTGTTTATATTTATTTATTATTTAGATCTCTAGTGTTAGATAAAATTAGGTATTTAATGTTATATTTTAATGTATTTAAATTTTCGTTAAATAATTGTAAACTATTAAATACAAATGAAAATTAGGTTTATCATTTACTTGATGATTACGTTTTGGTTAGGAATATTACAAACATCAGTCACCAATTGTTCACTTGATTTATAGTACGTAGACTCAAAGTTATTGTTTATCACAAAATTTGGTTTTTAAGAATCTCAGTCATATGATTTAACCAACGAATATGATTGAAGTATATTAGTAAAACATTACCGCACATTTATTCTTGAGGATGCGTGAATTATTGACACACGATTGGTATTCAAATACAATTTTCGCTTTATATAGGTAATTGATTAACTAACTACAGGTTGAATAAAGTAGGTACCTACCAAAGAATTTAATTCCAAAGTAGACGCGTGTAGGTCTATGTGAGACAGTTACGAGGTATATCACTTACGACGTTTTATGTCTGGGATGGTATTGTAGTGCCGTTTTGCTGAGGTACGAATTACTGGGACTTAGTAAGATTTGTACTACGTCTAAGATTAATGTTGTCCCGAGACATTCTTTATTCGATGTTAAGTATAAACGTCGATTTACGAATCTTCGCTTTGTTCTTTAGATCCTATTGGAATTCTTTTTGTATACATTATGTTGTAAGTTTAATTTTACATATTACGCGAATGAAAGTTTGGTTATTGTTTTTTATAAAAGTAAAATATAAGTAAAGAATTTAGTCCTTAATTATATAATAACTAACCAAAAACTTATATAATAAGCTATCGTTATAGTGATATTATAACTGAAAGAAATAAAAAAAATGTAGATAGATATTCAAATAATGTTGCAATCCTTAAAATCGGCTTTTAGTTTATGACACGCCCTATGCGATTCTCGAGAAATAAAACCTTTTTAGAGATAAACCTAAAATCCCAATCCACTTAATTCACAAACGACAAATAAAACCATAGCCACTTTTAAACAGTGAATAAAAATATTTAGTGACTAAATTGTTTTGTGGGTTTAGTGTTTTTGGTTATTGGTTTATTGGTTTTGAAAAAATTTGCATATCTTTAGCTTCATTTGAGATATACATTTTTTCAAGAGTAATTAAGATGCCGATCCGTCCGTCTCTTAATCCTTTATATTAAACAAAAATACAGTCAAGAATATCTTTTATCTTATATATTTATACAAAAAAAGAAACAATGTAACCGAACTATATATTACTATATAACCTTAAACGTTCATGAAATTCTTGACAAGTTTAATATTTTCAAAATTATTATTGTATTAGTCAGCGAGTGCCTCTGAGATAAATTAATATAGTAATAAGTGTTCAAGTAACATAAATTATTAGTCATCTGTATTCCTTTCAATATATTATGAAAATTTAATTAGTATCTCCGTGTTATTTTTTTTATTGTTAGATAACCATTAGTACCTCTAACAGTTAATCTGAAGTGTTGTAAACAATGTACAATAAAAGACGTTTTAAAATTAATTAAATCAAATAATATCAAACCTCATGTCCATGTTCTTCGTGACCTGGTAGGCCGTCTCGTACCACATAGTGTATGAGGTCCATCGCACGTCGCATTTGGCAAAACACAGTATCACGATTCTCACGCGCTGATGCACTACCGGGGTGTCGCAAGCATGTCTGTGAACGACAGTGTATTGACCAATAAACATAATGGAAATGATTACATTATTTATCTAGATGAAAATTTACTAAACAAATGACCAACTGCTTAGATAAACATAAATGGCATGAAATCTAAAGAGAATATAGATAATAATGAAAGTCAAATAGTAATCAGAATTAAAACATAAAATATTATATACAATAATGAAAGGACAAGGAGTGGTCCACTACATCTACAAGAGTATTTAACGCCTTCAGGAAAAATGAAACCAGGGAATGATTATATCAGTGTCGCGGATAGAAAATTAAATTTTAAAATTACGATAACACGTTCAACAATAAGTGATTTAAAAACGAGGTGACGCAACGTCGAGGCAGTATGCCGAGCCTGTGGGGTTCTTCCGGAAACGCTGACAAATTGGAGTTTCCGCTATCTGCACAGAAGACGTCCATTATTCATAGCTACACATATAATTCGTAATTTACTTTAAAATATATACTAACAATTGACTACAAGAAATCCTTAATATTTTTTAAAAGTAAGAAACGTATATAACAGAGTCTGGAAATAAGCAAAATGTATCCTTGAAAGTAATTACTTTCTAACACGATCTGTTAGAATGTTTAATTAATCAGTATATCATAAATCTCGCGTATTGTCTCCCGTATAATAGTTATAGTCAATAAATTAAACGGGAATAGCCGCCCTTAAATGTTGAATCGCAAACAAAGCATTGTGGTACCAATTTGGGTATCTATACAATTGATAGGCCGACAGATATTCCAGCGAATATACGCGAGTCACGAGACCTCTCTGGGCATTCAGATTGAAAATTTATTACTATCCATTGGTGTTAATAACAGTCCCTTGGTAAGGTCAAGCTGTTTCATTTAATATTGTCCAGAAATTTCGTGATAAATATTGTTCTGCCTAGAGACCCATTTCGTTCGAATTTATTTGTTCTATATTTTATACACTTCTCACATAATGTTTTTGTTTAAATAGACAAAAATCGTATCTTTTTCCTTTGCTTAAAACATTTTAGTTTTTATTGAGAGGTTTGTTTTGTTTTAGGTATTTATTAAAACCTATTTAAACACCTAAGTAGTATAAAATCAAGATAATTCTGAATTTTGATACAAAAGTATAGGACCATTTAAATTGTTTAAACTGGAAAAGTGTCAAAGGAAACTCGCCAAAGACTGTTCACTAATTTTCTCGTGCTTGTACAAGAACGGTAGCAAATAAATTACAATTTAACAGTTGTCGCTTTTAATAGATACTACTGAATACAATATGGTGACAAAATGTCGGATAATGTAAATATATTTTATAATACCTTTGAAGAAGTAAGTAGCATAAGCGTAGAACGTTCGAGAACATTTCTCGCGGCTGCAACTTGAGCTCTTCTTCTTTCATCTCGTAGATCTGCTCGTCGTTCTGCAGTAAGTCTCGCTAGCTCAACCATACCTCCACCAAATTCAGTAAATGCACGGACAAATTCCGCAAAATTTGAAACGGACTCCAATCGATCGAGCGATCGCGCCACCTGTCACATTCGTATAAAGCCAATAAACAGTCAACTCTTCGTTTTTTAGCAAAGATAAATTAAGCTATATGATGTTTTGATGTGTCATTGTTGTATAATTCATTAGTTTCTACAATAATAGTACATATAAAGACACAAAAAGCGTGTGTGTGTGTTGTGACAACACGAGGGTAGTGAAACTTAACTTCGCTGATCGTACATGAATCTGTGTTTTCAACACTCAGTGTTTACTCCCACCACTTTTCGTCACACAAAAAGGTTGCGCATCAGAATTTCAAAGTCCTATAAGAAGCTTGACTTCAAAAGTTGAAAAATTTTACCATTATAATTGATTCTAATTTCAATATCAAAGACGACTTTATTGTAAGAATTGTCATTGTTTACTTCTATTTCTTTCTTTCGGTCCTGAACTAAGGTTTCGCGACAGATTTGTATAAATATATATGAGTTTGTCCGTTAATTTAATATAAGTTAATTTGCTTTACTCTACCATTCACGACAGTAGATTAGAGAAAATATAAAATGTACGGCCATTTCCATTGTTGTATCTTTTTATCTAAACTTAATATATCACATGGCAATTAATAAATATAGGTGCGGTATGCCACGTATTAAACTATAATGCATTTACATATATGAGTTTTGCATTCAATATTCATATTTCATAAGTGAATGCTTATGCAACATAATCAAAGAATGTTACCTTATCTTTAGCAAGCAAAAGCTGCCGTACGACAACCATGTCCGCAAGCAACAGAACCCTTGTAACCGCAGCGAGCAACGCGCGGGCCGCTGATACCATCCCAGCTCCATCCGTCCCCGTACATACGCGCTCAATTGCTCGACCTGGTTAATGTATAATAAAATTACAGTGAAATAAAAGTACGTATTTATATTCTTGTGGATATACAGGCTGCTTATGAATTATTAGATTACTATATAGTCACATTAATATGGGACTTTAAAATTAGAGATCTATATATAGAACAGGAGATTTCTAAATTAGATAATATTTTTTACAAATATATAATAAAATAAACACAATTAAACAATTATATAAAATTGTGGTGAAGTCGGTAAGTAGACATTACCTTGGCACCTTAAGAAGTTATGACTATGGGAATAAAAAAAAATAATCTGAAAGTATTGAGAAGTGCTGGAAGACTGAAATTTGGAACCCTATGTTTTCTATATGAACAATCCAATGTATGTCAAATATATGTCAATAAGTTACGTTCAATAATTAATAAAAAAAAAATCTCGACAACAGCACCCATGTACTAAGCTCTAATAAGCTAAGAATTATCCAGAGACGCCATAAGTACAAAAACATCCTTGACATCGTTTAACCGGAAATTTATATTTAAAATTCATAACATAATTAACTAAAACTCTTTTACATCTCATTATACATCTAACTAAAGAAATTCCATTTCTTTTAAAAATATTTTAAGTTTCCTGAATTTATAATTCGGGCATTATTTTAATTTAAATTAATTTCGTACGTCACAAATTTAAAGACACGGAATTATAGACAACTCTCACTGAAGTACACGAATTATTTCATCGGTTTAAAGTGTATAAATATATAGTAAATTAAATTATTCGAAGTTAAATTGAATATCTTCTGCATATAAATATGCAAAGGCAAAAGAGTTAAGAACATCTTCTTACTTTGTTTCTCAACCCATTTTTATTTATTCCTTTTTTGTTTAGTACCTTTTGACGAGCTTTATTTATGCTACTAATAAAAAAGTTTGGAAAAAAATAGTTCTTTTTCCTTAATATTTAAATGTTGAATAATCAATTAATGATGGTCAAATTTCGACTACTCGACAACCACTAGTTTATGTAACTAAATAAGTATAGTACTGTAAGTACACGAATCGATAAAAATTTAAAGAGTTAAAATCGACTACACAATTTTGTAAATCTATACGAAGTAATAAGTAGTTGATGAAGCTATTTCGTTAATTCACGCGCACCCTTAATTTTTTTCCATTATCGGAAAACGATATCCCATACCTAAATGGAGACTTAACGTTTCGCTAAAACCGATCTATACAATCGATTGGCAATTGCAAACGCGTTGGAAATCTCTTACAGACGACCGAATGGGCTATCATTATTAAATGAGCTTTAATAAAAGAGCTCGAATGTGTGATCCTGCAAGTTACTCAATTCACAATATATATATATATATATACAGTACGAATGTGACTAAAAGTTATATAACTTAGGGCTTGTATAGACAACATTACGATTTCATATATAAATCATATAAATTTTACATAATACTGTAGTCTGGTGAAGCTGAGAAAGCTCTTCAGACCAAAAGTGAAGCCAGTTAAAATAAAATATACAAAACTATCTGTGCCCCCGGCTCAATACTCGTTTTTCAGGTGAATAATTAAGTTTTAGCAAAACTGATATTGTTAAAATATTTTATACTAGCATCTACGCATGGCTTACTTCGCCTTAATGTATCTTTGATCTATGCATCGGGAACAGTTTAGGTACTATTCTCACAGTACCTACTAATTGGTACGTAGCTGTTTGAGGGTTCGTAATGGATAGATGGTATTCCATACGACATAGTTATTAACACGTCTGACAATATCCAGCGTCACAGAACGTATATCCCTGCACCAACGCCTCGGAGACAGCGTTACATAAAGTTGCTGACATATTACAAAATAATATAAATCCACACAATTTTTTTTCTGGGTGAAAGATACCCGATGTCCTTTTCTGTTACCCTGACAGGATGTACGTTAAGGCGTAAGGCGTACGTATAGGAGCCGCTTCAATTGTCAAATCTCACTAGGGCTCGACTCTGATTTCGAGTTCATCTCTGATCAGCATTAGTTCATACTTCAAGCGGTAGTCACGTCTCTCAGATTAGGTCTAGTATTTGCTCATACATACACACGCACACACACGAACTCGTCTCGCCCGTTCCTCTTGGTGCAAGTGCGGGAGCGGTATCAGAGCTAGGCCCTCTGGCTGTGATTTCGCTCGCTTTCCGCAGCAGAGGAAATGTCTCTCTGTTGAGGTGCCCCCGCAAGGGCGCTCGTCGGTGGTGGTCTGGTAGGCGGCGATCTCATTGGTCGCGGGGCGTCTTGCTACCTAGACGACTCCCATATCTTTCCATGGCTTCATCTATTGTGGCGGATATTTTGGCTCCAGCTCTGCCATGATGGTCTTGGCTGCCTCGTCCAGCTCCGTAGGTCGCTGGGTGGCCTCGGGGTGTTGGTGGGAGGCGGTATGCGCTCATTGCGTGGGCGTTTTCTTCCTAGGCTTCATTGTTTCTCCTCTAGGCGGTGAGACATTGGCTGGTGCCATAAGACTCTCTGTCGCCGCCTTCTCGACGGTTATGGCCGAGCATGGGGCGTCCCTCGCACTTCTAGAATTTGATCATACTACAAGTGGAATTCACGTCTCTTAAATTAGATTTTATGTTAAGTAGTAGTTGTACTAGTCGATCATACTCCAATCGGTAGTCACGTCTCTTCGGTTAGGTTTTTGTTGTGACAAATGTCATGATGATCGGTTGAGTAGTTAAGGCATGAAAGCATAACGAAAAGATAAACAAATAAACTCATATTTGCATTTACCATATCATTAGTTACGACGGACAGTACCTATAATTAACTGCGCCATGAAACGGACATTTAGGTCTATTAAAATTCATAGTGATGGGTCAAACGGTGTTGGGTGGTTATGAATTTCATATTTATGTCTATATAAAGAAGAGACGTTGTTATATGACGCATACTATATGTTAAATATCAAGTACACGTTTGATCACAGAATATGTTTAATACATCAAGATAAGAGTTGTGAAAATAATACAGATAACGATTACGCTAATGTAACATTTCGTTACTGAGCTCACTGGATTAGATACGTAACTGTATGAAGTCTCTCAAGAGATTAACGGTTTACGAGCAAATTTATGTTTATGGCTTCTTCGGAGTCTGTGTATAAATACGAGGCGGCCGAAACCGCTAAAACTATATGTAACTCTCGAAGAATGCTATACGGTACCATAATTATGTTGTTTACGTTTAAATACACGTGTTTCACGCGCTTTATAATCGTAATCTCTTACTACTGTTAGGTAAATAAGCTAAGTGTATATCCCGGACAGATTTAAATTATAGCTTAAATTTTAGAATAAGAGAATCTGGTGCATGTATAATTAAAATATGTTTAGATGTAATTATGTGATAACGAGTATGAAAAAGAAAATAAAATCCCGGAAATATATACACTTTTATGAACTAGTTGGGAAGTTGTAATGCATGAAATCAGCCGACTTGTATTACTTACTGATCTATACGTTATGCAACACGTGGACCGTCAGTAGCGCAAAATGTTGATTAAAGGAATTCTAACTTGTCATCATTGTACTCGTAAGAGCCGCTTCAGTAGTAGAACCTCGCTAGGGCTTGCCTTAGACTTCGAGCTCATCTCTTATCACCATTTGTTCATACTTCAAGTAGTAGGCCCGCCTCTTAGGTTAGATCCTACTATTCGTCCATACTGGAGCGGAAGTCACGTCTCTTAAATTAGATATTAAGTTAAGTAGTAGTTGTACTATTCGATTATACTTTGATCGGGGGTCAAGTCTTTTTGATTAGGTATACTCTTCGTCCATAGTGGAGCGGAAGTCACGTCTCTTAAATTAGATCTCAGGTTAAGTATTAGTTGTACTATTCGATCATACTTCAATCGACTGGTCAAGTCTCGTTGATTAGGTATACTATTTGTTCATACTGGAGCGGAAGTCACGTCTCTTAAATTAGATATTAGGTTAAGTAGTAGTTGTGCTATTCGATCATACTTCAATCGGTGTTCACGTCTCTTAGATTAGGTCTTTGTTGTGACTATTCGGTCCTATCTCGATCACCGACTAACCTAACCTATGCCGATACGTTCAGTACTTTTGATGTGGTGGAGTCTTAAATGAACTCTATATGCATTATATATTAGAGATGAAACGGATATCCGGTAACTATCCGGTATCCGGCCTATCCGGCCATGTTTTCTCTATCCGGCCGGATACCGGATAGTAATTTAGTATCCGGCCGGATTACGGGTAGTAAAATTTAAAAAAATCTCATGGTTACACAAAAGGCAAATAATACCAAAATAGGTTATTGACAACTTTAATTTTATAATCGCACGTCAAAATTGATTGTTTTATTAATTAGTTTGTTCAATACTCAAAATTAACAAGTGGCAAATTGTGGTGAATGAAAACCAAAACCAAATTTTCCGCATTTGTTGATAACAGACGACTCCGCTTGACTTCGTATACCAGACCCGCTTCTGAATATTGACAATTGCGGGTACTGATTTAAATTAACTGGTCACCATTGTATGGCTCGTGATTTCGATTGATCCAAGATGTCTTTAAGAAAAAGTCAATCTCTTTAACAATTGGATTTTATTTTTCTTGATCGCGAAAATCACTATTAATATCCTTTGCCACTTCATTGAAACAGTCCCAAAAAGCGTCATGAGCTTCGCGTGTGAAGTTAGATCCAGTTTCATCTTCATCATAAAACCACAACGACACGCATGAACAAAAACAAACTGACACGCGCGAACACTCGAACGCCTCCGAGTCGTCGCGATTTCCGCTCACGTGCGACAACACCCTAACGCGCACGAATATTTCCGAAAGGGCCGAATATCCGGCCAAACCACTATCCGTTTCATCTCTATTATATAAATAGAGAGGTAGAAGAAGGTAAGATAATAATAAGATGTAATTAATATTCGACATAATACAAAAAATCTGTATTTGTTACCAAATTACTAAGTATGAAAGCATCATCATGGATATATTATAGAATTTCTTTCATCGACGTCATTTCGAATATACAGTATCGACGATTACTTAAATTGGTATTAATATTATTATCCTCAAATCTTTTGTTTTAAATGTACTTAATAGCTTAGTTGTAACGAAAGGGACGAATTACTTACTGTTATAAAACTTAAAGCAGATAAATCAAAGCATAAAAATATGCTTATTTTCTTAAGCTTAAGTAAATATGAGCTAGAAATTTTAAAAGTAACAGATGTTGGTGTAAAGTAAAACATTATTATATTAGTTAAAACAGATCTAAAGATTTGTAAGATCTTTGGTCATAAAGTATATGATATTAGGTTGTGCCAAAAATGTCTGCCTGTTTGTCTATGATTGGTGTCAACATGACAGTTTTTTGTTTTAATGATTTATGTTAACTAACGGGATAGAGGATGCAGAATGTAATAAATAAAACTGCCACTTTTAGAAACCTCGACATTTGTCGTGATAATTTTAATTTGCGTATTCTTAGCATTTTATATTGTGTAATACATTGTCAACTAAACGTCCAGATTGTAAGCGTTCCGAGGGAATGTGGAGGGTAGTAACATTATAAACAAAAGACGCGACGTGTTGGTGATTTAAAACAAAGAAATTTACATGGTGACATATCTTCAAGTTCATGTTTGTTAACAATTTTCCTTTATAATATATAATGATTTTAATTAAAATGTAAGAGAATCCAAAAATTCATTAAAACCTGGACTGTCCAAAACCATAAAGGTTTAAGTTCCACACAAACGAATTTAGCCCTCAGCTTAAAAATATATCTGATTTAGTATAAAACTTTGAAAAATAACAAATGATGTATTATTATAAAGTTATAATTTTTATGTAAAATATATTTCCAAATTATTTTTTCATTTGTACGAACGTCTTTTTACTAAGCCATGAAATTTACAATGTACGATGTCGTGAAATTAAAAATAAAATAAAAACATAATCCGCCATTTTGAGGTTTGGGTCTTAAAATTCGGCTGAGGGGTTAATTATTACATACTTCGATGATATCCACATATCATAATTAAGCTATTGATTAATTCAGGATATTCAGCCGATATAAAGTAATCGACGAATATCTTACGGATTTTTTGTTATTATTAACTATAGTGTATAGTTATTTCTTCTAATGACTCTTTACTAATTCTTGCATATAGGTTATGGCAAAATGTTTTGAGATTTTACTACAGATGCACCTTAAAAAAGGAATAAAACTGTTTATATATATATTTGGATTCGACTGAGCCTTTGCCATTTTGAATGCCCAACGGAGCGGGCGAACATCAGCTAGTTTATAATAAACGCATATTCTGTTTCTTTATTTTAGGTTAAAATATGCGTTATACATTTTTAGTTAAAGAGATTTGTATAATATCAAAGTAAATCGTATTTGTATCCTTGCCAAGGCTGTATGTCGCGTCGTGTCAAATTATGACGTTCAAAAGCCGACGTACGCTCTGAGGTGAAGATTTATTTTCTGCCGCAATAAAGAGGTAATTGGAGTCGTTGGGCAACGGTCTCAAATATTAATATTCCAAAGGTAATCTGAAAAGGTATGTTTGCATTTACAGTAAAAATTATAAATATTATTATTTTGAACTTATTTTCTGTACACAATATCTCTTGTAGAAATACATCTGTATAAATAAAAATGCAAACTTACATTTCTTCAAAATATAACAGACAGTTTTTTACTGATTTCTTTATAATTTTAATACAACCTCCTAACTGAATACGGGTGTGTTTTATACAATTTTTGGAATATATCAACCAAAGTGACAGAGACGTGGGACCCTGCTACAACTAATACGAAATAAAGTGCTAAATCGTTCGTCAACCTTTTTTGTATTATAGCAAGAGAAAAGTTTCCATAACAGTTTGTCACAATGAGGCACGTCTCTAGATAGATAAGTTTTAGTTGTCACAAGTTGATTGACATTATAGTTATATTTTATATGAAAACAAGGAGTTTATATAGAATACCTTTCATTCAGGACAAAATATATTGGTATAAATCTAGGTCAAAGATAAAATATACCAGGATATAGGATAGGGCTTATAGTTTGATATTTAAGCTCATTTCTTTTATCGTATTTTTATACGATTACGTAATCTAAACATATGAATTAAATTGAAGTGCCTGTTGTTTCATTCCGTTAATCTTCGAAACGGTTAAACCAATTTTAATGAGACTTACAAGCAGTGCTATGCTACATGTTATTTGGTAAAATAATCCCTCGCGACATTGACTAAAACTACACTATCCATTCGTGCGGCTGTGCTTAAAAAAACTCTTGACTTATATTATGAAAGCGAATGAAATCAACATAATTTAAAAAAGAACGCATGAAAAAAATTACATAGAAGTACATGTGTTGAGACATCGATATATTGAAAGTTTAGTAAACCCTTGCTACAGGTTGGTGATTACTAATAGCCACAAGGTTTGTAGAATATATAATATATATATTGTAGGGGGCAAACGAACAGGTGGGTCACCTGATGGTAAGTGATCACCGCCGTCCATAGACACTAGCAACACCAGGGGAGTTGCAAGTGCGTTGCCGGCCTTTTAAATATGTGGGCCCCCGGCGCTATCACTGGCCGAACGAAACGCAACAGTGCAACCACTGTTACTTCACGTTGGTTTTCTATGGGAGGGTGGTACTACCCCGGGCGAGCCGAGCCATTCATTCTGAAACCTGTAATAGTTTCAGCGTAGCTCTACCACTTACGATAATGAGAGAACAAATATTGTAATACGTCTTGTTTCATATGTTTGGATCATAACATTGAGAATATCGCTAACGAGCTAATTAATCTACGTATCATAGTGTTCTCATTAATTAATATAAACTTGTGCATTGTTATTTATTATACAAATATATTCGACGTATATAATTCTGTTTAATTAAGTACGTTTATAATAGGACGTTTATATCATTTTTAATCTATTATTCAGCGCTTTAGAGAACATTTATTTACATGAAGCAAATATAATGTTCTTCAAATAAATAAAAAAATCACTCATAAAGATAAACTATTCGATAGATTTCGATAAAATTTTAGTTTTCTAAGAAATTCATTTCTTACAAAAAAAGAAAAACCACGATATCCCCATTTACTAACGAGTATTAATTTTTTACAAGAACTATTAGTTCAACTATGTATACTTTCTTGTCATGAAGAAGCAAGCAGTGTAGTGCGCATGCGCAGGAGCGGATAAGTAAACGTATGACAATTTTTGCAACGAAATGTTGTGCGCAAAGTATGTTCTTTCTTTCAACTTTTTTAAATGTTTTTCCTCTGTACATAACATATATTGTTAAGATAATAAACAACGATGTAATGATGTAGCGGTATCAGCTAGTAAATTAATATATTGAATTACTATCATATATAATAGTATCATATTCTTCAACAAAGAAGTCTGTAACAATAACGTAGCATATTTACTGTTTTCCGAATCCAGCTTAAGCTTTAAGCAACTATATCTTTATTGCACCTCTGTCAATAAATTGAATATTTTATAGCGGGTGTGTCCGCGGGAAGGTAAACGCCTTTACGGCTGGCGCGGCGCGGCACTGCCGCGGTCTGCCTCCTTTGCTTAGGAAATAAACCGAGCAAAATTGTTTACGACTGCCGTGAATTGCGAAAATGTAGAACAGAATGCGATCGTTAAAAATAATGATTTGTATTTGTGATGTTTAAAGATTTGAAATTTATTATCTGTCTGTTCGATAACACAGTATGAAGGTAAAATTAAGTTTCGGTGTTCAAAACTGATTCTAAATATAAAAAATACATATATGTGATTGAATAATAAAAAATGTTATTCTTATAAAAATAGATTAAAGTAAAGTATTAATTATAATTTAGTAATCTACCGAATCCAGCATCTAGTTTTTGTTGAACGTACTGATTTCAAGTAACCATTCGTTACTGTCACACAAACATGTCTGCCGTTGGATGTTCATTGTACGCGCGTATGAACAAATATGACTTGTGAGTTTTGGTTTAACCTATTATACGACATGAGCGGTTTAACTATATACACAATATTATTTTAAGTATATAGTACTACAAGGAATATTTATTGTAAGCATTTGCAAATGTATTAAAAAATAATTCGAAACGAAACTTTTCAAATAATCAATGTTGATCTATCTACCTTTTCTTCAACGCACTTATCCATTGAGCATTTTTATAAAATCTTGTAATGCAACCCTATTTTTTACTTTTATTACGAACTACTAGACGTGACGGTGTTACAGTTTATTATAGTATAGGTTAAGAATGTACAATTTTAACAATTTATTAGCCGCTGAACTTTTGTGACAACATATTTTTATGTTCACTTTGAAACCAAGCCGTTATTTTATTTTTGCCATAAAAATTATGTAAATCCATCTACAGCAATATTAATATAAAATATTTGTTAAAACGTATGTATAAAACATATTATGCATATACATATATCATAAAAGAAAATAGTTTTAAAGGTTACTTTATTTGAGTAGATACTTAGTTCAAACTACACATGTAAGAAATTACGTTATTAAAGTCAGATTATATAAAAGTACTTCACGATTTATGAAAGGAAATAAAAGCAACATTTTGAAATTGTCCAATTTTTTCTAAACTGTTATATTTCTGCTGAATGAATAAATATTTATATCTCTTTACTGTCATCTTACATAAATTGCAAAACAATTTTGTTAGGATAACTCAGTTAAGCAAAAAAGATTATTCCCTTTTCCGCCTTCTACTTTGTTTACTTACTTATTTTTATCCTATACAAACAGGTACGGTTGCTCTAAATAGCATCATTGTCGGGTAGCTACCGGACACGGACGGGGGAGCGATGCTCGGGGGTCAGGATCGGGCTAAAAATAGATATCCGCTGTAGTGACGTAAGGCTGTGAAGTGCGGCGCATTAGCTCGGTTCATCAGGTAGAGACTACGAGTTACGACTTAACAACATCCTTGTGATGAATTGCATCTTATTTGCGATTCGAGATCGAGTGTCGTATTAAAGTTAGTTCAGAATCGACGGGTATCGTATGCTTAAATGACGTTAAAAATGTACATAAACAAAGCAAAAATGTTAAAATGAGAATTTTGTATTTATTTCATTTCTTGATTTAATATTGTGCCAATTTCTTAACGCATCTATAGGTATTTATTACAAATATTTAGGTAAGTTAAAGAATTATACATTGGAAATAAATAGTACATTTTTCTAGATAAAATGAATCCTACGTTCTTTTCTGTACCCCTGATTATTTATTTGCAGAATTCCATGTTGATCGGTTGAGTAGTCAAGGTGTGAAACAAATTCAGTTTTACATTTACTATTTAATTTAATATTTAGGACAATTTAATAGTTAGGGTAAAGTCATGATGATTAGAAATGGATCGTAAATTGAAAAATATCATTTTTTTTATAATATTAAGAAATTATATTTTCCGGATCAAAATAAAAGACAGCCGTTAAAGAAATAGTGTGACATTGATCAGATAAATAGTGTGATTTATCAGATCAAACTGTATAAGTTATTTCTTTGTCGGTGTTGAACATCGTAAACGTTGGCTATACGGATCTATATTAGAAGCTATTTTATTTTGATCAACCTACTTATGTACAATTATGCACAAAATGGAATAAAACTGTAATTACTTTACAGTGAGAGAAAATTATCGGTCCGAACATTTAACCAAGTACCTAATTATAATTTTATAAAAACGAATACAGAAAGCGATTTACGCTTAGTGGTTACGTATTCGGACATCCCGTCTATAGAAATAAACTTGAATCCGAGTATGGGCGGGAGTTTCCAGTAAAGTAAAACATTACTATAAAACAATATTGTAGTGAAGACTCTGTCTAATTACCCTCTGGCTAGCTACCATCTTCGCGATAAAGATCTGTGATCAACTACTTATACGTGTATTTCGGCAACTGCACTTGAGAGCTAGCCCTCCTCTCGGTTTGATAAGTTACAAGTCCTCTTCAATCTTTTTGGCCTCTCTGAATCTAGCCGTAATTTGGGACGTGCGTGTAATATACTCTCAAGAGTTTAATATGAAACAATCTTATAATACTAATATAGGATTTTAAAATTGGCATTTATTTATCCATAAGTTGTCTCGATGTTATACATATAAAATAATAGGTACGTATTTACAACTAAACGTGTGTTCTGCGCAAGTATATTCTAAGGGGTAAAAAATTTTCAAATTTTTGTCTAATGTCATTCCACATCATCATAAAATATCAAGTGACATTATGATTAAACACTAAACCTTCGTAGAGGTTAAACGAAATATATGACAAAACATTTCTTGTAACTTCAAAATTACTGGTCAAAGAGAGGAGACACCTCAAAACTTTTCAACAGGAATTGCATTCATCCAGTATGCGGGTTGTCAACGAGGCTATGAATGCAGTTTTTTAACGAAAAGATACGAGAGAAAAAGGCGCTTCGCAAGCACCGGTATATGTATTCATACCTTTGTTCAGTGGAGGGTGTTTGAGAACGTGGGACGGAGGCGTTGGTACGCGTTCCGCATAAAAATTTAGATGTATCCATGTTCATATTATAATTTATATATAAATCAATTTTCTCTATACAGTGTATATAGTGTATGTATAATATGCAATATGCTATTTTACATGAAATAAAGGCAATATTTCTTCATTTACAGCACAGCGATGTACTTCATAACTGGCAAGTATTCTATGAAACTATCAGTACTAACGTATAATGCTTTTTTGGTAAATATTTGTAGACGATTTTCTATAATACTAACAATTTTACATAGCATTCCTCATAGATGTATAAGGTTATATGTTAATGTATATATACAATGAAAACATAAATGTTTATTGTTCGTCATTGCTAATCTCCGAAACAGTTGAACCGATTTCGACGATATTTTACCACTATTAGATATAGTACTTTTATAATTATTAGTTTGCATAAAAGCTAATTAATAAAATCAACATTTAACATAGGCAACAAAAATGGAGTATAAGGTAGTAGTGATAAAATTACCATCAAAAAATTAGGTAAATCCTTTTTACTGGCAACGAAGGCGCAGGCACGAGTTAATTTTAATATATAATTTGACTACCCCTACTTTCATTTAACATATATTAGATATATAAATAAGATGAAACTTAAATAACAATATTTTTTCCAATATCACTCTGATATAACCCAGAATAGTGATGAAATCCCGTTTACCCTATGTACAAAACATCAAAAGAGTTGCTTTTAAAAATGTATAACATTCTAACGTTCATAATATCTTGGTCCATTACTCTGAGAACCATTTCCCTAAAAGCTCCGTAGGTAGAAGAAGATAAACCTTTGCAGATGAAAAATGAGGGATTGGTTGCACGGCCTTACTTGGGCGTTCGTATTAGTTTTATGAGAACTGCTGTTTTAGAAAAGGGAAAAAAACTTGATAGCATCTTACGTAAGATCACCAATGTTGTTTAGTAATACATACATAATATAAACTAATAATGGAATGTGAAATCTTGATAATTCCACTATACATTCTAAATTATCTGAATCTAAAATCGGAAATAAAATTTATGTAGAAAAATATTAAACAAGTTCCAAGGAATATGTCCATCCAATGTGGTTTAAATAAATAAAGATCATAATTAATTCTATAAGTTATAGTTATGTGTTTATAAGTGTGTTTAATGTTTTTTAGTTTAGAATAATGGCAATATTAAAATTAAATTGTTATAGAAAAATGTAAGAATTCTGTTTAAAATTACATACCATTTCTCTTTCAATGTTTTGATATTTGTTACATTAATAAATATTTTTTTAATTTAAATATCAGTATGGGATTCTCGAACATTTTTCTATGAATGTGTCTGTATACTTATTTTGATACGCGTACGGTACGATTTATACATAGACTTAATTCTATAGATTACATGCTATTCAGTTGAGTGTTATCGCTGTATATGTTTTTATAAAAAAACATATAAAATGTTTATCAGTAATATAGTAATTACTTTTATAAAGTGTCCCTAAAATTAGGTGACGTCTGTCAATGCCAAGTTGCAAAAGCTTTTAGTTCATGTATCGTCGTCGTAACAAACTTCTAGATCGGATGGTGCTGTTTATATACTAGCAGCAAGCTGATGTAGGCACGTGATTGCTAACCGAAATTTGTATAACATATTATTTTGTGTCAAACTTATATCTTACTAGTTTTGTTAGCAACTTCGTCTGTATGTTTGTTAATATATTCAGAATGAATGTGTAAGTTCTTCTTCAAGTCCTAGACTACATCTCTATTGTAAATTAAATAGCGAATGCTTAAATGTGAGAAACAGGCGGAAAGGTGTAATGACTTTTGCATTTATAATGAACTAGCTTTTGCCTGTGGCTTCGTTTCATACAGATTCGAGCTAACCCTCGGGAACAGTATTTTTGTTCTGGATGAACTGTATGTACATTTTGTACTTTTCTGTACCCTTATGAAGGTGGTAGAGCTACGCTGAAGCTATTACTGGTTTCAGCATGAATGGGTCGGCTCGCTCGGGGTAATACCACCCTCTCACAGAAAACCGACGTGAAGTAACAGTGTTCGCATTGTTGCGTTTCGTTCGGCCGGTGAGAGCGCCGGAGGCCCACATATTTAAAAGGCCGACAACGCACTTGCGACTCCCCTGGTGTTGCTAGTGTCTATGGACGGCGGTGATCACTTACCATCAGACAGGTGGGTACCTGTTCGTTTGCCCCCTATAATATAAAAAAAATGCTGATGACTATGATGATGCTCGGTTGAGTAGTTATGAAGTGAAAGCGTAACAAACGAATTCACAATTGCGTTTATAATAGTAGTCAAGATTTGACAAGTAATCTTTCCACGTTAGCTATAAGTTTCAGAGGTGTTTACTACAGTTATTAATTTTGTTATAAAAATCTAATAATGGTTTTTAAACTTTTAAAAACATTATCGTGAAAACGATGTTTGCGTTTACATTCAGTCGATAGCCAATAATAATAGTAAAACGTTTGTTGGTGCACGTAAAAAAAGAAAACATAAATAGGTACGTTGTTCCGTTGATCTTCCAATCTTAAACGTACCTACTACAATAGCTATCATAATATTTTACATAAAAAAAAATTGATTTACTTCGTTACAAACACTGGACGGCAGTAATTATTTTTAAATACATAGTAACAACTGTACTGGTATACAATTAAAACTTATGAAATAAGACAAAGTATTCACTTGAACAATTATGAAACTATAAATGTACAGTACATAAAATAGCTGAAGGCAATCATTCTGACCTGTTAATGTAAAATGTTGAAAATAAATGGTACATGTTTTTCTTTAATTTACGATTAAATTATTCTCGTAAGAATAATTATAATTAATATTACCCAACTTGAACGTACACCAACGTTCTGAAGGTTTCCATCTGACTAAATATCAAACCATGTTAACTGGGGAAAACATGCCTCTTGTATTTATTTACCTTGCTAATCTTACTTATAATTACTTATAATTAGTTTAATATAACAGTATGTTATATTCAGTTTGTTTCTAATTTGTATCATGAACACGTTCACGTTTTAGTATTAAAATATCTGCAAATTGATTACATATTAGTTGATACTCGCGACTTCGTCTTTGTTATTTATTATCTTAACGACATACTTCATGTATACTGGAAAAGATATAGAACAATGTAAAGCAAAGAATATACTTAAAAAAATCCTTGTATACATTGATATCCGTTTCGTTCCCCTTTCCTGCGTATGCGTAACATACCGCTTGTCCCACTTCTCCACGAAAAAAAAAAACACAAAACAAACAAAATTGTAGTTTCTACAGAATTTATTTAATTTTACAGGAAGATATCGAGATCTTTTTTTAGTGAGGACGAAGGGTCTAAATTTTTACGTAATGCTAGCCCAATGGCAGACCTCTATCATATTATTTATATAACAAGACATTATTGTAATGAAAAAGAGCAAATGCTCTTCCTTGTTAAGTTAGACGATGCGCTGTATACTAATGAGCTAGATCTAGACCTGTGCAGAGTACCGGTAATGAGGCTTCCGAGATTCTACAGCATACGCAGCAGTGCAATGATGACAATATTTATATAGTATTTCTACTCTAAAAGCAATCCCCGATCTTTAAAAATCTTATATGTAAAATAAGAGATGTAATATATTAATTTCGATTATAGTTAAATTCCATACTTTTAAATGAATATTTCAATTTTATTATATTACGGCACACATATCAATTTTAGCAGTGTATATATACGAAATATAAATGAATTGATACAATTTGTTAGATGAGGCCATTTTTAACTTTTTGACAACTGAACCTTACAGCTTAATACAATAGTACTCGACTAAATTCCTTAACTTCATAGAATCAAGAATTTATTTGGAAATGACGCAAACTCTACTTTGAAAGTATTCAATACAGTATAAAAAAGTAATTTTTATATTTCATTGGTACATTTTGTTACAAGTATGATTAAATTACGGTACAAACAATAATTATAAGTTCTATGAAAAACGTCATATTGTTTTCCACGTTAATAAATATAGCACAAAGAAAGGAATTTGTTTTTTATAAAAAAGTAAAACAATGGCTCCACTAAAAATGTGGCGTAAATTTGCATTTCTTCCCTTACCACTTTTTTAATTGGTTTCTTCATTAGCATAATAATTCTGAAAACTTTGCTACAATTCTCAGGTACGTAAAATTTTATGTGTGATGAAATCAGGCTACAGTGTTCTTTGTCTTTTACCGTTTTCCAAGACAATTAACGTCGAAATTATAGACAAAAAAAAACTTTTTTTTTTAAATATATAATCTACTCTCATATATATTTGATTAAACCACTCAGAAATATGTTTATACGTGTACGTAATCGAAAAATTTCCACCTCAGCAACTGTTCAGCCATAATGGTGAAGAACCAGTATAAATAATATCAGTATAAATAAATACTCAGAATTTCTACGTTATATCGTTTCGGTATTGTCGTGGCAGTTCGCCAACGAGCATCTTACATAAATATTATTTCATGGCGAGGTTTTGCTCCTTTTGTCTGTGGACACAAAATCCAGAAAGATGGCACCAGCGTTTTTTACATAACCTTAAAAGTCTGTATATACACGAAGATATTACATTATTACCCTGTATAAGGGAAATGTGTTTGAATTAAAACTTTTTTATGTTTGCTTTAAATTCCTCTGACATAGGGGTGGGAATTCTTCAAGACTAACAACGTTATCTCCAATATATGTTTATCGTTTTGTCAACAAAAAACAAAAACGAGTAACAGTGACAATCACAAATTATCATTGAATCTAATATGAATAAATTTAGTCAAATAAAACTTTGGTAGTGTGTTCGGACACAGCGTCGAAGGACGTAGTTTCGAATCCAAGCAACTGAATCGGAGCTTTCGGTGAAGGAAAACATCGTGATGAAACCATAGCATGGTGGTAGGGCTTCTTCTAAGTCCGTCTAGCTAGTTACCACCCTCAAGTTGAAAATGTGTCGCCAAGCACCTGTTGGTGTGTTTCGGCAGCTGCACTTGAGAGCCAGTCTTCCTCTAGGTTAAGCGTGACTTACCATCTTAGACCACATCATCATTTAACATCAAATGAGATTGTGGACAAACGCTTACCTATAAAGTTTAAGAAAAAGAGCTTATATGGAAAAACTCAAACGACTCTACACTTATAAAGCAACATATTTTAATACATATTTCTATTATTTTTTCTATTTAACATAACTGAATTCTGTAAGCGTAGTTATAATTAGTCTACAAATATTGTCACTTCATTAACTTTTGTGTAAGCCAAAAATGAAACTGCAATGAATAGACCTTAAAATCTTAATTGACCTATAAAATATGTATATCTAAATGGATATGTACATCTAATATTGTAATATCAACATAATATAACTAATCACCATGAAAATTGATATTTTTAGACATTTAAATACGGAGAATATTATCAACATAATATTATTTTGTTATGCTACTCCCATACCTGCGTGTATCAGCACGAAGTTTTGTCTATGGTCAGACTAAATGCAGATGTGGGAAGATATTTCTTTATGCGTTATGAACTATCGGATTGCGTGTCGATACATGCAGCACGGTAACTAGGGCCACGGTTTCTACACTCATCAAAGGAACTTGGAGACGCTAATTTCTAGTTATTATTGAAATGACAATGGTGTGCAAACGTTATTCTACGCCTTTATCGGAATTAATTTTGAGGTTACTTTTTAGCGGCACAAGTGATCGAAGCTTCGTCGGGCAGGTATGGGACTAGCATTACAATTCAATTATTACAACAAACATTAACAAATGCGGGCTAAGCCGCGATAAGTGTTAGTATATAACTTATTGTAGTAAGCTTATAAAGTTTGTTATTCATTTATTTTTAAATAATAAACTGAACTTACACTGTATTAACTTCTAGGAAGTATTAATAAGGGTAGTTCCCAACTTAAGGAATGATTTAAAGTAAAGAGCCAATATAAAGTAAAGGCATAATATTTATAACCTATTTTTCATATTTTCTGTTGCGAATTTGTAACTGTGATTGCAAAAAGCAGGGCATAGTGTTTAGTAATGTGAACGATCCGAATATCTTCTATTTCTTTTTATGTTTACGTGTGCTCTTTGATTAGGGGCGTTTTGTGTTTTCCACGTACCATGCTTATATCACGAGTTTTATCCTCCATTTTTTTCTTTATACGTTACATTGTTAGTATGTATACATTATATACATACTGTATATAATTTGGCGTATTGCAGATATTACTTTTTTACGTTTCTTGTTAATTGTAGAGGTACTGAGTAATTGTTCTATTTGCAATCAGTAACCGCACTCGAATTTGTACGTCATAATTAACATGAAAAAGAATAAGAACAAAATATAGAACTTTGAGACAAATAACTTCCTATATAATTTTTAGAATTGTAATAAGATTTCCGGAGATTGTTTTTTACAAATAAATAGATTTTGTCTCTTCATAATAATATTATAGCCTAATAGTATGTAATAAGATATTCCTGGTGGGTATATATATAAATATTTGACAAACGAATGACAATTTCGTATTTCTAAAATGACCAAAAACCTCAAACATTTCACAATTAAGAACATTTTGTATTTGAAAATTAAATTGTCTGTTTTAGTATTGCCCTCTACATAATATTTATGTTTCTCACCGCTTAAACCTTCCCTGAACTTCCACAAATATATCAAAATGAATCAAATCGGTTCAGCCATTCTCGAGTTTTAACGAGACAAACGAACAGCTATTCATTTCTATACATATACGATAAGTTACATGATAATTGGATGTTACTGATTGGATATTCCATCTATAACAAGGCTTGGAATAGCATCATTTAACATTACTGAAACAATGTGAATGTAATTTTCAGATCATTTTAGATCTAAACTATATACTGTTTTAAAAAGTGTGCTATCTAATAATGTATTTGATGTCGCACGTCGGTGCGAACTCAAATTCCGATTTGTCGTAGGTAAAAAAACTACAAATACTATACTGTAAAAATAAATGTCGGAGGATAAGAGAATGAATCGACAATTTTTACGTAACCGCTATGAATTCGGGTTGACATCGATTTCAAATAGATTGTTAGGTAACATATATGCCAATATTTTTTATATCATAAATAAATACATAAGAGGTATTGACTAAGTTTGTCCACATGAACTATATATAAATGAGTTATGTGTTACAAAAATAAGTTAATAAGTAATTCTAATACTGTGTCCACATACAGGTTAGTAAATAAATAGTCTTCCGCACATTTTTGTGTTTTAGGTTTACGTAATGTAGGTAAGTTATTTTTGGTTTTTAGTTTCTTTTTGTTTTTTAGGGTTTTTTGAAATTACAGTTGGCTTAATTACTAATTGAATAACTTTTTATTTTTACATTTTTATTGTAAATAAATGTACGTTATCTATAGGATAAAATAAGTAACGTTACACTTTTCTTTTGTTTTGTTCATGACTGCGCTTCTTTTAGTAATACTGAAAGTGTATAACCTAGTCTAAACTACACTCTTGAAGAGTTCCACTCAATTGCTTGCAATTTCTATAATACATCAGGTTAGAGGCACCATATATTTTACTTTGATTACAATTACAGGTTGTTTTTATTGCCATTAACGGACGGGACTTTAATGATATTTATATAAATGCTGTTCATCGCTATATTTTCCAGCCTTAGAATTAGAATATATTTTTAAAGGTTGAATGTGACCACCCCCAAGTATCAGTAATTCGTATAAAATTAAAAGTCTTTGATATCGGTATAAAATTGACGAAGATACAGGTGAACAGACCAGACGTGGGTGAAAATAAAATATGCAGTAGTTTTCCCTCTTGGAGGTAGAACATTTTTTTCATATTTAATTGGAACCAGCCACGAGTATAACTAATTCAAATAAAAATTAAAATCATTGAAATTGGTTCACACTCCACGAAAATATCAATTCACGTACATAATAAAAATATATATAGTCGAACATAGGACCACCTTCTTTTTTGAAGTTGGTTGAAAATGAAAGGCCATGAGTATCGGCGATAACTTTTCAGGTCAGTAAACAAAGCCACGCTCATATTGAATCCTGGTTGTGAAGGGCTGGTTGTGATTGCGCCCTTTCTGCGTGCGGTTCTATCCTTCCGTCATCTGTTTTAATATTTATCGTGGCGGTGTGTTCGAACCTTCCGCATGCGGCAGGGTACCGCATGGCTGTAAAACTTAAACTATTTGTATAAGCGAATCGGCTATGTATATTGATTACTAAGTCAAATGCAGAAACTTTATTATACTTGTTATTTTTTACGACAATCCTTGATTAATATCTATATACTCAATTATATTTATAATGATTTGTTACGTGGTTTTTAGACAGATTATATTAACAAATAAATAGAAATACTTTACATAGGAGATCATTTTGGAATAAATATTCAAATTCAAATTCGAGTTTCTCGGTCATAGTAAGAGAAAGTACTTTATTTTGTAAAAATTCAAACTATTCGAATAAGTGCTGAAAAGTGTGTATTAAAAACACGCATTTAGTTACACACGCTTTGTTTCTAGACCCTCGTTCCTCAAGTTTTTTCGTGTCGCGACCCACTAAATAGTTAAAATCTGGAGTATAAAAAACGTTACGATCCCTTCACTAAAATATGTTAATCTGACGTTTAACAAAGTTTTACATGCGCCGGTTAACATGGCAACGACTCGTTTATTTTACAGCAACATGGTTTACGAAGAATTGTCGTTAGTTTTAAATGGCTAATAATTTTGTTATGAACTATTTCACATTTTGGGCATCATGAAAATGTAATCATCTGTTTGGCTTTAGCCATATGATTTTATAACATTTGTTTATGATTTTATAATACCTATTTAGAATTTATAATAATCGTAAAGACCGCCATGATCTAAATACTAGAAACTGTGACAAACTAGTCATCCCATGTTTCCGACTCAGTAAAACCAGTAACATTTTTTTTATGTAATAGTGTTAGGCTTTATAATAAAGTCCTAAAGCATACTGCCGATTTGCTGAATTATAAGTTTAAGCGCCATGTCAAGCGGGTTTTGGTGTCCAAGGGCTATTATAGAGTGGATCAATATGTGAGCGATGGTGATGTCTAGAATTGACTCCTCTCTGTGCATCCACTAAATACGATTGTAACGTGAAATGTATTTTAAATATACATCTATATATGTTAAAAATATAAACCAGATCGAGTTTCTTGTCGGTTCCTCTAGATGACTGAGTTGTTTTCCGAACCGGTAGTAATTTTGACGTTCATATTACCTTAGGGCCTAAATTGAATAAAGCATTTTTTTATTTTTATTTTGATAATATATTTTTTACCATTCATATTTGTAAACATGAATCCTAGGTTGAGAAACGATGCCGTGTCAGTTCCAAACTGGCTTTGAGAAACACTAGGTTGTTTATTCCCAGAGGCTCAGACCGATGCGACGAGACGTCAAACAATGGATGTCGAAGTTGTACGTACTGCCTCTAGGAACTAACTTACTCAGTTAAAAGTTTTCAAACCATTTTAGTGCGCTCGGTGTGATCGAAATGGTTTACGAGCAAGTTTGTCGTGCAGTTTGAATACCTCATTCATTATTTGGAAAATGTAAACTAAGTAGTTAAAAAGAGATTTAGATTTATCCGAATAAATAACGAATAAGTTATCTTCAAAATAAGTGCCAACAATTAATTGCAACATTTCACTATTTAATTATGTCTAACTAGCACGTTTCCGCGTCTTCTTACGTGTTCTCATGTAGTAGTTATTTACGATTCTGGAATGCCTCATATATAATTATATAAGACTAACTGACTGCCGGAAAATGCCGCATTTTCATTCAAATTTTCATCCTCTTTTTCACAACCTCAGGGCTTACATTTCCAAAACTTCTTTCTTAGTGTTTACCTGCAGTATAAAAAGCACCCTCATGCACATTATTACGGCCCTAGCCACCGTAGTTTGGTGTGTGCATTGATATGTCAACCATGATACGAAGTTCACCGGGTCAGCTAGTAATATATTCAGTTACTACAATCCTTAAATTTATTACTTTGCTATTTAATAAAAAAAAATTATGTGCGCCACTTTAACGCTGAGTGGCTCAATTTAGAAGTCAAGTTTACTCGTGAGTCGTAGATAAAATAGTATAAAAAGTATTTTACGCGTCATTAGGCCCAACTCGCAGAAGCAAAAACCTTAATTTGTAGTTTCAGAGCAGAACCTTATGTAACATTACAGCAGCATCATCAAAGTAACTACGTTTGTCTTACGTAATGTTTCCGCTTGGGTAATGTGTTTTCGTCGAAACATAATTTAGGCAGTAGAACTTAATTTTGATTAGTAAGCGCTGATAGTTGTATTACAGTCAATAGAGTTATCTATAAGAGTGAGTTAAACCGATAAATAATATAATGCACTAATAGACAATAGATGTGTACGTCTTATATATCTATTATAATAATAAATATTATAAAACATAGTAGCTTATCTCGTATGTCTGTGTTCCCTTAGATCTTCTGAAGTAAGTAAAGGATTTTGATACAGTTATCATTATCGTTTAAAAAAACATTATAAGTGGTTGACATGTAAATTATATTTATATACAGTCGAGAAAAAAGTCGATTTATAAACTCGTAAAAAGGAGTTTTCGGGCGCTTATTTTGGTAACGCTGGATAAATCTTATGAGATACAGAAAAATAATGTAGTATAAAATTGTACATTTTAAGAATGCCTAAACAAAATTCTGCGATGGTATATATGTATCTCCTAAGGATAAATAAGCCACAATAATAATTTGTACCTTTTACATATTATTAAATGTAGTATTAATTCTTATTCAATTAAATATGTTAGTAATGTAGGTAATATCATTTTAAAATACCATTTACATATTACGATTTTTATGAATACCTTCAGAGATTTAAAATTACGTGTACTATAATATATATATAATAATTCAATATCAAAGCCCCAAAAATTTACCTTGGTAGCATTATTCCTTCAAAGTTGGAGGGGCTGGAGGGGGGGGGGGGGGATAGCTAGCATATTATAAAAAAAGACGAATATTTTTGTTGACACCACATAGCAATAAAAATCGACTAAGCAGATGAACAGTCACATATATATTACAATTGTTTAATTTACAACTCTTTTCACTGTGGCTATAGAGCATTGACAAATATAATCAGTGTTCTGACGAGATCAACACCAATATGTAAATTTTCAGGACGGATAATGAAACAAAATCGAATTTCTGATCTCACCCAATTGGAGACACAAAAAGTTTTTTTTTTTTAATTATTTCATTATTTTGCGAAGAAAATATGAAGTCAGAATAGGCTTTTGATCAAAACGTTATTAATTACAAATCTTTGAATTACTTTTTTCTATAAAAGAAATTCATTTCTTATAAGTTGTCTTAGAACGCAATTACATTTCTAATTATAAAAATTGTGTGAGAAATGGCTACGGTGTAATATAATTTTTTTTTTTTTGAATTATTATAAAACAAACAATTGTAATTATGTCTGTTCATTTAATTTATTATCAAAATGTTGTGTTAGATAACTATTATAAAGGAAAGTGGGTATATATGACGTTAAAAATGTTGTGTTTCATACTGTTTTTCTGTTTGTATGTAGGGATTTATGTGAAAAACGGCTTGACTCATTTTTATACTCGGGAAACTTATATCATTCGTCAATTAATAGGCTACTAGTATTAACAAAAAAAGTTTTAAAAGTAGTAAAAGAAAAAACAAAATTTTCTTTTTGCTTTCAACCCATTCTGATGAAATTTGTATAGAGGTAGTATGTTTTATTTAAAAATACATTCGCCATAAAGATTAAAAATTACGATTTAAAATTTTATAAAAAAAATGATTACTAATCATTAAAATTTCATTTACTCTGAACCTATTTTAATGAAATTTTGCACACGGTAATTCCGAAATTGACAGGGTACTACAACATTTATGACTAATAATTCTCTATGGTTTCATATTAAAAGTTAAAATTTAAAAAACGTATTTAATTCCCTACTGATTTTAATTACCTTTATTACACATGAAGTAAATGGGTGTTTTAATCCCGAAATTAATTTGTTATAAAAATGACCAATAATACTTTTAGAAATAACAAAAAAATCAAGGTCAATAATTAATCAATAATTTATATAATAATCTGGACTGATTTTGATGACATTTTTATCCGGGAAGCATATATTACCTTTTAATTGATAGATAGTAAGGATTGCCACTAAAGCTCTTAAAATATTTTTAGTCTCAATCAACTTCATAATATTTGTAGAATTATGTTCTGTCAAGACTGATAACCTTTAAAATATATCAGTAATCCATTTAAAAATGATAAAATATAGGTACTTAGGTATATTCCAATAATATTAAGTCTAATATGACAAGTCGGCATAATGACAATATATACAGCATAAAAAACGCGTGCCAAGCCGCAGGCAGTTGCTATTTGAGTATTAGTTTACAGTGTTACCAGGAATTTTGCAACAATATTTTAAGATTTCGTATTCGTTTCGCCCACAATTGACACAACTGAAATACCTATCAAGGATGTATCACGTTTCAGTCTCGTGAAGATCGAAAACTCCAATCCAATTACGTCAACTTTGTCGTCGAGTTTATATTAAACATGTTACTTCTTACAAATTCCGGAAGAATTTACAAAGCTTGAACTAAATATTAAAAAGCCTGTTTATTTAAATAGATATGTGGTTTTAATAATATATAGGTAGGTAGCCGGTTTGATTGTCTCGAAGGCCTGATCAAGACTCCTGCATACCTGATAAAAAGTATAATAATCTGTAACAGTGTCATTCAGATATACATACATTTAAAGCTAAGTCATAACTATAGTCAACATGTTTGTTGTTAATAAGACTGTTAAAGTTACAAATATCTCTTCAGTGCTTTCTGTAAAATTATGTTAATGAACAATAGCGTGTTTCTGTAGTTAGGTACGTACTTATCTCGTTCAACACAGTCGTCTTTTGTTTAAAGTACATTTGATGAATTATACATATTAGATAAAACGCGGAATCTGTTATTAATGTCCTTATAAGTTGAAATTTGTAGTTATTTTTTTCTCAAATTCTATGCGAACTCGATATTTATTATTCGTAATCTTTCACTTCTCAGCAAAACGGATAGTTTTAGTCATAATGTGTAATTACACAAAGAAAATATTTGTTTGTTGGTTGTAAATTAAAGATAAAATGAATGTTACTATAAATGTTGCGATAATATGTCTGTACAAAACTTTAAACATCTTAAAGAATGCCCCAGATATAGTACGAAGAGACTAGGGTATATAATAATACTCTACAACAATATTCGTATATGCCCCTTCGATCTTTTGAGCTTGATGGAGAAAGGAGTCAAGTCAAGGAGTCAAATAGTTTGATAATTTTGTAAAGCATGTGATCATTAATCTCAAAGCATTTAACGGACTTTGAAATTGCCACTAGTCTTTGACTTGTACCTAAATCATGACCGAGGAATCTTTGTGACCTTATTAAATAATGTTCTTGTAACGCGTCAAGGGGAAGGGAAGTGACTCGTATCGAACTGTGACCACTTCTCTCTCTCATTATATTGCTAATTCAGAATATATATGTATGTGAAAACACCGAAATAAAAAATAAAAAAACTATGAAAGCTTACTGTTTTAAATTAATCCGAAGATTAGTTTGTGCTTCCTGGTATACTTCTGCTTAATTCATAATTCATTCGCTGTTGATAGGTAGTAGAATTTATGAAATAGTTATCTTCCATACAGTTTTCAAAAATAGTGAAACAAATCGTTAATAATGCATTAAGTAAATACCTAAACACATTTGCTAAGTAATACAAATATAAATTACTAAATTAATTAAATAATTGTTATGAAAACTTACACGTGTCATAGTTTATTTATTGTTCATCAAACTATATTAGGCGTGTGATGTATAAATTATACCTATGTCTTTTCTGAATATAACTAAAACAGTAAAAATAAAACAAAAGATCTAAGAGACAAAACTTTTTATATCCACTTTTCTGGGGTATAAAATAGATTTTAAATATGTAAAGTTGTTATCAGCCGTGCATGTTTTGTTGAATCAACTAGGGAATAGTCATTTCTGTTGAATCCAAGCAATAAATTTGTATTCGAGTTCGCTGCTCGCATGTTTGACGCCTCTCGGGATAGGGTAATATTTATTTTCCTCCCACAAGCACTGCTCCGAAGTTATTTCAACTGTAAGGTCAATTTGATATCGCTCTATTTAAAACTATGTACACTAAAAATATACATTACATTTTACGATACGTTTTGTAGATTGTGCTTTATTAAAATAGTAATTTTTCAATTTTACTAATTCATTTCGATACCGTTATTATTTTTTTGCCAGTTCAATTTTATTTCAGAGTGCTTATTGGAACATAATCTTCTATCTTTTATGACCACTCGCTCATAAACCAATAAAATATTATTTTCATCTCTGACATGGAACACTTGATATCGTTAGCGCTAGTAAATGTTTTAGTTTTAAGATTTGTAAATATGAATTGTGTCTATTAGAAATAATAAAAATTAACAATAAATATAATAAATAAAAAATATATTTTATTTCTAGTCGATTACCCAATTTTTCATAAATATTATACATGCCATACCTATAAAAAAATTTGAAGTAATTCTTGTACGGCTGTTTATCCGGTATGACCGTTGAAAGGGTTGAATTGATTTTGATCAGACTTTTACTGCTAGATATGGGATTTTTTAAAAGTATTCTGTAGGATTACATATCAGTGTTTAGTCATAGGTATTAAAATAATAATGCAATTTAATATATATAACTTAAATAATTAAAAAAGATATAGTAGATTAGAGCACCAATTAGTTAACTGTAAAACTGTGAAGCTTATTAAATTATACATGGTTATTTGTTCTGTCGATAAAATGAAACAAACACATGCAGTATATAATTTCTCACAGCCCGTAAATACGGGTTAAAAGCGATCGATAGTATCCTAAGCCTTACAACAATCACTCCAACGGCATGATTATTAACACACCCCTCAATATTTGTAAACTAAGGAAGCCGGTTAATGAAATTCAGTCGAGAGAGAACTTCACCCGTAATATTACTAGTAACATTCCTTTGTTTTGATAATTTACAGATACTGTATCTGACAGATTTCATTGTAATGAACACGGTCAACAAAGAAATTTTGAAGAATTAATTCAATTCATAATCAACGCACAGTAAGCAATTGCTTAAAATTTATATCATTAGGTATTTTTTATTAATCGCAGTTGAAAACGTATTTTGCTGTGTAATGAAATAACCCATTTTGTTTTCTTTTTGTCATTGTCATGTCATTTTGTCTTATTTAATTGATTAGTTTTCTATTTTAAATAGATGGACTGGTTTTCAAGTGCAGTTAAGGAATACACCCATGGCTGCTTGGCGACAGTTCAGCAAGAGGGTGATAGCTAGCTAGGCGGGCTTTCAAAAGAGCCCTACCACAATGCAAAAATGTAAAAGCAAGAAGCAACCGTGAAGACCCTGAATCATTTTGCTGGCCAGTAGTTTATTTCATGGGTGTAAATGAAAGCGACTTAGGATTTATTATGTCATTAAACATGTATATAAGAATAACTTAAACGTGTGTTAAAGTTCGTTAATACATTGTTCAATACGTCCCAGGACTAACTAAGAAAATAACATTTGTTTTGAAAAATTCCTTTTTATTCATCAACGTAATCACCTTCAGATGCGGAAGAATCATTCGAACACTTTTTAATTTTTCGATACCATGCTTGTAAATGTGATGCATGCGTTTTCATTGACTTATGGCAAGGTGTTTTGTCTTGTTAAAAGATATTTTTTTTTTCTTTTTTAAGTGCGTTCATTTTTTTGCTATTTCGACCTTCAAACGCACCAATAAATCAATATAATAATTCCTGTTAATGGATTTTCGTTTTTAAAGGTAGTTTGTGTACATAATGTGCGCATCCCAATAAATTCACAGCACGACATAACAGTTGACTGTTGCGTTTTTGGACGCTTCGGGAGGCTTTTATCAGTTGCGCGCCACTCATCTGTCCTGCCGCTTCGACTCCGGTGTGAAATGATGGATCCTTGATTCGTGCATTGTCAGATACCGGCGCAAGAAATCCTGTTCATTGCGAGCAAATATTGACAAACAGCTCTTTGAATCGTAGACACGTTGTTGCTTTTATTTCATTATAAGCAAATACGACATCTATTTGGAAAAGACCTTTTTCATGCAAAATTTTTCGTGTTAAATCCTAAACTCACTTTCAGTTCATATGTTTACCAGCTCAGCAATCTTACGACCTCTCAATTTGCACACGCTCTGTTTAGTGAGTCGGAGGGGTAGAAATCGTTCGCTGTCGTAATATCGTCGGGGGAGTCTCTGAAAATGTTACATGCGTTGGTTGTTTAAGACAAGAATTATTGTCCAAAAGACAGCCGCATATTAACCTGAGACCGAGATGAAATAAAAATACTGGCTATCTAAACTGTGGCGTCATCTATTAAAAACAAACAAAACATCAGTGAATGATTAAATGTATTAAAGTCAATGTTATCGCAAACAGAGCGTTTCCAATATCGATATCTGATCTTATACAGAAATATATGATAATATATTTTATTACTGTTATCATAGGAAGCTCGGGCTCATGGTACAGCTAAATTAGCAGTGTACGCGCTGCCGTTCATGTATGAGGGGTGCAGTTGACAACAAGCATCGGTTCATGAAGCGTTCTAACTGAGGCTTCAAGAATAGAGCCACCTATTATGACTGGTCTCAAGTTTACGAGTCTTGTGGATTGGTTATAAATACAGGTGAGAGTGACCACTTGAGACTCAGGTTGTCTACACGTCTGTTTACTACTTCACAACATTAAAAAAAACTAAGTTACAATCCCTTAAAAATTATTTTTACCGATAAAATCAAATGTTTGCGTGCTTCAAGTTATAAGGTTATTTGTATTAAGCGGTACTGTAGTAATAATAATATATAATGTATGTATAAGCTTAACGTTGTTCGCAGCAATTATACCATTGAAACTAGGTTAACCACAGAAGGCTATAACGATTTATTGTCATTTGACCCAGAAAGAATTTCTATTAATTACGTTAAAAGAGAAATAAAAATTAAATGCCCAAGTCATAAATATTATTAAAAGTGATAGATATTCGCAATAATATACTATTCTGTGCGAACGAAGGTAGCGAGTTTAATAAGCGAGTAACGAGGTAAATGAGTTAATAATTCGTCGATATATGTGGCTAGTGTTTCGCCTGGTTAGCGTGTCCTTTTTATGCTTCCATAATAATATCGATTTTTGCTTATCTTGATACTGTTAAATTGTCATTTGTGTTATTTTTAGTACATAAATAAGTTGGTACTCGCGACTTCGTTTTTGGAAAAAAATATTATGATAACTTTTTGTTTTATCGTGGTTAAGTATAAATAATTTGTTATTGCAATTTTGTCATTAAGCCTATAGCACTTTTCAGTAATTTTAACTTACCTTTGTTAAATATTTTCATTACTGCTTAATCTGTATGTAAAAGCGTCATGATATGTTGCACTTTCAAAAGTTCTTTATTTGTCAGTATAAGTCTTGTCCAGAAATGGTTTAATCGCTTCTGAGATTAGCCCTGACAAACAACAGACACTTAAATTTAATTGATGTATATATTTAGTTAGATAGGGAATTTTGAATATCATATGAAATATATCTTGAGATTGCACTGTATGTACATGTGTGCTGTTTGCTTGTTTTAAAAGATAAAATACCTTGTAAATGTATTCATGTGAAAGATTAAGCATTTTCAGTATTTTCACTTATAACTTCTTGGTGTATAGGAACACATATAAAAATGTATATTTTCTGAGGTAAAGTCATACATATGTATAAATTCGTTATGAAATGAATGTGTATCTACTTTTACTGGAAATAGGAAATATATTACACGAACCCTTCGGTATATAAAAACAAATCAACCCCTGATCGATCAGCCATATTTTCATTTGTAGGTTCTAAAATAAATTTGCGGGCGCGGGAGAAAAAATTTGGACTAATCTAATTTAATTTCATAAATATTGCTTGATACGTTATGTTTTTAAACATCGTCAACTTGCTATTACTATACTTCCCCTTCGTATGGTTAACTATATTTTTAGAATTTTATGTATTAGTAACTAAATAATTTACAACTCTTATTCCAGCATAAAAATAATCGTTGACTTTAGATGTGAAATATCTATTGGCGCACCTTGCTAATAAAACGTACCCATATGCCATCACGACATACGAAATGACGCTCTCCTATGCCATCATGCCCCCTCTACGCCACCGTTATCGATTAATTTGAGTGTGTGCACGTGTATACTATACATTTTGTTGCTTTTCTACGTGACCTGTGTATTATTTCTATCCGACTAAAGTATACTTGACATGTTTTTATTTATAAAACACAGGCCAGGTGCCCCATCACGGCCAATTTTTATTTTGTTTGGACGTTGTACAGTGCAACCCAATAACAAGGTGAGATTTATAACTATTTGCTAGTTGTAACACTCCTAACGCAATAGTAACGCTTTTTCCTTATCTGATGAAAATATACGATTATAAACAATCTAAATCTCCATATCGAATTACATTAGTAGTTGAATGAAAAGCATAAGGAACTTCATTCCTGACGGCAGACATGAGATGAAATTTTTTTATTGGTTACTTTTAAAAGAGAAAAATATAGAAAGAATTAACATATTGTTTTCTAATTACCCTTACATAGAATGATAATAATAGAAAAAGAGAAATAAAACACAAATTGAACAATTTAGTACAGTTCGACGTTTTGCAATGATTTCCTGTGACATTTTCAGACGGAGTTACAAATTGCCCGAACCTGCTACGAATTTCCGGCGGCCGCGGCCGTTTCGACATTTCCTGAAAATGACGAAGCGCTCACATATGCGCCCGTAAACATAAATATCGTTAATAGAGGCCTTCGTGATCAACTGCCATTAGATTAGCGATAGAGATTTCTTGAATTTAATACACCTCGACACCCTTTGTATTCACGATCAAAATTATGCGTAGCCATGAATCGTTTTGATTCGCTGGGGCTTTTGTTAATATTATTTTACTTCAGATTAAAGCTGGATTACACTAAAGATTTTGAAATGTTATGAATGAATAATATATGTGTCTAGTTGTTGTTACATAGTTCCCTTGCTATTTACTCATACAACAAGTTGGGTTAGTAATTTTCCTAGGCATTAGCATATGATGGTTTGTGATTAATTAGTATTGTTAATCTCACAAAATATGAATTAGAGTTATAGATTGATTTAATTATTTATTTAATAAGTTTTCTAATTACACAACTAAAATGACTTTTCTTTTCTTAATACTATATCTCAGTGTAGTACTGCCGTTTTGTATTCATTCAATCACTTTACTCAGTTGTTGGCAGTTTACATTTATATTATTGTTTTTTTTTTATAGAAAATAAACTAAAATGTACGAGACCATTGAAAAATAACAGAACAACAATTAATTAAGCGATTAACATGCCTAAAAAATGATATTGAAATAAAATACATATTTTACACAGGACCGTGATCACTTCTGAATGTAATAAGGCTTTGTGGGCTCCCAAATTGTATTCAAAACGAATTAATATTTTGATAATGTGCATGGATATTGAATAATATTTTTAGTAGAATGTTAATTCTGATTTTGTATTAAAAACAATCAAGAAAGCATAATAAATTCTAAACCAAAATAGAACTACGTTTTTCTTTGTTCATGTCTATGTATATTTTATACTATTAAAATCAATACTGATGTTTCTGTAAAGTTTCGTAAGACTTTTCAGTTATAAGGATAGATTGTAGGTATAATCCGCCTATCAAATATATATATAGAAAATCTAAAACACTTAAAAAATTATTTACGATACTTTTATGATCGTGTCGGAACACATTTATGACAGTTGTAGCAATATCTTATTTTCGTATTGAGACTTCCGTGACTCTCTAGTTGTAAATATGTCAACGCCACACATTTTATTTTGCCCAATAAATAATTGTATAACTTTTATCGTGACGTTATAGCTTCAAAATTATACGAGGTGAATCGTTTGAATGGATCTGATTTGCGTCACTCAGAGTAATAATACATGTCGTTTATTTAGTTTTATTTTTGAAAATGATAACATCGGTGTTCAATACTATACTCACTACTAGTATAAATGCTAAAGCGTATTTGTTTGTTAGGTTTTCACGACTTACTGCTCAATCAATTATCATGAAATATTGCATACACGTTATCAGGTATACAGATAAGGGCATAGGGTACATTTCATCCAGACAAAATATAGTGTCCCCGTGGGATAGATCAGACCTACAACAACGCGAGCGAATCCGCTAGCAAAATATTTTTTTTTAGGTTAGCGTTTGTCAACAATCACATGTAATGTTAAATGATGATGTGGTGTAAGATTGTAGTCTCGCTAAACGTATAGGAAGACTGGCTCTCAAGTTCAGAACCGGAACACACCAACAGAGGTGCTTGGCGACAGATTTTCAACGTGACGATGGTAGCTAGGCAGGAGGACTTAGAAAAAGCCCTATCACCATGCTATGGTCTCATCATGATGTTTTGCTTCACCGAAACCTCCGACTCAGTTGCTAAGACTCGAACCTACGTCCTTCGACGCTGTGTCCGAACACACTATCAATTAAGCCATTATTGTTTCATCATCGCATCATAGTTTGATTATAAAAATAATTCATCATTATCACTCCGTATCGATCGTCTCTAGTCTAGACGTCTAACGGTAACAGATATGATATAATTTAACAGAGTTAATTTTTTAATCAGTAACAGTATTATGTTTAATAGTAGTGATAACATTTAAACAACTATAAACCATTTTTATGGCATAACAATTGTGGGGAACGGTTTGTGGGAAATACATTTTATGGTTAAGTCAAAAAGAACTAGACTCCTTAACTCAAGTTTATTATTGATTAGTTACCACACCTACGTGCTACATGTATTTATTGGTATGAAACACGACCTTTTAATCCGTATGTAATAAATTGAAGAAGCAGATTCATAAAGTCATTTCTCGGTCTATTTGAAAAATGGGTGGCTGCACACGATTTATTGTCCTAATTTCCTTACATGCTCTTGCCAAGAATTTATAACCTCATTTGCCCTCGATGAAAAGTATAGTTTAGGTTTGATAGAATCCTTATGTTAAGACTGCATATAATTGTATTCCGGTGCTGTTATACGTAATTTTATTTATATACAGATATATTTAGACTTGTTGTCGGATAAAGTGATGGCAGGCCGAATAAAAAAATAATTACTAAGTCGAGGTATTATACGTCTACTAGTTCGCTGAGATGATACTATTGCAAAAATCATAGGTCAGACGTGAATGAGATGAACCTAGGATTGCAACGAATGACGTACAAGAAGAGAGGTCTATGATTTCTAGTGAGTTATTAAGGTAGAAAATGATGAAATTTTGTTTGCTAAAATGTCACAATAATATCGATTGCTTCTCAGTAAATAATTGCATTTATTCTGTTCGTTTGGAAAACACGTACAGAGATATGTTCCGTTCATTCAATTTGCAGTGAAGCCCTAGAGGACGGTAATCCTGTGCTTAGGCCTGTTGCGTTCCGTTCTGGGTGATGCCCTGTACAACGCACTCTTACCTAATTCTGTTTTGAAGTATCTCCATATATCTTTGTAACGAGGTCGCGTCGCGACGGTTCTCTTCATTTTAAAAATACGTGACCTACAAAGGAAGGAGAAGTTTGCACATTTTTAACCGGAGCCAATTTTTCATTGTGAAATTTTATATTTTTATCATTGCTAATAATAAATTTTTCGACGAATGTTATCCTTATATTAATATAATTATGGTTTATTCTTTGTAAGGAGTCTCGAGTGTAAAGTTTATGTAGCGATTAGTGGTTGAATGGAACTTAATGTGATTATTTTTATTTTTGTATTATATTAATCGTATAAATTTTGTTTTATATTCAATAAAACACTGCAACCAGCGTCAACTTGCTCATATATATATATATATTTTGATGAAGTATGTGATAAAGCCAGTTATTAAATTCATGTAAATTTAGTATTCTTTACGTCATAACTAAACTTAAAAACATGTTTTGAAAGAAATAATAACACTCTAGAATTATGTTTCTTAGTCTGTGCATTTTTTTTTAATAATTGGTTCAGAGATAGGAACTTGACTTTATTGATGTTATCGCATTCACTAATATTTGTTTAGATGTAGTAATTATACCTTTTAATTACGCATTCTGAATTTTAATTAATGTACATTATTATTACAGGATTTCTTTGTGTGGACAAAACTGTGCTCAACATTTTTTTTTCAACTAACTATACGCTGGTGGCCTGATGGACCTTCACAGCTTCACCGGACTAATAGGGCGAGCGCTTATGGCGATCGGTCGCTTGACAACAAGCTCAAGGGTGCTAAAGTGGCCGAACCTCGTGTAGTCCGGCAACGTTAAGCCGATAAACTACGAAGAGAGGCCCCATTCAGGGCCACCACGACTACCAGCCTGCCTACGGAACCTGACATCTCTGCCCGAACGAAGACTACTACAACATCATCTGGACTCCCCACACCGAGTGTGTAACCACGCCCGAAGTCCTGAAGTCCACACCGGTAGCGCACCCGAACAACCTGAGCGCACCAGCACCCGCATGAGAGAATCGCCTCTTCGAACAAGCAACCCTCGTGAGCGATGATTACAGCGCCACCTACAACACAAGCAGAAGAAGCTGCCGCACCCGCAAACATCCAGCTGCCGCAGACGCTCGTATCACCCAATGCAAAGGGGCCGCGCTACCCGCCTATCGTTGTAGAGAGCCTGTCCGGCTGGGTCGGGCATCTTTATCTAAAGGCGGACAAGCTGGGGTGCATCCCCAACGTTCGTACCTACGGATTTGGGATACGATTTATTCCAGAAGACACCGAGGAGTACACTTATTCAAGATTACCTTGACAAGCAAGAGAGGGCAAGGTGTTTTATATACCCCCATCTTAACGCAGCTTGAAGGTCATGGTTCGCGACCTCTTTACAGAGGAGGACCCGAAGACTATCATCGAGCCCCTCCGAGAATAGGGCTTCACAGCCGAATACGCCAGCCAGATAAAGGGACGAAGAGGAAGGCCGGGGTGCGTTAACCACGTTGTCCTAAAAATAACCCCTGGATTAATCTATGAGATGGATGGACTACTCCGGATGTCGGGGGTGAAGATAAAAGCCTGGAGAGGAGTGCGCAGGTTGACATAGTGCCATCGATGTCAGCAATTCCGACGCTCCTCACTACAATGCCACAGGCCGATAGCATGCGTACGGTACGGGGCTGCATACAGCCCGCCAATGCGAACGCCCGAGAGAGGAACCGGCGTCCCTGCGCCAACTGTGGGGGCACCCACCCCTCTAATAGCAGACAACGCTGTCCCGTCTTCAGGCGAGAACTAAGAATCCGCCGAGCAGGCACCATCGCTCGGTCTGATGAACCCAGAGGCACGAAGGATGTCCCAAGATCGTCGAGGAATCGGCGACAGAGAGCTTCATGGCCCCCGCTAATGACCCACCCCCTAGAGGAGAAACAATGTATCCAAGGAAGAAGACGCCCACGCAAAGAGCGCGCACCGCCTCCCAACATCACCCCGAGACTACCTACTCAGCGACCTACAGACTTATGCAATGTAGCCAAGAACGTCATGACGGAGCTGGAGCCACGCCCGGCCATCTTATTAGGCGAAGGAATGAAAGAATACGCGAGACGTCTGTCCCAGCTCCGGGACCACGATGTCTAGACGCCCTGTGCAACATCTCGGCCGAAATAGAGGTCCGATAAAAGATAATGAATCGCCGCCAACCTGAAAATCACCGAAGAGAGCTCCTGCGGGGGAGTAACTCACCCTAGTGACACTTCCGTCGAAGCGAAAGTCGAGCGAAACTGCAGCCAGAGGGCCTAACCCTGATGCTGCTACCTGCTTACTCGAGGAGGTGAGAGCGTGACGATACTACCATAGAACTACTCAACGGATCATCATGAAATATTGCATACACAAACCTCAGGGGTACAGAAAAAGACATAGGGTACATTTCACCCAGAATAAAGTACTGCTCCTGAGAGACAGGCCAAATTTACATTAAAACCTAGTTTTACTATAACCCACCGTTAGCTAGCGGTGCAGTACGTCAACATGTATACTGTTCAATCGATCACAATGAAAAATGATATGCGTAGATAGCACGTGGAATATTTACACAAGAACTATTTTGCTATAATTTAACTATTTCACTAACAAACATATAATGACAAAGGTAGTGCAAAGCCGCGGGCACACCTAGTATATGTGTAGAAATATGTAATCAGAAGCAACATTCTTCATTTTTTACTATAAATATAATATTGTGGTAATTTATTCTAAAAGACTATAAGTACCTACCGAAAGTTTAAAGCAAAACTTACCTATAATTATTTTTTCTGATTTCCATAAATTCTTTGTGCATGTATGTATGTAGTTTTTTTTTATTTCGTATACATTCACTGATATATTTATAAATAAGAGCAACGTTGTTTATTATTAAATAAACATGATTAAATAAATAAAAAAAAACTATTAAATTGAATCGTGTCAATGTATTATTCTTTGCGAGAATAACGATGATTACGGCATTTGCGGTGAGTGATGGACACTCGGTCAAATTAATGTTTCCCCTGATAAATGTTTACTGTTCGCTTAAAGTGATAAATTATCGAATCGCATGTGGTCAACAATTTAGCAGTTATTTCGCTGAACGAAATTGATTGATAATATGCTTCACGATTACGTTCACCCGTTGGACAACTTCGCAAGGTAAAGTTATATTGAAATGGTAGCGGAAGTCGTTCGTAGTTCCGCAAAATATACAGTCGGTTGGCATTTAACCAGAATTGGGTCGTAGCAAAATATTTGCAAAGCCAAATATGGCAATAAACTTCAATATAAATATCAAGTCCATTTCGGAAGTACCCAATAAACAATGAAGAAGTATTTGTCTGTCTCATAAAATATACTATGTTAAAAACTTTTATTGCCATTTCATTTACATTCTGTTGTCTGTCCGAGTTAATCTTCATAGCTATTGTTCTGATTTTGACGAAATGATAATAATTGTGATAGCGGTTATTTACGTTACAGATGGCGAATCTATTACTAATAACATACATAAGCACTCGCTCTATTAGTCCGGTGAAGCTGTGAAGGCCCCTCAAACCAACAGCGTAGTCAGTTCGAAAAAAAAACCCTAAATAATAACGATAACATTTTACAAGAGTAACTTACAAACGGTAAAATAAGTTTTATAAGTAGTAAGTTGTAATTTATATAAAAAAATAAAATACGATTCACAATTACAATTAATATTGTTTTTTAAATCTGAAGGCGAAGTTGTAACTCTTTAAATTAACCGGTGTATCACGATCCAAGAATTTTATATAATAGATACGTGATACTATAGTATTTTGCTTGATTAGTATTATAGAACATTAGAGTGTTTAAATTGACTTGTAACGTCACTCTGAAAACCATCGTAACCTATATTCTTACTCTTATACACAGATATTCAAAGTTATGGGGCCCCGGGCATTATAATCTGTCTGGTACAAAGGACGCGCAGGAAAGCATAAAGATGTTATTCAACGCCGTAGCTCGTGGCCATAATCCACAGGGTGCGGGATCTAGGTCGTACTCAAGGAGCACATTATCACGGCATTATGCTGATGGTTCTCGTTGAGTCAGTGACGTCACGTTTAGGACAGACTCATGTCAATAATGGAGGTTCGCCGCTTAAGCAGCCTTTCGAATAAGTAGGTAATATTCATATCACAATTTTATACATAGCATAAATTTAAGTAGGTGATCACTTTATATAGGTACCCATTAAAATGTTTGTGATTTGTTATTGTGTTCTTAGAAGCATATTGAAATTAATTTAATGTGTCTGATTATTCGCGCTAATCTCTGACACGGCTGAACCAATATTAATAACACTTTTTTTAGCAGAAAGTGGATTATTCCGAATTTTCTATTAGGTTAAAGTTAAAATTCAACATTTCCTTTTTTTAGTATACCCAATTTAATAGATATAGTTTAACTAAATTTAGGTCGAATTCTGGGTGATGTTAAAACGGTTGTCCGGCGCCGGTTTTGTACGGGTGTACCAACAAAATGATACCGAATCTTAATTTTACAGTAATAACCATGTTTCGAAGTAAATGAACGTCAATCTGTCAGTTCTGTCTATATTTTATCATTTATAGATTGACCATATTCGCACCTGATGTTAAGCGACGACGTGGCTCAAAGTGACGCAAATATTTTGTCTAGAGCGACTTGATCACAAAGTCCAGATACTGGAATAAACTGATGTGTAAATGTCTGTAGATACTATAAACATAGGTATTGTAATGCATCATTAGTTTTAATTATACAAGTATCTTATATCTATACAATCCTTGTTAATATTGTAAATTCGAATATGAGTTTTGTAATAGGATAATTTTAAACGAATCTAATCTAGTAAATTTATTTCTCTTTATCCTTACTAATATTATAAATGCGAATGGGAGTTTGTTTGCTTGTTACACTTTTACACATTAATGCCTCAACCGATCATCATCAAATTTTGCACGCAAGTTGTCTGAAGTACAAAAAAAGGAATAGACAGAAATCCCGACAAAAGTTATCGTTCCGAATGTATAGGTCTATACTTCGTTAACGCGAGCAAAGCCGCCGGCAAAAGCTAGTAACATAATAGTAATACAACGATTTTCTTTAAACTCTTTAAGTGATCACTATAAATTAGTTTGATATGAGAATGATTATGTCATAAGTGATATGGACTAGGGATATAACTAGAAGTGTTTGTAGAGGAAAAATGATGGAGGTATGTATGTTCTCTGTGAAGAATATACAAAAGATGCGAAAAGAGTGGCAAAAGTTTTACTCATGCGCCTATACAGTGTAGCTGGCATAAGGGCAAAAAGATGAAAAATAGATAGTACAAATCAAATGTACACAAAGAAAGTTTCGAATGTCGAAACCACTGCAAAAAAGTATTTGATTAAAGAGTCATAGAAACTAGACCATGCTACAGATTAAGCATGCTACAGTTAAGGAAAAAAACAGGGATCGATAAAAGTACGCTATTTGTATGTGTATAACTATGCAATATGGGAAAACATTTTGAAAGCTTTGACTTAACGAATTATTCAAATGATAGCGAAAAAAAGAATGAGATTATAAATTAGATTAACAAAATTATGACGTCGCTTTCTTCATAACGATATACTTAGCTAAACTTTACGGGCTTTTGCAACTTTATTGAAATATTTTCGAGAACGTTCTACGAACTTCCAGCCAGAAATATCTTTGTTATTGAAAGGGCAGAGCGTGGGTTTAACGATCTTTGCTTACTCTTAGGGTTTAACTATGTAATTCAATTATATTTTAGGGATTTTCTTAACCCATTTGTGTATTCTATTCTTAGTAATACCAGTTTTCTTGGAATCAAATAAATTTGTCAAACCATTATACATATAACGTACTCTACTCTATTTATAATTAGGACTGTTTTTATTGTTTTACTGATTTATGTAGAATATCAATTAACTTATACGAAGGCCGGGGAGCGATAGCAATTTCTGTATTGTCAAGTTTCAATTACGCATGTTAGTAAGTACTTTTAAGTTCATTCGTACAAGAATTCGTGTTGTGTGTAAATATGTATGTATGAATAAGAAAATCGTAATTTTTTTGTCGAATCATGTTTAGTCTTTGACTACTGCGTTAAACGATGACCATTATTAGTTCCAGAGATTAGCACTTACTGGATATATAAGTGCAATGAGAGCGGATAACTTTTTGTTATCAAGCCTGTTTCTAAGGCAAGCAACTTATCAATTAGGCCAGTCGTCGGCAAGCCACAGCTCGCAAGCCGCATGCGGCTCTTACACTCCTTCACTGTAGCTCTACCAGAAAATGTTTAGTTTAGACACAGAATATTATTAATTAAAGTGCTTTGTGAGAGGTAAGTTATTTTTTTAATGCAAGCTTACAGAAAAGAGGCACATTTTTAGAAAGCAACATTAGCACGCCCAGCCTCTCTCAAAATGAGATATAGTCAGCCAAGGCAAGCTCGAGAGTGTATGTTTAATCCTTTTTATTTCAATAAAGCAAGGTTTAAAACAAAGGCTCTTGGAATAAACTCCATTTTTGTATTGTTTATATTTGGCTCTTTTGGATGACGAGTTTGCCGACCACCGAGTTAAGCGATACGCGCATACATTATCGTCATGAGGGCTGGAGTTCACCATAAATACTATTTGTACGGATAATTGATACTCAGTAATGTATATTTTATGAAAATCACGTGAATACACATGAAGTAATTGTACAAATAATTATTAGACGCAGTGGTATTAAATCTATGTCAATACTGAAAAAGAGATACTGGGGCTTCATATTTGATTATTTAACATCTCCATTATGAACTTTATACGTATACAAATACGTATCTTTATTATAAAAGTTTGCTTTTTACGAGTAACAAGAATTCTCCGAAGCGTCTCTATCGGAAACTCACGCGTCGTTGGCTACGTCGCACTTCGTTCAGTTACTTTGTGCAAACTCGTTGACACTCATTGGAATGAACTCCAGGGTTAAACTTTAGTCACCGTTGAAAATAATAACCTTGTTTTATGCATATCAGATTCCTTAAGTATAATATTTATATTGAATCTGTTAATGTTATATAATTGGTAGGTGGTAGAGCTACGCTGAAGCTATTACTGGTTTCTGCATGAATGGGTCGGCTCGCCCGGGGTAGTACCACCCTCTTACAGAAAACCGACGTGAAGTAACAGTACTTTTCGTTGCTGTTGCGTTTCATTCGGTCAGTGAGAGCACCGGAGGCCCACATATATTAAAAGGCCCGCAACGCACTTGCGACTCCCCTGGTGTTGCTAGTGTCTATGGACGGCGGTGATCATTTACCACCAGGTGACCCACCTGTTCGTTTGCCCCCTATAATATATAAAAAAAAAACTACTAGTTTTACCATATAACTTCGAACTGATTCTACCATGTAGTGAAAATTAAATGATATCTAACATGTTTTAACCAATTTTAATACTACTATTTCTGTAATCTTTATTACATAAATTCTTCGACATAATTATTTATGTATAGATTGCTTTGAAGAAATCAATGAGATGACTTTAAAAACACATATTGTTTTGTGTTACCACAATGAAGCAATTAACATAATATAGTCAAATTCAAAAATTACATTTTTCACATAGAAATTTAATATTGCTGAAAAGATAGTGTGAAAAAGGAAACATTTATTTTTCAGAATGACAATTGGTTCTTGGGTTTTCAAAGTCTAAATTAATCCTTAGTTATAAACATGGACCCTGCCGTTAAATATTGAAAGCGATGTTAAGCGAACTTTTCTCTTTAGAGTTCGCTGGTCTAAGTTAAAAGTGTTGTAAACAAGACAAGCGGTTATCCGATAATGCTTTCACAACATATTTTTTACGATTCATCAGGAAATACTTTACAATGTATTTTGAATTTAAGTCCGTGGTTAAACTTTGATCAACATCTATAATAAATAACTCTGTTATTGATTCAATACTTTATTTGTTAAGGTATAATTATATTTAATTTAAAATGATATAATTTCATTAGAAGATGTTATACTGAACTAGAATCTGCCCGATATTTCTAGATAAAAGATTTTTTGACTTTTTGTTTTACTTGATACCTATTAGTAAAATTTGAGCTCATTTTATGATTACTGATAATTTTTCACTATTAATGCTCTCAATTTTAGAATGAGATGTACTTACTTCTCATGTACAATAATATATCATGAAAATCGATTGAGAATAGAAATGTTTTTTTTATATAGCCTGCAAATTTTGGAATAACGTATTCTAACCACGTAAAATGGTTTATTGAGGTTGATTGGAATTAGATAGAATTTTAAATGTTTAATCTTTGTTTAAGAAATGTAAAAGTATCATTCGTATTTGTATAGTATTGCACTGTGCTTACCATTAAGTACAATGCTATGCTTAAGTGCAATGCTGTGTTTCGATAAAAATAGGGTTGTAGAAACATGGCAAACCTCATTTTAAACAATTGATATACAATAACAGTTTATTAATTTTATAACCTCACTAGGTGACTCGGTGAACTTCGTATCACTACACTTACATATATTTGTGTAAAATGTGGTCAAATTTAGTGGTTAGACTGGATCTCATACTAAAGCTATGAAACAGTTAAATTTCTGAACACACCTATTGAACATATTTGATTTCTAAAATGACAAAAGACATCAAATGTTTCATATCTAGGAACGTTTTGTATTTGAAAATTAAATTGTATTTTCCTTTACTTATTATTTATTTTGCCCCTGAACCTTAGCTAAACTTCCACAAATATTTCAAAATCAAATCATACAAAGATAATAAAAAGTTTTTTTTAAATGAAATTACCGTTGCAATAGTGGTTATGAAACGGCAATAAGTTTTATATTTAATATCACATTTCTAGAGTCGATAACCAGGTGATATGGTACGAAAATTAACTTCTCACTTAATGTAACATTACGCTCGTACAATTTGAAGATAAAGGCACAAAATTGTGCTGGAATAATTTTACGAGCGTCACGTGTTACCTACTCAGTGAAATTTAAACGTGGGGTAGGTAGCTTTAGGTAACCGCCTCAGTCGTATTTCTAAGGAATTTATGGGTAGCTCGTGTTATACGCCTGTAGATATTGGATTTTACATTTGTTCATACTTGCGTGACATTCTTTTTAATGCGTTTGCAACAAAAAATTGTAATCGACAATTTATTAAACATTTGTTTCACAGAAGCTTTTTATATGTAGCTCTTAGAATAAATGAGAAAAATACTTAGCATATATACGATGTTCTTTTGTTGACCTAAATTCTATAAATTTTATTTTGATTTTAACAACGATAGCAGTTGACATCAAAATTAAAATATTACGATATACCTAATAACAAATCAAGAGATATGGTCGTGCGTTTCGTTTTTATGTATGCTCAGGATATTGTACAACATTTGCATAAATGAACTTAAATTATAAAAAAGGTAAACTATACTTGTTGCATATACATAGCTTAGCATACATACTTTAAAGATGAAATAAGTTTGGTTCAAAAAATACTCTTAATAAGAAGTAATAAGGAATTAATTTATATGACAGTTTGGTTTTTAGGCTTTCGAGTATAAATAGAAATTAGTACCTAGTCGTATACGTTTTGTGAAAATTAATACTTAAGGAAATACAAAACAATCTTTCTTATATGAATGTATACAGGTCGTAGTTTAGTAGTCCGATTTAACTGTAGAGGCATTGCCAGGTCAACAGTGTAGCCAGTTCGAAAAAAAAGTCTAGAGGTCCGTCATTGTGTGCGCTACACGCAAAAACTGCCCGATAGGATTCGATCAATTTTTTTTTAATTATACTTCCTGAATACTTGATCTTCATATAAAATAAAAATTATCGGGATAGCTTCATTTAATTTAGTTATTAATGTTTCCAGAACCTACAATGTTCATAAGCACTACAAAAGACTAAAGAAATGTTATAAGCAAAGTGTATGTTTGTTTTAATTTTTTTTTTTATGTTTTAGGACAATAAACAACGCAGATGAAGTTTCGTGTGTCAGTTAGTATTTAATATAATTATTATAGCTTCCCTTAATAATGTCGATTGCTTATCTAGTTGTAGCCGGAAAGTTCAACCAAGTGTCAATGATAGGAAGTACTGAGACTACCGGATCTTCAAGTGGATTCTTTTCTCGATTTATTATTTGTTAATTGTTTTGTAAAGTGTAAAAAACCCTAAATCATACTCTGTAAAGTTTCTGTCTCTTTTTTTTATACGATCACTTGTTTCTAAGTATATGATAAACTGATAGACGTTTCTTTACTATAGACATACTCGCAATATACGATTATCGGAAAACGTAACGCTGAAAGTAACAAATCGATCTAAAAGTTTACGTGCAGTCCTTCGTAGTGTTGTGCGACTATGGAATGCATTACCTGTTCCTATGAGACGGGCACAATCGCTTAGCGAATTTAAAAAGTAGGTCATAAAATGCTATTTGTAGGATTAATATTACCTATATGTATATAATATATATTTGTATTTTATTTTTATCTATGTTTAATAATAACCTCTATGTGTATAATGAAAATATGCCACAAATACATCAAAACTACTAAACGTATCGGCATACGACTATGACTATTCTGTGTAGAATTTTTCGTAGGGTTCTAGGCTACCATATTTTTTTTATAGATTCGATTGACCCGTTTTCATTTTTTTAACCCTCATCGAAACTGGCGGCAATCGACTAGTTTATATATATAAAATGAAAATACAATTCCTTTTAGTTTTAATCATGTTCATGATATGAAATATGAACGTATCGGCATAGGACTATGACCATTCGTTGCACAACTTTTCATAAATATTTCTACACTACCTGGCTACTTTTAAGACCACATTAACTTTTTGCCATTTTATTATAAATTAAATGTTTATTTAACCCCTCGCCTGATTTTGTCAAGACCCAGATCTCAAAATGGCGGATTATGTTTTTTTATTTTATTTTACGTTATCATACATTGTAAATTTCAAGGCTCAATAAAATTAATTCGTACAACTGAAACAATAATAAAAAAAAACGTTTTACATAAAAATTGTAATTTTAAAATACAACATTTGTTATTTTTCCCTTTTTTGTTGTGAATCAGGTATTTTTTGATGCTTATGCTGTCAGCTGTCTGTTGACTTGTGCCTCATGAGGTCTACATTAATCTGTATGAAACTTAAACCGTTATGATTTTGGACAGTTCAGGAGTTCATGCACAGCGAAGTGGGTGGGTATCAGACAATATTGAATATATACAAGCTGCTTACAAAATACGACACGTTTGTAGTCCGATGGAACTGTAGCGGCCTTGCCAGGCTAACAGTGTAGGTCAGTTCGAAAAAAAAAAATACGACACGCCTAAGACGATTCAATCGGATGTAATTATCATATGATATTACTAAAAAACGTTATATTTAAACTGTTGCCTACATATTTTTAATACTATGATATAATACTACGATAATGTGGTAAACAAAACTTGCTTTTGTTTACATGCTTCCATACGAAGCTATTAACTTCAAATCATGCATGAACGTATTTGACTAGTCATGTGTCGAAAAAACATTCTCATATATGTAACAACACTCACGAAATCGGTTTTCTACCGTATTTACAACTAATGTATTAGTCGTAAATGTGACCCAATAAAACTGGTATAAAAATAATGTGATTTATGTCCAAGCAACACTGATGTTATTGAAATGGCGTATGGGTGAGTGAGTACAACATATTTTACAATTTCGTCTTTATAAATTTTCCTAAAAGATTGATAAATAATCTGGTGGATAAAAAAGTTTTTGAGAATTATTTATAACTAACAGCCGCCCGCGATTTCGTTTGCGTTTGCATATTTATGATACGATTGATTATATTTGCGAGTCATTCTATTTTTTTTTTATGTCTGAAATAAAAGTAGCCTATGTTATCCCTTATAAAATCAGTTATTTGTCAGTGAGAATCTGGCAAAGTCCGTTAAATATTGATTAGAGAGATTAGAGCTTAGACGGAAGAAATAAAAAAAAAAAAAGTTTTTTTATGTTATAAGTGCCGTTTCATGTCCATTTAGTAAAAACTGTTTGTAATGTCAAACAAACAGACACTGCAGTTTTATTTATTTATATTGACTATATCCTTATTAATATTATGAATGAGAATGTGTTTATTTGTTTGTTATACTTTCACCGATATCACCGATCGTCATGAAATTTTTCATACATGTATTCAAGGGTACAGAAAAGGAAAAAGTACTCTTCTCTAATGATAGGCCAAATATATGTATTGCGAGAGATGATGCGCGAAGAACCTAGTGTATTATAAATCCTGTATACTTTGGTTAGGCCACTTTGCGTTTTTTTAGTTGTAGCATGACAAAGTGTTATCGAAAAGCTACGGTGAATATCGTAAGACAGTTGTCGCTATCGTGCCGGCCTACAGGCCTGTCAGCAGCTAGACACACACTGTTTGATCTCGAAACACCACAAAGTAAAAGTTAGATACTGAAATGGATTTATTTATTACCATATGTATAGTGCATATGCAAATTACTGCTTACAAGCGGGTGCGAACCCAGGGTGAGTAGGTAATTTAATAATAATTATATTGTTAAGTAAATGTAGGTGAGTAGTAAAGTATTTACCCGTCGCCAACAAACAACCGGGTCCCGAAATTGAAATAAAAAAAAAACAATAATATCAGTAATAAGTAGTAGTAACACTAACGTAGTTTTAAGTTAACTATAACTTAAGAAATACATCTATTATTAATACAATAAGGCATCGTTCCAAATAGATACGTATATTGCTGCTCCCGTACCTGCGTATATCGCTACAAAATTTTGTCTATGGTTGCAATCAATTTAGGTGCGGGAAGATATTATCGGATTGTTTGACGCAGCACGATAACTGGGTTCGCGGCTTTCGCCCATACCAAAAGAACTCGGAAACACAAATTTCAAGTTATTATTGGAACGACATAGGGTTTTTTTTGCGCATTTATCTCAATATCTTTTGAGATTCGTTTTTAGCGCGACAAGTAGTTGAACCTTCGTCACTCATGTGTGGGATTAGCATTACTGATCTAAACTGATTTACATAAATCAACTAAATGATTCTCGCCTTGTGTATAGAAAATGCCAAAGTTTCAAGCAAAACCTAAGCAATACTACGTAATAGCCAATGAGTTACATAGCCCATTTTGTCCAATAGCGTTCCTTAAATCGGAGGTTCCGGAAGTTCCTGGGACCCCGTCAAATCTGGAGCTCGTGGCATTTTGCCAGCTTTTTCTCTATAACTATAGGGTTATAGTTACGCCACTGAATATAAGCAACCTAGAACCATCTAGGAAAAAATTCGCGTCGTACGTCATACGTTCAGTAGTTTTGATGAGACTGAACCTTAAAGCAACTATAGTTTCATTATACATATATATAAATATAAATGATGTACCTTTTTTAATGTAACTATTTATATTACTAGGTATTCCTATATAAACTAAGCATAGATCAGTTGTGGTTAAACTGAATATACTGAAGTGAGAATAGTATTAATCTGTGGAGAAATGATTATAAGATATTTTGAAATGTTGAACACTCGACTGGAATATGTTTGTGGGCGGAATCAATTTCTCTGTGATAGCGATCAGAAAGACGTACGCATCCAAGTCTATATACAATAAAGCGGAAGTTCTTTTCAACGTTTATAAACAGAGAAGTATGAAATGCGAGAAATGTAGTACATAAAAATAAATAAAGACTTTCATTGATTTTTTGGCATATTTAAAAATCTTGATCGATGCCTAAAGAATGTTTGATCAACCCCAAGTTTAAAGAAATCTCATGATTAACAATAAAAAGCTTATGTTAAGCTACAATATTACAATATTGCACAATTATTCGTAAGAAATTAGTAATTATCCAATTATGCTGTATTCCTAAGTGGATATCAGCGCGAATGGGCCGGCTCGTCCGGGGTAGTACCACCCTCTCACAGAAAATCGGCTTAAAGTAACAGTACTTATACTATTGCGTTTGGTTCGGTCAGTGAGAGCGCCGGAGGCCCTCCCCCTCCCCTCCCAAAATATGATAGCGGTTTTAAAGAGTAATTTACCCCAGGGGGGTACCAACACTCAATGTGGAGGAGAATCCCCCCCTGAGCGTACCCGCTCAGGCTGCCCTTCGTATTCTGGGGTGGGCAAAAATCCGCTTGTCATTTCGGCCAGAGGCAACGAAACGGAAAAATCGTCGGCACCCCCTCCCACGCTGCGCGTGGATTTCTGCAACATAAGGGGAATCCACTCCAACCTTAGCTCTGTCCACCACCACCTTGAGACGGAGAAGCCGGCCTTGATGTTTCTAACTGAGACGCAGATAACTTCTCCTTCTGACATTGCATACTTGCGATACCCTGGCTATAACATTGAACACGCATTCGTACCCCGAGCCGGGGTTTGCGCGTTTGTCCGGGAGGATATTTGCGTCCGTCGCCTGGCCAATCTTGAAGGTCAAGATCTCTCTTTAATCATTCTTCGTGTGGATTGCGCAGATCACCCGCGCGTCTATGCATGCGTATACAGGTCGCATAGCGGTGACTTAGAAACGAATCGCCTTATGGAGCACATCCAAATGATGGCCGACTCAATTCTCCATCAGATCCCCTCTGCAGAAATCGTGGTTCTTGGCGATTTCAACGCCCACCACGCTGAATGGCTTGGTTCACGTACCACCGACTACGCGGGGAGATTTGTTTTTGATTTTGCTTTGGCATACTCCCTCACACAATTGGTTACCTCGCCTACGCGTGTACCGGATGTGGAGAACCATATGCCTTCACTGTTGGACCTTCTGCTGACCTCTCATCCGGACAATTATCAGATAAACGTCGATGCTCCTCTGGGCACGTCGGATCACTGCTTGGTTCGGACAACTGTACCACTTACACGTCCAGTTCGCTCGCGCCCTGCGAGCAGACGCCAAGTCTGGCACTATAGGTCAGCAGACTGGGATGGGATGCGAACTTTCTTTGCTTCTTACCCATGGCGGCAGGTTTGCTTCTCGCTGGATGATCCTGATGCCGTCGCCAACATCATAACCGACGTTATACTCCAGGGGATGGAATTGTTTATCCCGAGCTCTATGGTGCCCCTCGGAGGGAGATCTCAACCCTGGTTCGGTCACTCCTGTAGAATGACCTGCCGTCGGAAGAAGAAATGCTACCGAGCCTGGGTTGAGGCTCTGGCGTCACAGGATGTAAACACTAGCGCATTAAAGAAGGAGTACAACTTTGCCTCCAGGTCTTACAAAAGAGCAATCGCCTTAGCTAAGTCAGCTTTTATTGATAGAATTGGTGAGAGATTGATTCGTCTCCCTTCGGGAACCCGGGCGTTCTGGTCTCTCGCCAAAGCTATCCTTGGGAATTTTTGCCGGCCATCCTTTCCACCATTGCGGAGGGAAGACGAATCGTTGGCCCATGACGCTAAAGACAAGGCTGATCTTCTAAGCGGTCTTTTTGCGTCCAACTCGACTATGGATTGCAAGGAGAAGTTACCACCCACCATCCCGCGTTGCGAAAGCTTGATGCCAAATGTTCGGTTTCTGCAAAGTGCTATACGCAAAGCACTCTTCTCTTTGGATATCTCTAAGTCGAGTGGGCTTGATGGAATACCCGCAATCGTGCTTAGGACATGTGCTCCGGAACTGGCCCCAGTTTTAGCGCGTCTTTTCCGGCTCTCCTACTCCACAGGCGTTGTCCCTACCACCTGGAAGTCTGCCTTAGTCCACCCGATCCCCAAAAAAGGCGACCATTCTGATCCATCTAACTATAGGCCCATTGCTATTACCTCCCTGCTCTCCAAGACAATGGAATCCTGCATAAACCGCCAGCTCCTAAAGTATCTAGAACTGAACCAGCTTATTAATGATCGCCAATACGGTTTCCGTCAAGGCCGCTCAGCTGGTGACCTTCTAGCCTTTTTGACACACAGATGGGCGGAAGCAGTCGAAAAAAAGGGGGAGGCTCTGGCCGTTAGCTTGGATATCGCTAAGGCTTTTGATCGGGTCTGGCACAAAGCGCTTCTCTCGAAGCTTACTTCATATGGACTTCCCGAGAAACTACGCAATTGGGTATCCAGTTTCCTCACGGAGCGGAGCATAAAAGTCGTTGTTGACGGTGCATGCTCGGATCTCAAGCCCGTGAACGCTGGAGTCCCACAAGGCTGTGTGCTATCCCCTACCTTATTTCTTCTGCATATTAATGATATGTTGAACATCTGTAACATTCACTGCTATGCAGACGACAGTACTGTGGATGCTCTATATACCAGTCGTGCAGGTGTTTCTCGGGAACGCGTTAACGAGTGCCGGAACAAACTTGTGTCCGAGATAGAGACCTCATTGGAGCGTGTCTTGGATTGGGGAAGAAAAAACCTAGTCGATTTTAACCCCACAAAAACACAGGTATGCGCCTTCACCGCCAAAAAAACTTCTTTTGACGCAGTCCCTAATTTTCAAGGAGTTCCTCTAGCTGCTGAGCCTAATTTTAGTATCCTCGGTATCGACATATCTAGCGACGTTCAGTTTGGTGGTCATTTGGAAGGTAGAGCAAAACTGGCCTCAAAAAAGTTAGGTATCCTTAACAGAGCGGGACGATATTTCACACCGGTTCACCGCCTTCAGCTTTATAAGGCGCAAGTCCGGCCACACATGGAATACTGTTCTCATCTCTGGGCCGGAGCGCCGCAATGCCATCTACTTCCTTTTGACCGAATCCAACGGAGAGCGGCTAGAATCGTTGACGACCGGGTGCTTTCCTTAGGGCTCGACACTTTGGAGCTTCGTAGGGATGTTGCGTCACTTTGCGTCCTTTACAAGTTCTACCACGGAGAGTGTTCTGAAGAACTGTTCGGATTGATACCTGCTGCTGAGTTCCATTACCGAACGACTCGCCATAAAACGAAATTCCATCAATGTCATCTCGATGGTTGGAAGTCATCTACTGTGCGGTTCTCACGTGCGTTCTTCCCACGTACGTCGGCACTCTGGAATGAACTCCCAGCGGCAGCGTTTCCGGACCAATACAACCCACAGACCTTCAAGAAACGAGCCTACTCCTTCCTCAAAGGCCGGCAACGCATCTGTGATACCTCTGGTGTCGCAGGTGTCCATGGGCGGCGGTGATTACTTACCATCAGGTAACCCGTCTGTTCGTTTGCCTCCATTCTCATAAAAAAAAAAAAAAAAAAAAATATACAGGTTAAAATAATTCATAATCTTTATATTATTCAAAAAGTATGGAAGTGGACAAATTCAGTGAATTTGTGTTTGTGGTCCGGTGAAACTGTGGAGGCCTTGCCGGGTTGACAGAGTAGTCATTTCGAAAAAAAAAAAACAGTGAATTTGTAGCAGTAACAAACGGATATGAAGGCATTTAATAGAATTGATTTGTGTTACACCGATGGGGACTCGTTTGCCATTGTTTGCATCTTTTGTTTGTTCGTATGCTGGATTCGGTAATAACGTTTGAACATTAAAATTCGGGTCAGGTTGTTGACACAGATTTACGAGCGTTTTAGAAAAGGGTAGCCAGGTTTTGGGTTAATACAGATATATCATGGGGTATTAGATGTTTCATTGGAAATACGATATTATTAATACATTACCATTAAACAACGGTCTCTGATCCGTATTTGTTATAATATTTGGTACTAAAATATAATCCATTTCTTCATTATTCTTGCAAGTTTATATTTGAAGATTTATATAGTATCGATTGTAGCAAGTAGTCACAAAGCACTTTCATTATTATATTAACAACTACCTTTTACTTGAGGCTTTGCTCGTATTTATGTACATTTTACCTATACCCCAGGAAAACTATATCCTTTTCTGTACTCCTGACATCGTGTATGCAAAATCTCATGATAATTGGTTGAGTAATTAAATCGTGTAAGTGCAACAAACAAACAAGTAAATTCACATTCATAAATATAATGTCAGTAAGGAAGTAAGGATTTATGTAATATATAATAATATTTCAGTATTCAAAAAAAATTAAACTACTGTATATCGATACATCGATTTATTTATGTATCGATTTATACTAAAAATTGATTACCACAAATTTGGTATGGTTCATTGAGTATAATATGTATTTAAGTACAAAAATTGTCCCCAAAAATTGTAACTACCAATTAAATATTGAAATAGTTATGACTGAACACACGCACGACGGATTTAATTAGTCCCACGTGAAATATAGCTGTAAAACCATTTAACTAAGTGCTATCGAAATTTCAAAACTAAACGAGTTTTTTATCTTCCTATAACGATTTAGTATTTATTACGCATATCGATTAACTATTTCTAAAAATATTCCATATATGTATTCTACATGTGTTTTGACTGTTGTTTTGTAACGTTGTATTAGGCCTGTTTCAGGGGTGGTGCCGGGTGCGAGTGCTTGCGCGGGCGCGTGTACTTCCAATGTAGGTAGACGCCGAGCCGCTCCGCTAACACCACCGTGAATGCTAGCGGTATCTACGTATTTTTGAATTACACGCATCCGCCGGCCGCTTGCACTTTATAATACCCATTTGAAATTATAGTAACCGTTTTAGATTTTTATCAGTGAAGAGGATTCAGTATCGGATAAAGAAGGTTTAGTGATTTACATACAAACTTAACCTTTTTATTACAATTATATATCGTTAACAATGCGGGTTTACAGCTTTTTTACAAAACTTTCAATAAATAAGTGAATATCTGTGTAATATGTGTGACTCTATTCACATTTTACAATTTACAAAACCTTAAGCACACAATAGAGACATCGCAGAGATTTATAGGTCACGCAAGCCTTGATTAAAAATCCGCTGAATGGTTACGTACGATTCCATTCCATGTGCTTCAATGTGTTTGAGGGTAGATTTAATTCCACTGCTTTCCATTTATATGTTCCGCGTTAATTCATTTACATAGATTTATTCAAATACAAAACTCTTAGTAAATGCATACGTAATTTGATTAAGGGTTGATTTTTCAATATTCAGAGATCACGCATAATAACTACCCAATAAACAAATTATTTTGCGTTTGTATTTTTTTCCCTGGTTATTTTCTTCAAATATAACTATTAAACCGTAAAACCCGTTTCAAAACTTTTTACTTCTGATCATTATCGAGTAAGATTTATAATAATCATATTCGATTTTCGAAAATAAAACTTCTTTAACCACATTGAGCGAATTTTGGTAGTGGGAAAACTTATGGGTTCGCGTCACCAATTACCTCAACATGCTCGTCACGTATAGTGCTTGCGCTAGATTAGCGACGCGTAGTATAGCGACCTATGTACATGTTATATTGATATTTTATATTAACGGTGTGCAGTCCATCATATGTTTGAGTAATTAATAAACATATACAAGTGTAAATAATTATTGCTCGGAGTGTCAATAGATGTGGAAACCAGACTAATGTTAATAATTTGTATTTAAAAGTTATGTAAATTAAATAATTTAGACTGTAATTGATCTAAACATTAAAAAAAGAACACTGTTATTCCAGTGTTATGAGTTTTCATGCCTGTCGGCATTCCTTTTAACTTACGACATTTTTGAAATTTAATTATATACTAGTTACGATACCTTAAATATGTGTGTCAATTATATTTATTGCAAGGTATATCGTAAAAAAAAAAACTATATTTAGATGATTAAATAAAAATAACCTAAAGAAACCATATTCTACGCCTGTCGTATTAATTTGCCATTAGAGATTTCAAAAATAAGGAAAAGGACTGTTAATATAAACTTTATACAAACTATAACAAATAACCAATAATTTTCGTGAAGACATTACCCAAGACCCCGGCTTTAATTAAATGTCTCAGAAACTATTTCGTCCTAATGACGCACCGAGCGCAAACCGTCCAAAAAGTTACTCAATTTATATGGTAATTTATATTTGTTCTCATTCCGGATACTATAAAAGGAATCGGGAAGTGCTTAATTAATGTAAGTTTGAGTAAAGATCAAGTTCAGTTGTGATTCAATTCACATTCATTTCTTAAGTATCTTTTTGCATTTAATTTAAACTGGGGATAACTTTATCGTAAGGACATTATGGCAACCGGCAAATATTTACTAACCAGCAGCTCTCGCTTCCTTGCAAGCAAGCACCATACTGTGTCGGACATCAGGGTTGTCATCAGCAATAGTCTCTCCAACAGCGACGAAGCGCTCAACAGCACAACACACGGCAGCACCCACGCGCTGTACAGCTGCTCCGCCGGCAGCCGCCTCTCCTCGCGCCGCAACCAGGCTGCTGATCTGAAATAGAACACTATGTTATTTCATATACTTTTAATCGTTATTCCTTAGTATTGTCTACATGTGACTAATTACGTGGATGTCTTTAAATATTTCCTGTATCCAACCACCTAAATAGTACACCTATGTTATATTCCGTAGGCAGTCCTGGCGTTCCTCCTTGCGACCATTGCATTAATTATTTATAATATACTCGTACATTGATCGCATATAAATTTTGCTCATATTTTTGCTGTTGCGGCTGATCTGTTAAGGGTTCTTTTATTTCTTCTTGACTATCGTCTTGTAACGACTCCGCTACATCGACATCGTTGTGTTTTTCGTGTACGCCGTAGTAATCGTAACTGAGTATAGAAAGTAACTTCACAAAACCCAGTCGTTTGATTAAATGTAATTTTCTCAATTCCACATATGATTATTAAGCTTGCTTGTAAACATGCAGTTTACTGTTCAACACATTTATATTATGCTCGATGTGTAGTCTCCGCAAAGTTGATTCACGTACGCAGAACTGGATATTTCATATATTATTCGTTTTTTAAGCACTGTGTTTTTCTTTGAGTCACGAGGACGTCTTAAGGATCGTCGAATATCGCCCACGCTACTGGATTGTGTCGTAAGATCATCTTAATGCCACCGTATTCTCTATGTACGTTACAAGGGCCACTTGTAAAGGAGCGTTGTAAAATATAGCAGAAAATAGAAATAAAATCGTGTTGGTATTTATTTTCTAAACAAGAATACTCTCACTGTCAACTAACTGATCGTGAGCGAGATCGTCCAAGTTAAATCTTTATTTAATTTTTCCATTTCCATCATAACCATAATTTACTCGCTGGTGAACAATTTTGTATCATATTCAGTACAAAGTCCTGTTCCGACTTCGCTTAGGCGTAATGCATTAATATGGCTTTATAAGTGCTTAGACTATTTAGATTTTTGGAACTCTGTTGTTTACAGATCAAAATTATGTAAAAATATTAGTATAATTGTTTTTCTTGCACATCATTATAAATGTTCAAATGATATGTTGTAAAGAGCACTTTTATTTACATTAAATGTTCAACGTAACCTACATGTTTATTTGGATAAGGATTATCATATTGATCAAAATAGCGTCTTAAATATCTAATTATTAAAAAAACATAACAATTATTACTGTGGTTTATCGTTATAAGATATACATATATAATCGCCAACTTTGCAGTAGGTATTTTTAAGATGTATAATTTTACCTAGCGTTACAAAAAAATGCCTGAAAATTCTTTCTCACAACTTCACTAGACTACATCGACTTTTATCTGATTCGTAAAAATATAATGTACATATATTATACATATAAATATTTCAGAATAAATTCTCTAAACTATAGTAAAAATCGTAACTAAAACCATTGCGTAGTTTATAAAAACTAACGGAACACGCAGTCAGATGGGAAAAGCGACTTTGTTTTATAACGTATACTTGTATATATAGATTAAATTTAAAATAAAATGAAAATAAAACGTGCTTAGTCGCTGCCTTATGATACTTGCATTAATAATATAATTGGTAAATATTAATCTCTATACATCGCACAAATATATACACAGTATAATATAAAAAGCATGAACTTTGATATTTATTAGTTGACTTATATATATTAAACCAACCAACTTTTTGTTACTATCATGGTTTTTCATGTACTTGTTTAGTCGAATATGGATAGTCTGCAGATATTCATCATTATCAAATATCTACACATTTCATGAAGTTCGGTTGAACGGTAAAAAAAATTGAAGTGCTACAGCGCCATCTAGTTGTGAGCTGCATTAAAATGCACCATCATTAAAACTTTCTGTATAAAAAATACACGAAGGTGTCATGACCGTTGGTCAAACGTTGTTGGAGTTTATCGACCTCAGATTTACTAACGTTTATTTTTATGTATACAGGTATAATAAAATAATTATTACAATAATTTAGCGCTTTATGATATACTAGCATCGGTCCGCGGCTCCGCACGCGTTTTTTAAACAGTAATTATTTTTGAATTCTTATTTTACTGCATGTTACTATAATATGAGTAATGTAATGTAAATTAAAATTAAAGTAAATTCTAAAACTATTACTGATAAGCTATCAGTTTTGAAATAATATACTTTTCGTGTAAAAAATATTATTAGAACGGTTGAGACGACATTTTTTAAATTATTTGGTTTTACAAGATCCAAAAGTATTATTGATAATTTTTATAGCCGATCCAATTTCGAAATGACGAATACTTCCTTTGTACAAGTATTCATTTAGATCGTTTGGATTTAGATACATTTTTTTATTGTTAGCATTTTTCTTTGTATATAATGTTAAAGCAGGATTAATAAATTTTATTCCCTATCAATTTCACAATCACATACATATTTTGATCAAAACCGCGCATGTTATAATAAAAAAAAAGTATATATTATTAATTTTTTGTAACATTTTTTATTGCAATCTATAAGTAAATCTATGATGTTTATACTCAATTTTTTTAATGGTTCATACTTCTCGTTCATAAAATCTACGAGTATTGAAATTTTTTTTTCAATGTCTACAAATATTTTTCACAATTCTGGTACCATATCAATCGAGGAACGATATAGTATTACGTGGACAGAATTTTCTAAAAATCGGTGATCAGCCCCTTTTTGAGTTAGATCCGGACAAACAGGGGCAGACAGACTAAACGGGCAGACAGACTAAACTTGTTTAGACGTCATAATATTCACGATCGTTAGTTTTTATAGTTGACTTAACAAAACATGGAAAAAAGGTAACTTACGTGTACAAAATCTTATAAAATCGGTCGAACCATTTTTGCTTAGATCCGTACATAGAAACAGAGGGACAGATAAGTAAAACTTTTTCTTTAACGTCATATTCGTTATTATTACCTTTTTAATGGACCTCACAAAATTTCCAAAAAAGAAAACTGTATAGACAGGACTACTAATTTATTAGTATATTAGGAGGCCCGACGTACGTTTTCCTATCCTGATAATAAAAAAAAATATACTTATGTGCATGAAACGCTTAAGCTTACGCTTAAGGTGGCTTGACTTTTTCCAATTCTTTCAACAATTATCATTATATTTCAACCAATTTACAAATAAAATTACACTATCTATTGGTGAAGACCGGATTACAATCCGTTCAGTAGTTTTTGAGTTTATCGCGAACATCCAGACAAACAGACAGACGCGGCGGACGACTTTGTTTTATAATATGTAGTGATAGTGATTGTAGATAAACTAACGTATGATTGCAGATTAGATAATAAAGAAAATTATTCTACCTAATGAAATATTGTTTATACCTGCTAGTCATATTGGCAGAGTCACCATCGCAGTTTTAGGAATGTCGCAGTACTAATGATTTAAGAATAGAGTGCAGCCATGTATAAAACACTATTCTTAATCCATGGGATGATTTATTTCATTACCTCTTCGATGCTCTAGAGGGTATTCTCAATTCAGCACAAATAAGAGACTTCGCAAATTAAACTTTGCATATTATAGAGTTGAGAGAATTACTCGTTCTTTTGTTATTCCCATTTTATAACACCAGTTTCATTAAACGAAGTGTGAAGAAAAATTTGAGAATATCGATATAATAAAGGCTACTTTTAATATAACGTTATTAGAACGTTGTCTCTTTATGTTCGTATTATTAATTTATACCACTGGATGCAGTGGTATAAAATATATCCATTATAGCACAAGTAAGGATAGAAAACATCTGCAATGTTTTGGTCTATGTTAAAGTTAATTTAGTTTTATCTCTAAAAGTTTGTAGATTTTGGCTAAATATTTGTAGACTTTTTACTTAATTAATCACCTTTGATACCCCATTTATATAATAAAATAATCGCCAAGAATATCAATTCGATTCGAATATCGAGGAAGTGAGAGAATATAATGAATTTCACATCCTAGTAATTCGCACTTCGAGAGAAGAGATGAATCGCTTCTTGTGAGTAATATTTACAATTTCTTATCAATGATATATGATAAGTAAGGCGTATAACTAAATTCCATTATTGATACATTTGTAATTACATGAAAGCTATCTTTCCAGGACATATATTATACTTTTTCTTGCTTATGTCTTGTTAATATCTTTGTGTTTAAAATCGTTTTCGTTCTATGTTCAGTAAAAACTGTAATTTATCACCCGACTTCGTTAGTAATAGAGAAATATAATCAAAAACTAAATATGTCATTGACAAAAGTGGCCGTAAAATAGCAACGAGTCATGAGTTGAATTTCTACAATTTTCAAACCACCGAACATCATTCATATTCTGTGGTATAAGTAAGTCAAATCATCAACATTGTAGAAAACCAGATCCTGATATTATTAATCTATTACAAAAAAAAAACATATGCCGGAAGGAATAGAAATTATCTTTAAAATTATTTTTGAGGTCTATTCACGTAAGTTCTACAAAGGCGATAATGATCCGCTGAACAGATGTAAGAAATTAGTTAAAAGCATTATGTCAGTGTTACCTAAGTTATCGTCGAACAAACTTTTAGTTCACTAACTGGTTACATAATGAACATCGACAAATTGAAGGAATTATTTAAGACTTTGTTTCGTAGTTCGATAGTACAAAAGTAGATCGGACCTGTGCAACTTGAGTTTTCATCGAAATCGTTCATACACTGCGCGCTAGAGCGTTTTCAACACTACTTGTTGCTTGTTAAATAGTCAGCAAGGCGATTACCAGGGCTGATTGTGTGAGGATTCAAGAAGCATCGTAAGTGCATATGTTTACTCTTCACGTAACGAACGTACCTGCGGCTCCCGGCGCGTATACTCATCGTCATCGGAAAGCGCGTCCATTTCGTAAGAGATTATATGAGAAGCGCGGGCGCTGGGCGCGCGCTCGGCGGCACGCAGTCCGCGGGCGCGCGCACGTGTTTCGTGTCACATGCCGTTTCGTTGCGGCACCGAGCCGCTCCGCCCGCGTTCGCCGCGGCACTGATGGTCGCCCGCCCGCCGCCACGCATCGATCCAGCCCTGCCGCCCGCCCCGAGTTTTGCGTCGACTCGTGCTCCGGAATATCCACGTGGTCTCACATGTTACTTATAATCCACATAAACTTCTCTCATAGAACAACTATATTTTTCTTCTTTAAAATAGATATCTGGTTCCGGTAGTTATTAAATTATGTTAAAGGTATACGAGTTTGAATACGACTTAATTCATAATTAGCAATGTAATAGTGCATAACTGTAATGCGGTTGCGTGATAACATGCAACAGATTGCCGTACGCGAGCGGGAAATTCTAAAGTCAAACGTCAAACGGCAACGCGTTCGAAATTATTACAACTCCCAAAATAAAATTACGGTTTTAGACGAAGCGCGTAAAAGCGGCATCTCGTCAAAGCTACCAGCTACGTCAGAGGGGCGCCATCGACGCAATCCAGCTATAATTTGTGGACGTCATAGATCCTCGTCGGCGCCGGTGGAACGCCATCTTTGACGTAGTAAGAACAGGATAGAGGGCGGGAAAAGTCATGGAGGTGGTTTGGGTTTGTCGTACCTGCTTGATGAGGGGAAGCAGGGTTCTCTCGATGGAGCGCGTTTTTATCTGTGAAAGGTCGAGATCAGGCAGGCCGGCGGCCGCCATGGCTGGCGCGGGCGCGACTGCGCGTGTGCGCGCGCACGCGGCCGCCCCGCTGCCATTGGGTACTCCCGCCCTGTCACGTGGCGACGTCCCCCCACCTTATACCACTCGTACACACTAGATTGCGTGATTAGTTTTAACACGTACTCTTGCGGGCTTTAAAAACTAAAGTTTTACGTGTTTTACTTTGTTTTGATTTCGGGCGCCAATTTGTTTAACGTACCGTACGTACGTACGTATACAAGTTCATAGTCTAATAATTATTTTGATAGAACATAGGTACTTAATGTTAGTTCACACCATTAAAACGCATTTTTGTTCACAAACTTTATTTAAAATAATAAGAATCATCCAAATGGTTGATTAATCTTAACTTATCAATATAATCATTGGCACATTATCACAAAGGTTGACAATGATAAAAAGTTTAACGAAAATTTCATAGTAATTCTTTGTGATGGTGATAGTAGATACATATTACATGAGGCAAATATGGTTTTAGTGTGTATTATGTGTAGTTTTAGTGATAGAAAAAAATTCTTACTACTACTTTAAATACATTATAAATTTAATTTTTGATTTAAACACGATAAGATAAAGTGAAACATGGAAAATCTTATCTAAATTACTTGTAGGACTTTGGTGAATGTTATAGCGTACAGCAAACGCATATAAAATAATATTAGGTGGATTTATTAATTCGTTCTATTCAGTGTAGATGAAGTCCATTTGAGTAATTTCACCTGACCTTTAATAAAGGATATTTTAAATACTTTTATCATTATTCATACCATTAAAAAAAGTGACATTATTGCTAAATACGAGTTTATACATAGTTTTTCAGGAATAAGCTAAAATAGGTTTAATAGTACAAGTAGTATATTGAATGAGTTTCACATTTGAAAGTAATATATAAGATACATTTTTATGAGATTATATTTCAGATTTTATTAAACTTTAAAGTTATTACAATTCTTCTTATTAAAGTTGGAGAACACGTGACAACAAAGTAATCTCTAGGAAGTTACAAACTCAAAGTTTGTTTCCTATGGAATATCTTTAAATTTATTAAAGTTACAAAAAGAAATACTTTTCATGAACCTCCAGTGAATACTCAATTAAATACAAATATTTCAATTTATAAGCATAAAATTTTACTTACTTTTAATTTGGTACTAGAAATAGTTAGAATTTCTTCTTGTAGTACTATAATATAATTAAAAATTAGCAGTTTATAATACAAAATGCGAAACACAAAAGGCAAGAAAAATAATGAAAAACAATAAAACTTACTAAGCACACAAGTTTCATTGTTTTAATGTGTTCTCTATAACATTGCTATAATTATTACATACTAACATGGCTTTTAAATACTCGTATAAATAATTTCCATACATAATGACAAGTAGGGTATCGTTTTTAATAAGTTTAGCCAACATGGTTATTTTGTTCGAGTGTAGTATATTTATTTGTTGCAGTATTCGTTTCAAAAGTATGTTATACGATTTTATTTACAGAGTAATGGACGTAATAATAATTTAATATGTTTTTACATAATTCCATAGCTACATCCAATTTATTTGTATATAATTAAGGGACAATGCAAAAGTTAGCAATACAGACACGTACACTTGTGATTTTATGTGTATAAATTACATGTGACAAAATTAAATAATAATTTTATCTGTTGGTTACGAATAAAATATACTTTATTACAATTTTTTTAGTTTCCTTATAGACGTTTATGTTAATTAATTGTAATATACTCCCATGCTGAGCTGTGGTTTTCGTTTATGCCAAGCCTGTTTAGAACTATTACTGTCCTGGGAACTGTCAGACATCCACGGACTTTGTCCGGACGAGTTGCGAACTTTCCGTTTACGTAGACTCTCAGTCGGCCCCAACGTCGGCCTCAAGAGTTGTTTAAATCTAAACGGACCATCGGTATAATCGTCGTCCGAACTAAATATAGGAGTGGCTAAGATTTCAGGTGAGTTGCGGAGTATCTTGCGAAGCGTCGACTCGGGATCATGGCCTAAGTTATAAATAATTTTCGGCGGCGGTTCAGCTTGAGACTTCTTTACTAATTCATGGATTTTGTTGCTGTTAAATAAAAATATGTAAGTTATAGTATTTTACATGACAGGTTTATTATTTATAAATTTCAAATACAATAATTTTCTAAAGTGTTACTAAATAACAATAAGAGAAATTTAATCTGATAAGAAAAATAAAACATCCTAAATTAAATATGTTAGAACGTTATGACTACAGTCTCGCTTAGTTAGAAATTCTATTTAGATATAATGTATTTTATAAAAACCTACCATTTATTTCTGTTCATCCCATAAGTGAGACATGCGATAGGGTGTAATAAGTATACAATTAGTTGTCAAGGCCAATATTTTCTATAGTTATTGTCTATTCTATACCTGACTAAGCCGCCGCAATGTCTACTACACGGTATGTTCTGCCAGTTTTGATTCGTTTGAAGATGTCTATCCTCTTCATATTCATGTCCGTTATTGGGTTGTTGATATCTTTAATGAAAAGTGTGGAATTACTTTAAGACAATATTTAAATTAAGAAAAAAAGAAACAGGACTATCTATATATCTAAATATATGTAATATAAAATTCCTTTTTATTTTTAGCTTAATAAAATATTTTCAATACATGTGATATTTGTTATATAATTAAGTATATTTATGAAGAAAGAAATGGTATTGATTTGAAATTGATACGATTTACTAGTTTTAAAATGTTTAACCGTTTATTACTGAAAATGGTTATAATAATCAGTCGCTGCTGGGACATATTCTGATAGTGATTCGCTTGTGGTTGGTTTAGAACTGATCTGATATGTATTGTCTTTGTAATAAAATTGTACGCAGTGCACAAATAATATGTCATACCTAATAAGCAGTTCAGTTATTTGATCATTGTACAAATAGAGGTTCCTACAGATGTCTTCACTAAGTACGAATAAGAGCCTTTTTAAAACTATTTAATTAATTGACTAGCAGTTATAGTCCCTAGACATTGTACCTACTAACCTGGAATGTCTTATCTCAACTTGTTTCATACTCAGCAGTGGTTGGTCCCACGGTCTAGCGGGACTTTCGAGAAATTCCGGCGACGGGCTAATCCAGTTTAATGTAAGCACGAACCAAATAGAAATGTCGTCATAATAACATAAAAAACATTACATACTTTTCTTTTCATCTTTTCATGGTAACCCATGTTTGTGTCTAACAAAGCTTAGTTTTTCAGACACGAATGGTATTGGGCATTAGATTTCCAACTTGTGAATTGTAACTAGCCAAGGGAAAATTTAAAGTTTATCAATTAATCCTAGAGCGTTGTGTGGTAGACAATCCTAACCAGTAGCGGAACTTTCGAAACCACCGATTTAAGAAACTTTATAGGACAAAACAGACTAAGTAATTTGGCTATTATTCTACCTATTAATAATTCTATGACCCGATCATTAAACTTTGATGAAGTTATTGATACTTATGCGCAATAGAACGGAGCTTTCGAAAGCTCCAATAAAAGAGTTTTATCTATAAATATTTTGGTAAAATTGTTGTTTTATTATAAATATGTAATACCTGTAACTACTTCAGTGATTTACTATAATTAAATTACAATGTGACGATTTTAACTGGGGCTGAATTTGCCACGGTCCTCAGATGGTATAGTTACTCCACTGATCCTAACAGTACGTTATCAAAATATCGAAAGTCACCTGGATAAACGGCTTGCATCCTGTTCAAGTTGTGATGGTTGTCCTCGTATAATAGCGGGTACTAGTGTAAATCCGGGAGGCGGACGGTATTCTTCTGGCGGTCGTTGCACATTCTGCAATTTTATACCCGGCTTGTTTCTTCGTAGATTTTTGTGAACTTCTTGATTCTTGTTGTGAACCTGCATAATTAAATAGTTAAATTACCCTACTGTATTTTTCTCCAAGTTGAAAACAACTTTTCAAAAGGATGTAAGAATTACGTTGAAAGATATTAAAGCTATCTTTCTCTTAGAATTAAAATAATGAAAAGTATACCTAATACCTGCTTATACTTTTACGCTTATAGTTCACCTGTTCAGCAAAAGATTGCAACTGCACAGCTCGTTCTTGTGCTGAGTACTGCTGCATCAACTGCTGATTTTGTTCATGAGGGGCAGGAGGTGGAGCATGCTGAGGTGGTGGTGGCGGAGCTCGTCCTTTCGCCCACTTGCGACGGGCGGTGTAACCTCTGAAATCTAAAACAGATATAAAAATCAAATTATTTATAACAAAAATAGATACGAAATCGTCATGTACAAGTTTCTGTATTCTTCAGTTTCAGATATTTTTCGCAGTATAAAAAACATACTCTGCTGTACCAGAGTAGTAGCGAACAGTAATATTACTTGAGTTATATTTGAAATCTATATAATAAATGATATGTCGGGAATGTCTAAATACTCACGACTTTGTATAACAACAGCCGCTCTGTTTGTATCTACATTCTCTTTGTTGCTAGAATTAATTTCCTGTGTATCACTGTCTTGTGACGTCATCCTCCTCAGTATCTTCGCTTTGATCATCGCTTTGTTTTTGTTTGGAATACCTACAAATAATTAACACATGTGTATATTTTCATAAACAGAACAATGTTTACTTTACATGCATGTGATAGACTCTCATTTTATGTGTATAGAGAATACGGAGAATTATACAAAAAAAAAACAGGATTTAAAATTTTGGGTCTTTGTTAATTGTGTCGTCTAATTCCGGAACTGATAATATAGATATATTTGAAGGGAATGTTGATGAGTTAAAGAAGATTTTATTAAAGTTAATTTGCTCCACAAAGCTGTTTATGTGAAATAATTACTAGTAACTATTACAAGCTATGAATTTATAAGTTAAACCTGGCTTTTGATGGTTTCTCTGGCTGTCGTGTGCCATTTGCTCCCTTTGGAACTCTCTTGCGAGTTGACGCTGTCGTTCTTGCAATCGTTTTCTTGTTAACCATCCTCGAACATGTCGCTGTAATGTTAGCACGGATATTGCCATCTGTGCCTTTAGCCGTTGGAAGTAGCGGCGAGCAAGCCATCTTCTCACACAGGCTTGTACTAGTATAATCTTTCGTATCTATAAATGAAATTGAATTGGATACATACATTTTTAATAAAATAATATTCTAGGTCGAATAGCATCTAGGTATTTACCTGCTCTTCGTAAATCCTGGCTAGTCGTTCCACGTGATAATATTTTAAGAACACTTTTGATTTGCCAAGCGCCCAACCGTCCATTTTCAACCTTACAAGTAAAAGACGACTAGCGTCGCGGCCAGGTTTTACTTCTTCATCATAACTGAATGCCAGGAAACTATATCTGTAAATATTAATATTTCAAATTCTTTTAAATCGGTAAACACAGTAGCGGTTCCTGAGAATGGAATACTAACTAAGTTTCCCATCATGTACGTATTAGTTGAACGTAATTCAATGGTGTAAAATAATCCATCTTACCCCAAATATATGTGTTCAAAATTATTCGAGGATTGCTTTCTGAATTCTTAAAAGTAATATATATATATTAACAATTTTGAATGTAATAAAAACGTTCATAGTGTTAATAGCATACTAAAATAACACTAACCTTTTAAGAAACTCATCAAATGTCAGTCTATGGGAGAATCCATTTTGTCTAATCCGGATCGTTTCTAATACTCCCGTGTATCGAAGTTGTTTCAATATCTTCGCTGAATCAAAATGCTTCGGTGATCGTGAATCGTTAGGTTTAACACATCTGATGAATTGAGGTGTACCGCTCACCATTTTCTGTAGCAGTTCCATTAGTGAATATCGGAAATATGTCGATACAGTCTGCTGGGCTCTGGACTGAGACGCTAAGCCTCTACTATTGAAGCGATCCTGCAATTATTAAAAAAAAACCTCATTTTTTATTCCGATTGTGAAATACACGATACACTGTTCACTTGTTTACATACCCGAGTATCCGACGATGGACTTTCTAAACTTCTGTCCATATCTCCTTGCAGCGGCTGAGTATAGATTTCCAGTTTTAGTTATTGGACATTGAAATAAAAACCGTATGATATCATATTGACTTTGTCTCATTAACTGCACCACTTCTGGTGGTAAAAAGTTTCGATTTTTCTCTAAGAACCCATTAGCTTGATAAACAACACGGCCAGCGAAATGGTGGATTGCAAAGCATATTGCATTGGACTTCGGTCGTACGTAATATTTACTCTTGAGGTTATTGTGAAACTTTTCTGCAAGGATATCATAATATTACTTTAATGAAGTTATTTGTGAGATACTTAGAAATTTACATAAATCATCGCATTGAAATAATTCAAATTGCCTCTGTGGTCACGGCCTTTACCTAATCACCTTGACCAAATTATAGATGTCACGGTTTCAATTACCAAGGTTAAGTTTGTCATTCATATAGTTTTGTTAGGAATTAACTAAATGATTTTCTCCCATCATATTCAAGAATATACCAATTATTTTTATGGTCTACACATGATATATTATGGTCTCAACCCTTCAGGCTGAAAATTTTATGTTCAACGGAGGAAACGCGTTGAGATAAAATACACTAAATAATTGTACTAACCAATAAGGCTTCTATCAGTTGAGCGTGGAAATCGGCTTTCTTCATCAAGCAGAGATAATAAACCCATTGGTCGTGATAACAACATATCTAAAACAGGTCTATTATCTGAAAATTCTACGAGATCCACCGGTACACCTTCCGCCATATATTCCTGTTGCTCCCATGTGAAAATATGTTGGTTAAAGTAATACTGAATTTGTTCATTTGCAATATTGATACATAATTGTTCGAATGAATTTTTGGTGAAATTTTCAAATCCGAATATGTCAAGAATGCCTATCGATAGCTGTTCGTTACTGGAAAAAGTGACAAAGGTATCGTTTTAATATATTAAATTCTTCGTAATAAAGCCTTAAATATGATTGTTAATATATCACATCCAAATGAAGCATCATAATATAAGAATTATATAGTAGATAGAAAGTTAGGTAGACTTTGAAAGTTTAGCAAATTTGCCAAAGCAAGTATGCTATAGGTTGATAATAAAATCTTACTAGAATTTCATCTTCTTTCACAAATAAAAGCAATTAAAATAAAAAGTATTTTATGTACTTACTTGTTTGGCCGATTTTGGCATAGTAAAGCATTGATTCTTTCGACGATCCTATCGAAGGCTCTAGCATAAAGACCACGGGCCGTTGCATCTCTGGCGACAGCCGCCTCTGTAGGGGAACTGTGTCGCGCTATGGTTTCGCCTCTCGCGACCACACTGCTACTTGTTAAACATTCGCGAAGATCTGCGGTTTCTACTCCCAAGAGGCACGATGCTATAAAAAATCAACTTCCTCCTATAATGTTTATTTTATTTCTAGTTGGTACGAAATTACATTGAAAATTAAATTCAAAGTTACCATTAATGTATAAATAATGGTACCTACTTATAGTTAAATACCATAAAATAATCGATTTCTACATCGGATCGCATATCATTTTCACGTATGCCAAAATCATTTTTAGATATAAAAATGGCCAATAATGAATCTTGTGAGTCTAAATTTGTCTTATAGAGTTAGTCTATTAAATTTAGTTCGCAGTTTTTATATTGTGTTATACATATAAATATTTTCATGTATATTTCATCCTCTGTTCATAAAATCTTAATCTGGATTAGAAAAGGAACACACGATTTCGTATAAAAAGTTACATCCAAACGAGGCATGTATTCAGGGGTATTTATTTCTTAAGCATCTCGAATGTTCCTGCATATTTATGAATTAATAATCACTGAATAATAACAGCGTAACTGTTCTTTGAAGGAAAACATAATCAGTTAAATTCAGACAGAATTATGGTCTGTATCTGGAAAAAAACTTTGTAAAATGTATTATAAATTTCCAAGCAAATATCGTGAACATCTTGTATAAAATACGCAAATACAGTCAATTGATCGTAGTTCGTTTTTACTTGGATGATTGTCTCTGTTATAAACATATTGTCTAATTTGATAGTAAGTACTAATGTGTAGTAATTATATAAAGGTAAATTATGTATTTCCTTTATATGAAGGTACAATATTATGACATATCGTTGACTTTGTGTACTTATGTCTGAATATTTCTAAATACTTCATTACATATTATAAAACAAAGTCGTCAGCCGCGTCCGTCTGTCTGTCTGTATGTTCGCGATGAACTCAAAAACTACCGAACGGATTGCAATGCGATCTTCACCAATAGATAGAGTAATTTATGGGAAAGGTTTAGATATATCATATGTTAAGGTTTTGTGTAAATTGATTGAAATATAAGAATGATAATTGTTGAAAGGATCGGAAAAAGTCGAGCCGCTTTAAGTGTTTCTTGCACATAAGTATATATTTTTTTTAATTATCAGGGCAGGACAACGTGAGCAGAAGTAATGCCATTGGCAGTTCCTGCTCCCCGGCCCAATAGGTGCGAGAGGCCCCGTGGGGTTTTTAGTCCGTGAAAAAAAAGGGCAGGACAACGTCTGCCAGTTTTGCTAGTAATGTCTAATATATTATCTATACGTATAATAAAAATGAAGTGTTTGTATGTAATATCAAAATAACGATTTTTTACTGATTGGATATGAACGTATGCATGACAACGGTAACAAAATTACAATTTTTAAAATTTTTGTCTGTCTGTCTGTTTGTTCCGGGTAATCTCCGAAAAGGCTGGACCAATTTTGACAGAAATTTCACTGACGGATACTTAAAATTACAGCGGGTGACATACGCTACTTTATTTTAGACTAGCTGTTATCCGTGGCTTTGTCTGTAGTACTATCTCCAAAATGATTAGACCTATTTTCATTCACTGACAGATAGCTGATCTTATAAGAAGTAATTTACAATTATAAAAAAAAAACGCACGCGGAGCTGCGGGCAACAGCTAGTCTAATATATTTTACTATTTCTACTACTACCAATTTTGTTTAAAATATCTATCATTGCTTTACATTATACTTTAATATGTATAATGTTTTTAGTATTTATAAATTTACAAAAGCTTGTTTTTAATATATTTTAAAATTTTCCTAATACATAATAACGATTATATTTACATATTGGAACACTTACAATATTCATTAGCACTTTTTGTACATTATAATTTTTAATGCTCTCTTCTGTCTAGTAAAATCATCTTTCTGACATTATAACGATTTTCTAACGCTTTCTAATGTCATATAAAAAAAAAAAATTATATTCATTGTGTTGAAGAGTCAAAGCTAAACAGTTAGAGAGACATAATGTTTGCGCTATTATCTTAACATTAGTAAGCTATGAGATCACCTCTGTGCAACGGCGCTGTGTCTATTATGGTCGCTTTGTTGTCGGTGTTGTCCTCTCCGCTTGTTTCGCCAAATTCGATGTCACCGAGGTGTAAAATTGCTGCGAGCATTTTGTATATGATTTGAACCTCGTCTTCTAAGAAACCGACGACCTGGAATAATTTGAATCCGGTTTTGATACACGTATCTAAATTATACATTTAGTTTATTAATTGATTTTATTCATAGTATTCTAAAATTCTATGCATCAAGGATTTTTGTAACCAATGGAGAGCGTATATAAGAAAAAAACACATATAGGACATTATATAATTTTATAAGAAAATTAAACCTTACTTTAAAGGCTTGATTGAGCTGACGCCATCGGTGGACATTGTGCTCTCTGTGCACTACAGACAGTGGTTGCAGATACCGATGTCTCGACTTTAACTGTTCATCTAAATAAAATTTTCTCCATCTTCCTTCACTTTCCAAACCATCGTACAAGTAATAAAATACATGAAAATTACTTTCACCTCTGAAATATAAAACTCTATGAGATATAAAACTATAAAGGGTTACGCTTCCTATTTAGTTCACTATACAATTATTTAAAGACAATATTATTATTATAAAAGGTACGTACTTTTTTTTTGTAGTACAGGGGACAAACGAACAGGTGGGTCACTTGATGGTAAGTGATCACCGCCGTCCATAGACATTAGCAACACCAGGGGAATCGCAAGTGCGTTGCCGGCCTTTTAAATACTTTATAATTGTTCATTATTTTGAAACGTAGCCATTCATTATTCAATTTAATACAAATATGATAGGAATATAAAATGATTGTGAATAATTCTCTAACGAAAAATATATTACCACACGAAAATTTTGTACATTAAATAGTAATGTAAGAAAATGTAGGCATACGGGAAGAATTACTATTGTTTCTACATATATACAAGTGATAGGAAATAGAATTGGTGAAGAAGTAATATTAATTCTGAAAACTCAGTTCTGTTAAATTAATTATCAGATTAATGTCTGAATAACTAAGATTTGAATTTTTTTATTAATATTTTTTTTATTTTATAAATGTTATGTTTCATGCCATACTTACAAAGCTTGATGGACCACTCTCGACTGCTCCAGTAGATACACTGATATCCTAGTGCCTGATATCCGACCTACTCTCATCATAGACAAGTCAAGATATTTGCCGAATCGCGAACTATTTGCATTGATTCCGGTGCGGGCATTTCCGAAAGCTTCCATAATCGGATTTACCTGAAGTATCTTTTCTTGTAGATTACGATTCTGAGTCTGAAATTAGATAAAAAATACTTTAGGTAAATACATAACTCACAATTAGGTTTGGATTGGTATTTACCACAAAAAAAATGTATAATATATATTTATTTTATTTAGTAAAAACCATAGGAATCAAACATACAACAGCTTATACGAGAAATCATAATAACTGACGAATAAGGAGAAAGGCATTCAGTCGTTTTTTTTATGAAACGTATACAAAACAGACTCTACATTAAGTACCCTTTAAGGTTTAGAAGTAGGAACATTATTGCCAAGGAGGTAATTTTATAATGTTATATGTTCACTTAAGTTTACACCTACCTTAGATAAAAATACGAGTTGTTTTAGTAACAGATTGGCAGATTCAGTCTTTCCAGCTCCGCTCTCTCCAGATATTACTATAGCTTGATGTTGCTTCTGATGCATTAGTGCCTGGTGAGCTGCGTCTGCGACTGCATATATATGAGGAGGATTATCGGATCTACATCGACCTTGGTATATTTCCTGGATCTGAAAAATTGTTTACTTGTTGGATTTGATGTTTACACCAACGACTTATTTTTTTTTAATACAAAAGTACAAAACCAAATCAGAAGTTGACGAAACTAGTGTCAAAAATGTATAATTAAATACCTTTATAAGCAAACAAAAACAACTCAATACAAATTTCAACTATGTATAAATTCTTTGATTAATAAAATTGACCAGTTATCGATACATATAAATAAAATTGGAGTGTCTGTTTGTAATATCAAAGTAACGACTTTTTACTGATTGGATATGAACGTATACATGATACTGATAACAAAAATACAATTTTTTTAAATTTTGTCTGTCTGTCTGTTTGTATGTTCCGGGTGATCTCCGAAACGGCTAGACTGATTTTGACAGAAATTTTACTGACGGATAGTTAAAATTACAGCGGGTGACATCGGCTACTTTATTTTAGACTAGCTGTCATCCATGGCTTCGTCTGTAGTACTATCTCCAAAACGATTGGACCTATTTTCATGGGACTTTTACTAACAGATAGTTGATCTTATAAAAAATTAATTCATAATTATAAAAAAACGCCTGCGGAGCTGCGGGCAAGAGCTAGTTCGAAATAAATATCGAGCATTTTCAGCTATTAAATTTAGGATTGACTAATAAATTAAATAAAGTTGGTTTAGTTCGTCAATATTATTAGCACGCGTAGTCAAGTAAATACGCTTAGACTGATAAGTTGGAAGGTGCGTGGCAATGCGACTTTAACAGTCCTCTATGAAATTCTCGATGAGAGATTTGAAACGCTGTTTCTTAATTATAGGGTATACTTTTAATGGTCGCGTATCGTAAATATTACTAGTATTCTGTTTGCTATATTCCTATTATAAGTAATTTAATTCTTTATGCACGTAACTTTAGACACCTACAGTTTTGGCCATGGAGTTTTTTTTATGTTTTATAGGTTAGCGTTTGATATTAAATGACGATATTACCGAAGTAGGTAACACGTTAAGCCAAAACGAAATGGCTCCCAAGTGCAACTTATCTATATATCTATAGATGCTTGACGACTTATTTAAGTATGCAATTACAATACAAGATACAAATAATTATTTCCTTATAAATAAACTAATACCTTTGTAGTGTAAATTCCTACATCAGTAAAAGGATTCACGGCCACGAGAATATCTCCAATATAAGTATAAATTTGATCCTGATTGTATCGTTTATGCAGTTGTTCAACAATAGCATCCTCGGTGAGAACTTCTAATGTTGCCAAATCATCTGTGTACATCTTCTCCGGCTTAGCTTTTCGATGTGACTTAAGTTTCCCTCGTTTAGTCGTAGCATCAGGAGCGCGACAACTTCGACCTTCAGCTCTCTGTCGTTTAATTTCGGTTTGGAGCTCATTACGGATCTGTTATTGTAAAAGTGTTTTAATTTATGTCCTTGTCAAGGCATAATAAGTCCATTATGCTTTGTATTTTGTATATATAATGAGTTGTGACATAATGAATTAATTATTCTTTCGATAGTATCAAATTAGGTTTTTGTAATAGTTCGTAATTATGGAGTTATTATATAGAGATAATATACATTCAATCTTATATGTAATTAATTACCTTGTCCTCAAAACTACTGACGGCGAGTAGCAGAGGATGTTCCAAGAGCTCCCTCGCAAAAGGTCTTTGGTTCATATCTTTAATTAAACAGTCAGCTATAAAATCTGTAAGTTGTGGCGAAAATGTCTCTGGATGGGATAATGTGGGTGGAGGATTACGAGGAATTTGGAAAAGAGCTCTCATAGGATGCAGACCCGAGAGTGGTGGCTCGCCTTCGGCCAATTCAATCGCAGTTATTCCCACAGACCATACATCGCATCTACAATCATATGATTCGTCCAGTTGTTGTTCACATGCAATAACCTAAAAGTGAATAGTGTAGTATGATTATCACAAAATAAGATCAGTAGAACATTCAGTGTATATTGACATTGTATTGAGGTCATGGAAAAAATCCGTTCATTGTATGGCGATACTATTTACTCTTGACAGAATTGTAATTACGAAATTCAACTTTTTGCTATTGAAGCTAAAATTTTTTCATTATTTATTTATTTATTATAGACAAAAAATTAATTTATAATGAATAATTTCTTATCTAGTAGGTGGATATGTAAAACTGAATATGAAAATGTTTAGTAAAACAGAGCGTGGTTTTTGTAATACGTTAAATAGTATAGAAGTAATTTTGTGATACAATTAATTGATACATTTTCTCAACTGAAAAACCTCTTACTTCCGGAGCCATCCAATACGGTGTTCCAACCGAGGTATTTCTCCTTGCAGCTGTAGCAGCCAAATGTGATGAAACTCCAAAATCGACAAGTTTGACCTCGGCATTTTCAGTCAATAGGATGTTGTGTCCTTTAACGTCGCGGTGCATGCATCGATGTGAATGTAAGTGTGTCAGAGCCCGTATTGTCCCTCGCAGTACATAAGCAAGCTGTGGCTCAGTTATATTGCCACCACGAGCCCGCATTCCAGCGCATAAATCTGTCACGGAACCGCCAGTGCATAACTGTAAGTTAGTCAAAGGTGATTTTGATTTATTTACTTTATATAAACAAATTTTAGTAGACTAAAATATATTCGCACCTCCATGACGAACCATATTTGATCATCGTCTGGGTTTGCACCGCGCTTCAAAAACAAACCGAAGAATTCTGGAATATTTGGATGGCTCGATAAGTCACGAAAAACGAGAAATTCCTCTTCGATTTCCTCAATATTCTCAGCTATATTTTCAAGTATCTGTAAAAATAAAATATAATAAACGTTGAAATCTAAAAAAGGATCATTCATGTCACGGCCATTAATTTTTTATATTATTTTAATACAAAAACCTGCGTACATTGAGAAGGTGCATACACATGGCGACATGTATTGTTACGTAGCCCTGACACCAATAGTAGATTTACAGATAATATTTATACTATAGCTACAAGCGGTATGCTAACAATACCACCACAAAAAAATAATGACCTATACTATTAATCAAGCGAATTTACACACCCCGGGTGCCTTTAAGTTATTTCTACATAACTTTTTAAATAAATTAATTATTGTCCTATTATATGAATACATAACAAGGTTCTATGGCGTATCAAGAAAAGAAATACATAGATTTGTTACATTTAAATGAATAGTGACGGTTTTTATCTATTTGGTATCGTTTCAAAACAAGATTCACAGCAAAAATACAAATTTAATTTTTAATCATTTAAATACTTAGCGTTAGAACACCTGGTACTACACATCTGTTATTATGGGACGATATGAACTGCGATAATAAAACGTTCATCTAAGAAGGGAACAGAATTTTAATGACGAACCAGATATTTAAATAATATTAATATTTTGATGTGTTAACATCTTATAAATCGATGAACGCCGGCTGCACGCACGAAAAACCGTGACTCATTGTCATGTTCCGTCTGAGCCAAGCGTGCAAGCGAGAGCACGGAACAAGGGATAGAGTGGTGCGGTCAACCTAAGCGTTCGGCTTGTGACGCATCTATCTCTTGCGGCAAACAGTATGCAATTTTTCATCAATGTTTTCTTAAAACGTTTTCACGTAAAATTATCGTCAGTAAACCGAGTTTACACACAATCAATTTTTTTATTTACGAGGAAGATACCAAAACAAACCAAATTAATGTAATCTCACACCTATTTTAGTAAATTTAATAACTTGTTTATTCTTGCACCAGTAAACATGGGAATGAAATAATAGAAACTCTAAGAGTCATATAAATTAACAACATATTGTTTAGAAGTATCATCAATATAATAAGTGAAGGCTGTAAGTATTTATAGTAACTAAGATGAAAAACAAAAACAATAAGCATACACACATATGTTGTATTTTATTTTAACGATAAATATACTTGTGTTATATAAACGAAATCTTTTAACTATATGTACTATGAATAATAGAGTATTCTGTCTTTCTAGCTTGCATGTAAACATAAGTATACCATATTATTCAGTCGAGAGCATTGAATTTTAATTCGCCTGACTTATAACAAAGTGAATTTGAATACGTTATAAACTCGAAATACTTGTATAGCACTAAGGTTTCTCTTGAATTTCTCTTAGGGTTATTGCGTATCGGATTCCTAAAATACATTTTGTTGATTTTAAGTCACGTTCTTTGCAGAAACAGAATTGTATTTATTACAATGTGTGTAGAATGAAATATATATCTACAAAATTATACTGACGTGACTCTGGGTCAGATAAGGTCGACAACTTTTCCTGTGACTAATACGGATTTGCGAGGGAGTTATCACGCGATCTGCGACTTTATCAACACGAAATTCGTTTTGTGGCTTGTATCCTTACTTGGATTTCTCCTTTTTTAATTTACAAATCGTAAGGTCTCTGGTGTTTATTTAAATTAGGATAATGATCTCATTATGTATTACTAGCTTTTGTCCGCGGCTTCGCTCGCATTCGCGTGGGTTTGATTTATCTTTCGTGAACAGTACTCTTTCTCGAATTATCCTATATTCCATTCTGAACTAATAATAAAGTGTGTATAAAATTTCGTGGCGACCGGTTGAGTAGTTAAGGCATGAAGGCATAACAAATAAATAAACTCACCTTCATTTCTATCATCAGTCAGAATTTTCTATAAAAAGCATGATTAATGAAATGCTTATTATAAGGACTTCTATAAATTATGTATTTTTTTAAACTCACTGTACATTACACAATTAGAGAACGTAATGCTAAAATGCATTTTCTTTGTCTTCCAAAGGTGCATGAAAAATATTTGTACAGGATGTATGTTAAATTAATAAACAAACCTAGCATATAAATCATTGTTCCTAGTAGAACCTACGTTGTAAAACACTGAAATGAATCCTGTGAATTTTAACATTTTTTGTTTTTAATTTATATACCATTATAAGGGAAAAATAATCATATAATAATACAAAACACATACTTCTAAAGTTTCTTTCCACGTAACTTGACCAATGTATTATTTGTAGTTTAAAAAAACGCTTGTACAAATTATATCACGTTACGGAAGCTCATGTTCAAATAATAAAAAAATAATAACATTTACATTTTATAATCGCTTCCAAACTACGCAGACTCTGTATCCTGGTACCCAGGATACGATTAATTAACTTACACAAGAAATATCTTAGTGGGCCTTACACATATGAAATTGATTATAAGCTAAATTGTTAAATTTGTAATTTGACAATTACACATATACTTAATCAAAAAATACACATATACATTTATATAACCGCTTAAATATATTACAATTCAGAATAGATTTCTTTATTATATTCTATGTGTGCTTAATATTACCTTTACAGCAACTCGTCTGCCAGATTTTTTATCCCGTGCACAGAACACTTCACCGTAGGTGCCTTCTCCGATAAGCTCCTGCAATGTGAAGCGGTCCCGGGGATCGGCTGCCCGTTCGAGCTCTACGTGTTGCGAGAGCCCGCGGTAACCCATGTCGCTGCGCATGGCTCACGTGTTGTTCCACTGCATCTAAAAAGTACAAATATATCAGCTGATATAATATCTAAAAGTAATAGAGCTTGTGTTAACCCCTGGATTGTCCAAAATCATACATGTTTAAGGTCCATACAAACGAATGTAGACCTCATAAGGCACAGGTAAACAGACTGTTGGCAGTATAGGCTTAAAAAATATCTGATTTATTATAAAACTTTGAAAATATCAAATGATGTATTGTAAAATTATTATTGTTATGTGATATGTATTTTGAAATATTTTTTTCATTTGCATGAACTTTGTTTAATAAGCCATGACATTTACAATCAATGATGTCGTGAAATAAAGAAAAAATTAAAAATATAATCGGTCATTTTGAGATCTAGGTCTTACAAAATCACCCGAGGGGCTAAATAGAAGCTTACAAACGAATGAGCACTCAATACATTTGAGAAATGCGTAGTATGGTTTAATTTTCAACCGCCCAGATGTCTCCAATTCGATACATATATATGATTGATTATTATTTGACGGCGCCTTATACATATGTATATATATCAGTTATTTAGTTATTATAATTTACATAAATAAAAATTAATCGCTGAAGGTTTGTAAGCGCATCACTTTTACTATTTGTGTAATTCTTTTTGTCGTATTTGTAATTATCAGGGTAAAGCTTGTATGAGAGAAAATGTTTCAGAAGACAGTAGGTAGGTTTTCTACAATTTTCACAGTAGTGACAGACTGATAATTAGTTGTTCAGTGGCCATTTTGTTTAATTACATGGTGTTACTGTAAAGTTAAAATTTGGCCTCATTTTCTTTGATAATGCATACATGCGAAACCAAGCCGAGCAGCTAGTAGATTATATGTTTAGTTTACATTTAAATGTTCGTACTTGAAACGCTGACCTCGCATTTATTATCATTAGAAATACAAATTAGATCGATATATTGTTTTAAAACACGACATCCTATAAAACAATTTTGGTATTCATGTTACGTTCTTATATATAGGTTCAAATCTAAGTGTAACAAAATTCAAAGCTATTGCTCATTTTGACCTTTATAACAATTTAAAAACAAAAGAAGGTCATCGAACAAGTCTTTTGTATTGCTAAAGAATATATTGTAAGGTGATGAGAAAATTTATATTACAAAAACATATCTTTATAATTACTGTGTAAAATTGAATACAGTAAGTTTTGTATTACACAAACAATGCATTACTATAGAAATTTAACCAGTAAAAATATCAGAATTCATTGAAAAATATATCATGTTTTCCCTAAAAAAAAACGATTTCATTAGTGGAATTACTTGTCGGTGAAAATTGCTTCTTTTAATTGTGCAAAAAAGTGGTAATTTAACGATTTTCTCTAAAATCTTCTATAAAACAGTCTCCCACTAAGCATCGCACTATAATGCATAATATTTATAACACATTTATAGCTACACATTAATATGTCAACATTAAAAAAAACGTGAGTTATATGTATAATATTGAGTGGTTCGTGTTGGATAGAAATAGAAATCTGTAACATTTTTATTCAATTTAATAGGATTATTACGAGACAGAAGTAATAAATCTTAGGAATAAACTAACGGTAATTCGTTCAAAGATAAATTAGTAATATACAAGTCTGTGCAATATAAATAATATGTTTAGTGATAGAAAGAAGCATAGATTCTTAAAAATACATTAATTTAAGCTTTTCCAGCATCATCTTTGTGTACTATTAATAGTAAACAATTCTTTTTTTTAACTATGGCAATGAATCTTTATTTGTTTTAATTTTTATATTTGTTCTTGAAACTTTAGAGAGAGAGAATCAATACCTTTCTTCACTTAAAAGTTATTTAATTAGTTTGTGAACGATGATTATTAGCTATAATAGAGACTGTTTAAACAATAAATGTAAAAATATAATTATAATACACCAGCTGCACGCACGAAAAGGCAAGAGTCATTGTCGCGTTCTGCCTGAGCCGAACGTGCAAGCGAGAGTGCGGAACAAGCGATAGAGAGGCGCGATCGGTCTAAGCAATCGGCTTGTGACGCATAATTTTTCATCAATGTTTTCTTATGACGTTATCACGTAAAAATATCGTCCGTCAACCGACTGTAAAGTCAAACAAATTTTATAATTTTAGGGGTTGAATTTCTAACAATTCTTTCTTTAATACTCACAGCATAAAAGGAATCCGCATGCAAATGTTTACGGTTAGCCCTAGTCCTAGCTTAGTTTGGGTTGTGCGTTGATATGTCAGTCAGTACATTAGTTGGGGTGCGATGTCAGGGACCTCCTCGTGGTGCACCCCGGGCAACGTCGGTCATGTTGACCGGCGGCTGACTCCTGACCGGCTGGAGTGCCGTAAAAAGCTCCTGGATGTGGCATGTGCGCGGCGCATCCAGTACCGGGCTGGGGCGGATGAGGGCTCAGTCTGAGCCCCAACGGCCCAGTTCCGGACAGCGGCCGGCGGGGCTGGTGTTTTGTACCGGTCCCGGCGGGCGTACCGCAAACTTGTGGTGTGGTGTGTAATGATGGAGTGCTCAAATCAATTTACACTACCCCAGGAGGGTACCGGCTCTGCCGGAGAATCCCTCCCTGGACCTTCGGGTTCAGGCTGCCCCACGTTTTCTGGGGGGGGCAAATTTGTGCACGAACTCGATTTCAAAACTATGACCTTGGCGCGAAAATGGATACCCGATGATGAAAACAAGATGGATAGTGCAACATTAGAAATGGAACTACCCCAGGAGGGTACCGGCTCTGCCGGAGAATCCCTCCCTGGGCCTTCAGGCTCAGGCTGCCCCGCGTTTTCTGGGGGGGGCAACGTGTTGCGTGACTCGATTAATACGACGACTATGGCTAGCTTAAGGACTTCTGGTGCTTTGCGGAAAGGTTCACCTGTAGTGGTGTTAGAGAAGATGACTCTCGAATGTCTCTCAGACAGCAGTGTTAGTAGTGCGGTTAGCATGGAGACTGAGGCGTCCTTAAAGGGTGCAAAGGAACCGCGCCAATCGAAATTCTTCCGGAAACGGAGACCGAGCCCTTCACTCTCGAATAAGGCCTCGGACGCCGGTTCCGGTTGCGAGACGGACAGCTCGGCGAAGAGAGCTTGCGCTACGCCCACCAAGAGAGGTAGAGGCCAACCTGAGACCACTGGCGAGTGCATAGGACTGGCGATGGCGAAGGGAGACGTCATTCGTCTCGAAAAAGAGGAGCTCCTTCTCCATGTGGACAAGGAGATAAACGAAGTACGTAAGGAGGCCAGGCGTGCTCGCGAAGCCTCTCAATATTTGAAACATGTTGAGGGCGATAACCTCGACTTACACCAGAGAGCGAAGGTCGACGTCGAGGTTATCGACATTGTCGCTAAAAAATCAAGACGACTTAAAGGTACGTGCCAGAATGCACTGTATGAGGCGGTGGACTCCCTCAAGGAGATTCTGCTGGAATACCGCCATCGGACCACCTCGGATGAGAACACCCGGCTAGAGAAGGAGAACGCTCGCCTTAAAGCGGACTTACTTCGTCAGCAGAAAGATATGGTTGACCTTCGTAAGGAATTGGTTGATTTAAAGGTGACCATCGAATGTATGCGTCGCGAACGACCAATCATGGACACGAGCAGGCAAGCGGATGACAGTCCGCTCCCCAAGAAGGCGGCGAGGGAGGAATCTCCGGCGCTGCCAAGACGGCGACAAGGCGCAGCTCGCGAAACGGCGTTAGCAGAAATGGGACAGATGTTCCAAGAGATGCTCCGTACGCAGACGCAGCAGATAATGGGTATGGTGAGCGCTCGCTTCGAAGGGATCGAGGACAGGCTTCTCCCTGAAGAGCGTCTGCGTCCTCCACTGGCGGCCGACCGTAAGGCTGCGCAAAAAGCAGTTGCTCCTGCGGCGCCCTCAGGAGAGGCTCCAACGCTGCCCGTTACTGTGTCCACGGGAGCGAAACAGGGAAAGCGGAGTAAGAAAAAGAAGGCGGCGGCTAAGCCGGCTGAAGCTAGCATGCCACCGCCAACTTCACTTTCACCTAAGCCGGCGCCCACTGTTACGCAGGATGCGTGGACAACAGTGGTGAAGCGGGGAGCGAAAAAGCGCTCGAACCAGAGTAAGCCCGCACCGTCTAAGCTTACTCCGGCTAAGCTAACCGTCCCTCGTTCCTCGGCTGTCGTGCTGACTCTTCAGCCGGGAGCCGCGGACGTAGGGGTGGATTACAAGAAAGTGGTCACCGTGGCCAGAGATAAGGTGAATGTCTCTGACCTGGAGATCCCCTACCTCAAATTCAGCGAGACGGCCACGGGGGCGCGCAAATTGGAAGTGCCCGGAGCGACCAGCGGTGATAAAGCTGATCGGTTAGCCGAGAAGCTACAGACCGTCTTTAACGAGGCTATCGGCGAGGGCGTGGTAGAGGTATCCAGGCCCACAAAGAGTGCAGAATTGCGAATAGTGGGTCTGGACGACTCTGCCACGAAAGAAGAAATCGCGGCGGTAGTAGCTGCAAAAGGAGCTTGCTCTGTATCGCATGTGAGGGTAGGTGAACTCCGCCGCTCTCCATTTGGTACCGGTACCGCGTGGATCCGCTGCCCGGTTGGAGCAGCAAAAAAGTTAGCCCAGGAGGGCAAACTCCTCATCGGGTGGGTTGCAGTTCAAGTAAAATTGCTGCAACCCAGAACTGCGAGGTGTTTCCGGTGTTTGCAGGCGGGCCACATCCAACAGCGGTGCACTGCCACAGTAGACCGGAGCCAACTGTGCTTCAGATGTGGTCAGGCTGGATATAAAGCTTCGACATGTTCAGCCCCCCCGCACTGTACAGTGTGTGCGGACGAAAATCGGCCAGCGAACCATCGACTCGGTAGTAAGTCCTGTGTTCGCGCATCGAAGAAAAAGGGGACGGCTGCTAAGAAAAAGCAGTCTCCCAAAGAGACTACAGCTGAGCCTGTACCCGGCACCTCCAGTAGGTCAGAGGAAGTGACGGCGATGGATACTTAGTGATCAATATGGCCCAAAAGTTTCTACAAGTGAACATAAACCACTCGGCCGTGGCTCAGGATCTCCTGATTCAGACCATGGCCGAGTGGTCTATTCGGGTCGTATTGGTCACTGAGCCCTATTTTATCCCTCTTAGGGACAACTGGGCCGGGGACGTGTCGGGTACAGCCGCCATTATATCCGCTAACATCGCGGGGTCTCCGATCTTGACCACACGGATGAGAGATACGGGATTTGTCGCGGCACAATGGGGAGAGTTGCTCCTGGTAAGTGTCTACTTTTCCCCAAACAAGAGCTTTGCGGAGTTTGAAGCGTTCTTGGACCGGCTGGGAGCCTTCATTCGACGATCACAGCCCTGTCCTATATTGGTGGCAGGGGATTTCAATGCAAAGTCTGATGCGTGGGGGTCCCCTGTCATCGATATACGTGGCAGGGCTTTACTGGAATGGACATTGGAGATGGGTCTCTCAATCCTGAATCGTGGCTCGGCATTTACATGCGTCCGGCAACAGGGCGGCTCTGTGGTGGATGTCACCTTAGCCAGCCCTGGGGTCGCTCGGCGCATACAGGATTGGAGAGTCGTCGAGGAGGCGGAGTCTCTTTCTGATCATTTATACGTTCGGTTTGATGTCTGCGCCTCGTCGGCGGCTCCAACTCCCAACAGCGCTGTTTCACTATTCCCCAGATGGGCGGTGAAGCGCCTGAACCGGAATTTGCTGGAGGAGGCCTCTATAGTGGCGTCCTGGCCTGAGACGTCGGTCGATCCGGTTGATGTCGACGAGGAGACCCGGTGGTTTCGTAACACCATGACGCGCATCTCCGACGCCGCGATGCCCCGGATGCGACCGCACCCGCCGAGACGTCATGCGTATTGGTGGTCTCGTGAAATTGCGCAACTTCGCGCTACGTGCGTGGCCGCGAGACGCCAATACGCAAGACACCGCAGACGGCGCTTCGGTCGGAACGCGACTATAGAGGCGCAACTATACGAGGAGTACAGGGAGGCCAAAAAGACCTTGCAGGTCTCCATACGGAGGGCCAAAGCGCGGGCGAGGGAGGACCTCCTGGAGACTCTGGATGCTGATCCGTGGGGACGCCCTTACCGAATGGTATTGAGCTTCTTACGCCCATGGGCTCCCCCGGTCACCCAGAGTCTCCAGCCGCAGCTCTTGGAATCCATCCTTTCGGCGCTCTTCCCGCAGCGGGCAGAACAGCTGCCCCCGTTTAGGGCTACGCCTACTGTAAGTGCGCAGGGCGTGCTTGAAGAGGTTCCTCAGGTTACGGTGTCGGAACTAGATGCGGCTGTGCGACGGCTCCGGGCGAAGAATACTGCCCCGGGGCCCGACGGAGTTCCAGGTCGCGTCTGGGTGCTGGCACTGGAAACCTTGGGGGATAGACTGCGGCGGCTTTTCACCGCGTGCTTACAGTCAGGACAGTTTCCAGCGCTGTGGAAGACGGGTCGCCTGGTATTGCTGCGAAAGCAGGGTCGTCCAGCGGATTGCCCTTCGGCCTATAGACCCATAGTGCTCTTAGATGAAGCGGGCAAGCTTCTGGAGCGTGTCGTCGCGCGGCGTCTGACGGATCATCTGTCTCGAACTGGACCTAACCTGGCAGAGGTACAGTATGGCTTCCGAGAGGGTCGGTCGACGATCGACGCGATTTTACGCGTCAAGACCCTCTCGGAAGAAGCGACTTCCCAGGGTGGAGTGCTGTTGGCTGTGTCGCTAGACATAGCCAACGCGTTTAACAGCCTCCCCTGGGAATGTATAGTCGAAGGCCTAAGGTATCACCGGGTACCCTTATACCTCGTCAGGTTGATCCAGTCTTATCTGGGGAGTCGACAGGTCACATGCGTCGGGCAGGACGGGCGCACCTACCACAGGGAGATGTCGTGCGGTGTTCCACAGGGGTCGGTTCTCGGCCCGCTCCTGTGGAACATCGGATACGACTGGGTGCTTCGAGGTGCCCTCCTGCCCGGAGCCTCTGTGACCTGTTATGCAGATGACACACTTGTCACGGCCCGCGGCGACACTGTGAGAGACGCAATCCTGTTGGCGACTGCAAGCGTTGCACAAGTTGTCCACAAGATTCGCTTGTTGGGGCTCCAAGTAGCCTTAAATAAGACGGAGGCAATGTGTTTTACCGGCCAGCGAAGAGCGCCTCAGCGGGGCGTTCATATGACGATAGGTGGGGTCCAGATACAGATAGGCTCCAGAATGAAATACCTCGGTCTCATTCTGGACAGCCGATGGAAGTTTCACGACCATTTTGCGCATATGGCGCCGAAAGTTAAGCGGACTGCATCTGCTCTGGCCAGCATTCTGCCTAATATAGGAGGTGCAAACGTCGGGAGCCGCTCCCTCTATCTTGGAGTGGTAAGATCCATGGCGTCGTATGGGGCGCCAGTATGGCACGAAGCCCTGACAGCCACAAATTCTGCAATTTTGCGGAATCTACAAAGAATTATGGCTGTCAGGGTGATACGTGGGTACCGCACGGTTTCGTGCGAGGCGGCGTGCCTGCTGGCGGGCTCCATGCCGTGGGATCTAGTGGCCGTCGAACATGCGGTCATGTATAACTGGCGCACGAATAGACTTCGGCGGGGCGAGAACATCGCGCCACGGGAGCAGGAAGTGCAGAGAGCTGAGTTTCGGAGGGCCCTTCTGGCCACATGGAAGGATAGGCTGGCCACAGCGACATCTGGCCTCGTGACAGTTACGGCTATCCGGCCAATTTTAGTGGAATGGGTCGAGAGACCGCATGGGGCACTCACCTTCCGGCTGGTGCAGGTACTTACTGGCCACGGCTGTTTCGGCAAGTACCTGCACCAGGTAGCCAGAAGAGAGCCGACACCCATATGTCATCACTGCAATGGGTGTGACGTTGAAACATCTCAACACGTTTTGGCTGAGTGCCCAGCATGGGACAGCGAACGCCGTGAATTGGTCGCGGCAGTGGGCAACGATCTCTCTCTGCCGGCCGTGATCCGTTCAATGGTCGGTGGAGAGGGGGCGTGGAACGCTGTCGTGGCCTTCTGTGAGACCGTATTATCACGGAAAGAAGAAGCGGAAAGAGACCGCGAGAGAGCCGCCGACGCTCCAGCTGTCCGGCGCAAGAGAACCGGCCGTAGAGGCCGAAGAAGGGGAGGCAACTTCCACCCGATGCCTCCCTAGCTAAACTCCAGGCGATAGGCGCGGGGGCGTCTGTCGCTGCACAAGGAGTACCCGTGTGGACGAAGCACGGCTTGCCGCAAGCTTCGACATGAAGCAGGAGAGAGGCTTTATAACCTCTCTCGAGATGGGGGTCCCCGTTACAACATCCACGGGAGACCCGAGCGCGTGGTCTGAGTCTAGAGGAGAATGCTGATCGCGAACCCTCGACTCAGGTCCACATACGCGCTGAGCGGCAGAGGGGTTTTTAGTTGGTAAGAGTCCAACATAACCCTCACGTTGTCCCCCGGCAACATGAGGGTATCCAATGCAGGATTTTCCCCTCTATAAAAAAAAAAAAAAAAAAAAAAAAAAAAAAAAAAGTCAGTACATTAGTTATTCTTTTATATATATATGGATTATTTCATGCCAAATATATCCTATATACACCACCGGGTGGCAATAAGTTGGTTGATATGTAGGCTGCTAGTTTTATATAGGTTATCATTAATGAGAAGCTATACCTGAATGAAACTATTGTTTGCGGTATTATTATATTATGTACTTTATACATATACATTTAATTATTTCTAATGTATGTACCTACCTAATAATGATTATACTCCGACTTCTTAAACTGACGTGAAACGCCCATACAAAGTTGAATCCTTCACGCTCATAATAGATAAGGAAATTAGTAAATTTCATATTTACTGCATCAGAAGTATAAACTACATTTGTTCATAGTCTCTACTTTTATAATTTATGTATATAGAAAAATTATTATGTATTATTTTAAAGAATACAACGTTGCTATCGAACTACATATTTAAGTTGTTATGCTTCGAGTTACAGTTAAACACTAGTTTGGCTGCATATTATTGACGCTAACAATGTTGCACACGGAGATCGGAAATGGTACCACTGACCTCTTTACATTCACATTTATTGCGTTCATGAAATGAACTGAATTAATTATATTTCATTATAAAAGTTTTTACAACGTTACAGATATATATTTATAAAGTATACATAGGTGTTTTTATTAATTATATATACAAGATTATTTGTGTCCGCGGCTCCGCACGAGTTCTATATTCATTTATTATTTTCGTTTCAAGAATAATAATAATAAAAAAATATTTTATAAATTTTTTCATACGTATTTTATATCCCGTGTATAATATACTTCATAAACGTTTCTGAGAACAAAAATGTTTTTTTTTTTCGAGATCTGAGAGTATTATCGACAGTTGTTATATTATATTTATTGCGATATGACAAATACAACAACAAATACTTACTGAAAATGTCTTCAAAATAACTCCATGTTATTTTGTGTTATATCCTGACAACATACACAAAAAATAAGTTAACATCTTATTCGTGCAAAATGAGCTTTATAACTAGTAATACTATTACCTATTTTTGGTCCGGGGAAGCTGTGAAGGTTCATCAGGCCAAAAGACAGTTCGAAAAAAAAATGTTACCTATTACAACATTATGGGAAAAAATAATTTACAGACAGAACTACATATCTCCTCATGTTGATTATTATATATTTTCGTTATTAAATTTAAAAAAAATGTAAATATACTATGCCGCTGAATGTTGAAGTCATAATTTCAAAAGCGGTGTATCTTTCAAATTTATATTAATTACTTCAAATACGTTTTACTTATTACCATGATATTTTTTTTTCGAACTGTCTACACTGTTGACCTGGCAAGGCCTCTACAGTTTCACTGGACTACTAAGGGGAGCGCTTAAGGCACTCACCCGATTTTATATAGGCAACCAGCACTAGGGCGCACGGCGCGCCTCGGCTTGGACTGTCAATTACCATGATATGTAAATGCCTAAACATCATCTATACATTCATATGGTGTTTATTTTAGTACTACGTATCGACTTTAAACTTTAATTTAAGCGATATCGATAGATATATCGATGGATATCGATATAGTGATATCGACACCAAAATGTAAAGAAAATATCAATCCTATTTGATGATATAATATTTGTTCCGATATTTGCTACACTTCTGCCGTATCGAATTGATGTCAAACCTCTCGTAACTGTTATGACTTGAAGTTGTTTGAACGGTAAGTAATAAAGCAACGTTAGAATAACATAGCGAATTGAAATAATAATTATATTTTTTACTGACGATATATCCCGGCTTTGCATGAGTACAGTGTACAAATGAGACGTGATATCTTCCACGACATTCGTTAAGTTAAAATGCTTAATGTAACTAAGTATTTAATGGGTTAAAAATTAATTGGTCAAAATAGAGTCGTAAATAACAAATAATATTTTAGTGATATACTAGCTGACCCGGTGAACTTCGTGTCACTTACATATATTTGTGTAAAATGTGGTCAAAACTAAATACAACATTTTTATTTACATTGTAAATGCAACACGGTTATGCACTTAATCAATTTATAACATTCTAATGTACTTTTTATATAATTATTTTTATTTCTGAAACATAACTGTTTTGTGTTCCAACAAAACAGACCAAAGAGATCTGACCTCATACTACAGATATGAAACAGACAAATTTCTGAAAGCTCCTAGAGATAATTGATAAACGAATGACAATATTTTATTTCTAAAATGACGAAAGACATCAAATTAAATTATCTTTTTTAGTATTTTCCTTTACTTATTACTTATGTTTCTCATCTTTTAAACTCTCCCTGAACTTTCACAAATATTTCAAGATAAAAATAAACCAAATCAGTCCAACTATTTTCCAGTTTTAGCGAGACATACGAACAGCAATTTATTTTCATATATATAGATAAAAGATAAAAATGATTACTGTGGACTATTTTTAAGAAATAAATATATACCATCATGGATTTTTCTATACGTATTTCCAAGACGTACAATTTTGTAGTAGCCGGCATTACCGATGTGAACACCCGAAAACTCCACCTTATGACTTCATTAAAATGCATAGAGTATTCTCTACTTTATACAATTGTTATATACATAAACCTTTGAGAAGAAATGTTCTAAACGATAGTGAAAGCCTTATCAAAATCCGTTACGTAGCTTAAAAGAACTAAGTAAATACACAGACATACACGAGAAATTACTTTGTTTTATAGTATCTATAGATTATTAATTATCAATTACCTAATTATGTAATAATGTTCTTAGACCCACGAGAGTTGCCGCTACAACTGATAAGGTACGAAAGCATTTACTTGTTTTTAAAGTGTCATTATTATTTAGTCTGTGTGAGGAAGAATTTTTTTGATATTCCTATATAATACTAGACGGATAAACTAATTTCCTATGTTACAGTATTAAATCAGTAGCATAAATGTTTTTCTAATTTCACTGTGTAAATACTTACTAATATTATAATATAAATTATATTATAAATAATTTGTTTGTTTGTTTCTCTTTCACGCCTTAACTACTAAACCGATCATTATAAAAATGCATACACGTTAACAGGGACATAGAGAAGGACATAGAGTACCTTTACTCCAGAAAAAAACACTGTTCCTGAGTGATAAGTGATATTTACATTAACGTAAGCAAAGCCACGGACAAAGGCTAGTAGTTCATATATCCACCAAGCATTGTGATCTATTATTTGTTTCAGATAGATCATGTTGCTATTTTGTACAAATATTTGGTAAAAGATACTCTATGTCATTTTCTGTGCTAAAACAGAGTCGACTAGACCGAGAAAAATATACCTGTGAAATAGCTTTGACACTTTATTTTACACTCTCTATTTACACTCTATTAACCATAGGCAAAAACTAAACAGAATAAGTAATAAATGTATAGGTCTGTTTATAAAACGAACTTTGGAACAAAACTAAAAATGAATCGGTAAGTCGATATTATGACGTCATTTATTCAAATACGTATAGGTATTCATTTACTTATAATTATAGTCGCATAATGTCATAAAATAGTAATGAATAAGACACAATAAATTCGACCCCGTGACCGGACGAACCCATTTTGTTTAGTCATAACTATCGAATCATAGATTTTATGACAATAGCTCTACGCTTTAACAATACCCTTGATTAAAATGGCAGACGGTACAAATGGATATATTACATGCATTTATATTACAATGTGTTTATGCAATTCTTAGTAATATCATATTAAGCTGCACTGTCTGTTATTTGATGATAAGTTCTGAAAAAAATGCAGTTACAACTTTGTATATAATTATGTCGAACGGTGACGTAACTCAAGCGAATGACAGTGTTTGTGCTTCATTGTGCGAACATTTGTGGTTAACTTTGTCGTATTTACAAGGTGTGCTACACGCGAAGTAAGTGACATGTGACAACCTTCTTATTATGATTTTTACATAATACATCTATAATTATTATACTGTCCAGCATGTGGAATTTAATTTATGAGTAATGTATATAGGTAATACTTGTTTTGGTTTTGTTCAGTTTTTTTTATAAATGAAAGTATGATTTGAGGATGTTAAAGAATTAGTTTTTGATGCTTTTAGAAAATTTTAAGTATTTCAAACGTACTTAATGTATTTACCACTAGATGACGCTGTATCAAATTCTGTACCACTCTACCGATCATCATGAAAATTGATATGAGTAGATACTTGTAGATTATATATACAATATTAACTTTGCTATAACTCAACTCTTCTATATCATAGATAATAATATCATTAAATATTACCAAATGCCCGTGAATTTATTCGTAAGAGCCGTTTGTAACTGTTTTGCTTTGTTAATATATTTTATCCAAAGTTCAGTAATGAATGTTGTCTATGATGATAACAGACTAAGCTCAGAGAGAACTGATACTTGAGTACAGTCCAGCAATGTCCAGCAGCACCGGGTGGACATTAGAAAATGGCTTACCACCGTACTATGGTTTCATGGCGAGGTTTTCCTTCAATGATTAGGGCCATTGTAGGATTCGAAGGTATGCCAATCGACACGGTGTTCGGACGCAGTAGCAGTAAACCCTCATTGATTACATATACATAAATATTTATGATAGACACAAAAATTTAATATGAAATCTTTTTAACATTGTAATTTGAATAAACTAATTTGTATTATATATATACTAGTTGCCCGGTCCGGCTTTTCACGAACGTCAATCCATTCAAAGAGTAGAAGAATAAAGAAGAAGAGAAGACTAGAATCTTAGCGAACTAACAGAGATAATCATGACTGTTTGTTAATAAACAAATAATTCGCAATAAAATAATATTGCAATTATAAATTATGATAACTAAGCATCCTATTTATCAAGTTGGATGAAATTGCACACCGTGTGCAAAATTTTATTAAAATCAGTTCAGCAGTTTAGGAGTCCCTTGCGGACAAACAACGTGGCACGTAATTTATATATATTAAGATAGATATATATAATACATTTCTTTATTCGTTGGTGCTAGCTTCAGGAACTATGGAGTTTCGAGTATTTTAAGTTTCTTGCCGGTTCTTTGCGACGTACTCGGTTGTTTTCCGAACCGATGTTAGCTTTAACGGTCATAAGAAAGGCTTAAACTGAATATAGTATTTTTGATTTCGATTGATCAGATTTTGGAAATACTTTCCCTGATAGAATGCTACGTTCTCCCTGAGTAGTATAATCTATATTTTATTAACAGCAACTGCTCGCTAGTCACAACTTCGTCTGCGTTTACATCTTTACAGACGTCATCGTCATCCACATTACCTTCAGACAACTCAAACGGCTTATGCAGCACACGTCAAGATAACTCTCAGATGGCAGGATTTTTTCAAACTCAGTTGCTATTTATCGTCGTATTATGACCAATTTAAGCAATATGTTATATAAATTATAGGTTATCTGTCATTCTTGTGTGTATTATATATCTCTAATATTTCACATGAAATCCCGTTGTTTCGTTTTTGTGTTAAAGAGTAAGAAACATCTATCCATCCTCACCAACTTTCTTGTTAATAATAACAATAATAAAACAATTATTATTTTTTCTCTTTTAATCAACACGTATGTAGTCACGGGCGATAACTAGTCAATTATATCGTTATTTATTTTATTATCATAAACAATAATTATCATAAGTAAAGTTTCAAACTAATAAAACTCGTTTTAGTTAAAGCATATTTAGTTTAGTTAAGCACTGAGCATATTATTAATGGTAGATTTGTACGTATCACAATAAATCACAAAATAAATAGTAGACAAATCTCAATTTGTGTTCACTGTTGCGTTGAGCATACTATGTGCCTGTGTGTGTGCGTATATCCATCATAACATGAACGACATCGGCAATTACATCGTACAATGCGTCACGAACACTGTCATTAAAATGTTTTAATGTTAAAAAGATGTCGCCTATGTGACGAACGAACGCGACGTAACGGTCGTCCATACTTTCACTGTTTGTTTTTGCCACATAAACTACTATTAATATATATTAAATAACTTGTAATAACCCTTAAAGAGTTGTTATTTCAGATATGTATATAGCGTATTGTCAATCCTTTTAATTGAATTCAAATTTAGTGTTATAAAATTAAATTAACAATATATTTTGCATTGGCTACTAATAATCTCGCTATTGTATGTTAACAATATCTTTGCTGCACCGGAGATAAGATAGCTAAACAATGACCAGCGTCATAATAAGTATATTTCTGTTATCAATTTATGTAAATAATTGCTACTTAACGACTTTAAATATATAAATAAACATTGAATATTTACGCTTTCTAAGTATATAACGTTCTAATTTATTGTACTTGTCAAAACTATATATAAATAAATATGAACTGATCATTATGTGTGTAATTAACATTGACTTATAAGGAATATCTAAAAATCGTATTCTCTATAGACTTACTTATAGGAACACTTTGATGTCACGAAACGTGAAAAGGAAAAATAATCTGTTACATATTGGTCCGTGTTTCTTGAGTTCCGATGGCAATTTTCGTATATACTAAAGAGTAAACGCGACAGGTATACCAATATGTCTCCATGGTATCTTCATACTTTTATTTATAATAAACAAATAATAAAATACAGAACTAAACATTCCTCTGCACTAAATGTTTGAATAATTATATTTTTCATTAAATTATAATTAATTTAAATAATTAAACGTTTTCTTAATTTCGGTAATGACGTTATCATAATTGCATAATATAGTTACAACTTACTTGTCGCTTTCGTATCAGTAGCTATTAATTGTAGTTATGACAGTTGTCGGTTATTCGTTGTTTTAATGAATACGGAATTACGCACTTAGTAGGAAAACATGTCACGGTATTATTTTTTCACGCGTATCTATCCTCTTAGGTATGTATTTTATTATGCATGTTCGTTCCAACCACGATAGATTAAATAAATAGCATATTAAAACACAGCGTGAAAATAATAATGGCAATCATTTCAATGCGAGGACGGAAGGCATTAGTAAGTTGATAGTAAATTGAAAACATTGCCTACAATAACCGTGATAGCTAAGTCCGTTGCCGTAAACGAATATTTCTTTTATAATGTAACAAATCAATTTAACACTCGTTATTGCGTGAAAGCGTAAAAAAATCCACTACTATTTTGTCAAATAAAGCAGCTGCTTCATCGCATTGTTGCTTTTTAATTTAACAATAGACTAATCAGATCGCTCCGAGTGAAAACCTTCGAGCGGGCTTACAAAACGTAAGACAATGGATTTAGAAGCGTTGTTATTTCAATACTTGTAGTACGATGAAACCTCAGAGCTGCACAATGCAATCCTTTCATGTCATTAGAGACTGTCTCATAATGCTCGACCACGGTCGTGATGGCAGCGTCGGTCAGACATAGAATTCAAGCCAATAAAGTGCTCCATTAAAACCGCACAGAGACGTAAAAATAACATGTTTCATTCACACATAAACGTCTAAAAGTTCTGCTATTTTATTAATTTGTATAATCAAATGATTATACGTCAAATGATTGGCAGATAGTATAATTAATTTACCTGCCAAACGCCCTATTAGTCTCAATAAATTGAAATGAATATTATGCATACTTCCTCATACAGTAACATGATATAACGAATGAGATACGAAAGCCAGTTTGAATGAACGATAAAATGTATCAAATATATTCAAATGCTAAGACATTTAGCTTACAATCCATTATTGATAAGTTCTGTCATGATGTTGGATTTGAATTAATTAATGGATGAGAGAAACAAGTGATGTAACATTATTGTTAGGCAAAATGATGTTCTTATAATAAATGTATCTGATTTCATTTTTAAAATTATATGTATAGAAAAATTAATCAGCGTAGGTAATCAAGTGCGTATTAAAAATTAAAAATATGGGTAACATGTGAGAGGCAGGCTAATTTAAAATACCATATTATATAATAACCATACTGAATGGTATAATCTAGTCAAGCGGTTTGACCGGTGGAATATCAATCCGATGTCCGCAGGTTCGAAACCCGGCATGTATCAACGATTTTTTCGGAATTCCCGTACATTTACTAACTTAAATTGGTAACACTATCGGCTGATGGTGAAGGGATACATCGAGAAGAAACTTAACCCTGAGTAGTTCTTGAAGTACCATCGTATTTGGGAAAAATATAGAACTGTGGCTTTCTCAGTGTTTGAAACCGCCAATACGTCGTGGGCTGGCGAGGTGATTATGCCTATACCTTATTTAGGGAAGAGGCTTATGGCTCTGAAGTGGGTCTCTTACTTGGTTGGTGATAGGTCGATAATGATGATGATACCGAATAAAAGATAGCTACATAATAACAAGCTCTCCTGCTTAATTGGCATCGAAAAATGTTATTGGATGTCTATGCAATTAAGGAAAATAATTTACTAGCTAAATTGAGGACAGTTTGGAAAATGTACTATCACCACTAGAACTATTATTTGAAAAAGTATTTTTTGAGTGAAAATAAAAATACTGCAATTAAAAATACACAAACAACAATAAGATTTTCATACCGGAACGGCCGAACATAAACCTATTAGTACGCAGTAGTCCACGGTCTCGACGTAAATTACAATAATTCTTTACGCCATGGCGAGAAATCAATGACAAGATACTTTCTAAATTTGATCCGGGATAAAAGTACTTACTTTTATGTGGTACATTAATTGAAAAAGCTTTTAACTAAAGAGCTAGTTTCAAAATTGGTTCACGCTTAATAAATACAGCGATAATAATTTTATCGGAGGGAATTGAATTTTTTTCTGATATGCCTCAAAAGTATGATGTGGTTACTGTTCCGGTATTCGAACGTGGTGTTATGTTACGTGAGGGGATTATTTTTTGTCTATGTAAATTGAAACGGGGTATTGTACGGGGTGTGTATAAAAATACCAATAAGAAATCGCAAATAACTGTGGCTCTGTGGTAACAGAGGTAACTGGTAACAGGTATCTGTGGTATACGCATACCGCGTCAGGCGATGTAGAGTCAAATCCTTAGGTATAATAAGTCTGCGCTGTCGGTGAGGGTAAACATTGTGATAAAACCATAGTATGGTGGTAGGGATTTTAATAAGCACCGCTTGGCTATCTGTAACCTTGTACGAATCACGTGCAACTGTATACCTACAACTGCACTTGAGAAATTGTGGTGAAACGCTAACTTATAATTAATTTAAAAAAATGTCGATGAGCCGAACAGGCTGAAAATGTAAATGAAAAAGAATTAATTCAAGGTAACTACGATTACACGCGCTCGTCGTATTACTAACGTGGACATATGATAAATGTGTGACTATAACTTTATTCTTTGTGAAAGTTATATTTTGTGCGATTTTGTTAAATCTATGTACAATGTTAAATTTAATACCAATAAAATATAGCTTACTAGTTTCTACTCGCTACTTCGCCAGCATTAATATAATAAAACCCTCGGAAACAGCCTTTTTTTCTGGAAAAAACCTTATGTTCTTTTCTTTTATCTTGACAACGTGTATGCAAAATATTCGTAATGATGGGTTGAGTAATCAAGTTTAAATTCGGTCGAGTAATCACGGTAGTAAAAGCGTAACAAATAAAAAAACTCGCGTTCGCATTTACAATATTAGTTAAGATAGAGGTCGCCGGCTGTTTCGTCTGTATTTTTATTATCTTTATAAATGATGATAGAGAAACAAAAGAAAAATTTGGCGGTATATCAAAGGAAAATAGAAAGAAGCATCCTCTGGATTCAAACTCTAGATAGAATAACAAACGAAATAGTAAGGAAAAAAACAAGAGTAACAGATATTAAAAAAAGAATAAGAACTCTAAAATGGAATTGGGCGGATCATATATAGATTGCACGGTGACCAATAGACAAAAATAAGTGACAGTACTGAGATACCATGGGAAGATAAAAGGAGAAAAGAAAGACTCAAAAAGATATTTTTAAAGAAAGGTGTGGTCGAGACTGGTCCAGAATAGCGTCGAAAAAAGACGACTAGAGAGAATTGGGGGAGGCCTACGCCACTGAGACGAGTGCTACAATTAAAGATAAAGAAATTATAACTGAAAGAATGATAATTGGGAAACAATCAAATAAACAGTATGAAATAGTTGTTAAATAAAAAAAAAGATAAAAAACTGCAATATTGTTAATATTTTATATTCCATTGTATTTTTTAAATATATTTAAATGATGATAGGCTATATAACTTCCAAGATTATATCTTGGAAGTTAAGTAAATCTTGTTTAGATATTATAAGTGATAAATGTTCTAGGACTTTCATAAGAATTCATATATTACTATAAAATGTGTATTATAAATCATTATCATCAGCCTGTAAGAGACCCACTGCAGAGCCACAGGCCTCTTCCCGAAGGAAGGTATGGACATAATCACCACGCCAGCCCACAATGTATTGGCGATTTCAAACTCTGAGAAATCCACATTTCTATAAATTTTCCCCGATGCCATACATGCTAGAACATTTCATAGGTTCAGGTTTCTTTACCATGTTTTCCTTCACCGTCAGCCTATAGTGCATCCAATTTAAATTAGTAAATGTACGCGAATTGCGAGAAATTTGTTGGTACATTTGGGTTCGGACCTGTGGCCATTGGATGTATATTCCACCATTCCATTCTATATTGGATGTATTTATAGTTCACGGTTCATTAATTTTGGTAATAATGGCTTCCACATAAAATGCAGATGAAGCTGTTGTACACTTTTCTACAACTGCTAAAGAAAAACAATCTAACCATACATTATCTTCCTCTAACTCTAACGGTTTACGTAGTGCATGTCGAAATAGCTCTCGGATGACATTACATTTTCTTAACAACACTGATTTAGTCCATTATTTATATATTTAGTATTTATATCTTTAGTATTTTAGTCCATTTAAACAATCTCTATATATATTTTCTCATATGTGTTACTAGCAGGCCGGCGGACGTTGTCCTGCCCTGATAATAACAAAGAATATACTTATGTGCATGAAACGCTTAAGGCGGCATGACTTTTTTCGATTCTTTCAACAATTATCATTATATTTCAAACAATTTACAAAAAAAAACTTGACAAATTATAACACCTAAACCTTCCCTGTGAATTACTCTATCTAGTGGTGAAGACCGCATTACAATCCGTTCAGTAGTTTTTGAGATTATCGTGAACATCCAGACAGATAGACAGACGAGGTGGACGACTTTGTTTTATAATATGTAGTGTGATTCTGATATATAAGTTATATTCAGAAGTTTTTGCATGAATGAGTAAGAAATATTCATCTATATTCACAAAAATGTTCTCGTTTGTAATATTAATAAAATAACCATTAAGCTGAACGTAGCTTTATATGAGTGAATATTTATTGAAAATTTAAACTGACCTTTTACAAAAGTGATGTAGTAATACTTACTAATGCGGACTGTACTTTGTCAAATCACTTGTGCGAATTTACTTAATTATATATACAGAAATTAAATAAATGTCTAAGTGAAAGCCAGGATCTTATTTATTCAAATATATGTATACATTTGTATTTAGAAAACAAACGAATTTATAAAACTACATAATTTCATAATGAGAATATTATAATTTAAAAACATTAGTAATAAATTGTTTAATTTAGTACCATTGTTGAGTACAACCGTGGGTTGAAAGTTAACCAAATTACCATAAGATTTACAATACGGATGTGACTGGAAGACCGAGGTAAGGACAATCTGACTCATAAAGGTCAAATGTGGAGAGCGCCAGTATATTTAAATATGCTGAATTCGTGATCCAAAATAAGGCTATGCTGGTTAAAAGTTAAAAAACAATAAAACCTTTAGCTTTCGTCAATTCTAAGTCTGATCGAACGTTTTTATTACTTATTACTCATTTAAGTCTATTTCTTCTTTGTAGTTTCATTATTATAGTCTCTATATTTGAATATTTACAAACTAATACAACTAAGTCACATCGTAGGCTGTACAAGCAATAGATACTATTACCTGTATAATTAAAACGGTGGAAAAAAAAATGTCGACTATTTGAGTACCATCGACATATTTTTGTTTTGCTATAAGACGCCAGTAAGCATTGCTATGGTCCGTAACCATAGGCTATATTGATTACTAAATCATATAGAATACTCACCTGACTTATACGTCCTTCTTAAAAAAAATTACTATACGAATAACGTGTATATCAGAAATCGTTGTGTACGTACATTTTGGGAGTTCTACTAGAAATGAATTCTCTTGTGACAATAAAATTCTAGTTATGGATATTAATGCCGAAGCATGACCGCTTTGAATCGATCGTTAGTAACGGTGTGCTCCGGCATGGTTTGTATAATGCCTCGCCATTTGCATTAGAAAGAACCAAGATAGAGGAGTACGACGTCCGATTACGTTTTTATTTTATATTTATGGAATGGTAACATTTTTGCATATTATAATTTCAAAGATCGAGTCAATGATACCGTTTCAAAATATTCACAAACATACATGTTAATACGATTACGTATATATTGCCATGTTATTTATTCCATGAAGTTTCACTCTAGCTTAATTATTTGCTTCTGCATAGTATAATGTCTACATATTACCATTCTCAAATCGCTGTGAGGTCTACATATCGGTATTAAAAAAATGTAATTAATGACGATTCTTCAGATCTATATATAAAATTTTTAGTATAACAAGCTTAATTCTTTATTATATGTTCCATTTGCTTCGTCTAATTATTTATAGAATTATATACTGTGTCATCAGCCAGTAATAATTTTATTATGTTTTGTTAGCGGTTTTTATAAGTTGTTCAAACCTAGATTTCTTTTATAAGTGGGTAAATGTATTACTGTTATGTCGATTTTTATTTTTCGATATTTCTGATAGCAGTTAGAGCGATACTGAAGTTGTTCACATGGTTTATATACTTCAATCGTTTTAGATATTTTACCTTGTAATGGCTATTGAAATGCATAAATAATTCAATAATCATAAGACATCGTATTATAATTTTTACGCTATGAGATCTATTTAGACTTAATTACTACATATTATAAAACAAAGTCGTCCGCCGCGTCTGTCTGTCTGTCGGTCTGTATGTTCGCGATAAACTCGAAAACTACTGAACTAATTGTAATGCAGTCTTCACCAATAGGTAGAGTAATACATGATGAAAGTTTAGGTATATAATTTGTCAAGGTTTTCTGTAAATTGGTTGCAATATAACGGTAATTGTTGAAAGTGTTCGAAAAAGTCAAGCCGCTTAGGAGCTTTCATTGTAAATGCTGTCCTAATTCTTTTGAGATATATCAAAACAATGTGTAGTGAGATATTCCTCTTTTATAGATCTACAAAAAAGTCTGCTGATGGCATATACTTACCTATCTTTTAAGGATAGCTTACTATACCATCTATCTTCCTAAAGACATGGTCACATATAATGAGATAATTGTAAGGCTATTTAGACGGATACAGTATTAATCCTTATCGAATTGAATACATTAGTTACCTTAAGCATTTCATGCACATAAGTGTATATTTTTATTATCAGGGCAGGACAACGGCCACAGGGCCTGCTAGTACTATATAAATATTTGTCGGTTGGAGAACTTAATAAATTACTTGATGGATATATAAATTATTCAAGCGTATTAAATACTGAAAATAATTTGAAATTGTGATAAATTCTTCATTTTATCTAATTAATATGCATTACGAATTCAGTTATCTTATTTAGACGGGCACTGAACAAACTGAGTATGACGAGTATGACCGCGTTGCACCTAAAATATTAGAATCGTTTTTATATTCTGTTTACAAAATACTTTGGTATACGAAAGCAATCATCCAGTGAAGCGTGCTTCACTGTTGCAAGAGTTCTATTTAATTATTCAAATTTCCACAATCGTTCTAATGAGGCATAAGTTAATGCTATTATCTAGGTTATTGCTTATTCGTACGTAGAAAATTTGATACATATGTGAATTAATAGCAGACCTATGTAACCTAAGTAAGATAATGTAATATTACCCGAAACTTTTGGTACACAAAAAAGAATATACAGTAAATATTATATCAACAAGGTTTTAGTTATTTGTCACCCAGAAAAGTATAAAAGCAAATTGGGTAGATAGAATGACAATTCATTTATAAAGATGACCAAATACCTAAAAAGTTACCTATTTGTAACTGTTTACACATATTAGATTTGTTTACTACTATACTATTACTACTACTACTACTACTATACTAGTACTATTTCATATTATCTATCAATTAACTTCATATAAGCGCTTTTCTAAATAAATTAGGCGATCCTGTAAATTATCATGGTATTTAAACACTGACTATAATCCACTATTCCGGGAAATGTATTTATACGTTCGTGCGGTGATTGCGAAAACTCTACACGGACAGAAAGTAGGTACGGTCGCGTTATTAAATACTATATATCGGTTTCACATATTGACCAATTGCAATTTATACCGCGACTCGTAAGCCTTCAGCTACTCATTTGATCGAAGTGGGTGAATGCATGCTTGAATTATTTACAAAAGGTTTTGAAAAAATTACGCGCATCGTATAATATATGGATATTCGTAATTTTTATTAAATATATATTAAAAGTATCACAGAGTAATTAAAAAATGTAATCGAGGTTAGAAATTAAATAATATATTAGAAGATTTTATCTAAAAAATGTAAACGTACCTATATATTACTTAAGTATGTGTTAGACTCCAAAACGCCTCTCGTGTGAATGTGATACATTGAAGCCTATACGAAACAGGATTCTAGGAAAGCACGTATTTTTATATATAAAACTGCAGGGGATTTTAGTAGTGTGAGACGATCATAATAGATCATATTAAGTGATACATGATTTAGCCCTTTTGGAACAATCTTCTTTTATTTTATTTTATTTAAATGACAGAGGAAATACGTAGTGCGCGAATCACTCATAAACAACTGAATATCGATTTTTTTTACTGGTTTTTACCGGAAAAAAGTTATCACGATAGCTTCATTCAATATATAGTTCCTAAGAAACTGCGATTTTCCTAAGCACTATGCGATTAGCCATTTGTGTTTTCTTGCCATTGACAAGTGAGGCGGGCGGCATGCTGCTTATGGTTTTCCTCTGTTCATAACATACATAAAATACTAAACGACGAAAACAAAGTCATGGGTATCAGCTAGTGATAATATATGTTAAGAGACGTTTGCATTTGCTGACAATCTTTTAGTTGTTACATTTAATTATAAAGGAGATAAGAATTTGGAGATAAGAATATCACTTTTCTTAAACAAATGGACAAATCTAAATTAGAGTGTGTACAAATATGTTTACAAATTTACTTACATGGTTATAGTTAAATTATATTAATGTATACAATAATGATGTTTTCACCAGCAAACTACACTTTCCCTTCGAACGCTTAGATATTATTAGTACAAAAATATAGCTATCAGCGGCTTACATTTACCATTCTTAGGCTGACAGTAAACAGTGACTAAAGAAGTTACTAAACGGCTTCCTAATTACAGCTACTTTCATCTTCACGTGATGGCCTCGGCAAACAGGCAATGTCACGAGCAAGGCTAATCCCTCACCTTGGACACGGCCACGTGGAAACCATAGCAAGTCTGAATTATCAACAGTATAAATTTATAGAAACGCATTTTAGACTCGTAGTTTTACAAAAACGTAAATCAAATAAAAGTTTTAAAAGATAATTTTAAAATTAATATTAAAATTCTATTTATTTATTCATTTCATCATCCAAGGTTTCTTTCTGTATTGCAACATTATTCTAATTTTGTTACATACTTTGATATTCTACATTAATTTAATACGAAAACGGTTTGACCAATGCTTATAAAATATTGTTTAAAAGACAGACGTATGTTCTTCTTCAACTGATAGACTATATAACTTGTCAATAATAAATATAATAATGAAAATAAATACAAGTAATACATACCCATTTTTTTAAATTTTCAATTAATGTTAAGACGTTTTTTTTTTTTATTTTATTAACCTGGAGAAATCCATTATGGATACCCACCCTCTCGGGGGAGAGAATAGGTTATGCACGACTCGCGCACAAACTAAAACCCCATGGTGTACTGACAGCCGCTTTGGTTGGGGTGACATGGGATCGGGCAGAACTATTACCATGCCGCCCCAGTGGTCAGTCCGGCAGAAGGTGGCCGCCGGACTCCGTCCTTATAGGAAGGGAGGAGGAGGAGGGAGGTATACTGGGAACACAACCAGAAACCTCCCCTCGTCAGAAATTAAGGTTAACCCCTGGGCTGTCTAAAACCAACAAAGGTGTAAGTTCCATACAAACGAATGTAGACGTCTTGATGTAGAGACTGTTGGCAGTATAAGTTTAAGAAAATACTTGATTTATTACAACACTTTGAAAATAACAATTAATTATGTATTGTAAAGTTATGATGTACTTTTACTTTATTTTTTCATTTCTATGAGCTTTCTTTTAATAAACCATGAAATTTACAAAGTACGATGTGAAACTAAAAGATGCAATTAAAAACAATCTGCCATTTTGAGATCTGGGTCTTAAAAAATCAGCCGAGCGGTAAATATTATTTTATTTACATGGGTATAAATTATTTAAGAATCCATAGTCTAAGACAATTTCAATAGTAAGTTAGGATATAATAGAAACTAATTACAAAAAAAAAATCCGAGCCAATGTAAATAAAATTAGTGCACATAGAGTACATTCTATTTCAAAATTGATAACAACATCAACAATACTTTTAGATATGATAAAATGTGAGTAAACATAAAATTACAAGATAAAAATAATAACTGCGTGCATCACCGTTAAAGAATGCTTAATAAGATATCCATATTCATTTCGCATTTTAAAGTAAAACAGCTATAAAATACATTCCGACTTATTAGAAAAAAGGTAAATACACGTCGAACACTTGTTCAAAGAAAGTTTGATCACAAAAGAGTGTCTTACCCGCGGTTAGAGATAAAAACTATTTATATTTAAACATTGTCTACGTTGACAGTTCTTATTTTATTGTTCTGATTTATTGCATTTACATTTGCAGACATAAGGCGTTTCGTAGGTAAATTATGGAGTTCGTGGGTATAATTAATTTGGAAGATGTAGATAAATTAAACAATTTTAGAGATTCACATGTCAATCGTAACTATACAAAGTTATTGACATTTGACAATGTATTTTTTTTGCAAACAATCTTCTAGTAGATTATATATTACAAGTTTCTTGCGATAATTTCAATGAACTGACAAGATGGTGACCGTCTTATTAGAACTTTCAGGGGGCCTTTTGTGGCAAGTCGGAATACATGCTCCGTGGCATTATTTCCCCAACCACTGCACTTATGCACAATAACCAAACTATATTACGTAAAATGAAACCAATATTACAAAATATAGAGCCAAATAATACAAGATTATGAATAAAATATAAAATCCACCACATAACATTCCAAGATCTCGCCAAAAACTCATTTGACAATGTATTTCATCTGAGATTATATCGTTGTTCCACTTTACACACTTTGACGTAATGTATTAAACATACATATTTCTTATTTTAAATAATGACATCATTTTCTTTAAATCAAAATGTCACAATAAAAATACAAAAGATAACTTCAAATACATAATTTTTCTTAATGAAGGCTTGAACAAAAATATTATTCATAAATTCAAATTGTTTGCTAAATATCTCTATATAATGGAACGTTTTTTAATGATGAGATTGAATTGTATGAATGCTATTCAGAGTTGCTTGCATAAAAAACGTAACCAAGTGTGTTTAGCTAGAGACCGTTTGGACACGATTTTATAATAAAGTATTTTAAACATGCGTTCAACAAGGTTTAAAATTGTATAGAAAATTTCATGTTAAACGAGTGTTAATTTTTGTAACAAATTCGATTATAATTATTTTAATGAAACTTTTTTAGTTATCGCTATTTATATATGCTAAAAAATCACGAGAAGTTTATTGAATTGAATTAAAAATTGATCTCTATGGTATCGTAATCGACATACTTATTTTAAATGATAAGCGAAATATACATTTTCAAAAATTTATCAACACTGAATAAAATTTTTAATAAATATGAAAATTGTAAAAAGTAAGCCTAACAAGTAATATTCATTTAAAACAAATGGTATCTTTATAGAAATAGCTTATTAGATATTTTATTTGATTTTTAGATATTATTATCCCAATCACCATAAATAAAATAAAATAAAAATCATCAATCACCAATCACCATACTTTCTTCAAATGACAAGCGCAACAGCATTAATTCTCTTTGAAGTAGTAGTTTAAAAGTATAAAAAATTGCATTTAAAGCTTGCCTTCAATTATCTTCTAATACTATAAAACAGACAGTTAGCCAAAAAATCTGTGGTGATAATTAACCTTTTTATACAATTTGACAAGAACATATAGGTTCAACACGGACACGGGACACCTGAATTGGGTTTACCTCAACTGTCAGTCTCTTCCTCAATATAATATATTACATATTTTTTCAATAACTCAAACGACAATATAAAGTGGGTAAATAACACACTTCTATACGATCTAAAATTAATAGCAATGATTCACACCTCTTATATGGTTTAACGTAATTCGACCATCTTGCGTCAGTATAATTCACATGTATTCGATTGTCGTTTACCTAGTCATTGTTTGTCTGTTTAGCGTTACGTGTACAAAGTATTATATTTTAAAAATGTAATTCATACCTTTGTAAACTTCTATAATAAAAATAATGGTAGTCTGTAATATTGATGTGCTGCCTACTCTCACACTGTTACTTTAAAATAGGAAGATTACAATGTTTTTCTCAGTATGTATCATTATCACTCATCTATACTTATAAATAGACAGAGACAAAATAGTTAAGTGCATCTTCCTCTATTTCACTTCTTTCTTTTTTGTTTAGTATCGTATTTAAGAAATTTAGTTATCAATAAAATATATCTTTTTTTGCGTAATATTGAAATTTAATAAAGTATGGTCGTCTTTCGACCACTACACGATCTGGAGCAGTGATTCCCAAAGTGGTCCAGAAGAGACTAGTTGGGGGGTGTACGTTGGCGTGACAAAGAAATGAGGGTGCACAATTAGTAAGCGGAGATCTATGAAAATTGGTCTATTTTCGATAGTGTGAAGAACTAACAATGCTGGCTTGACTTCATATGGTAGTATTAAACCTGCAGGGGGCCACCGGAACCAGTAAAATTCTGAAAAGGGTCTATGAGAATAAAAGTTTGGGAACCTCTGATCTAGAGTATGAATTAGGACAATCTATATAGTTCTCCTAATTAACAAATATGTTTAGTACATTTGACATTATAGTCATGACTTTCGAACTAATTACCAAAACAATAACTAAACAAAATATTATAACCTAAACAGTCAAGCGTCAGTCGCATCCATAAAGGAAATACAAATAAATCTTAATACAATAATTATACCATGGAGTGAGATGCCTAATCATCATCTAAAGACTGCATAGAAAAAATAAAATAATGGTTATATAACACTGTTATAATTATGTTTTATTAGAAAAAAGAACAATGAACATTGCAATGATATAACTTTAGAAAGGAATTTCATGAAAAAGAAATATTTCCTCTTAGATTTAACATAACTGTGTCAATATTAATAACGAATAGCGATAACATTTATTGTTATAATTTTTTTTTTTATTTATTAATCAGAGAGACATCGTTTATAAAGATATTTATAGCTATTCTAACAGATTTTTAATCGATTTATGACTCCTTGCGTAACTTAATTCAAGAAGTGATAGGTGAATATAACATTTAACTTTCAGTCGAAAGACTAGACTGTTAGCCTGCTTTTTAAAATCCCAAAAAAAAAGTGAGCAAAGAAGTGAAATCTTAATCGTAACTAATCCTAACCCTAACTAATATTATAAATGCGAATGTGACTTTGTTTATTACGCTTTCACGCCTTACTACACAGCCTTACTTTATCGCGAGTAAAGCCACGGGCAAAATCTAAGTATATAGGCAGCGAAGTCTATGTCTTTATATAATAATTTCATTGTTGAGATGGAGTTTTTGGTAGGTCTTTGGTTTTTTATTTCGAACTGACATACCCTGTTGGCACTTTGGCCTCTACAGATTAACCGGACTACATAGGTCTTTGTCTGTAGTTTAGTCAAGCCTTTTATATTCATAAAGAATCGTATTATGATTATATTGAAGGTTATTTGCATAATATAATTGCGTAATATTCGCATTTCGGCTGTGGATTAGGAATAATACCAAGGAACATAAGTTGAAAGGTATCAAAAAATCTACCTAAAAAGTTATAAGGAGGGAGCCACTGTTTTGTTAAGAAACATAAGGTACCAAAAAATACTGATTTTATTATACTACCTTTATAACAAGAATTGATTGCGAAAATAAAGAAGTTCGAGATGTACCTGACAGATATATTCCAAGGCTTGCAGGTTACTCAATATTATTTTACTGGTAGAGGGAGAATAGGAATAAAAAAGGATAAAGTATATCAGCCATTACGCGGTAGTTGAATCAATAGTATTACTATCACCGATTGGCAATTACCATCATGGTAAGTCATAGTATTAAATTGCGTTATAACTCAAACTGAGGCGTAATAAGTCTTCATTATTTATTATTATTCTATATTTCATTCAATGCAATTCTACAAAATTGGTAGTAATAGTCTACAAAATCAGTATATCAATGGCTATTATAACCTGTACTGTAAAGCGAATGATATGTACCACAAAATTGAGCTGTGTTAGTTGTCGTTCGTTACTCACTAATTGGTTCTGAGCTAATAATTACAGTGAGGAATTTTCTTTTATCTTCTTAGTTTCAAGAAAGAATATTCTTATTATCGATTTTTTATTGTAAATTAATATTTGTCATTAATTAAAAGACTTATTGTAGTAAATCATTAAAATATTTAGAATCTACTTGGCATTAACATATAATAATTTCTTACATAGTCAGGGTTATATATTTCGTTTGCCTAATTTTGTGTCGACAGTAATTAATCCTTTACATAATTTGTAAGAAAATGAGCAATTAACTAACGCGTACAACACTCGTGGCCTAACATTTAAAACAGTTAAGACATTAACTATAGCATGCAACTACCTACGGTTTCGACACTGAACGAATTGTACTATTGCTTTTATCTTTCGGGGCGTATCTTGTAGAGAGAAATCTGTGTCGAAAACGGGGTCGATATCGTGAAATTGTAGCGCATCAGTTCATTTGCTCCAATTGACATCGGCCGCGAAAGAGATAGTGACGTCGAAAACTCTTTCCGATAGTGGTTTATATAAACTGTAAATTACAAAGTAATGAAAAGTACTACGAATGAACACAACGACGGAAGCGATGTCACCATTTCACAATTAGATCCGGAAGAACCTTACCTCCGCTTCGACAAACACACGTCACTATGTTCGACGCAATTGTTTCCATATTTAAAATGTATTATTATAGACACATTAATTAATAGACTCAGTTTTAAAATAGGCAAAATGTATGGATTCTGGATTGTATGAATAGTGAGATAAGTGCATAGATGGTGTAAATATTAGGATGGCAGTTAATAGATGATAGTCAAAGAGGAAAATATGCTGTGGCAGCTCTACTTAGCATGGAGTAAGATTAAAAAGAAATATATTTACCTGATTCTATAAATTATATTCTATAAAGCAATTTCACATATTTGTTCATCAAATTCGTCTGTGCACTTTATAATATAATAATTATTTCTTTAGATTTACACAAATTTTGTATTGCCAAATCCTAATATACGTATCTAATGTTTGTTTCTTTGTTTATTAGGCTTTCACGTCTTAATTACTCAATCGATCATAATATAAAATTTGCAACAACAGGTCGTGAAAGGTACAAAAAAGGAGCGCTACTTTTTACCTAGAAAAAAGTTCCCAAAAATTTACACAAGTAAAAGCTAATATTTATATATTTGCCAATACACAGAGCACTAGATTGCTGTATTACATACGTATAATTACAGTTTACAACAATGTAACAATAATATATATGTATATACACTTAACAATGGGCTTATAAAACAACGTAGAGAATTACTTGGTATGCTTTATGTTATACTACACCCTCATGTAAGTTTACAAAAAAACAGTGATTTGTATTAGAGGCTAAATCTACGCAGTTACCGTAAACGAACTATTCTTAGCAAAATATAATACATGTTTCCATCGTCATCTTCACGGTTCGGGAGCATTAACATTCATAATTCATCAAACGTATGGATTTTCGGTGTACTCGCGCGTATAAAATGTAACTCACATGATTCTAGATGTTTCCATGTTTCCACATTAAAATCATTTAATTATACGTAGAGAGCAACCGAAAAACCAGGTTAGTCACTATCCGTGTCACAGACTCCATCTGATTTGAGATAAAAACACAATGAATTGTAAAATAATGCAATATAGAAGTTTATGTTCTTAAGACAATACTATAGTTACATAATAAGGTTAACGTTTGTCTGCAATCTCGTCTGAAGTTAACTGGTGATGTAGTCCGAAATAGTAACACGTTAAACCTAGAAACAGGAGTGGCTTTAATGTATGCATGGTGACAGATTTACATCTTAAGGATGGATGCTATTCTGGTAGCTACTGACTGACAAATAATACTGTACGTACAAGAGTTTCTTTATTTACTGGTCTTCGCTAAATCCTATAGAATATGGTTTTAAAACTTTGTATAACACGGATTACATACGTTGAAAACAAAATAAAAAACGATATGTTCTCGTTTCCACTGTTCCGGCATAAACTGGTTGATAGAGCAAAACCGTGGGTGCGCTATAGGAAATCATGTGAAAAGAACATAATAGTGATTCTAAAACGTTCCCACATATGATAATCATATGAACGTAGTGCATGTAAAAAATAAAATGCTCATTCGATTGGATCGGTTAGTTCGAGTTAAGAGATATATTGTACCTGTACGCAGTCGTACGATGCGCGCGAATCAAGCCAGGGTTGTCAAGCACTTTAATTACTATCATACATTTTTTCTTATTTTGCGCTGATGAAAAATACTAGTGTTTTTGTAATGAAAAAAGAAATAAATGATACCCTAGTAAACATATGTAACAATAATATGTGAATTTATAACTATGTTTCTACTAATATTTTAGCAATAAGCAAGCAAATTGTTGTGTTATCAATTTGTGAAATCCGTTTCCGGTTCGAATGTTACGTATTCTAAATTATACTGAACGATATATTTATACAGTTGTTAAGTGTTTTAGTAAAATATGTAAGTATCAGTACAATTTATTATCGTTAATTTGATTGGATAACGAAACATTTTATTTTTATTAAGCGACTATTTAGTCTAGTGACTTCATTACACATAATTTAATTCCAATATCTTACATCAAGTATGTACCGATTTCTATATTACTCGAATGCTTAATTTTATTCTTTAAACAATTTCTTATCTAAATAAGTTGGAAATTGATTTTAGATCAGCGAACAACCCTATACTACAGATGCACTTCGAAGCAATATATGTATACTGAACGGTAATTAGATATTTACGCAACATATACGTGCCATACTTTATAGCTGTACCGTGCTCTGTTACACTTATCTCTTAATTATTGCTTAAACCAAGGTCAACATTATACCAAGTATTCGTAGTGCCTTAATCTGGCATTAAGATAAGTAATGCGTATGACGGTGACATACCATTATAACGAAACATTACACGGTTCACTGTAAAGCTGGTCGAAGGAAGAATATTAACGTTGTCAGAAGAATATTAAAGTTAACGTGAAGAATATTAAATCTGTTGTGTACAAATAAGGTTAATACTATTTTAGTCCATCGAGAAATTAAATGGAATTGATTGCGAGTCTTGGTATTAACATATGTCACATTAGTATGAAAGTCTAGAAAATGACCCAAAATGTTTGATTTATACATTGTCATTTTATTTTTTGTTTTATTCCTTTAGTTTGCAGTAGAGATTGAATATACCTATATATAATCGATCACGATACGATGCATCGCACAGACAGAAAGTTGAAAACTTGCATCGTATCAGACAATTTTGAAGAATTTGCTTGTTATGTAAAATACATAAAATCAAAACATTTCGTCGAAAACTTCCTCCGATAAATTTTTATTTGACTGTATTTAATTCATAGATTGAGTATTTTTGAAACATTATCGAATGTTATTTATATGTTTTATACTACCGCCACTTATTAATTTATAGAACAAGAGTTGTTAATTGCGCAACAGACGCAGTTGAATAGATAAAAATATATATTTATCGTATTAACTAGAAATTTTATCCTTGTTTATAGTAAAATCTATTATTTATTGATGGATTTAATTAATGAAAGTTCGTGTCTAATTATATTTTGCATAATTAATGTAGGTACTTAAAATAATACTTACATCGAACAGAAAGAGTTAAACAGAGTGCATAGTATATCGTTTATATCGTTTGAAATGACATACAAAATAGTAATTTAAAAATTAAAGCACTTTTACACATATATTAATAATCTAATAAAATGCAATTTATTCCTTTGTGAAGAAATAAATAGAATACCTAGTTATTTTTTTATTACGAACTATTTCATATAAACTTTATATATGTATATAAACTGCATGAATTTATAAACTTACCCGCCAAACTGATTAAAATTTGATCACAGCACAAACGAAAATCCTATTTTTATGTAAACGAAGTATGTAATAAGCACGTTCACTTTTCATAACAGTCCTTTATTATTGTTTAAGGTTATTAGCTGTTTGCCGGCATGTTCATAACAAAGCGCAGAACAAGCGCACGGTATACGCGGACAGCCGTCAGGCACATGTGAAATCAGCTGAAGCCTGCCGCAGTCGGCCCGCTAACGGAACGTTGTCCCCCACTCGCCGCGGAGCCGTCCTCCATACTCACCGCATTCTACAGATAAACGTCCAGATAAGATTATCACCTTGTTTATTTACGGATAAGCTGACAACACTTACTAAATTGCAAACGCGTGAGAAACCTTCAATCCGGGAGTTAATGCAATTATAATGTCAAAATAGTTTTTACACATTCGTACAAGGTGTGTACGCGTGACTACATTGTGAAACTGTTCTTATTTAGCTGAGAAAGAAAGGTTCGTTCACATCGACAGGGTATAGTTTCATAGGTGTCTTTTGTTAAACTAAAAACTATGCCTCACGCGATTTCACACGATTCATTGAAACAAATAAACGTTATTATTGATGGTTTGTAATTAACCGATTAAGGTCTTTAGACACAACTTTCATTGCCTTTCGAATGTTGCTTCATGCAATGTCCTCCTACCTTATTGCTTTTGATAACAAATTATGAGATTTCCGTAATTCAATTATTAAATAATAAGACTGAGAAAAGTTTTTGTATTACTTTATTTGTGTATTCGAATAATAGAAGCTATTTTTAATGATTTTTCATACTTTAACAGTAATAAGTTTAAAATAATATTTCCAAACCCTTGCAGATTATTTATATTTATTATAATTATATTTCTGCAAAGATTTTCCACAATAAAAATTGAATCGATAATTTGATCGATTCTAATACAGAAAAAAGGTTTTACTTGACACTGCAATCATTATACTCTGTTTATAGCAAGCGTGAACCTGTGTTCCTTGGTTTTAATGGCAATGAAACTGATCTTGTACTGATTATTATTTTATAATTAAAAGTATTTTACTCTATATAGATTTGCTGATGAGGAAGATTTATCGAAATATTTATTTAATAGGGTTTAGGAATAGTTTTCAGTTACTTTTTAATTGATTAAGGTTTCGTTAAAAAGAAGAAGAGTTAAAAAAAGTTTTGTATTAATGTTGCCTATTGCATACCTATTAGATTATCTAGAAGATCGAGTCAGATATGAAGAGAAGAACTAATGTTCTTATAGTTCTGGGAATTCCTAGACTTAAGAAGCAATGGATAGAGCTCACTTTCCTCATACAGCGGGTTGCCAATACAGTCGATGAGTGTTCAGGTGGTGGAAGACGCAACCTGTGTAGACTCATTACAATGAGAACCGTTGACTAAGGTATGATTGCCGTACTCCGCTGGATTGAAGAATCACGTGATCGGTCGTTGTGACATCATATGGATAGTCGTATGATCGTATGCTGACTCTGTTTTGGTTTTATATATGAATGTCGAAGTAACAAAACAGAACGATATGAAGTAGCCTAATTAAGGTAAGATTACCCTTCGTTAAAAGTAAATACTCAATAGCTGCCGTTACATGACATACTCTATCCCGCGTGAAAACCGCTTTCGCGCGGAAAAATTGCGCGTGTAAAGACAAATTATAACAATCACTTATGAATTCACGTACACGTTTTCTTGTGTACAATCCTGTACACTTCAATCGCGCGTGAAAGAGCGTGTTATGTAGTAGGCAGCTATTATTATAATTCTATTTCCTAAAGCAATTGTTTTTTGGCAGTACTACTTCACCCATAGTTTAGGTAAATTCAAGGTCTGTAGTTAATTAAGCGTCCATAATTGAACTACTGTAAACCGTTAAATTGAATAATAGCCGATGCGCTTAGTTTAGCTTCATGGTACCGGGATGGGAGATACGTTGTTATGTTGTATTACCTGTGCACGTCACTCCACACGTCTTTATTACTACTTGTTGTAAAAAGTTGTTGAGTTATAACAACACTTTATGTTGCGTAAAATATACTTCCTATTCAAATATCGACATATATTATTATAATTTTTTTTCGATCTGATATACCCTGTTGGCTCTTTTGGCCTTTACAGATTCACCGGACTACAAATCAAACATCCACCTATATTTTTTTATAGCGAATAGTCCAATGATACTTAATACGTTGTTGCAGCAATCATACTGTAGTGATACTGAATTGCTATATATATATACGATGCAGATCCCATATCGTCAAACTTCGAATCCGCTCTGAAGTTACTGCAAGTAGTTGCGTAACTAACAAAATATAAACAAAACAGATATGAATAAAATATATATCCACATATATACATAAAACATATTAATGTTTTGATTCTATTTAAAGAATTGTGTTTAATAAATATTAACTATTCGACTATACTTGTGCAAACGTATTGGCTTCGGAACTTCAAAGCGAACTAGAAGTTCGGTGATACATATAACAGACCCTACCTAATATTATAAAAGCGAAAATGAGTTTGCTTCTTTGAGTTTTACGTTTTCACGTCCAAGTACTTAATCGTTCATCAGGAACTTTTGCATATACGTTGTTAAAAATGTACTGTTTCCGAGCGATTGGTTAAACCTACACTAATATCAGCAACGACGCAAGCAAAGGCTAGTATAGTATCAGGGTATGAGACCAAAAGCTACAAATTTGGTTTGAAGAATAAAATTCCAACAGTATTTTAAACGATAGTGATAGTTTCTAAAAGACAAATGAATCGATCTCCCTGACCTTAAATGGTAAATCAATGAATTTCTCGTACGAGTTCGTATCTTGCATTAATAAGAACCAAACTAAGTCTGTACTAGGGATGTTCATGTGAAAAAACATCGATGTTTTATTGATACGATGATTACATCGATGTCAAACGATATATTCCAGCCAAAAATATCGATATTTTTATTATAATGTAAACAGTTCATATTTTATTACCTACTCGATATTAAGAGGTAAAAGGAAAAAAAACATTAAAAGCCTGTATTAAGAATTAAAATGCAATCAGTATTAGTACAAATAGTCATATTTTTTTCATAATGCTCTATATTTTTTATTAAAATCTTCCGCAGACGCTACTTTATAGACTTTTAGCTTATAATTTGCTAGTTTGTTGAGATAATAAATATTATAGAGACGGCAACTGTGATGGTAATTTAATCGCACTTCCGAAGAGATTTCATGAAATCGGTTAAAAGTGTTAATGATGTCCCCCAAATAAACAAATAACTTATCTGATCACTTTCATTAGCTCAACGCCCTCTAAGGGCAGGGCTACTTACAAATTTTTCTGGGCGCCAAAATGTTAGCTCTCAGACTATAAAAAATGAAATATTTCTATGACTTGTCTCTAATTACAAATGTTTTAAAATTATTTTTTAAAATGCTATAAAATTTCATTATGTCATATTCCATGTTTCTTTCTAAATATAGAAATATATTAAAACTTAAATATAAGAAGTTAAATTCATTGAGAATATATTTATATATATATTACTAACACACACACTAATACTAATACACACTAATAGACACTCACCTACACTAATATTTAAAATATATATTAAGGGGTAGTTATTGGTCTCTTTGTACAAGGCAACTGGCAACGTAATTACTAGACCCCGTGGTGGTTATAATTATTTGGTTCCTCAGTGAAATAACTAGTCCTGATTAGTCTAAAATTCAAGACTCGAATGAAAAGCCTAATTTTAATTAATTCCGAACACAAAATTGTAACCATAGTTTATAAGTTCCTCAACTCTGATTGACTTCTTGCTTCTGCAAAGTAAAATAATAATTCTGTCATCGTTCGAGTCAACATCTGATATTCAATATATGAACTAAAATACATCTATGTTTAATATTGATATTCAATGGTAAAATATATCAAATTAGTTCGATATATAGACACCAAACATCGATGTATTTTTGAACATCAATTTATATCGAACACCCCTAGTCTAAACGGAATAATCAAATGAAAAGTGAATGCACCTTTCTTGGATAGCTAGGACCTTTTCACTTGGGCATATTAATAAAACTACTTTCTAGATTGTCTTCTGAATATGAAAGTTTATTTTCTTGCCAATTATTTCAAATTCCAGTGACCATGTGAATAATTGGGACACAATCAACGTGTCTCTTGTACAGTTTATTGTGATCAGTTTCATACATGATGTTTATTGAGAGCATAAATAATGTCTTTTTTTAAGTTTGGTGCAGTAATGCTATACTACTACTACTACTACTACTTGTCGTTTACTGTGTACCTTTGACAACGTGTATGCAAAATTTCATAATGGTCGGTTAACCAGTTAAGGCGTGAAAGCGGAACAAACAATTAATTAAATAATGACATCTGTTACATTTTTTGTTACTGCGTAGTGCCTATCGAAGAGTGTAATGACATTTAATTTAAATAAAACTCTAAAAATTCTCCGCCAACCAATATTAGTTTCGTCGATATCAATAATTTTCAACATCAATTTCAGAGATTAGCCAGACAAGTAGTGTCAAGTGTATTTATATGAACAGATTAAAATTCTATAATATGTTGTATGTAATTGTTAGATTTACAATAATTTAATTATTTTATTCATTTTAAATAAGTAACTACGTATAAAATGATAGTTCAAGCAAATTTTATTTTTCCATATAATAAAAAAAAACACTCGTAAATTAATAAAATGAAAAAAGGAGAAAATATATTTTTTTGACGCTAATATTTTGTTTTTATAATAATGAGTATAATAAGGAGTGCTTAAAAGAGTAATAATTTTGAAACCTAAAATTAAAAGTAACCGCGAATAAAAAAAGGATAAAATATATTTTTTTGACGCAAATATTTTGTTTTTATAACAATGAGTATAATAAGGAGTGCTTAAAAGAGTAATAATTTTGAAACCTAAAATTAAAAGTAACCGCGATCTGTGAACTGCAAAATCTCTCTACCATTATTAAATATAAGTCCATATTATTGAAGTTATACTTCTTTTGACGCGTTAGGGAAAAATGATGAGAGTAAATTTCAACGAAGCGCGCGTATACCGTCACGAAAAACCGACACCCTGAAGTTAGCTATAGTCAACATTTTAGTTTTCTTTTGTTTCTTTTTCTTTTCATCGAACTTCTATAGAAACGTCATTCAGAAAGGTCACACATGACATCTGAGTTCCTGTACCAAAATATAAACAGCTAGCGGCCCGCTCCGGCTACTCACGGGTATAAAATTTATAGCCTATGTCATTCACTGAAAAAATGATTAAAATCGATCCAGTAGTTTTGATTTATTTATTACTGCCCGTGGCCCGCATGCGTTAAATTTGGAGTGACCTCAAAAATAACAGTATTTCTCCACTATTTAATTATGTTATTATACATATACGAGTAAACCTTCCTCTTCAATCACTCTATCTATTAAGAAAAACTGCATCAAAATTCGTTGCGTAGTTTTAAAGATTTAAGCATACATAGGGATATAGAGACAGAGAAAGCGACTTTTTTTTATACTATGTAGTGAAGATAAATGCATCAAATAAAAAATATTCAGAAGTAATTTAGACTTTAACATTCACTATAATGCTCGACGAACGTTCATCAATTCTTCAAATAAGACTTGGATAATTGCAATCCGAGCAATGTTATTAATGTAAAACCTTTTTTACATCGCCTCAATTGTTTAGGCCCTTCTATCGCACGTCGCGTTACAGCCGGCCACGGAGTAAAAGGCGTTTGGTAGAGCAGTAAAGGCCAATATCGCGGCGCCCATGGCTCAATTCAAAATGATTCAATGATTTAATTAAATCTTATGCTCACTTATAAAATGCTGCGATACGAAAAATATTTAACTTGCATCGTGGTTTTATAATAGCACACATTATTTTTGGGAAATATGACATTTTTTTTTTCACACAAAAATGTTCATCTATATATGAATAGGCAGTGAAGTAGATCGTCCTCCTCTGTTGGTCAACACATTTTTTTATTTTTCTTTTGATTTAATATAGTTTGGCGAGCTTTATTGTTTTATCAATGAAGATATTGGAAATAATTCGTTTTTTTCCGTAATACTAAAACTTACGAATTATGGTCAAGTTTGGAACACTACAGGATCACTGCTTAAATTAAATACACACGTATTTTTCTTGACAACTCTAATAACATGTTGCATTAACGTTTATTTAGTCCAACAAAGGTACTTAAAATACATAGACATTTACTTTTCGAGGTCATTCAACAGCGGGTCCAACGTCCCGAGTCCCGACACGCTATTGAAAACAAGAAATTGCATTATCGCAATATTATACCAATACGCATTGTAAATAAAGGTCATTTTCGGAAGGGATTCACACAAAGGTCTCACCTATTAGTTGGAAAGGTCTTACAACCCGTTTACAGCGACTGTTGTCTCAAGTCACCTTGATCTTTGAACAAACTAGAAAACGCACTTTGGCATTTGACCTTTTCTGTCTACTTATTAACATGCATTTGAGTACAATAGACAATTTACATTTCAAAACAGTAATCTTTAATTACTTATCTATATTCTATAAAAATAAGTAAAAGTATTTGTAATGTCAAAATAACTGGTTTTTACTAAATGGATATGAAAGTATATACGGAAGTTATAACAAAAAACCAATTTTTTACGTTTTTGTCCGTCTTTTTTCTTTTTTTATGAGTCCTTCACTGCCATATAGCTGATGTTATACAAAGTAACTTAGGTTAATTTTGTTCTAGAAAAACAAATAGTTGTCTGTAAAGTCGGTTTACGGACGATAATTTTACGTGATAACGTCATAAGAAAACATTGATGAAAAATTATGCGTTACAAGCACTTAGGCTGATCGCGGCTCTGTATCGCTTGTTCCGCGCTCTCACTTGCACGCTCGGCTGAGGCGGTACGTGACAATGAGTCATGCTATTTCGTACGTCCAGGCGGCGTTCATCAGTTTATAATACGGTATCACGCCAAAAATATAGTTTCTGGTAAATATAATAAACTAAACAAGCAGTGCCCCGGACCGCGCGCATGCCATGGGCACGTTTATGCCAAACGACATTTTTTTTTTGCTAAATTACACACGAAGTATGTAGCGGGTAACATCTGCTATTAATTGAAATTATTATATATTTTTGTAACAAATCTTATGCTCTATATTTAATAAGGCTTCTTGCACAGTCAGTTTAATTTCTTTTATCTAACTCGGGATTTTTTTTTCTAACTGACTACACTGTTGGCTTGTTAGGGCCGCTACAGTTTTACCGGACTACTCACTCAGGATGTCATACACATAATCTATGTATTATATCGGCTACATATTGTTAAGCTTTTCGTAAGGGCCTAAGCAGTATCGGCAAACTTAAATTAAATTCAGCCCATAATTAATCTATATGAGATAAATAGTTCCCATAAAACAACAAAACCATTCTCAAGAGGACATTTTGGATATACATGGAAACAATAAATTCCAAATATTATCCACGATATCCAAATCCGCAAGACACGATCGAGAGATTGTCATAACATTTTTAAGAAATACTACTTCCTTTGGTCTGTTTTAAGTTGGTTTATCTTATTAACAATTATGAAAAATACACCTCAGCTTTTGTCGTTAGATTTCCGCAATCTTAATTGTGGGAATGACAATGACCATAGATTATTTAAATATGAGAATAAAAAATAAAGAACGTATAAAAAATGTGTTCACATACGAGTAACATAGAGTCATTTCAGACAGAGCATTTTACAACATTATTATGCATTTTTATTATTATTTTTTATATTAGGGAATAAGTAAATTCTCTAACAACAGACAGAGACCTTATCTAGATTGACAATATTTATTATTAAATATCTTAGGTCAACAAAAATAATTAGAATTATACCTAAAAAGATCAAGCTGAAATTTATAAATTACAAGTATTAAAGCATTTTTATTATTTGTATTGACAGAGTAAAACGCCAAGATTCTTTTGCGTTTATTTGCTATATGATTTTCATAAGGAGCTCTTGATTTTTGCATAAATATTATAACTTTATCCTATAAGAAACTAAGCCTAGGACCTTCTTTAAACTGTAAAAGAGCAGTAGCATATATACATTTTAGGGTAATAGTATGAGAGAATAGTAAATTGTGATTACAGTTTAAAGATAGTTACAATTATATCTTCAAATCTAAACATATTAATGGAGCCAGAATAGGTGGAAAACCCCGTTTTTGCTACACAATGCTTATTCCACGAATAGAGAGGGCTGAATATCGTTTTTTAAAATGCTATTAAAAATATGTACTGAACGTTGTGGCTGCATAAATATTTAATGACATCATATAATAATGAACTTATTATAGGTATTATTTTTAAACTGTTAATTATATTTTACTAGCTAATACCCGCGGCTTCGCACGCGTTTATTATTGTATTAACATAATATAAAATAGTGAGGAGAGGTAGAATTACAGAAATCCTCTTTTAAAAACATTTGTAGGTATGACACGCACGCCACCTACTGTGATATGTCACGTGTACATTAAATATATAAATAATAACAGTGTGCCGGATGTGATTTGGCAACAACAACATATTTGGAACTTTAACTTACTATAGAATCCCCTCAGTTCTCACTTACACTGTGTAAGAAAGTAAAGAAAATTTCAAGTAATATAATTTCTCTTAAAGATGTTGTTATATAGATATTGTTAACATAATTAAGTTTTTGCGATCATACGAAATGTAATCGCTTGTCTATTCCGCAAGAAATTCTATAATGGAACTGTTATGGTAATACGTGTCTGGCCTAATATTGAAAAAAAACGTCATCTATTTTGAAAATAGGTACCTATTAATTATAATGTTGAATTATAAACATTGAGTTGACGATTATTTTTCTGATTAAAAATACAGAAAGAATTGAAGTCTTAAAATGTTGTATTAATATAAATAAAGATATAAAACTCTATATCTATCTGTATGCAGTTTTTAATATTTACGAATAAAAATAGTACTCATTGAACTCGACTGCAATATGCTAATACGTTGCTATGGTTAATAGCACCGGGAAGTTGGCCTCTCCATTTTTCCCCGAACGATTTGAAAAATTGTAGAGGGTTTCAATTTTTCAATTTCAAAAAAAGTAATTTTCTAAAAGGTGAAAATTAGAAGGGGAGTAGAAAATTTAACGGATCGAGAGTTTTAGAATTATGCATTTGAATCTGCTTACTTTTCCCACGTTTACCCATCTTTTACTTTTTAGAAAATTCGAATTCTAAGGAGTATATATAGGGGGGAAAAGAAAAATGAAAGGGGTCGAGAATTTTGAAATGTTGTATTTGAATTTACATCTTTCACCCATCTTTTACTTTTTTGAAAAGTCAATTTCGAAGGGGTAAAATTGGGGGAAGAGAAAAAGTGCGAGGTCGAAAATTCATCATTTTTTGTGATTGCCCACCCTTAGTTACAGAGATGTATTAATTAGAATATGACGGATCTACACTCTTGCAGTAATCAATTATACTGTGCCTACAGCACGATGACTTTTGGAAAACATACTTTTGCTACATTTCGCGCGGAAGAAGTCGTAGGTGACAGCTAGCCTAAAATAAAATAAGCTTAAGTTACTCCTTACTGAGGTCAGCTATCTGTCAACGATTGTCCTGTAAAAATCGGTTTTGCCGTTTCGGATATTCTACTGCGGGCAAAATTGTGAATAACAGCTAGTCTAAAATAACATAGCCTGCAATTTCAGCTCTCTGCCAGTAAAATTTCCGTCAAAGTCGGTCCAGCCATTTCGGAGATTACACGGAACAAACAGACCGATAGACCGGCAAATATTTTAAAAATGAGTTTTTACTATAAGTACTCTTTCATATCCAGTAAGTAAAAAGTAGGTATTTTGATATTATATATACATACTTCATTTTTATTATAATCTATAGATCTATAGATAGAAGATATAGAAGAATGTGATTCTTTTTTCATATATGTAATTTTACAAATAATAATAATAATTTTTTATCAGTTTTATTGAGCTACATTCACTAAATCAAAAATAATTATTCGTTTATGAGGCAATGTTAATAAATGTCTAATAAGAGAAAATGCGAAAAATGGCGAGAAAAACTGGAGAATTTTACTTTGATGATTAGCAGAGTAAAAACTGAACATTGGTTTTGAGATTCTGTGGTCCATCCAGTTTATCATATATAGCCTTAAATGGAGTATTTATCAGCCTCCTTCAATTTCCGGTACCTCGGTTCATGAATCCAACACCATGAACCTTATGTATAAAGGTGGACGGATATCGGAGTAGAAGGACACCAAAACAGGTATGGATAAATAGTGTGAAAAATGAATTGTATACAAGGTGTGAAAACATGTTGTACCGTAGCAAATAGGGTTGCTTATATGGGATAAGGGTAAGAAGACGAATAATGGTAAGTGAAGAACACCAAGGGGGCTTAGTCAGTATAAATCTGACACTCCCGCCTATGTCGCCGGGGAGGAGGGAATCTAAGCAAATTCTCCCGCGAGAAAAAAGGGTAGAAAGATGAAGATAATATTAATAAATAATTACATGAAAATTTCAACTAATGAGTATTTCAAGAAAATTATGCTTAAAGCCAGATTAGAAAATTGACTGGTTATTAAATAAGAATAATATTATCATTTACTGGGAATATCCTTTCGTTGATGCAAAATAAATCGTATAGCGGCGAAGTTAACATTTTGATTTGCTTACTATTTTAAATTTTAATATTATTTGGAAATCAGAGTGATATTCACGTTAAAAATCAATTCAAAATAGTTATTAATTCATATTACAATCTTTAAATAAAGTGTATAAGTGGAGTTACTAAGATGACTTCAATTTTATGTGAAATCGGTAGTATTACTTCGAAGATTATTGTTTATTTGCCATATATTCAACGGATGTATCGGTTGTTGACCTTAACAGTCAGTGCTGTGGGTTGTCCAAGCATGAACAAGGCTACGCTCACACATTAAAAAGTTGACAGCTAACATTTTTAATATTTTTAAATCCCTCATTTGATTTGAGACGTGTAATGCGATACTGGCGTAAAAACTGTTGTGTTGTTTTGCACGTTTAATCCTAAAAGAGATTAAATACCATTATGTATAGTAAATTCAAGTATTATTTTAAAATATTCATGTACTATTTTATATTTTTGTTCAGTTCAATTTTCTTAGTGTTTATTTTTATGTTAAGGCCGAAAAATGTCGCTAATGCATTGTAAGTGTGTATATTTCTTATGTTTTGTCTACTCAGTCGGATATTGTATGGTGCATTCTATTCTATGCTTTTACTTAATTAGAATCAAAACTAATTTACATATTTGTGTATACGTGAAAAGAAATGGATGTGTATATCTGATCTAAATTTATCAAAATCCCGGTAGCTATCTTCATGAGGTATTGGACACTAATGATATAGAAACTCCTTATGTTATCCATTTTAATATAACTCGCTACTAGGTGACGCTAGGCTGCATTAAAATTACAATGATGGTTCAGTGGTTAGCGTGTTGGAACACCACGTTAGTCGACGTAGTTTCGAATCCTTGTGAATAAGCCGGAGCTTTTGGTGAAGGAAAACATTGTGATGAAACCATGGTAACCAACTAAGCTCGACTGGTTAACTGTCACCCTTGAGTTGAAAATCTGCCGCCAAGCATCTATAGGGTAAATGGAGGACAGTTGCGATAGATGTCTCATACTTTATATTGGAATATAGAAACATAATAGTTATAGTTAGCACTTGTAAGGAGATTGAAGCTCCTGTCTCAAAAATATGTGTTCAGTGCTCACTAAGCTGCAAGGAATTTGTTGTGAGTTATCAATAAAATTCAATGACTCTGCATATGGATACAATAAATTAGGATTTATCCGGTTTTATATAAACATGTAACTTTTTATTTGCTAAGGTAAGCTGCTTTTATTTTATTGCTATTTACAAGAGATTGGTTTCAAGTAATATTTATCGGAAAAGATTTCGACTGTTTTAAATAATAAGTTATACAGTGTAATTACACTGTAATTTGAACACTGATGAAGCGATGATGGCTCAGTTGGTAGTGTGTTCGGACACAGCGTCGAAGGACGTAGATTCGAATCCAAGCAACTAAGTCGGAGCTTTCGGTGAAGGAAAACATCGTAATGAAACCATAGCATGGTGGTAGGGCTTTTTTAAGTCCGTCTGACTAGCTAACACCCTCAAGTTGAAAATCTGTCGCCAAGTACCTGTTGGTGCGTTCCGGTAGCTGCACTTGAGAGCCAGTCTCCCTCTAGGTTAAGCGTGACTTACCATCTTAGACCACATCATCATTTAATATCAGATGAGATTGTGGAAAAACGTTTACCTATAAAGTGTTAAAAAAAAAATATATATATATATATTGTTAGAATTTACATTATGTAATTTTACCTCTAAGTAATATTTATGCTGGTTGGTTAAATATACAAAATAATATGAGAGAAAAGTTATAACATATATTTTTGCTTCCAGTGTTTATGCTACTGTTATGAAACAATTGTTCCCAATGTATGGTTTGGAATGGCGGATACGAAACAGTGAAGTGTTAGGCGAAAAAAGTGGAGCAGTAATAATTGCTAACCATCAATCAGCATTTGATATATTAGGTATAAATAAATGTATATTGGTATGAAAGATAAAAGTGCGAAGTCAAATTATTGGTCAATCTTATTTTATAGATACATATAATATATTTCCTATTAATATTTCTTGCTTAAAAACTGTATTAATTACGTACTATTTGATTTTACAGGTATGTTTCATATTTGGAAACACGTTAATAAAATGTGTGTTGTTATGAAAAAGGAGTTTCTTTACGCAGGAACATTCGGTCTTGGAGCATATCTAGTAGGCAGCGTATTTGTAGATCGAAAAAATGCTAAAAGTGCGTACAAAAGCCTTGAAGCAACAACAAAGGTTTTAACGAAACAGGAGGTTATATCACTTTTTTATAAATAATATATACAGATTACTCCATACAATATAGTTTAATATAGCATCACTTGTAGAGGAAATGTGAGAGCTTCTTCGCCCTGGTGTAATGACAAGAATCCAATCTAAAATAAAGGTGTCACTAAGGAAGTTGTAAGGTGACTATCTTGCCCTGTGGCTTACGTAGAGCATAGACATTACGCTCTATTAGATCTTTCACCCACAAAAGGTCTCTATGAGGAGACGTGTACCGCACGGTCTCTGTGTAGAACCGCCTGCACCTGAAATTAAGATTGGATAAAGCGATAAATCACCCATTAGTCGGAGGGTCATCTATTGACATTTCTTCATAAATTCCATTAGTTATTACATATATCCCTATCATTAAAACTATTATCACTACAATATCTTGAATACACTTTATCTCATCTTAGTAACAGACGATGCTGGCACCATGAACGAGCGCATGTTTGTGCTTCACTACGATGTTGTATCGTCCTTTGAATATACAACAGTATTATGTCCATATTCCACCTATACACTTGAACCTTGACTGGTTGTTTTTTTACTTGAGGTATCCGCCAGTACATGTCTTGGCAGTTTGCTATCGTTCTTCATCAACTTCAGCAAGTTTTTTGGGTGTTCCATATAACAACTAGGCCAGCAAAATTGTTGTCTTTAGAAACACGTCACGGTCTACACGTTTCATAACCCGATATGGACTATCTACATTAATTCTTGGGGCTGGTCAGTGTATGGTTTAGGTAGAATTATTGGACCTTACATATAGTTACTATGGCTCAAAAGCATCGTATTTTCTTCATAGACACTTCATTCTGAACCAAGCGTGTTATAAGTGGGCTAGCGAAAGAAACGTCCACTGTTAGATTACCATGTTATTGCAAAGAACCATATTCCAACACCACAATCTTTGCACATTTGTATCGGGGTCCTCTATGTTGTAGACTTGGTTATGAAGTGGTATGAAAGGAAGGATACCTATATCCTACGAGTATGTCCAAAAATTGGTTACGTCTATGGTTACTTAATTTCTATATTTAACCTCAAATTAATTTTATTTTGTTTTCCTCTGTTACCTTAATATTATTAACTTTAATTAAAAATAGTAATCGACTTATATTTTTTCATATTGGATAATTATGTTATAAGATAGGTTTTTTCTTTGATATAGAGCAGTAGGTATTTGAATTGTTTGAATAATTAAGATTAATTTAATAATTTTTGGTAAGGCTTTACTTTCATATTTTGTAAAACATTTTTTTATTTACTTTCGTTTTTTTTTTTAAATAAATATACGTAACTTATTGCCATCGAGTTACTTATAATAAAAATATAAAAATTACATAAAAAGTAAATGCGTAGTTTAAACTTGATGGCTTTAATTATGAGAAAATGTAAAGTGATCTTTGGCTTGATGTTTTTGCATATACATTAAAACACTTTGAATTATTTAAGTTAAAATTGATGTAATAAAATTTAAAGAGCCTCTAATAAGACGAAAGTAAATATGAAAATCAATTAATTCTTTGAAGAATTTAAAGTTTGTAAAAATATTACCATATCTCTATTAATTTTAGACAAAGATTTGGGTCTTTCCTGAAGGTACAAGAAATTTAGAACAAAAAACAAAGTTACTGCCTTTCAAAAAGGGTGCATTTCAAATGGCTGTGGATGCACAGGTTCCCATAATTCCTGTTGTCTTCTCTCCTTACTACTTCATAGATAGAAAGAAAAAAAGTTTCGACTCAGGTAAGCCAGCAATCCTTAATGTGGTCATTGTTCAAATAATCAATAAACGTAATCAATGAAATTATGGTAACGTTAGTTAGGAAGACCTAAACACGCGCACTTCTTTCAGTGTTTTGTGATTGGTTGCATTTATTATTAACTGGTTTTTATCCATACAAATAAGTTTATCTGTACACGAAATATAGGATAATCGATAGTAACATGTATAACAAAATTTATGGTTAAAGGCTTTTTTGTAATTAATTCATATTTATTGCAAGAATATGTTACATTTTTGGCATCGTATACATTTTAATCCCATTACTCGTAAAGAAAACTACGAATACTTTAATTATTTACGAGTTCATTTTTAAATGATTATTAAGCAGATTATTTACTTTTCAGGGTATATTATAATGCAATGCCTAGAACCAGTGCCGACGATCGGATTAACTGTTGAAGATGTACCAGAGCTGTGCGAACGACTGCACAGAATTACGTTGGAAGGCTTACGAAAAACTTTCCGAAGAAGTTACGAGCGATTTGTCAAAGAAAAATAAATAAAATATACATTCATAGAATACACAGTGTAAACTATTTACTTCATATTTTACTAAATAATATTTTTCAAGTTGAACGGACAACAGAATTTCAACTTGCTTAACCAACGTGTTAGTTCTACTTGAGATCAGTCCGGTAAAACTGTGAAGGCCCATCAGGCCAACAGCGTGTAGCCAGTTCAAAGAGAAAAATTAAAAAAGTTCAACTTGAGGTATTTCATAGTCATCTGTAATCTTTTTTCTGGAGTGAAAACTTCTTTAGTCACGTTGAGCAATTTTTTGTAGGGGATAAACTTATGAGATCGCGTCACCGATGACTTTGGCATGCTCGTGACGTATTGCACTTGCGCCCGATTAACGACACGTAGTATAGCGGCATGTGAACATGTTATATTTATATTGAGCTTGTGCAGCTCATCAATCATCATGTGCATGATTAATTAATGAATTGAATAAAAATGTACATAATTTTGATCAGTTTTTTACTGGCAGATAGAGGATTTTTTTAAAGTATTCTGTAGGTTTACATATCATAGCGTTTATTCCTAGGTATTAAAATAATAATGCAAAAAGGTATATATATTTATATAAATGAATTGCTGTTCGTTTATCTCGTTAAAACTGAATAATGGCTGGACCGATTTGGCTAATTTTGATATTGAAATATATGTGGAACTTCAGGAAGGTTTAAACATAAATAATAAGTAAAGGAAAATACAAAAATTTAATTTAATTTTCAAATACAAAATATTCCTAGCTATGAAACATATGATGTGTTTTGTCATTTTAGAAATAAAAAAAATGTCATTCGTTTGTCAAATATTGCTAGGTGCGTTTCAAAATTTGTTTCATAGCTGTAATATGAGGTCCGATCTCTTTGGTCTGTTTTGTTGGATTACAAAACAGTTCTGTTTCAGAAATAAAAATAGTACATGAGAAAGCTTTAAATTGATTAAATGCACAATTGTGTTTTTGCATTTATAATAAAAAATAAAAATTTGGTACTAAGTTCTGACCACATTTTACATAGATATATGTAAGTGATACGAAGTTCACCGGGTCATCTAGTATATTATGAAATATATTCATATGCAAATATAAATTGAAAAATGTATGTTTAATATATTTAGTCAGTGGGATGAAACATATTTTTTTTACATTTTAAGGCTACTATGTAAACATATAAAGTTTCGAATTGGATGGACTCTTTGTAAATGCTTTTATAGATATTTTATACACATTATTTTTATAAAGAAATTAAAAACATATACATTTTTTAAAACCAAAACAATAAAATAAAAAAATGTAATAAAATAATCATAATATACACACATCTTCTTACTAAAAAAACACTATAAAAAACATATGAATTTCCCTGATTTATTTTATGTTAGTATTCCTGTATTCTACTTGTATTTAAATATATTTAATAAATCATCTTCATGTATATTAAGTCTGCGTGTAGGGTCTAAATGCTAATTTCAGTGATTCGAGTTTTAATAATAAAGGAACTTTCGTGAAATATTCTGTCCATTATAAATACACCGTTTTAATGATTAGTTTTCCAAAAATAATATAATATATATTTTTCGATCGATAAACGTTTCTCATCCGACACTGAAATCCTAACTGGAATATTCGATAACTCTATAAAGTTTTTAAGTGAAAATTAAGTTTCATTTTTTATACTTTTGTAATTTCTTAGTTCCACAACAGATTATTCGTATAAAGTAAAATAAATCTATAATATAAAAATGAATCGTTGAATGTGTTGCTAAGCGCAAATCTCTAGAGTAGCTGAACCGATTTCGCTAATTCTCTTTTTAGAACATTCCTTGAAGTACGAGGATGGTTCTTACGAACAGAAAAATTAAAATACTGCCTGAAAAAGTCTAAAAACAATACTTTTCTATACTCCCATACAAACGATTACTAACAACACTTAAAAGTCAATTTGAACTTTAATACCATATCATAAAGTATAAGTGTTAGTGGAGAGGTTTCGGGAAGGAAAAACAATTGAGTGACGTTAGTATCGTATAAATATTAATGTCAATATTTGTCAATATATACGATGGTAATATTTAACATTATATAACGTCCCGCATAGCAGAATAAGTATTAAAAAACAAAAAAATCGACTGTTACGCGGTACGAAGTTCGCTGGGTCAGCTAGTATTTAATATATTTAAATTATCGCACACATATATATAATCAATACAGTATTTATATGTAAGCAGTTGTGGTTTTCTGTATTTAAGGTCACTTAATTTCATTTTTATAGTGTACTCCAAATGTTAAGCAAATGATCAATTTTTTGGGCATAACCATATTTGTATTAGAAGCCAGTATTTCTGGTTTTAACGTCAATCATAAGAAATATACACCTACTTTATTCTTTACTAGCTAACGGCCGCTACTTCGCACGTGTTTTTTAAATTATATTAAAGGAATGTAACATTTTGATTAGATGTAAACTTACCTACAGAAATGTTTTATCAAAAACATTTGTAAGTACGATACACACGCTACCGACTGTACCATGTAATGTGTACATTAAATATGTAATTACTAACAGCGTGCTGGATGGGATTTACCATCAGATCATTTAGAACTTTATCCCACCATTCCTCAAATAAATTTATTATGGAGCTCTGAATGTAAAAAGTTTATGATCAAGTATCTTCTTCAGAAGACCTCTTTGTATCTTTAAAATTACTATTAATGAATATGTATAGAATTGTAAACAATGAGTTTGTTAATTATTTTTCTAATTAAAAATACACAAAGAGATGAAGTCTTAAATTTTTGCATTAATATAAATCGAGACATAAAACTCTACATCTATCTGTAAGCAGTTTTTAATATGTAACAAGCAAAATAGTACTTAGTGAACTTGACGCAATATTCTTATACGTTGCTTTGGTTACTGGATTATGTAGACGCGAGCGCGGTAAATAAAATAAAATGCCCGCCAAATTGACCAAAAATATTATACAAATTACATACACATATACTTCATTTATTCAATATTCGATTGTATTTGTTATTGGAGTCTGTACATCTTTATAGTGAACAGCATATTTTTGCAAAATTGAAAGGGGACGATGTCGCGGGCTACGGCTAATCTAAAATAAAATAGCCTAAGTTCCGTCTTATGAGGTTAGGTATCTGCCAGTGAAATTCTCGTTATAATCGACCCCGCCGTTTCGTAGTTTACCTGAAACAAACAGATAGACAGACCGATTAAAATAAAATTTGTTTTTCTGTTATTCAGTAGCGTATACACTTTCATATCCATTCAGTAAAAAAAATCTTGTTTTGATATTACATACTTACACTTTCAGTTTTATTAATGTGTAGGAGAAAAACGAAATTTTATGCTACATTTGCAAAGCTTCATCTACAAAGATAATCCTTATATAACTGTTTTAATCATTATTTTACACAACGTAACGTAATCATTATTTTAGACAACGTGTGTACAAAATTTTATGATGTTCGGTTCAGTAGTTAAGGCATGGAAGCATAACAAACAAACAAAGTCGCATTCGCATTTATAATATTTGTAAAGATAATAAAGATAACTCCGTTGTGTTTAGTTAAGTTTGTTAATAATAGAACCTCATTGTTTAAAAAATCTTAACTTTTCTCATAGAATTATACTTTGCATTTACAAATAGGAAACATTAGATTAAAAACACACAAGTCCTCATAACAGTGTGTATGGGATTTGTAAAGATCTCATAAAAGACTTTAAAAATCAAAGGCTATATTTGAAAAATCAAGATTTTGTCAGAATTTATATAACCTTAGCCATTGGCAATCCAAAAAATAATAATAGTACCTACAATTTAATAACAAATTTCTGTGAAGTCGCGCGGGCATTCAATGTAAAATAAATACCATTCTCATATATATGTATTACTACCATATTAATAAGAATTAGGAGTATATTCCTAATGTATAAGTTTACGATTATAATGATATACCTAGACAGAGGTGAATTTTTGTTCTTAATCATTCATTTAACAATCACAATCTGATGCTAAACTGCTTATATGCAACTTGTGGTTGTACGTTGTACTAGTACTGGATACGACATTCATGTTTTCATAAAAAAAATAACAAATATGTTTTATTTTTTTAGTCTTTATGCAACTGCTTTAAAGCATATGTTAAGGATATACGATTTGGAGTGGCGCATACGGAACAGCGAAGTTTTTGACCTAAAGTGTGGGGCAGTAATCATTAGTAACCATCAATCAGCTTTTGATATTTTAGGTATATGAATGTGTATTTATACGTGTATTGTGAAAGGAAAGGTTTGAACTTGTCCTTTGAAACACGGTAGGCGAGGTTTTTGAAAATACGTTTTACAATTAATGTATTCCTATCTTGTTCTACGTTAAATATGAAATATAGCACGAGAGACACGACTGCAGTTTAAACCCTTATATAGTGTCTCGCTGTCTGGTGGTGCGCTTATAATTTAAAAATTACTAAACAGATCTACATGGTTATTTTTGACGTGATAACGTCTTCTAAATCGATGAATGCCGGCTGCACGCACGAAAAAACATGAGCCATTGTCACGTTGTCACGAACACGAAGAAGCAACAAGTGAAAATACGTTTTACAATTAATGTATTCCTGTCTTATTCTACGTTAAATATGAAATATAGCACGAGAGACACGACTGCAGTTTAAAACCTTATATAGTGTTGTGGGGTAAGTTAGTATTCTCCACCACATGTATAAATATTAAGTTCGTAAATAATAACGCAACTACGGTTAGAAGTATAATTCGCTAACAAGAAAAAATTATTACAAGAATAACAAATAAATAAATAAACGTCATCGCGTTAACCGGTGGTACAAGGTTCATAAGCGGAGCGTATAACGTTAGAGCGGATTGTACTCCACAGTGTCTCGCTGTCTGGTGGTGTGCTTATAATTTAAAAATTACTAAACAGATCTACATGATTATTTTTGGCGTGATAACGTCTTATAAATCGATGAATGCCGGCTGCACGCACGAAAAAGCATGAGTCATTGTCACGTTGTCACGAACGCGAAGAAGCAACAAGCGAAAATACGTTTTACAATTAATGTATTCCTGTCTTATTCTACGTTAAATATGAAATATAGCACGAGAGACACGACTGCAGTTTAAAACCTTATATAGTGTCTCGCTGTCTGGTGGTGTGCTTATAATTTAAAAATTACTAAACAGATCTACATGATTATTTTTGACGTGATAACGTCTTATAAATCGATGAATGCCGGCTGCACGCACGAAAAAGCATGAGTCATTGTCACGTTGTCACGAACGCGAACAAGCAACAAGCGATAGAGAGGCGCGATCGGCCTAAGCGCTAGGCTTGTGACGCATCTATCTATCTTCCACACCATCGGTAATTCAGTGATAATAATTCAATTGAATTCATAAAAGTATGCAACTTTTCATTAATGTTTGCTAATAACGTTATCACGTAAAACTATCGTCTGTAAACCGACTTTATAGATAACCACTTTTTATTAATCATGGCTTCCATAGCTGTATTCTCAGGTCACACTTTAGTTAACTTTCTTTTAATTATAATATTTTTATTGAAAAATTAAAACATAGAAAATCGCCTGTGGTAGACTAAGGATTTATGGTATAAAAATATTAGCCCCAATACCATTGTTTAGGCATAAAACGGAGAACTACATTTGTATAAAATAAATCCCGTCAGATTTCCTCAAAAAGTAATTACGTTTACCTTTTCTCTTATCTGAATGATAAGCAAATATGCCCACCATTTATTTACTATGTAAAATATTACATCTGAATATAATGTTACAAAGTTAAATCATGCCACTATCACACGTTTTAATAATCGTGACACGAAGCATAGATAATAATTAATACGACTTTAGAATGCGTATACACTTTTTAACTGATCGAATTTTTTTTTAATAATATTATTTGTATAAAAAACGTCAGAAATATTAAATTGTGTTTTAATTTACAGGTATGTTCCATGTTTGGGGTTACATTGATAAAATGTGTGTTGTCATGAAAAAAGAGTTCCTTTACGCAGGAACGTTCGGTCTCATGACATATCTCATGGGTAGCGTAATTGTAGACCGAAAGAATGCTAAAAGTGCATACAAAAGCCTCGAGGCAGCAACTGATGTTTTAACCAAACAGAATGTAAGATCAGTTTTAATGGGGTAACGAAGTTTATACTGTTTGAATTTCTTTTGATACTTTATGGGTTTTATCGTCTGACCGCAATCTCACCTGATGTTAAATGACGATATATTCCAAGATGATAAACACTCCAAGCCTAAAGGTATGGACTCTCAAGTGCGACTACCGAAATACACCCATGGGTGCTTGACAAGAGAGTTTGAATTTGAGGGCGGTACCCAGCTAAGCTGGCTTAGAAAAAGCCCTACCACCAAATAAAAGTTTCATCACGATGTTTTTCTTCACTAAAAGCTTCGTCTCATTCAAATGTATTCGAATGCACGTCGGTCGACCTGGTGAACATAACTTGCAAAACTGAAAATAATTTTCGGTGCTAATTTTGTATGTGAATTTAAAACAAATATAATATCTACATATTTTTAATAACAAAATAATGTTCGCAAAATATTATAAGAATAGTATTAGATCTTTACATATGAAATTAGCGTTTTATATCGAAAAAGTAAAACGAAAAACATATTATGAATTTATAATAATCAATCGAAGTATGTACTGTTATATATGTATCTATAAACTTTCCTGTTTTATCGATATTTCATTGATCCATTGTTGAAAAAAATGTGGTAGCTAGAATCAATGAATTCTTCGAAGGCGCTTGAGATTGCCTCATCGGAATTGAACTTTTTCCTTTCAAGAAATTATCCATATTCCGAGAAACTGGTAATCTGTTGGAGCAAGATTTCCATGTTGGAGACATTTCAACCACAGTTCCCTTAATTTAGCAACCGTCCATCGTGAAGTATGGGGTCTAGCGTTGTGCTGAAGCAGCAATGTGTTAGAGAGGTTCACAAGTCCCAGTTGTTTAACAGTTACTAGCTTTTCCATTACGATTTGCAATTATTGACATTGCCATAATCGTCTGGCCAGGTCTTAGAAAGCTGTAGTGTATGACACTAAGCACTCTACAATACCTTCCTCTGAATCAACTTTTGTTTGGGAACACGATTTGGAGGGCTCTCCTGAGTTCAACTAATGTTTCCGTTTATCGTAAAGGATCCATTTCTTGTCACTAGTAACGATACCAAAATTCACTCGTTATTGTAACGGTTGAGCAATGTAACGCAGCGCTCAATGCTTGTTTGTCGGTGTGTTTCAATCAATTCGTGCGATACCCGGTTCTCGGGCTTTCTTATTTTTTCAATATGTTTGACGTGAACTAAAATTCGTTTATCACTCACACCAAAGGTTGCTGCTAACCCTGATGCGGTGTGTGATAGATCCGCTAGCATGATCACTTTTAATTATTCATTGTCAACTAGGGGTCTCCGATCGTCCAAGGGGGTTTGTTTCGTAGGTAAACATTTTCAGAACGAAACCATGTAACCAGAATTGTACTGTACTTTATTTTACAATAGCTTTCCCATACATATTATTAATCCTTCAAGCAGTTTTTGATGTGCGGATGCCAGGGTGGAACTTTTATTCGTAAATAACGCGTTATTATAAGTTTACCGTTTTGCAAAAACAATGATGTTAATGAAAAATCCAATGCTGAGAAAAAAGAAATGAATAATTAAATTCAAAACACAAATACCCAAGCCCAAATTTGAATTTTGGAGTTCTTAATCAAACTCCGATTATTTGAGATCAAAGTGTCCAGTTTGACAAAATGCAAATTTCATATATCCTAACAATAAGAAGGAAGACATGACAATTATGTACAATAAACTATGAATTTTAATTATGTAAAATAAATATAGGCGAATGACCTTGGCCTCTTCTGCTTATACATTAGAATAATTAAAATGGTTCAAAATAAAGTTGATGTAATAAATCTGAAGACCCTTTATTGATATGATAACAAGAAAGAATAACAGTGACAATTTTACAGAGTTATTAAAAACTTATTAAGATATTATAATGCTTTTATTAATTTTAGGCAAAGATTTGGGTGTACCCTGAAGGTACAAGAAATTTAGAACAAAAAACGAAATTGCTGCCATTCAAAAAGGGTGCATTTCAAATGGATGTGGTGGCGCAGGTGCCTATAATTCCAGTTGTTTTCTCCCCTTATTACTTTATAGATAGAAAGAAGCGAATATTCGAATCAGGTAAGCTAACAAGCCTAAGCGTGGGGCAGTTTGTTTGTTTATTACGCTTTCACAATTTGACGACTCAGCCGAATATCAATAAATGTTTTCAGGAGTACAGAAAATGACATAGAGTACCTTTCATCCAGAAAAAATGTACTGTTCTAAGGAATAAGTTCAATGTATACTAACACGAGCGAAAGCGCGAGGAAACCTAATAACAGTATACACAAACGCAGACCAAGTTGTGGGTGGCTACTAGTATCGAAATATGTGAAATAAATATAGGGGATTGGTATTGGAAAAACACACTACATTTTCTTCATTATCTGTACTTTGAATGAGATTTAATTATAGTTGGGTGTTACTCATAAGATACTTCCGGGTACTGTCATGATTTTTGAGTGAATGTTTGAAGGACTATTAAATAAATAAATTACTTTTTAGGGCATATAATAATCCAATGCCTAGAGCTAGTTCCGACGGTCGGATTAACTCTAAAAGATGTACCCGGGCTATGTGAACGACTCCACGGAATGATGTTGAAAACTTACGAAAATCTTTCTGATGAAGTTATGAGCAATTTGTCAAAGAAGAATGAATGATAACACAAAAACTAAAATAATATACTTATAGGGAATAATTACTTCATATTTTTATACTAAATATTTAAAAATACTAAATATAGTTAATATTACTATAACCTATAATGTTTTATCATATGACCTTTATTTTTGGTTGGCCACGGCCCTTCTGCACCTTAAGTTATTGTGAGCACAATATATTTCTTAAAAAATTAGTCATACAAACTACAATATCATAAAATATCTGTTGGATGCAATTTGTGAATTTTTATTTGTATAACAAAAAATTATTTTTTCGGCTATAACAATTAATCGTTTCTATGGACATGGGTAAACAGAGAGTTGGATATATTCGTAATTAAAGCTAATTTTCCCAGGATGACTTAATCGAACATATAAAAAAAAACAGGTATAAGGTCCCAAATAGATTACGGAAGGATAATATTAATAACTCTCATGCTAATATAAATAATAACGACACATTATTGATTTAAGGCTTGGTTTGAATTGTAGTTAAATTTTATCTAAAACATGTGACAGTATAATTATCTATAATATAAAAATGAATCGCTAAATGTGTTGCTAAGCGCAAATCTCGAGAACGGCTGAACCGATTTCGAAAAGAAAAATTAAAAAAATTGCCTGAAAAAGTCTAAAAACAACACTTTTCTATACTTCCATACAAACGATTCGTAATAATACTTAAAAATCAATTTGAACTTTAATACCATACCATAAAGTTTAAGTGTTAGTGGAGAGGTTCTGGGAAGGCAAAACAATTGAGTGACGTTTGTATCGTATAAATATGAATGTCAATATTTATACGATGGTTCCGAATAGAAGAATAAGTATTAAAAAACCGACTGTTAGGCGTTACGAAGTTCGCCGGGTCAGCTAGTAATTACATATTAATGTATAATGATTAAAATATTCAGTAAATATGCTCGGTTGCTTTTATTTATTTGGTACTACTACTTTTACTTGTTTGCGCAAATTGGTGCCGTTTTTGTTCTTGACAATAAAATGATCTGCCGCTTATGGTTAATAACTGTGCCAACATGATGAATTTTGCAGACGATATTTTACTTATATTCAAAGTGAAAGGGATAGATTCAGAGGTTGGGCATCTGAATAATAAGTTAAATGAAATTTGTCATCGGATTGCGTTAAACAACCTGTTGTTAAATGCAGATAAAACGAAATGTATAAGATTTACTTCACCTGATGTTTCACGGATTGATAGTAGAATCAAGATCGAAGGGAATTTAGTAGGTTTAGTTAATAATACTGTATGGGTATCACACTTGATTTCAAATTACAATGGGGTCTTCACATAAAAAAATTGGCTTGCAGAGTAAGTTCTGCTGCATTGCCAGTACGTAAGATTCGGCAGCTAACAGATATTGCCACTGTAGGTTAATTTACTTTGATTACTTCCATACCTTCATATTTTATGGTATTTTGCTATGGGCGACAGCAGCTGAGGTAGACATCATATTTTTATTACAAAAACGGGTAGTATAAGCAGTATACAATATGGGACCTCGCGAATAATTAAAGACTAAGTTTCAAGAATTTGGTATTATGACTCTACCCTTACAATACATTCTTGAAAATTTAATGTAGTGTTCGGAAAAATCTTGAAAGGCTTGAATTTGTAAAACACCGGCATGATCTAAAAACTAGAAACGGTGACAAACTGGTCGTCCCATGTTTCCGACTCAGTAAAACCAGTAATAGTTTCTTAGATAAATAGTGGTGGGTTTTATAACAAAGCATGTTACCGATTTGCCAGACTATACGTTATACTATAAGGTATAAGTTTAAGCGACATGTCAAACGAGTTTTAGGTGTTAAAGGTCTATTATAGAGTGGATGAACATGTGAACGATGGCTATGTCTGGAATTGACTCCTCTCTGTGCATCCACTAATAACGATTGTCGAGTTTCTTGCCGGTGCTTTTCAATGACTGGGTTATGTTTTTGTATTGAATCAGTTTTGTTTAATCTGCCATCCAACAACATATCCATTTTTTTTTAACGTTTCGTACTCAAAAAGTTTAAAACGTTCTCGTAATATGTAAATGACAATTTAATATTTGAATATTTTTTACATTCGAACGGCTGTATTTTTCACAAGATTAAGTTAGTTTTTGCTTGCGGTTTCACAGGAGTTATTGTTGATTTTACCTATCCCTCGAGAACAGTAATAACATATTTCCCTAAGACCTATTCTGTGCTCCCGAGATCTTGTACCCAACATTTCATAATAATCAGAATTTTTGAAAACAGATGATATATAGCCTAATAAAGCGTCGCATAAAATAAAAAAATCCCTAAAAAGCTTATACTTAATGAAGAAAAACTACAGAAAACAGTAATTTTTTTTTACATTTTTAGAGATTTTGCACTTTTTCTTAAGTTTTTGAAAATTAGTAAGCCCCAATCAGCACAGCTTCATCACCAACACAGACATACTAGCTCTCCACTAAGTGCTTACGTTTCGTAGCTATGACCTTCACGTAATTTATTTTCAGTGCTAGGTAGGAAAGTAATGAGGTATAGTCCGCGTCAAACTTTTTCTATTTTATTTTTGACTTGCTGTTACTTGCGGCTTCGTCTGCAGTGGAATCTCTAAAACGTTTGATGTTCTATGATCTAAAAGATGTTAAGTTCAAGGTGGCAAAGGAGTAACAGCAGAGAAGGATGACATATTAATTGTAAACAACAAACCGTAAATTTGACTTATTCTGAAGTGCGAGACAAGCTGCAAGAAGTTCGACAAGTGACAGGGCAAAAACGAGACTAAGGTTCTGATATGCAGGGGCGTACTCGTCCGCCAGAGATCCTTTTCTCACCGCAAGTCATCAAGAAGCTCGTTACAACTCTGCTTGTTTGCAGGGAAATTGGGATTGTGACGCCTGGGAAAACAAATTAAACAAAGAAATCCAGTATCAGCCACTACAAGGTACCTCAAAACTGACTTGGTTGAAGAATGAAACCTAATGTCAAAAAGTTTAATGACAATTTAATTAAAAATTTGCCCAAAGCAGTGTAGACAATTTTGATAGCGAGAAGAGGGAATAGTAAATACTGATTGCGTCACCCGTTATGGGAAAAAAACAAGTTCTTAGAATAATATTAAATTTTCATTATGTTGGTTGGTAAAAAATTCTTACAATTAAAATACTGAAGTTACTACCTCTAACTTGTTTTTTTTTTCCTTTTAATCTATTTCTTGTATTAAAAAAATGCTAATTTAATCATGTGATTATTTTTAACGAACTTTAAAAACTTTATATTTTACAAATAAATCTGTGTTCATATTAATTTACACATTTTTTATTGCTTTCCTCTAAATTATGACCATGAGCGTATGTTATCGTTCTCGTCACTGTAATATATATATTCAGCTCCTTTATAACATGTTTGCAGTAGTCCGGTGAAACTGTAAGGGCCTTGCCAGGTTAACAGTGTAGGTCAGTTCAAAAAAAAAAACTTGTTTGTTTGTTCATTGCAAGTGAAGTCACCAGACCAAATGGACGTTCAAAGATAGTCAATATTTTCAACTTAACTTATTGAATAAGGGCATGTTTTCGTATTTCAAAGACGTCCGTAAATATATTATTATGCCTATCACTCGATTTGAGAAGTGTTAAATAGAACTGACGCTTGTATTGTTGTTTGTATTTCTTTAAGGTGAAATACAATTATGTATAACAAAATAAAGTATTATTTTAAATAGTCTTATACTATTTATTATTACTATTGAGTTCAGCATTATTTGTGCCATTTTTTGTATTAAGGCCAAAAAACGTCGTTAATGGATAGTAAGTATATAAACTAAACTTGCCGTTTAATATTGTTCTTAACATTTTTTCCATTTTAAAGAATATAAAATGGTACTTTGTATTAACTTGTGTTTCGTGCTTTCACTTTCTATTATATAATATTTCTCAATTACTTTTTTGCCAATTATATTTATTGTATAATTAAATAATGTATTGAATGTATTCGTCTTTATTATATGGTAATGTATTATATATCTAGTCATGTATCTAATGTGTTTATAAACATAAAAGTTTGTAAGAATACTTTTCCTAAAATCAAGGTTCAACAAGCTAGACATATTTTAATGTAATTTGGTATGGAAGTCGATTATGTTGTGCAATAGGTATTATCTCCTACTAAGACAAATAATCTACTATGGGCATTTGAAACAACTTTTATAACAACGAAAAGCAAATAAAAACCTAAGTATTCGTGATATTATGTGAATTTTGATAGAGATATTCTGTAATACGATTGCTATTAAATGATCGACTATTTAAAGATCTAGCCGAATTGATTATCAATTATTCTTGACGGCAGGGAAATTAGTATATATTTTATTACATTAATAACTGACTGCAATTTCCGGACCAAAACTGAATAGAGGATTAATGTTTTTAACTTTTTATTAAAAAAACATTTTACCGATTCCATGTACTTAGTATGCTCGTATTAAAATATGATTTTGAGAAATATTTATTATACAACAGAGTGATGAGACCTGTGGAATTATAATCAATACATTATATAAAGTAATTAATAAGCTCCAACTGTTATAAGTGATCACTATACAAATTGGAGTAAGTAGATATTTAAATATAGAGATTTTCTTTCACAATATTCACTTGTATTTATTTGACAATAGATGGCACAACAGCGCTTTAATTTTTGTACTGTTTATTGGTTTGCAAAATAAAATTAATATGTATAATTGAAGAATAAGGTGAATATATACACAATTTCTATTTTTATGAAAATCAAATTTAAAGCCCTTTGAAATCCATGTGATAAAGATCTTATGAATACTCATTAAAAGTAGAGAAAGTATGAGTCTATGATTCTATGAGAAAACAATCAATTATTTACAAGAAAAAGGCTCTAAGATTCTGATATACCAATTTTCAGTAACACTAAATTTATTTTCAACCAATTTTAAGGAAACAAGATGTCGTTGGTATTTTAATCCATCTATCCATTGTTTCTTTAAAAACTGAAACTCGGAAAATAGTCATAAAAATGCGTAGAAGATTTATAAAAATATCATAGAAGATGTTAAAACACAAAGATTCTATTACAAAATTCAATATTTTATGAGAATCTATAAATTATTTTCATAGGAATTACAACAAACAATAATAGCAAAATATAATAACAAATATGTGACTTGACATGATTTTTGCTCGGAACGCTATATTGTAAAAGGCAAGTCGCTGATGTGCAGTTAATCGTAGTCCGGTGAAACTGTAGATGCCTTGCCGGGTCAACAGTGTAGTCAGTTCGAAAAAAAAAAGTGCTGTTAATGGTTGTGACTGACACTAAATAGCGTATTTATTTTGGTTTTCATTAACGTTCTTTTGTCACTTTCAATAACAGGAAAAACATATTTATTTTACAATAAAATATTTTTATGTTTTCAGTGTCTATGCGACTGCTTTGAGGAATATGTTAAGGATATACGGTTTGGAGTTTCGCATACGTAACAGTGAAATTTTAAAAGAAAAGTCTGGAGCAGTAATCATTAGTAATCATCAATCAGTTCTAGATATAATAGGTACACAAATTATTCAGTATGTATTTGTGCGTGTCATGTAAGAAGACAACATTTAATTTTTTGTTCTATATATCAAATTTAAAGAGGAAATGCGGTCTGCGAGGTATTTGAAAACACCATTTAAAATCAATGTGTTTGTCGTCTTGCTCTGCATGAAATATCGAATAAAGCGCGAAAAAGATGAATGTAGTTTAGACTAGTTACTCTTATATATTACAAAATGTATGTCTATCAAGGACGGGGATTTCTGGACTCGACTGCGGGAACGATCGAGCATCTGTTTGTAAGCAACCACTGTTGTCTCGGAGCGATCGATATCGACTTTCAAATACAGTAATAAATTGTGATTGTTTGTGATTGTGAGTGGAGCGTCCTGTTCACTCACAGCGCGGTTGCCCCGTGGCAAGCGGTAAAGGCAGACAGACGGGCTTGAATTTTTTGGCCTTTGCAGATTGCGTAGTCAAGTTCAAGTATCGAGATCCCTTTTTTTTCACCTAGCGCGTCTGTTAGGATGTAGCTCGGTTTACCGGTCTGCGTTCTCTGCCTCGAACTTGATAGAGACTCCCTCTAGGTAAGGTAGGTTCTTTGTACTGTGAGGCATTGAACTTTGTCCGCAGGTCTCTTAGACCAGATTGGGGACATTCCATTAAATTCAAACAGGCACGTCCTCTGTCCTTCAGGCTGGGACGTTATACGTATTCCTTGCCCTTGCTACGTCCCGACGGAGTTATCTACTAGCGATATCTAGAATATTCTGCAAAATTTTATATTCATTTGCAGGCTATGTCCCATGTTTGGGGTTATGTTGATAAAATGTGTGTTGTCACGAAAAAAGAGTTGATTTACATGGGAACCTTCGGTCTAATAACATATCTCATCGGCAGCGTGCTTATAGATCGAAAGAATGCTAAAAGTGCATACAAAAGCCTCGAAGTAACAATAGACATTTTAACCAAACAGAGGGTAAGATACATTTTAATGAGACAATCAAGTCCATAATATTTGATTTTGTTAATACTTTATAAGTTTTATTAGCCTTTCAGCACAATCTAAACTGATGTTAAATGACGATTTCTTCCAAGGTGGTAAGCACTCTAAAGATAGAGGGAGTGGCTCACACGTGTAGCTGCCAGAATACACCCGTAGGTGCTTGACTATAGATTTTCAATTTGAGGGTGGTAGTTAACCAGAGAGGCTTAGAAAAAAACCCTAGCACCATGCTGTGATTCACCACGATGTTTTCCTTCACCGAAAACTCCGGCTAATCCTATGCGGCTATCCGGCTACCTCGATCGACGCAGTGTCCGAATACGCTACCGTGGGTTCTAAATTCTGTTATATGAATGTAGCTTGGAAAACTGTAGATAATTTTCGGTGATTATTGCGTGAGTGAGAAGAGGCCTATACTGATTACTTAGTTAATATAGAATTTAATGGATATCTATAAGGATATTTTTTTCTTTATTTTGTTAATTTACTATTAAAGTCTGCTTTATTTATCGTTCTTGATACTTATGTATGTAATATAATCAATTTTATTTATTTTCTACAGTTAAAAATGTCGAAATTTTAAGAATAATAAAAACATGGTAAAAACGAAAAAAAAAATCATACCATAATCTATATATAAATAGACAAATGAAAAACAATTAACAGTGTTTGTATCTCAGTCGATTTTCTTTGTATTTTTTTTCTGTTGGATAGTTATTGACGAGCTTTATTATTATCAATAAAATAGAAACAGAAATAATTCGTATTTTCCCTTAACTAATTTGGTCTAATTTCGGCCACTAAACAGTCATTAGTTATCATAATACTGTGATAAATATAACATAACAATGTTATAATTTTGTATTATATTATATATCTATTTATTTATCTTAGGTTTTAAAATAAATACATGCATATAGTAATAAGTATAAACCATTAAACTAGAAGTAAATTGAGCACTAATAAATATGATATATATTTTTAAATAATTAACACATTACAAAAACAATAATTATATAACAATAATAAAAAAGAGGATAAAAAGATAATGTACGAAAAACTATGAACTTTAATCATGTGAAATAAATATTAAATGAATTGAATTAGCTTTTTCTGCTTAGACATTACAATAATGAATATGTCTTCAAGTAAACTGATGTAGTAAAAGTTGAAGACCGTAATATAGATGAGAAATAGTAAATAAAAAAGGGGATAAATATATTAATGCTTTTATTTATTTTAGACAAAGGTTTGGGTATATCCTGAAGGCACAAGAAATGTAGAACAAAAAACAAAATTATTGCCATTCAAAAAGGGTGCATTTAATATAGCTGTGGCCGCACAGGTGCCTATAATTCCTGTTGTTACCTCCCATTATTACTTCATAGATAGAAAGAAACGAATCTTCAACACAGGTAAGCTAGTTATCCTAAGCGTGACATATTATCAAGAATATTAATACAAGGGAGTTATGGTATATTAACTACGAGTATACAAACGCCAATGTGATAATTTAAATACTTGCCTCAGCTTGTTTATGATTGGTTTAATTATTATTGACTGTACTCGCAAATTATTATGTAAATTTAGAATAAATTTAAAAAATACTATAGGTAACGTGTTCACTGTCATTTAATTTATCAGTTAAACGTGTACATTTACACATTATACATTGCAATATATATTGCACTTTAGAGGGGAGTATCATAATTATGCAAATTTATGTTATAAATGCGAAAGTTCGTTTCTTTATTTGTTACGATTTTACCATGTAACTACTCAACCGAATATTATGAAATGCATGTACGTTGTCAGGGTACAGAAAATTACGTAGAGTATCCTTTCATCTAAAAGAAAAAGGGCACCGTTCTGAGGGATAGATCCAGTATTCATTAATGCGAACGAAGCCATGAGCAAAAGCTAGCAATAATATACACAAACACAGATCAAGTCGCGGATTGCCACTAATATCGAAATACGTGAAATAAATATAGGAGAAGTGCTAATCCATATTTATCGTCATCATTTGTATTTTGTATCGGATTTAATTATAGCTCGGTGTAACTCATACGAAACATCCAGGTACCGTCATGATTTTTAGTAAACCTTTCAAGGATTATTAAATAAATAAATTACTTTTCAGGACATGTAATAATCCAATGCCTAGAGCCAGTGCCAACGGTCGGATTAACTCTAAAAGATGTACCCGAGCTATGTGAACGACTCCACGGAATGATGTTGAAAACTTACGAAAATCTTTCTGATGAAGTTATGAGCAATTTGTCAAAGAAGAATTAATGATAACATAAAAACTAAAACAATATACTTATAGGGAATAATTACTTCATTTTTTTTACTAAATATTTAAAAATACTAAATACATACATACATATTATAAAACGAAGTGGTCTGCCGCCGCATCTGTCTGTCTGTTTGGATGTTCGCGATAAACTCAAAAACTACTGAACGGATTGTAATGCGATAAATAGAATAATTCACGGGGAAAGTTTAGATCTATAATTTGTCAGGGTTTTTTGTAAATTGGCTCAAATATAATGATAATTGTTGAAAGAATCGGAAAAAGTCAAGCCGCCTGGGAGCTTTCGTCGAAAACGCTGCCTAATCCTTTTGATATACAATAAAACAATGCATACTGACATATTCCTCTTTTATAGATCTACAAAAATGTCTACGATGGCATATACCTATTTTTTTAGGATAGATACTATACCGATCTATTTTTTAAAAATAGTCACATATAATGATGTAATTGGAAGGTTATTTAGATGGATACAACATTAATCTTTATCGAATTAAATACATTAGTTACCTTAAGCAGTTCATGCACAGATATATATATTTTTTATTATCAGGGCAGTACAACGTTCGCCGGGCCTGCTAGTAATTAATAATACTATGTTTTTTATCATATGACCTTTATTTTAGGTTGGTGACTGCCTTTCTGCACCTTAAGTTATTGTGAGCCATAAAAACTACAGTATCATACTGTTGGATGTGATTTGTGAATTTTTTTATACATATTGTTTCGGCTATAACAATTAATCGTTTTTATGAACATGGGTATACAGAGAGTTGGCTTTATTCCTAACCAAAGTAAATTTTCCCTGAAGGACTTGATCGAAAGTATAAAAAAAAAAACAGGTATAAGGTTCCAAATAGATTATGGAAGGATATAATATTATTATTCACAACACATTTGAAATGTTAATTTAAAGTTTGGTTTTAATTTATTTGGTTATTAGTTATATTTCATCTAAAACATGTGACAGTAAAATTGCAATTACATATTAATGTATAGTAATTAAAATATTCAGTAAATATGCTAGGTTGTTTTAATTAATTTAGTATTAAGTACTTTTACTTGCTGTTTGCGCGTATTGACGCCCCACATGGTTCTATTTTAGGGACGTTTTTGTTCTTATATAAATAATCTGCCACTAATGGTTAATAACTGTGCTTTTTGCAGACGATATTTCACTTATATATAAAATGAACATGATAGATTCAGATGTGGGGCATTTGAATAATAAGTTAAATGAAATTTGTCATTGGTTTGCGTTAACCAAGCTGTTGCTATATACAGATAAAACGAAATGTATGAGAATTACTTTGCCTGGTGTTCCACGGGTTGATAGTAGAATCAAGATCGAAGCGAATTTAGTAGAGTTAGTTGACATTACTCTATTCTTGGGTATCACATTTGATTTCAAATAACAATTGGGTCCTCACATAAAAATAATGGCTGGTAGATTATGTTCTGGTGCATTCACAGTACGTAAGATTCGCCATCTAAAAATATTGCTACTGCTAGGTTAGTCTATTTCACTTATATCCATAGCTTAATGTCTTACGGTTTTTTACTGTGGGTTTACAGCAGCTGTTATATTTTTATTACAAAAACAGGCAGTTCGAGCAATTGACAATATGGCACCTCGCGAATCATTAAATACTAAGGTTTGAGAATTCAGTATTTTGATAGTACTGTCCCAATACATTCTTGATAATTTAATGTATGTTCGCAAAAACTTTAAAAATCTTGAATTCGTAAAAGATCGGCATGATCTAAATACTAAACTGTGACAAACTGATCGTTCCATGTTTCTGACTCAGTAAAACCAGTAATAGATTCTTAGGGTGTATAACAAAGTCCCAAAGCATGTTACCGATTTGCCGGGCTAAAAGTTTAAACGCTATGTACAGCGGGTTTTCATATCAAAGGGTTATCTGTTATCAAGTGTATCAATATGTGAATGATAGAGATGTCTGGAATTGACTCCTCTCAGTGCGATAATAAAAATCTATGCTGTAATAACGACTGTAATATGTAATTTATTTGAAACTAGCAGGCCCGGCGGATGTTGTCCTGCCTTGATAATAAAAATATATACTTATGTGCATAAAATACTTAAAGTAACTAATTTATTCAATTTGATAAGGATCATATTATCCATCTAAGTAGCCTTTCAATCACCTCATTGTATGTGACCATATTTTTTCAAGATATATGGTTAAATTAAGCTATCCTTAAAAGATAGGTATATGCCATGGCAGACTTTTTCGTAGATCTATAAAAGAGGAATATCTCACTATGCATTATTTTGTTATATCTCAAAGGAATTAGGCATCGTTTTCGATGATATTAAATTCAAATTTAGATCAGCAAAATGGAAGGATTTATATATTGCGTAGAAACTTATACTAATTACATGTAAATTAAATTATTTCATAACATTATAAAACAATTAAATTTACACTACCAATTAATTTTCGTAGTTTTACACCATGAGAACTAAATGTTATCTCAGAATAAGGAAGGATTAGTCACTGTATTATACAGTTTTTAACAGAAACAAAGACAGGAAATCACTGAATTTACCTAAAATTTTGAGTTGCTTACGTCAAGATTTCATTATGTCAAAACGTTGCAGTAGAGGAAGCGATCGTTTTATGTTCTTTTTATGTTCAATTTTGTATAATAATAACATTTGGTTTGAATAACATCTAATTCAAAAAACTTCTCAAAAATTATTGTATAGTACCTACACGTAAATTACGATTCATTAAATGTATTTATTTCGGATGATGCCTTTGTCGTAACGTTCATTGTGTTTGCCTTTAAATATACATACTTCCTTCGTTCCGTCCACATTTTGCATATATATGTAGCACTCTATCTACACTACTTAGACTTATTCTATTATTCATGCTACTATCATTATTATCTCACTCTTATGTAACGTTTACAATTTTTTCTTTTCTCATCTATTAGCAGCCATATCAATACTCAAGCCTTTTATTTTATACTTGTTTCACTTTTCCCACAATTGATCTATGTACCATTTTTTTTTCCTTCTCTCACCGTTTCTTTGTTTAACACTATGTTTTATTGAAAATGTATTATTAAAACTAGGTAATACCCATGACTTCGTTGTGTATTATCTCAATAATATATTTTATATACAGAGGAAAAAAGCATCAGTGGACATCGGATTGTTATTCCACCAGTCTAATCACTGGATCACCACGTCTTATTTAGTTGTGTGATGGCATAATTACTACTCTACTGCTGTTTATGAATTAGTAGCCGTTTGCTCGCGGCCTTCACACTCATTAATGTAGTTCTGACCTATAACTCGGGAACAGTACTTTTTTTTTGGATAACTCGTATGTCATTTTCTGTGTCTCTGACAACGTGTTCGCACAAAATGATGATGATCGGTTGAGCAGTTAAGGCGTGAAATGTATGAAAATACTTACAATTAAACAAAGTTTATAATATTATACCATAATAACCTTAACCTATTCAAATAATCCAATTAACTGGGACTAGTTCTAGTAAGATATATCTGAGAATTAAGTCAATCCAAAGTCGTCCAGGTTGTCCATGAATGTTCGTGGCCAGATAGAAGCCTATTGACGGGGACTGTATAAACGATGAAAGCATTTTCGATAGATTATACTTTTTTATGCGAACGGGCAGCTTACAAGCAGATGGCCCACCTGATGTTAAATTGTTACCGTCGCCTGCACACCACACAACACCAAACAACCGCAACACCAGAGACATCACTGTTCTGTTACCGATATTAAAGAGCGTATTTCAAACCCTTTTTGAAGAGCGCCATCCCATAACCCTGGCGGAACACCGTGCGTGGTAGCCCAGTCCACAACGCTGGCGTGCGCATAATAAAGCTTCTAGAGAACCTTACGTTTGTCGCCATTCTACTCGGCTTTAGGGTATGTGGATGAGCAGCCAGCTAGCGTCGGGTGGTGCGAGTTTAAACTTTATTTAGTGCATATTTTTAAGTGTATAGTGCTCTATTGCATTAGTAAATAACTAATTAAATATAATTTTATGAACAAATTCGGAATTTATTTTGTATGTATTAAATTATGAACATATTTTCCACTGTAAATTATTTATTTCATTTTTCGCATATATTTGTTTGAATATTATCGCAATAGGTTCAGTTCTATTAAAAATTATCTCATATATTTATGGTTTTCTTCCAGTTTTAGGGCTAGGTCTTCGACAACCTCTCATAATCATGTGCATGTCGTAGAAAGTCATATGCTGATACGAGAAATATTCTGGACATTGGTAACATCCACATTTACAAGCACCGGCGCCGAGTTTCTGCAAAAAACGAGTTATAATAAAGTAAAACAATTTTTGTTTACTACACATACATTTATATTATATTCATAGGAATTCCACTAATACTTTTACATGATAAGCGATTAACCTTGGTACCTGCTTTATACGTGTGAAATGTGTAAATTTATGTATGATAATAATAAAACAACGTGTATTTATGTATACATCATAATACTAAAAACAATTTTACTCCATACTCCCAACCCAACTCCGAACCCAACTTCCAAGGAGGTTTGATACCAAGCAGGCGGCCGATCGTAAAAATTAAGCCAAATCATACATCACAACATGATAATCATGTTGTGCCGACTCTGGTGGGATAAGGATAAGGAGATAATGATGAATTTTACTCCAGTTTGTTTTACATTTGTGGCACATTAGGAGTTAGTCCATAAAATTCTACAAATAGAGGATTATCGAGTTGAAGTCTAACAGAACCTACGTAAGAATAAGGTAAAGCACACATATTGGTAATGTAAAATAATTGTAGTTGCGCTATCGCTATAATTCTTGTCTAGAGATTAGCAATACGCACTGAGAGATGTATGCTCCTACGTAATCCTCAGGAGTAGTAACCGACTGGTCTCAGAATTGATCTGTTTTGAGGTTGTTTATAATTAGCTATATGTCTCTAGTACGCACTTAATATCATATCGTCATGACTCCTAGGAAAATATTGAAACGATGATGGTTTAGTGGTTAGCATATTCAGACACGTCGTTGATCGACATAGGATCAAATGGTTGCGAAAGAATCGGAGCTTTCGGTTGAAAAAAACATCATAATGAAACCATATCAAGACGGTTGGGCGTTTTTTTTCAAACCCGCCGGGCTAGTTGCTATCCTCGCGTTGAAAATTTGTTGCCAAACACCGGATAGTGTGTTCCGGCAGCTACACTTGAGAGTTAGTCCCTTTTCTAGGTTTATTGTGCTCACAGTCTTGGACCACACCATCATTTAACATCAGATGAGACTGTGGTCAAACGCTAAAAACTATTAAAAAAATAGAAATTACTCACCTCACCTCCAGTACACCTAAATATACCAGTTGGAAAATTCGGTAAGGGATCAAAAGGAGGACACAAATCGCTAGATGGCAAATTATGTCCGTACTTGCGACACTGTAATAACAATATATTGGATACACCTACATTATATATGCTACATAGTACACACCTTAATGTATGTTATAATAGAGTTATTGTACAATAAGTTGAAAGAATAAAAGGTATGAACTTTAAACAACTATCCATTAATAAATATACAAAGATAAAACAGTTCAGTATCTATTTCTCCACTACTTGGTAACTGATTTTCTTTATATTTATTAGCGAACTTTAGTATCGTCAATTAAAAAAAATTGGTAATAATGATTGTTCAAGTGAGACTTCGTATGTTATGGTAGTGAAAGATTTTCGTGACGCGTTACGCATCACGCGTTATGCGTAATGTAAGTATGTATTTGTATGTATGTATGTGTATTTATAAATGTCTGTCTGGGTCTCACACTACATAGTTTATATAATTTAATATAGATAAGCCAAAGAAGTTTCACTTCCTCCGAGTGTACAGACTGCTTTTTTCTTACCAATCACAGATTGAATTTTGATTTTGAATTGATTTTAATTGAATTCAGACACGCAGTGTTTTTTTTTCATACCATTGACAAGTCCTAGCCTTTATTTATAAGTCGCTATTCGCTATACTTCTACAGTCTATGCCATACTATATTTTTACAATACTCAATACAGTTTCTGCTGATTAAAAGAAAAAATATAAAATAAATACAGAGCATAATATGTATTTTTAACGCGTAAAGATACTCCTTATTATGGTCGAAATTCGGCCACTTCACGATCACTATGACTATACCAACAATGACGTTTTAGTAGAGGCCGCTATATCATAATTGTATTTATTGATTGTTTCTTGTAAACACTATTGAAAGAATGGATTATTATATCAGTATATAAAAGATTCACTACAGGGCCATAGGCCTTTCCCCGATGAGAGATATAAGCCCACAACGTATTGGCGATTTCAAGCTCCCGAGAAATCCACATTTCTATATGCTCCCACATATGACGATACTACAAGAACATTTCTCGGGTTCAGGTTTCACACTCGAGCTCTACGACCAGAATAGAAGGTTTGATAGAGAACATTAACTTTAGTTATTTAACTTCACGCTATAAAGGTTTCGGTTGTAAAACTTACATCATACAAAGTTGGAGTAGACGGGCTTTGATCGCAAGGACTACTGGAATGACCTTTATTTTCGGTACTTGACAAGTCTCCTTTTTTGTCTCCGGTACCACAGGTAGTCGATGTATACCTTATATACCGTGTTGTGTGCTTAATTTGCCTGTAAAATGGGTACCTTGAAGCTGCGATTATTTTCCTGCTCAAATACATTCTAATTTCAGTGTACAAAAGTGCCACTTCCAATAATATATGTTATTTATTAATAGAAAATATATGTAGATAGATACATGGTTTTTTTTATATTATTTAAATATTATTTCCGCAGTTTAAATTTACACCTTTGAATCTTATTTTAACATATTTGTATTTTTCTGTTTTAACAATGGTTTCTATATACGTATGTTTTATTGTTGTTTCTGCCTTGACAACTAATTGGTACCAGCCTGTTTCGATGCGTGTATTTATCCTATATCATTATAAAAAGTATTCTATGTCCCGCTCCAGAACAGGGGCTAACTCTATGCCATATTTCATTGTAGCTGGTTTGACAATTATCAAAGCAATCGGTAAATTTATTTAAAATTTCATTATACCAGTGTACTAGCTTCGTGTAGTCGCGCAAGACATTAAAACTTTCTCCGTAAAAAAAATAGCTTAGGTTTCGGGTCCGCCCTAACTTTGATGTTTATTTATCAGTGTTCATGTTTATAGATACTAGATATACTATTATAAATTTTTGTAAGTAGAGATAGATAGTGAAGATGTATTATTTAACGTGTATCGAACACAATGTCTAGACTTTGTGTCATCATAAAGTTATATTAAAAAATTTTTGAATGGTTTTAAATCATAGTTCGATCTAAATCAAAATGAACATAAAAAGACTATATTAGACTGTTTTTTCCATCAGAATAAGACCATATATCCAATATCGATTCTAAATTATAGCATTTTTTACTGTCGTATTTCCTATTTCTAGGTTAACAACCTTCGACAATATTTTTACGTCACATTGTCTGTTTATACGTAGAGTGTACTAAAATTTTCTGGAATGATTAAAAAAAAAACTATGACTGGCCATAAATTAATTTACTCTTTCTTAAAATCTTTCTCTTCGTTGTGATCACGGAAATATGATTTTCTTAGTCTTCAATAAACTAATCCGGTGTTGAAAATCATTGACTGCGTAAATAATCCTTAATTTTTGAAAATAGCCAGAAGTCACATGGTCCAATATAACTCACAATATTTACGGTTTTCCTAATCAAGAATTCGTTTGTCTGTCTGTCGTTGGTATTATTATCATGATGCAAGATGATACGGTGTTTATAGTTATTTTTGTAGAATTCGTCAATAACTTCTGGTAAATAAATACTCGTACACCAAACGCTATTTGCTGTCTCACGTGCATGTCTCTTTCGTTCATACAGTGTATACGATCGATATTTTCGATGTTCACGGCGGTAGACGTATATACTCGTATTCCTATATAATTCATATACAATTATGATAGCAGTGAGTTTAAAAAAAAATCAGCTTAACATTAATGTTTAGTATTGGAATAATGAATTATATTTGAAATTGGAATTATCTATAGCTTTTTTATATTCTTAAGAAGAAAACTATTTTGGCCAAAGATAATTTTTACAAAGAGTTAATAATTATAAGTTTTTACAAATAGCTAATAATTATAACGAAAATTCAGTGCATATTAAATGCTATGCAGATTTTTAGAAAATATAAAATACATTCTAAAGTTGTACGTATGTACCTGTCCTACTGATTTACAAGGGCGGTGCAATAAAAAGGTTTTAGGGCAGTGGTAATGTGTAAATAGTAATTTAATATTCGACTATTAGAACATTTTAAACATTCGAACAGTTGTATATGTCATAAAATTATTCTCAACTAGCTTTTGCTCGCAGCTTCACTCGCGTTATTGTGGATTTAACCTGCCCCTTGAGAACTGTAACATACTTCTCTAAGACCTATTCGGTATTCCCAAGACCTTGTATCCAAAATTTCATGATCGTTTGAATAGTTAAGGAGTGAAAGCTTGATGAATAGTCCAGGATTATACTTGTGTTTGTTGCAATTTACAAGTTTACCTAATAATAAGTAATTATTAAAATGAATTCATATTTGAATTACTCTCATTAGAATATACAGATTTATTGAGAACAGACGTAATAAGATGTAATAAATTAAGTAAAATAACAGAAAACAGTACAATTTGTTTATTTCCTTAAAGGGCAGAAATTTTGCACTTTTTCTTAACTTTTTGAAAATTAGTGAGCTCCAATCAGCACAGCTTCATCACCAACACAGGCATACCAGCCGCTGGACCACCACTCGCCGAGGTACTGGCTCCTCCGCTCGTTGCCGAACAACCTGTGCGACATTCATAGTTCAACATTTTCATTTTCGCATATATATTTCACTCTATTTATGACGTTTCATTTGGGATATAAAAATTTTCAATTATAGAAATTGCGGTAAGCTGTCTATGGGTTACGACCCGGTTGTATTTCTGGGGGTGTTTCAAAACAGTCAGCTTTACAAGGGGCATCCCAAACACAAGGTGATGGAGGTTGCCAGTGTAAGCAACCTGGCCTAGTGCACGGTTCCTCTTTAGTTACAGTCTTCGAATTGGGGACTTGGCTTGAACTAGAATTAGAACACTTACAACATTTTTCTGGTCTGTCGGCTGAGATGTCAGGAACAATACCCTTCAACTCGCACACTATAAATCTTTTGCCCTTGCCGGAGCCTGACTCAGTGTGCCCTCCTAATCCACGGCTACCTTGATTGTACACATGTGCTGCAAGTGGAGTGGGATCTGCAAGTCCATGAGCACGAGCCAGTTGGCTAGGTGCACAGAGAGGATCGGGAAGAGCCAAGCATGCCGGCTCGCCTCCACATCCCGTGCGCCGACAATCGTGCTGCAGTCCATTACGTTTTATGCAATGGCAACTGTAGTACATTATTCCGCCTCGTAATTCACGACTTTTTGTCCTCTTTAACTGATTCTCTTTTTCGTCCTTTTTTTTGCCGTCATTCTCCTCTGCTACTGATCCCCCCTGTCTGGAGGATTTGCCTTTCTGCGAACAAAGATATAAGTTCAATGTATATTTACTGTACAAATAATTCTTGTCCGCCGTGAATGAGAGCAATATTATTACCGAAAGCCTGAATAGAGGAGAGTAACGTCTCTGAATTATCTCTACCACTGAGACACCAGGTCGAAGTCACTGAAGCGAGTAACGTAGGTTTTTCCAGGTGGAGGACGACGTACACAAGGCGGACAAGGTGCTGGACAAGGTTTCGAACAGCAGGGGCCTTCTCGGCATAAATACCGGATGGATCCCTGCTGGAAAAACTGGCAATCCTGCAGGCCATTGCGCTTGAATGCAGATCGGGGTAAGCACTGTAGCTGAATACACAAATATATCATTAATTGTAGTTGCCAATTATTTTGTAATCTAGACAATTCTATTGTTGTTACAAAGGTAACAAATTTCACGAAAATCTATTTTTAACGATATCTAGTTGACAATGAACTCAAATACATTAATACTATCTTTCTTACGATAATATATCGCATACAATTATTGTCTTCACCAAGTGCTTACATTTTGTGACTATGGTTCTTCTCTTATAATGAAAGGATTTCATACGTCGGGGACCTTCACACAATTAATCTTCAGTGCTAGATAGGAACGTAATATGGTAAATACCTCGCGTTTGTGAAAATGCCTTCCGGATGGTCCTCTAACTTTTTCAAATAATAATGAACAATGAAATTCAAAGAAGTGACTATAGCCTAGTAGTAGCTTAACCGAACATTACGTCGATAGACGTAATTTCGACTACCTACAATGAGTTTGTGTTTCGGTGAAGTAAAATGTTATGAATTCACAGCATAGTGTTATTCTAATATTTATACGGTAGTTGTACTATGAAGTTGTATATTCCACAGCTTTCCTTGAGAAGTACCTATAGAAATTAATGTATGCTCGTCTTCGGCCTCATCGAAGCTAAGCATTGCAGCGAGATTGCACTAATTAGATAAAGAAAGTGGTATGTTGAGAATTTGGCTCACACTATAACCGTAATATTTGTCTAACTTGGTTGATACGTCATATACCCTAACATTATCTACTAAACTGTAAATGTAACGTTTGTTATTTCAGCACTTACCGAAGGACCGCAGTCTTCATATTTGTAACATACCATAGGTCCACAAGGGCTACACCTATGGAAAAAGTGCTTTTTGTAATCTAGGAAAATCATGAATATAAAATTAACAATAGTAATTATTTGATAAAGAAATTACTTACATGGTCCTACTCGAAGATAGAAAAAAAAATTGGGAGAGACGACTTTACACTATAACTTATTGAGAATATATTTTTACATTAAGACTTGTCAATTTACATTAAAAATGTAGGAACCTAAAATTCCATTTTATTTTATAAAATTTTTATATTTATTTAAAAATACATCTGAACGATGCAGCGTTTAGAATTTTTCTGTGTCACTTCATTTGCTCTTTTGTCCTCTGCGACATAATTCTGTTCAATATTTGAAATTAAAATTTTGTGTATACCAGTATTATCACATGCATAAACAATATATACATATCTGTAAACGTAATTTGTAAATACATTATTGCTTTATAAGAAGTTGTGGAGTTTTTGGTGGGATCTTAGTCTGTCATGTAGTGGTTTTTATATTTTATTCATAATCTTGTGTTATTATACTCTATATTTTGTAATATTGGTGGTGTTTTACGTAATATAGTTCGGCTATTATGCATAAGTGAAGCGGATGGAAAATAATACCACGGAGCATGCATTCTAAGATGCCACCAAAACTCCATGGAAAGTTCTAACAAGGAAACCACCATCTTGTTAGAACATTATAATTATCGCAAAACACTTGGCAAAATCTTGTTACTTGACGCTGGCTAGTGCACAAACCGTGACGGAGCCAAAAAAAATAAAGAAGAAGAAATACATTATTGAAAGTAATCATGAATAACAAAAGGATTATTTTCTTTTATAAAATCCAAAAGCCACTTCCTATACATACCATACAATTATTTAGACTTTTCGGTAAAGTAATGAAAAATAAATTTAATATCTAGTTTGGATTTTCATATTTCAGTAATAAGATAAAAGTTTTGCGGTAGCGTAATCCACACGCACAAGTAAAGCCATGAAGGTACCATTTTTAACATCGCTATGTTTGCGGACAGTCAAAGCACTCTAGACCAACTAGATCTTGTACACCATTCAGACAGTAAATAACATTATTCTATAATTCGCTAGAAGCATCGCTTTTTGAGATAAAACAGAATAGTAATCCAATGACAGATTTTTTTATACGCTGCTGCGAAGACGAATTTTGACGGACATCTTTATTCTTAAATACTAAATATTCAATTTTGTTACATTTTTAATAATTTACTCATAGTAATTTATTAAAATTATATTGCGTTTGATACAAAAATTCTTATAAAATTCCCAAACTTATCTTCGTGTGTACATTTTTTTCGTACGTTTTATTCCACATCTGTCACCAAGGTTCAATTCTACAAATAGCAGATAAAGAATCTGCATGTGGATTAGTACAAGTGTGAGATGCAAGCAACTCTTGAAGGCTCACAAAGTGGTACCGGCAGGGCTTGACACAATGGCGAAGTCTGACATCCACTTCTACGGCAATCATATTGGAGACCATTCCTCCGGAGGCAGTTACAATCGGTGTATAATACGCCACCTCTCAGTTCGCGGCTTTTACATACTCTTAGAGAACCGTAAGTATACTTTCTACCCATCGTGAAATATTGTAAAACACGATAATTTATATTCTTAGCTTTTTTCTCACTTATACATAGAAAGCAATGTTTGTAACTTAGACTGTTTTTAAACTTGAAAATTTTTTTACATTTTTTTTTTCGATAATAGTGTAGAGAACTGTTCACATATAACTGTATTTATTGTGAAATAAAACAATTCAGATATTTATAACCGTTTCAAGATGGCCATGATCTTAATATTCGATTTCAAGATCATCATAAAGGTATGCTATGCTATTGAAGAGTTACAAACTATTTTTATTTTAAAGAAAAATAATGTATCCTTCATGCATGAAAAATTGTTAATTTACAAATTCTTTTAATGAGATGCTGTCAATCAATATAAACTGTATTTAAAAACAAACATAGTAATTAAATTTTTACTTCTATTTTCAAGCACAACCGAGGTGATGTATAGAATAATTTTGAAACCTTTGGTCAGTACAATAAAATCCTATGAGTGGTGAACATAAGTAAAGCTCCTGAAATCTAAAAATTTCAAAAAAAAAATCCTTTCTAGGGTCTCTCTTGGATCTATATTTTATACTCTAACCTGATATACTACATATATTTAAAATGTAAGTCTTTGTTTTCATTTAGAAAATTCTGGTGTATCGTATATGGTTCGTAACTTGTGGTTTCTTTCAGGTGTTGCGGACCTTGCGGACCTTGTGGACCTTGCGGAGGCTGCCCACCCTGCGGCGGCGGCCCTTGTTGTCCGTGCATAACCATCTACACTTGCTGCACCAAGATCTGCTAACATCCATAAGCTCGTAGCTTGGATAAATATAGCAATGATTGCCAGATCACACGGGCTGGACGTGTATCGATCGATGCTTGTTCAGTGCAATAGTGCTGTTTTGTGGAAATAAAACTACATTATAAGCGTATTCTTGCTTTTTTTTTTCAATATGTTGGTATGTGCTTTACATGAGCATATAAAGCTGTAGCTACGGGAGTAGCTTGATCGTAGCTAGATTGTCATAGAATATGTGCTTTAATTATCTTCCTGGACGTATATTTTATTTAGTAGAATAAAAAGGTCCCATGAAGAGTTCAAATGCAAGGTCTTGAACACTTGGCGATCATCTGAACATCGCGATTCTAACCCGGTTCATTCCCATTACACCTGAAAGTAGTATCGTAGCCCCTAGAACTTTACCTTTACGTTACAAACGAATATATCTTTAGAGTTGACTCAGATTTTCAATGTCGTTAAATATTTAAAACTCTAAACATAACCGTCAGAACCATGGCAACCTCGCTTGTGCGCTCAATAGTGTCTACAACAGATGTTCAATATTACTGGTTTTGATTTGTCATTTGTAATTACGTTTAAAATCCAAACCAATGACAAATATGCGAATGGAAAATAACAAAGAATGTACATTCTTTTTGATTTTGTATTGTCGTAGCAGACCGAAACCAATATGCGGGCTCCACTGTTAAGCAATTTTTAAATTAAAGGTAGAGGACGACGGGGGTACATTATAATTTCAATTCGAAACATGTGTTTACACACACTTCTACGGATTTGCTCATGCAAATCATGGTTTTACTATTGTTGAGTTAATTATGTATCTTGTCGAAGTTCGAGAACTGACAAAAAATGCAAGGCGTTTTTTCCGTAGTGCTTGTTAGATTAAGAACGCTGAACAGATGTAGAAATTGGTTTAATTATCTAGATATGCTTAAATAACACAAATAAAATTACCAAATAAATTTTTACAGATTTATTATATGTATAGGTACAACAGCAGTGTATTAAAGCAGTAATATTTATTAGAAACTACAACTATTCTCCACTATTTAAGTACTCCTACAAATTCGAAACTTTTAACATTCCATGTTAATATAATACGAACAAAGTACTTATCCTCATTTTATTTTAAGAGCAATTTGTATATTCCTGTTTAATTTCCAAATATGTATCATAATTTATGTAATTTAGATTATTCTCAGTTAACCTTTTCCTATAGAGGTTCGTTATTAAATAAATAAAGAACACAAACCTTGCATTTAATTTATAATTTACTTTGTACCTCTATACTAGTTCTCCATCTACCTAGCTAGTATCTTATACTCTTTTCTGGTCCTCTCATAACGCGTATTCAAAATTAAATCACGATCGGTTCAGTTATTAAGAAGTGAAAGAGTAACAAATAAACTCATATTCGTATTTATAATATTAAGATGCGAAAGTTGTCACAGGTAGAGAAAAGGACACCCAGGAAAAATAAACAGTTTCCGAGAGTAAGTCAACCCCTACATCAATCAACAACTTATAATTATCATCATAAATTTAGAAACTCCTTTTATACTAATTACATTCATGAAGTGACATCTACTTTCCTGTAATATTAGGTCATTATATATGAAATTAGCGTTTTATAAAGAAAAAGTAAAATGAAAAGAAATATTACCTATATGAAATTGTATATTTAATAAATCGCATTATGTGCCATTATTATCTATGCACTTTCGCCATTTTATAGATAGTTCATTCATTCCATCGCTGAAAAAATTCTGGGATCGAGAATCAATAAAATATTTGAATGCGGTTTGGATTGCCTCATCGGAATTGATCTTTTTCGTTTGCAAGAAATTGTCCGAATTCCGAAAAAAGCGGTCAAGGTAGGGAAGTATGGTGGGTGTCGAAAAGATTCCATCCGCAGTTCCTCTAATTTAGCGACCGTATACTGTGAACTTTATGGTGTAGTTTTGTCCTAAAACAGCAATGGGCTAGAGAGTTTGACCAGTCTTGGTTGTTTAACGGTTAGCTTTCAACCATGGTTTGGTATTGATGCTAATACAGATCTACCGTAATCGTCTGGCCATATCTTAAGAAGATGTAGTGTATGGCACCAGCATTGGTCCACCAAACTCACACCATACCCTTTTTCTGAGTTAACTTTCGCTGTGATAGGATTTGGCCGATTGTTCTGGGTTGGACTACTGTGATGAGCGCTTCCAATTCTCATTAAGGATTCAATTTTTGTCACAAGTAATGATACAATTTAATATTGCGTTGCTATTATTGTGGTTAAGCAATATAATACAGCACTCAACGTGTGTTGGTTGGTGTGCTTCAGTCAATTCATGCGATACCTTCTCGAGTTATCATTTTTTCAATTTGATTCAAGTGAATTAAAATTCTTTTATCACTCATCTGTCGCAAACTCTCACGTCATTTGCGATGGAGCCGCTTCCACGATCACTTTTAATTCTTCATTGCCAACTAGGATCTTGAGGCGTCCATGGGGTTTGTTCCGTAGGTCGAAATTTCTAGAAAGAAAACGTTGAAACCAAAAACGTACCATGCTTTCTCTTTTACAGCAGCTTCCACATATATCATTAATCCTGTGAGCTATTTGTGCAGCGCTGATGCCACGGAGGAACTCATATTTGTAAATAATGTCAAAAATCAAATGGTGCAAAAACAAATGAATCACTAAATTCGAAACACAAATACACAAGCCTAATAAATTGAAATTTGAAATTCCTGACCAAATGCCAGATATTTGAGATCATAGTGGCCAGTTTGATAAAACGCCAATTTGATATATAAGGACCTAATATAACAAATTGCATATGTGAAACGACACAGAGTGAGAAAAAAGTATTTTTTAATTAAGTTCAAAAACTCTTTGGTTTATGTGTTTATTGTCTTTGAATTTCGAATATTCTGAATTATATAATTTCGTAAATCTCGTATTGGGTTCCATACACTATATATAAATATTAATAATTTATATGAATATAATTTTAACATATCGTAGATCTATTTACAACAAGCAAAATAATTACGTGGTGTTTTGCATACAATTTAACGATATATAATCCAACTATTATTCTAAGTCCAACTAGTTACATATGTTAATAATGTATCTGACGCTGTATTTTTTACAAAAAAAACTGCTTGAGTTTATAGGAAGTACGTTGATTTTAAAATTAATTTTGTTCATTTTAAATCGACTTCGCCGACCGATTCCCGTGAGAGTAACTAGATGTTAATTATTTTAGTTTTAACTTAAAATTCTGATAACATTTATGAAATTAATGAAAATTATTTGATTTAAATTTATATAGATAACGGAACGCAGCGTAGTGTATCTAAAATTATCTCATATACAAATACATATTATACATGTTTTCACTATTTATAAAAAAATACTTTGTTATCTTTCACTAGCAGGACCGGCAGACGTTGCCCTGTCCTGATAATAAAAAAAAAATTACTTATGTGCATGAAACGCTTAAGGCGGCTTAATTTTTTCCGATTCTTTCAACAATTATCATTATATTTTAACCAATTTACAGAAAAACCTTGACAAATGATATACCTAAACCTTCCCCGTACATAAATCTATCTATTAATAAGACCACATTACAATCCATTCAGTAGTTTTTGAGTTTACCGCGAACATCCACACACGCGGCGGACGACTTTGATTTATAATATGTATTAATTATTGAACCCTAATATAAATTTAAATAACAAAAGATATACGACACATGTCTAAATATTAAAATGAAAAATTAAAAACAACAAAATTTCTGTATCTCTTTATCTAAGAATAATATTAACTTCTGTGTATTAAGTAAATAAAAAGAACATGTGCAGTCCAATACTTAAATTACCAAGTTATAAGGAACCACCAGAATGTATTCCTTGCTGTGCAGTTCAGGTCTATTAGTTTTCATTTTTAAGGAAGTATTATTTTTATATTAACACTCGCCGTAGTGACACACTTAGGGATATCACGTTCCGGGATTATCACAGATCAACCTATAAGAGATCCACTGCAGGGCCTCTTCCCGAAGAATGGTATGGTCATAATAACCAGGTTAGCCCGCGACGTATTGACAATTTCAAACTCAGAGACATCTATTTCTATATTTTCTCACATACGGTGGTATACTACAAGAATATTTCTCAGGTTCAGATTTCCTTCTTCTGTTTTTCTTCATCGTCAGCCGACAGTGCTACCAATTCAAATTAGTAAATGTTTGCGAATTCCAAAAAATAATAATAATTGGTCCGCGTTCCTCTCTATGGAGAGCAGATTGAGACTCCTACGACTTATACGGGACTCTTACGCGGTTTGGTAGGGTGTTTGTATAGTTTGGGTCTCTACCACAAACACATGGTGCTAACAGTGAGTCTCTTTTAGTTTATCGCTGTTGTTTATAATAAAATATATTAAAGGGAACATTATAGTTGTTCGAGTAATTTACAATACGGGGCATAGCGAATTAGTAAACGCTTCGTTTCAAGAATTCGGTATCTTAATTCTGCCCTCCCAATACATTCTTGATGATTTATTGTATGCCCGCAAAAACTTGGAAAAGCTGGATTTTGTGAAATATGTATAAATCATGTGATTTTAATACTAGAAATCGTGACAAATTGGTTATCTCATGTTTCAGGCTTAATAAGACCAGTAACACTTTTTTAGATAATAGTGTTAGGTTTTACAACAAAGTCCCAAAACACATTACCGATTTGTGGGAAGATGGATTCAACCATCATAGTAAGCGGGTTTTGACGTCAAAACGCTATTTTATTATAAGGTGAATGTTGGAAATATCTAAAAATAACACCCCTCTCCGTGCACCCGTCAAAAACGAATGTAACTATAATGAAATTGTATGAATATACGTGCAATGAAAAGATAAACTAGATCGAGCTTTTGTTGCCAGTTCTTCTCAATGACTGGTTTGTTTTTCGAATCGATGGTAGTTATGATGTTCATAAGCGTCTCATCAGAACCCTAATTTAATGAAGTATTTTTGATATTGTAAATGAATAAAAAACTATTGCATTACCAGGGCCCTCCATGTCTTCCATGCGGTATGGATCCCGTTACGCTTCGCCGACCACTTATAGTCCATGACAGCACGTTCGACTACAGACCTACCAGTTGGCCAGGCATGGTGCTCAATAATCAAGATAAGAAAATTCGATACATGCTTGTCAATTATGAACGACCAGTACGTAATATAAGTGTCCTTTTAAATATATTTTAGTGTCTTAATTAATTATATGCTCCAGGGATATAATAACAAAATATTATGTATTACATTTACCTGCGACATTGCATGAGTATCTTTTTGTATATTGAAAGAAAAGTAGTGTAACTCGTTCTCATGTTGATGATGTTGACGTTAAACTGCGACTTTTTTATATACTTTGTATCTAACATAACCTAACCTATTTTTTAAGTCTTCGTATAACTATTCACTATAAAGGAATATAATCATTTATTAGACCTTGCCTAATAATTAATATTACCCAAGTATATAAAAAAAACTGAATAATAAATACTTTAACTTTATAAATACGATTAAAACTGTTGGACACTAGCTACGATTTCTGAAGTAGTACTTACAAACTTTTGACAGTAGATGGCGTGCTTCGATACATTTTAAAACAGCGGAAATGAAGTCGTGTGCGACGGCTAAAAAAAGCTAAATCCTTACCGGAGAAATATAATAGTCTAAGCATAATTTATTCGGATTATTTTACGTACTTGTATTTCCGAGATAAATAAATTTCTGTTTTAACAGGTTCAATCGCATTATCCGTCGTGTGCCCATTCGTACAATTACTAAGGTAAGTAAATGTATTTCTTTAATCTATATCTAAGTTATGACAGGATTTTTTACGTATATTCAAACATCTCACATGCCACTATTGGAAAAAATTGTTGTAACTCAGGCCAGCTAACTATTGAACAATTAATAACACGCCCGATGGCTCAGAAACCAACAGATCATTGTGTGTCGATATGTATTTTCATTTATATGCCTCAAACTTAAACACAACAAAGCGTGTACTCGTTTTTAAGCCACCAATAAGCTGTCGCAGTAAGGAATTATAATTGAGTCATTTTATATCATCTCTAGTATCGATTGTAATAAAAAAATATAAGTAGCCTTATCAAATTTAATTGTACATTTAAACAAAATTAAATTACATAAGGTTTACTATAGAAAAAGAGTTCTTATAGAATTTCAGAAAACATATATAACCTTTTTTGAGGAACGAGCAATCGTTTAAATTTCGAATAAGTGTTTGACAGAAAGTACCATTTTCATTTCTATTCAGTGAAATATATTTTGAGAATAAGTTAAAATTTTAAGTACAAATATCAATTAATTTCAACAAAACATAAAGATAAATAATGTGTGATCGTGTAAATGTGATCGGTCAGTTACAAACAATTATGTCAGCAATTCAGTAAGTTGCTACAATACAATTAATATGCATTTTTTAAAGTTCAAACAGTACCTACATTGGTTTTACAAAAATCTAAAGGCAACAGGACCCACTGTATACAGATTAGCTTTTGCCCCTAGCTTCACTCATGTTAATATAGATTTGATATATCCCACGGAAACACTTCTTTTTTGTTGAAAAAAACCTTGTGTTCTTTTTGTACTGCTCATAACGCGTATACAAGATTTAATGATGATAGGTTGAGTTGTTAACCCCTGGACTGTCCAAAACAATAAAGGTTTAAGTTCCATACAAACGACTGTAAACCTCACGAGGCACAGGTCAACAGTCTGTTGACAGCACAAGCTTGAAAAAAAATCCTGATGAAAATCAAAACTTTGAAAAAATTACAAATGATGTATTGCAAAATCATGATTTTTGTGTAAAATGTATTTGTAAATTATTTTTTGTCATTTATATGAACTTTTTTTTTACTAAATCATGTCATTTACGATGTCGTGAAATAAAAAAAATGTTAAAAACATAATCCGCCACTTTGAGATCTGGGTCTTAAAAAATCAGCCGAAGTGTTAAGGCGTGATAGTGTAAGAAACAAAATATTCGCTTTAATAATATTAGTTAGGACTATATAATCGCACCTTCTCCGCAATTCTCTGGAATGTGTGATCTTCATCAATTATGAACCCTATTAACAAATTGTTACAACGTCGGAAGTAAAATTAAAGAAATGTTCGACAGTACTACTACCTTGTAATGGAAAAATACTTTACGTTTTGAATTTTCACCAATTGATATCGTTAATACAAAACTCGTTAACACACGTTGTTATTCAGCTTTGTTTTCGCTCTGATCTATACTCTGCACTTTACACAGAGTTACTTATAATAGGTTAGAAATAATGTAATTTTATTCGTCAAACGTAAGGTGTATATATTATATCAAAAATCTTCTCTACACCTTATAGAGGCTGTATTACTTATAGAGGCGGTATTACTTACAGAGGCGGTATTACTTATTATTATATAGCGATATTATTCATCAGTCATTTAATAGATATGTAGATTTATAAACTGTGTTATATGTTTAATAATATATCTTACAGGGGCGGATATGGTGGCTGTCGAGCGCCATGCTGCAAGCCCTGTTGCACACCATGCTGCAACAGCGGAGGCTCACTCGTCACAGTATACAGTCAAGTAGCACATATCCAGTGACACACCTGTCATGCCGCTTCTGATTCATGTGGCTGAAGTCATTCATTATTAATTCATAAAACCTACTTTGCACAAATTTTGCAGATCGTCAAATAATCATTAGGAAATGAGACCCGGTAGCTTACCTCTAATGAATAAATGATTGCAAGTTAATGAACATTTGAGCAGTTTGTGTTTATCTTGCACGTACGCAAAATTATTTATTGAATTATATTAACTACATCGATTTATGTATTATGTATTGTAAAGTTAAAATGGTTTTAAATAGCGAAGTTAAAAAACATTAGAAAATAAAGTTGTGTAGTTGGCAGCTTTTTTAAAAAAATGTGTAACTTGCTAGTTGATAATGAAAAATTATATATACGAGTACGTGGGCGCTTCCGCCGCCGTACACACCTAGCTAGCAATGAATCTGTAAACAACAAGTGCTCCTACCCCACAGAACGCGTCATTCGATTACCCCCATTCTTCTATTCCATTCCTACTAATGTCTTAGAAAAATGGCTAGTAATTTGGTTGTTTGTTTTGTTTATCGGATTAGTTGGTTTGTGTACTTTATATTTGTTAAAATCAAGAAAATAGAGGCGTATTTATAAAATTTCATTAATAAGACTTCAAAAATCAAAGACGACTAAATTTATTCATAAAGTAAAAAGCAAAAAATTCTATATTTGCATTGGCTACATTTATTGGTAGTAACAGCTTTTATTCTATATTTTTCAGTATCTTTTGTAACTGTACAGTTCAATTATACATTTATATGCCTAAGAAAACTTATAGTCGCGAGAAATAAATGTAGAAAGAATGTTATGTATCCATGGTTATCTTCTAAAAACTATTTTAGCTTGTCTAGGAATTTTTGAACATTTTTGATTTAGATTAAAATTAGAAGATAGCAAAGAGGATATTTACTTTTGCAATTAACCATTCCGATTAAAGTTCGCCTTTGACTGGGTGATGAAAAATTAGAACATAGACAATTACAGTTAGGTAAATTACTTATAAGACTCTTTTTCTGTTACAGATGCTGTGCTTGCAGTAGGTCAGCCTCCACAACCTGTTGCTGCATTTGACAAGGCTACCATCGCTATCGGTCACCACGGTCCTGCGTTTATTTCTTAGCTAACTTTGCAAATCAGATCACCATTGGTATCAGTTTTATTAATTGAAGTGATTGTTTATCATTATAACGTGAAAATGTTAATAAACATTGTATTTTAAGAAATGTAGTTTATTATTTTTTATATCTAAAGCAACGTCCTCACAAATGTAATACGTAAAATTTTACATGCTCGGCTTATACCATACATGCAAATAAAATTAAATGTAATAACGAATTAAAATATAACAAACATATTTCGGGTTATCTCTGAAACATTTCGATTGTAAATAGATTTGTACTGTAATATAATCAAAGCTACATATAATTACATTTTTCGGTAAGGAACAAGCAGTGATAACTAAATTTAACAAAGGTTAATTTAAATCTTTCATAATTTGCTTAATTGTTACTATTATTCTTTTCGATTCCATTTTTCTCATGGGCATTTTTAGCTCTTATGAAACAACGAAATGGTATATAAACTACATTAAAATAAATAATGTTATAAATATCGATGATTATTACAAATTGCTATTTCCAAAAGGCAGTAGTATCACTCTCTCGATTCCAGTTGAGGCATACCATCGAATACTCCACGGTACTTCAGTATTTATGCTGATTTGGTCACCTGATAGCGATGTATAATAATAAAATGATTTCTTTTTCTCTTACAATTTTCAACAGTTCAAGACTGTCTACGGTGCATTCTTTGACCGTTGACGAATAGTGAATAGTTTAACTTTGAAATGAGAAAATTATAGAAATACACGCATTTGAGTCTATAACTTTGACTTGACCATGGAATAAGATGAAAGTTTTAACACAAATTGGTGTTTTTACAAATTGCTGTATATTCAAATGTTTGGCACTTAAATATTTTAACCCATATACCATATACATTATTACCGAAGAAACGTAACCCATTTTATATAATACTAGTGTTTGCTTGCGGCTTCGCTCACGATAATGAAGATCTTCGAAATACAGCTCACGTTACTCGCCGATAAATTTCTATAGGCGAAGGAATTTATAAAATAGGATAAGTGTTTATCATATATTTATATTTTGAGTTTATCCGTTACAAACAAAATAGTATTAACTTTTCTCTTTACAATAGTAGTTCAGAAAACATAATTGAACATACGAGTACTTTTTTTTTACATAAAAATTGCAGTGTTTTTACAATGAAAGCCCAAACACACAACTAGGTATTGCATATTATGCCTTGAAAACGTTAAATAACAAAACATTTTTTACGTAACCATCCCGATAGTAATCGTAGTTCACTAGATTCAGCTAATAAATCTAGTATCTTTGATCGCACTTATAAATAGGAGTAAAGAGACTGCTCTCGCCATTTCACAATAACCTTCCAGGCGCTTCGGTCACCCTGTTAAATTCCAAGTAAAACTGTCAAAGTGTATAAATATGGGTTTTTGTCCGCCGGTTAGTGGACCACCTTGTGCTCCAGTTTGTGCGCCGGCTTGCGGTCCTAACATGCCAATGTTCTGCTCGAGCAGTGGGCCACCGACGCAGCGCTGCTATCCTGTGAACCCGTGCATCAACATCTACAGTTGTCACACACAAATTCTATAGCGAAGGAACTCAAAGTCACACCTATTAAAATCACTGTTTTAAAATACTTCAAATAATATTGCAATGTTAAAAGTACATACATAGTAAGTGAAGTTTTATTCATTTAATAAAATAAATAAATTGAATTTATTGGCTTTTGAATTATGAAACATGTGTTCACCAAATACCTAGGCATACCTTACACAATACTACAATTAAGTATTTCATAATTATAACTAAGTACGTATCAAAAGTATTACAAAGGCAATGGTAAATTAAGTGTATTAGAAGCATCAGGTCTGTACATTTTTTCTTCATTCGATTCTGTAAAAATGTTTTTTTCAGGTTTCATATAATAAATAAGGACAATGTAATAAAAACTTTAAATTACCGTTCACCGGGATAGAAGTTAATTAGAATAATGTATGTAATTTTCACATTTATTGCATTTTGAAATATATACAATGAATTTTAAGATAATAATAATACCCTACAGTTGATAAACGAAATTGCTACACGAATTTTCATCCCTTATTCCATTCATGAATCCATTTGTATGTTATGCTTACGTTATAAGAAACAACTGTTGTTCAAAGGCCATATATGCATAATGAATCGACCCCAAAAAAATATATAAACGATACTTAGGGATGTGTAAATGTTAAAAATATAATAAAATAATGATAATTAATAGTTAAGAGTAGAATTTAAAGAAAAAAGATTACTTTTTATGTTTTTTAAAGCTATATATAACTCTTAATTTTTTTTGAAGCTATTTATTGTTCGTTCCTAAAACATGGAAAATATATATATATATTTGTTTACTACTTAAACTTCATACAACAAGCTTCTTAAAAAAAAACACTAACATGAGGTAACTTTTATAATAATTAATCGGTCAATCGGTGTTGTGAGTTTGTCGATCTCAAATATACAAAAGAAAAATTACAGGTTAGAAATAGATAAAAACAAAAATGTTCAAACAAATCTGTACTTTATTTTCTTATTATAGATACAACTCTGAAAATGAACATTAAATATTTAAGACAATGACTATTGCAGAGGAACTTTCACCGAATATGCACAACCCGCCTGGGGACCCTGGTAAAAAAAGGTTTTTAGTTCACTTTATTGTATAAATAATTGTCTTTATAATACTCAAGTCAGTGTATCAATTGTAGTATCAATTCCACAGGAGCTCACATTTTCGTTAAAAGAAATGCTTTTGATAGGATACCACGGTGGTAGGGCGATTTCTGATACCTGCCTTTTGCTAACTCTTAAGTTGAAAATCGGTCGACAACAACTTGTTGATGTGTCCCGACAACTGTACTCTAAAGCCAGTTTCTTTAGGCTAAGCATTACGTCTGCGGACACATCGTCACTCATTACTGGATAAAATTTCGGGGAAGCTTATGAAAATTGTCATTACTATCAATTTCATACCGTCAACTGCGTCAATGAAGTACTAAAAGTTGAAAATATTGGTAATGAAAGGGAAATTTACACAGATTAAAAAAAAAACTTAAACTAGACACTTGTTAACATAATGTTAAAATATATATTTACCTGTCTCACGTAATTAGCCACTTTATACCGTACATTAGGATCACGACGTGTGAAACATTCTGCTGGAAATCCTGATGGCCTCGTTTGGAAGAGACTATCGTGAACAATTAGTGGCCTACGCCTGGTTACAGGATCAAGTTCACAGTCAGGGCAGCAACTTCTTTCAATAGGTAAACAAGGGTAGGGTACAGGAGGTGCTCGGGGACATATGGGACGTTGTTTGGGAAGAATAGGTGGAGGGCACTGTGATTGCAGCACGGTAAAATTGGCTGATAACACGGTGTTGGTTCTGGGCACGGTAGGATCTGAAAAATGAAATGATATTAAGTGAGACTATCGAAGTAGCCACTATCATTATTTTAATTTCAACTTACAGGTGGTGGATCACATGGTTCAGGAGGTGGACAACAAGGTAATGCAGGTGGATAGCAAACTGGTCTTGGAGTTGGGTACGGTGGAGGTTCTTGAGGTGGCATTCTACGTGGCTTGCAGGGTGGCAACATGGGAACAATAGGTGGAACCAAATCTGGGATGACTGGTGCTGGACATGCTCTGAATACAGGCTTACAGGTACACGGCGGGCATGGTGTACATGGTAACGGTGGTGGACAACAAGGCTGGCAGCATTCTGGAGGTGAAGGACATGAAAACATGCATGAATGCGTACCGCATGGTAAAATTGCTGGGCATGTAGGACAAAAACACATGGAACACATTTTTAATACTTATAATTAAATATCAAATACACTTATAATTTTTCTGTGAAATTTTATCGTTTTTATGCGTTTATAAATTTTACACTTATGACAGACTGACGTTTTTAAAAATGTTTCAAAAGTAGATAGGTTGAATTTTTCAGCTAGTATCAAATTCCTTTTTTGTAATTAAAAAACAAAACAAATTTACCCTTGGAATATTTACATACTTGTCAAAAACTATAATAGTCGCGAATATAGTTTAAATTCTAGTTTTTTATATAAGCTTTAAATAAGTAAATAAAAAGTGCAAAAGGAATCAAAATGAGTGCTCCTTTTTATAGTTATGATCCTTGTGTCTGTACAGGTCTACCATGTGGAGCTTGTTATCCTTATAGTACGAAACCATGTGCAGCATCTCGAAATGATATTGGCATTTGCTCAGTTTGTCCTGGAGGTGGCTGTTCGCCCTGTCCGGCGCCTGTACGTCCATGCCCAGGACCATACCCACCGATGCCAATACTACCATGTTTGCCTCCGTGCCCACCCTGTGACAAGGTTACATCTGTATTTTATGCGTTTTCATACATTACGCTTCATATTGACTTCTTTATATATATTTAGGTATTACTGAAGATTCAAGTGCATTTCTCTCGTCAAATCGCATTCAGTTCATAGTAATAATTTTTGGCACTCAGTCAATACTCGTTTATATACGATTATTTCAGATATACAAACATTTAGAAACTAAATCTGTCTCAAGGTCACTTTTTTATAGCCCAACACACCGGTGCCGAAACCTGTGCCATTATGCGATACACTGGCGATTCCTTGCTGCCGACCAAATCGCTGCAAACCTTGTCCTTGTTACTGTTGCACGGAACCAGGCGTGTGTTCGCCGAAACGCTGCAGTTATCCAGGAGTTCCCGTCTGCTCTAATTGTTGTGGACCCTGCATGCCGGTCTGGTGAAGAAATTTAGTGAAAGAAGTCGTGTTAATGTTATGATGTTTTGAAATTTGTAATGTTTATAATTTAATACATTTTTTATCAACGTTTTTTTCTATATTGGTGTCCTCCAAAACAAAATTTCTATACCAAAGTCCAGTAAATTGATATTTCGGTGTCCTCCAAAATTACATTTCTATACCAAAGTCCAGTAAATTGATCACCTCGAATCATTTTCAGCTTGATACGAGCTTATTATAAACGAAAACAAATTATGGTACTTGTCTTTTGCCACTGCAATACGATTAAAGTCACGTCCTAATAAAATGTCTGTTAAAAAGATCGATAACGCAAATTAATGTATAAAAGTTTTACTAAGGATGGTAAATAGGAGCCGTGGTAGAATGAGCTAGGTCGCAGATGATATTCATGTTCACTCTGATACGATTTAATTGAATCAATATGTAGACTTTCAACATTTAGAACATTTTCATTTATATCGGCTTCTTCCGAGGCTCTGCAGAAGCTTACTATTTGTAGCTATTATTATTTCTTGTAATTACAATCTATCCTAATAAATGATATATAGCAAAATGAATATCGTAAGAATATTTTCCAAATTAAAATATCACCATTCCTCTTAATTGACAGTTATATAACTTGATACGTCATCATCTATTACGTCATCTAGTGGAGAGTTATAGTAAAGTAGATGACATACAAACGTTGTTTCTAAAAATAATATATGTCACATTCCATTGGGTATTATATATTGAATATGGGATATACTTATATTTACTGTTAACCCGAGTAGCGCTAAAGAGGCTGTATTCTGTACGAACTAACAATAATTTTTAGTGAGAGCACTCGCTGGACACCGGTGTCTAAATAAACACATACATAGAATCGGTGTCCAGGACACATGAGGTTGTAGATTTTGTGATAGAGCGAACGAAACCACAAAGCATCCGGAAGAGCTACGACTGCTATCGACTAAAAAGTCCTGCAGTGCATATAGACTAAGCAGTACAATTTAAGAGGGCGATTGCAATAAATCCATTTGGTCACAATGATACAGAACTGTTTAAGCCAACACAGCCTCCTTTTATAACAGTAATAAAACATTAGCTGTTGGTTGTTATATCAATTTGTTGATGAAACTGTGTGCAGAACGTACATTCATTTATTAAACATCACTCTGTCTGAAAATAATAATTCTCTTTTAAAATTATATAGAAAAATATATTTAGACAGATATGTCATAGCTACAAATGTAACTTTTATATGAAAATATTTTAAAATTTAATTAAAAAATACATAGATTAAGTTCATAAAAATTGAAAAACAAGTAGGTATTGTATACACTATTTGTAATAGTAATTTGATTAGTTTATCACGTTGAGATTTTTTCATATATATTGATAAGTGGCTTTGTTGTTAGAACATTAATATCATTTACACTGTTTAATTTGCTGTAATTATTACTTTAAGTATGCTTAGAGGAGAGAGAGATACATTCATACCGACGCCAAAGGATCAATCACATATTTCGTTTTTACAAAGAGACCCGTACAGAAGCTACATTCATACAGACACTTAATAAGTTATCTATCGCGCATAATAATATCATATTAGTTGATATTTGGAACACCGCGTCGATTAGCGTATTTTCGAATCCATTACTACTGAGTCGAAGCTTTCGGTTAAGGAAAACAACGCGAAGAAACCATAGCATTATAGTAAGACTTTTTCTAAGTCCGCCTGATTAGCTACCTCAAGTTGAGAATCTGTCGCCTAGCATCTGTTGGTGTGTTTGAGCAGCTGCACGTGAGAGCCAGTCCCTTCTAGTTCTAGCGTGTTTACCACCTCAGATCTCATCATTTAATATCAGATGAGAATGTGCTCAAACTCTTAAGCTTATAAAGTAATAAAAACAAGGCTCAGAGGACGTAGTGCCACTTTACCGACAGAGTGACTTCCGCATGGGATCAGGTCTATAGAAAACTACATGCCGTAGAAAAAATAAGAGGCACGGAGCTAATTTATTATAATGTGCAGGGTTTAAAGAAATTCGAAATACGTTTGTCTGCAGCTTCGTTTGTAGTGTCAAACAATTGAAAAAGTTTAAGAGTTTTAGATTAAACAATGGATGAAATTATGCACTTACTTAGCATTTTATGATATAAATAAAAATAATTTTGTTTATATTACAGATAACACATAATTTATATTTAGTAACAATTTATAAAAATGTCAGTTCTGCCTCGGGGATATGAAAGCATTCGACCTTGTCCAAGGTATGGCTGTGTAAAAGGAGAATATAGTATTTACTACAAAAGACCTCGATGTGGACAACCGAGACCTCAGCCGTTTCAAAAAGAAGCTGCACCATACTGCGGAGGAAGAACTAATGCACCTGTTGAAAGGTCTTGACAATAATCGTAAAATTTACGCTAATTAAACGAAGCTTTGTGTTATTTTTCCGATCACTATAGCCCACTATAACGGAACAATGAAGTGGAAAACACTGTAAAAAAGTCGCGGAAACCTAAAAAATGTTTTCTTTAATGCTTGTTTAAATACAAACACCAAATTTTGTAAGTATTTGATATACTTGAGTAAGTTGTAAGCTGGTACATTGACACAAGTCAAATGCACAACTCTCTTAGAGAACCGGCGTTTTAATGTACTTGTAAATCAATGTACAACTATAACCAAAAATTAATAGCAATTAAGACAATCTGTACCAACTGGTATTTTCCAGGCCATGTTGTTACGACTTCCCGTGCAAAGCAGACTGTTTCAATCACGGAGCGTGTACAAGACCCAGTGGAAAATACGCCCGCACCGTCTGGTATCCAGGAGAGTGTTGCCCAGCCGTGCCACCTTGCCAAGCTTTCACTTGCCCGAACCCACCTTATCATCCTTGCTGTTACCACACGTGCAATAAACTGGTGTGACCGTTTACCGAACGACTAATTGTTCGTCAATAGAACGTGCCTTACATTGTTGTCGAATAAACAATAAACAACTTAATATAAACGAAAGATATTTTAGATTTGCTTTAATATAAACAGGGTATGTAATGAGTTTTAAAGAACAGAATTAAAACGATGATGTTTCCTTAGCGAACAACATGCTGATAAACGTGGGTTCGAATCCTACAGAGCCATATTATTTATGTGAAGGATAACATCATCATAAAACCCGAGTATGATGGTAGTACATTTTCTAGTGTACACCATGCTATCTACTACCGACAAGTTGAAAGTATATCACAAAGAATATATAGCTCTTTCAGAGGCGGAACCTTCCTAGAGCAATCTTTCGAGACTCTTCCGAAAGGTTCCTGGGGAGGTTTCGTTAATATTCGAAGTTGTTAAAGAGGATAACGGAATAATATAAAAAAGTAACAACAAATAAGAATTATGAAATTACAAATAATGAAGTTATGTGATTTACACTTATTTTAATTATTCAAAATTAAATCAAACCGTTCCTTTCGTTTCTCTCCGCTATTTTTTTTTATCTCGTATATTCATCCTGTTCATCTCTTTATTTCACCTCATATCATCTTTTCCTATCCCCATAATAGCGCCACGTCTAACTGTCCACCATTGGCCAATAGAAAAACAGCGAAACTAGCCTCACGTTCTTGTGATAAAGCAATGCAGGTACCAATTTTTCAAAAAACCCAGGCGACTTATAATATTATAACGGGTTAATAAGCCGCTGGTACTTAATGGTTCGCGACTATTGTAGATATGATGAAAAAAGTATCACAGTAATACACTTCGTAAAATCGTCCAGGAAAAACTAGTACTTACATCCATCTATATTAGCTATTACCATGGTGTTTGCAAGGCGGAACGATAAGGGCCATCAACGATAGATACTTACTTTTTGTGAGTTGCCATCAAATAAAGTGTAGTCACCTTATCTTATTCATTTAAAAATGTGATCGTGTTGTTAGACTATTTGTTACATCGATGCCATGATGTCCGAACTCCATACCTAACTTGCAATTCATACGTAGTTGCTTATATTATTCTGGCAGCATTTAGTTCCTCCCACGTCAATAAGCTACGTCGATTTTCAAACGGTAGACTAGTGGATTTCGCGCGCTTTTCGCGATCAGTTGCTTTCCTTGTTACCGTTTAACAATTTACTTTAAGCTGTTTGAAGTCGTTCTCCGTTTGAAACTGGAGGTATTTTTATAAATTACACAAGTTCTATTTTGCCAATACGAATGACTACCTCAAGATGCCTGTTTTAATTGCATTTCTAATTCTAAATGTTATTGGTAAGTATTATATTATTTATTTTTTAATACTTATATGTATAACTATGAATACTCAGGTTATTAAAATACTACCCGTGTTCAAGAGAATAATGAGTTACAGAAGATATGAAATTAATTATATTTCATATTATTTTATAGATTGGATAAATCTGTTGCACTCTGATATTGTGCTTAAATATAGAAATCATTTAACCATTTACCTTTCATACGCAATCTAAATATTCCGTCTTTCATAAGACAAGTATATCTATGATCCAAATCGTTTATGATCTATAATCATTATATTCAGTCCATGATTTCTAGGTATCAATAATAATTGATTTACGCGTTATACTGTACATATGCTAAAGCTGTTAAATATAATAAATATAAAGATTTTGTGATAGAATTATTTGTGTGATTAATTATTTATATCGTTGAGATCTGTAACACCAATATTTTTTTAGTATCAGAACTGTTTAACGAATGCACAAATATTTTAAGAAGAATTTTAAGAAGTATATATCGCATACTTAATAAAGTAAGGGCACATCGAATTGTTACGTATTTTACTATTTGCAATAGAAGGCCTCATCATAAATAATTCTACAAGATGTGTCTCACGGAAAGAGTAAATTTTCATGGCAATGACGTTGTAAATTAAGGAGTTAGGGCTAATTTTGTAAATAAATTGTGATCGTCGATTGGTTTTTGCCGATTCCCAAAGAAACTACTTTTATAAGTTAAGCCTTGACTTTACTAAAGGGAGCGATATTTGAAAAGTCATATTCGAATGAATTTTATTTACAGAATTGCAAAAGATGTTTTCAATCTTATCATTAATCTACAGGTTCTATTTAGACTTTATTACAATAACAGTGACATTGTATCTATACAAAAATCAGGCCATAATTATAGCTGTATAAAATTAGTTTAAAATCAATCAAAAATTATCGTTACGAATTATTTCCTGCCTAAAATATTAAACTAAACAATTAAGTAAGCGTTAAATCAATGTGATTGATACAACAAGATATATATTAAAATAAACATAAAAATATTCTTATATTGGCTTGACCTAAATTGATATTGGTTTTATACTCAAATGCCAATAAAGCCAATGTACGTAATATTTTGATACTTGCACAACTTCCATGCGTCATAAGTCAATCCAGTTGTTTTGTTCTTTTATTGACTATTTAACACAATTTTGTGCCCCATTTAACATAATATGCATGGTAGAACTGTAAAGTATTAAACGTTCGGTTATGGCTCAATGTAAGATTTAGCCTTATTCCTAACCATCAGTATACGACGTTAACCTAGTTAAGTATATAGGTAATTCTTCCTCGGAATTTTTATAGATAGACTAGCGGGAGGCGGATCTTGTCCTGCCCTGATGATAAAAATGCTAGAATCATGCCTCAGCGCCACCTACCGAGTTCAATTGTGAATCTAAACCATTCTTGAATCCAGCTGAACACAAACACACGAAATTTCATAAAAATCTGTCCAGACCGTTTAGGAGGAGTTAAGTCACATACACACACACAGAAGATTTATATATATATAAAGATAATAAAAAAAGAAATATACTAAAGTGTGTAGACAAAATACTAATTTTTCTTAAATATTTATTGTATTTTTGTTCAATCGGGAAATTTATAGTACTTGGAATAGATACATATGTGAAATTTATGATGCAACGTATATATATATTGAGCCATAAACGAAATACTCTTCGAAGAATTACAGTAAAAAGATCTTCTATGATCCCGAAAGAATTTAACGCTATTTCGGACATGTATATCTTTCTACCTATAAAATAGATGTTGTTTGTATTATCACATATCAACAAACTCCAACGCTAGGTACCAATGTAGGTTCTGTTGGTGTGTTCCGGCAGTTGCACTTGAGAACCAGTCTCCCTCTAGGTTTAAAATGACTACCAACTTAGACGACATCAACATTTAACATCAAATTAGATTGTGGTCACCTATGAAGTATAAAAAAAATAGTAGTTAACCTAATCCAAAATAGCCAGATCCCAAATTAGTTAGCTCGTAGCTGCATTGACTCGCAGAATTTGCATACAAGGCAACGGCACTCTTCTGCTAGTTGACATTTCGGCTGAGTGTCCTTCATTGCTCACCCCCAATCCCGGTAAAGAAGTAGAGGTCATTCCTTCGAACAGCGAATGTTAGTTCCAAAAAAAATCTATCCATCCATTTTATTTATTCCATGACTGCAAATAAAATGTACTCGTAGTAAAGCTACTTTTATATCATTCAATGGACCTTCATGAAAATTAGTATAAGAACACAAAGAATATTTATGCAACATACAATATGAACCTTGTTATAATAATCTATCTGTCCATATAAATAAAAAAAAATGATGCACTGCCATCTATTTGGCTAATTATATTTTGATTGATTGGTAATTGTCAAGACAAGGTTTGTATAAATGAGAATGTTTCAAAAATCTTATGAAAAAGTATAAAAGTCGAGATAAGCACTTCATGTAAAAGGGAGTTTGTGTGTGAGACGGAAGGCAATAGAGAAATCTTCAAGTATATTAACAGAGTTGACAGATTGATGATCAGTTGTTCGGTTCCATTTTTTTTTCAAAATACATGGTCGCACAGTAATGGAGTGAAGCTGGAGCAAACAGCTAGGTACAATATAATAATAAATTATTAAATCTATGGTTTAATTTAAATTTGTCAATCGTATATACCCTATCTTTTTTCCCCGTTATAGTGATTCGTTTTGGTATCAGCCAGGGTACTATACAAAACTAATTAGTGATCTTCTTTTAGGAGTGATCGATTGTGACGTAGTAATCTCGAGTATCAACACTCTTCGATTTTCCTTCTTCTTTTTGCATATATTCACCAGGAAGAAAAATGGCGTGATTATTATGCCGAATGCATATAAAAACGTGTAAATATAATTTATAAATGTATAGATTTTATAAGTATCCTATTGAGCAAGCTATATCAGCGGTGGCAAACTTATAGAACGCGTGTCGCTGATAACAAAAGTTAAAAATTTTAAATAAAGCATAAACTCTTTGTCCATAGTCTAATGGAGTAAAATAAACGCAATGTGACTAATGGAGCATCCACGTGAAGCGGATAAGTAAAAATTTATAGTCACAAAATATTTTTACAGTATTAAGTCTGATTATTTCCAGCCTCACTTTCCAGTTTTAAAATAAATAAAGTGGTGAAATCTATACTTCAGTTAATGAGGTTTTAATTGCATTATTGAACATTAAAAACAAACTCTCTTTGTTTTGATTTTTTTTTACTTAAGTTTAGTAAAGCGTGTACATACCTATATATTTTTAATAATAGTTAATAGTGTGTAGATAATTCTTGCCAAGTTTTATAACGGGATTGGAAGTCGTTTAGGAGCTAGAATAGTTACATTGCCGAAGCGCGGCGGCTGGGTTGTGTCTACCGCGGCATCAGCTAGTGCGAGCTGAGGAAGACTCAAACAAATAGATTGTTTACCTAATGACAAAATTATCACAATAAGACAAGATAGGTATGTTATATATAATAATGTAATTTTTAACAACTATTTAGACTTCATTGTTACTATAGTGCATTTTATCATTATACCATCAGCAGTCGGAATGTAGGCATAATATTTTTCTTAGCGAAGAGACAAATGTGCTTTTTTCAGAAAGTCTATTTTCTATTTCCGAACACAATAATATTAGTTTGCGATACACTTCATTTAAAATATAACAGTATTTAGTTTTATTTGACAAAATGTATTGCGTTGTATTCTGTGACTTTTTTAAGCCAATATAATTTCATTCAATAAAAATTTTTTTTCCGGCATATTAGAGGTACTACACAAAATAGTTTACATATTTGGTTCGCGCATAATTTAAAAAAGGTTCACTACCGCTGTGATGTGATTTCCGCATATGTACAATATGAATACATTTAGAAACATTCAATTGCTCTAATGTAGGCGGCTACTTATAGTTAACTCATAAAAACGTAATCGTATTGTAAATAATTATGAACATATTTCTAAGAGTAAAATAAACACGTTCATGGGTCATAACTTTATATCGTCATACATTATTTTAAAGTATGATATCATGAAGAGTGCGTTTCTAGTGTAGCTACATCGTCTTACACTTATAATATATTGTCATGTACAATTTGTAAGCTAATTTATTGTAATCGCGCACGCAGATACTTATTATTATTAGGTGTGCAATAACAAAAACAGCTATGATCTAAGCCATAATCTCATGTGTTCATTTTAACTGCCTTTGCAAACTACAAATTAATTCAAAGTGTAATACAGTATTAACATATTGCGCTTACTGATTATTAAGGATTAGGTTTTTTATAATACATTTATTGAGATTTTATTTCCGATATTACTTCTCCAGACTGTTTGATGGAAATAAAAACGATGTAAAAAATAGATATTGCCTCAACGAAATACAAAGTAGGGGTGCGTCTCTATAAATGTGTAGTTCTGTTTGTACGTTGAATTTTTTCCAAAATTTACTGATCATGAGTATGACGTTCATTTTTGATTGTTTTTTCAGGTTTAACTCAATACGGGCTTGCCCGATCTTCAAAAATGTTTGACATATACTACTTACTATATAACATAAATATATATTCATAACAAGAATTGTTAATAATACTTTTAGAAATCGAAACTAATTACTCTATAAAAACCGCACTCGGAGCCACGGACAGTTACTAGTCTATATTATATACAAATGGATGTTGACGTATTTGAGCTCAACAAACTCCCATAAGTAGGGTTGCCACCTTTTTTTTGCAGATAAAGTACATTGGTTATTATAAGTAGGAAAAAAAGAACATAGCATTAAAATAAAGTACAATTTATTATTTAATGTTTATTATCATTAAGCATAAATCTATAAAACTTTAAATCTTATTGTTATTGCATTTAAACCGTTTCGCATGAAACAAACAAGAAATTGTGACAATTAATGACAGTGTCATTGTTGACATTTGAGGTTAAGTTGCATTCAAAAATATTTGTTAAAGAAACGAGTGCTTAGGTGATGTGGCGTTAACGAGTGGCAACATCGATTGAGCAATCGATGTATTTCTCTTAACGAAAAAATACATATGAATAAACTTTTCAAAATCGCAAAGAAACCAAATCATGCCAAATAAAGTATTTTCGTGTACTTTATTGTTCACATAAAGTATAGAGTACAATTACCCTAAATAATGTACAATACTTTATTATAAAGTACGGGTGGTAACAAGCTCAGACTATCATCACGAAAGTTTATTCACCAAGAAGGTTTTATGCCATCCATTTTACAATAACTAGTCACTACATGGCGCTAAACTATCTCTCATTACCAATATAATTGTATATTGTAATTTAAGACTGACGAAGTCATTTGTATATATATAAATAAAAACCACATGTTAAAGGTATGTAAGCGCATCACTTCAGAACGACTGCATTAATTTAACAAATCATTTATTGCTGAACTTTTAATTATTGGGACAAGGTTTGTATCAGAGAAATTGTTGGAAAAATCGTACGAAAAAGTGAAATATTTGATTATAAGATATCAATATAAAAACATCGAGTAAGTGAGTGTGACAGAAAGATGACAGATTGATGTTTAGTTGCCATTTTTATTTTATAACGTGGTCGCACAGTACGGGAAAGATTTGGTCCCATTTTATCTGATAGTATACTCGTGTGAAGCCGAGACGGGCAGCTAGTTTATATCAGTTATTAAAACTGTTAAAGCAAAAACTGCATTATCTTAAAAAAAATAAAACACTGTTTACATTATAACAAGATAAAAAATTTGATATTGTTTTAGGATCTCTCTTTGCTCGCCAGCCGGATATAGATATCAACAGGTTCGTATTGACGCACAATTTTTTGGCACGACAACGTAACGCTTCTTTGCATGTCTGCTGATTTATAAACATTTTTTTTATAAAAAAGAAATTCTTTTTATTATATCGAGGATGATGCATGTTTAAAATAAATAAAAACGATGCATATTATTTTAAGTAAATACAGCGGCTAATAATAAAACAATATTGAAGTAATGATGCCTTGGTTGATAAGCATGTTTGGATACACCACGTCGATTAACATAAGATCAATTTTTTGCGTCTGAGTCGGAGTTTTTGCTGAAGGAAATCATCGTGGTGGATCCATAGGATGGTGATAGGGCTTTTTTAAATCCGCCTCGCTAGCTGCCACCCTCATGTTGAAATTCTGTTCGCAAGCACTTGTGGATGTGTTCTGACAGCTTGCATTTTGAGAGCCAGACCTCCTATATGTTTAGCGTCATTTAACATCAATGGAGATTGTGGTCAAACGCTAAAATCTATAAACTATAAAAAAAAAACCTTAAAATCTATCTACAATAATATACACATGACATGTATTATATTCACAGTCAACCGAATCTAAATTAGAATCGTATGTGAAAAAATATAGAACTGTGGATTTTCCGGAGTTTGACATTACCAATACGTCGTGGGCTGTCGTGTTGATTATGACCATACCTCCCTGCGGTAAGAGGCCTATGGCTCTGCGGTGGGTCTCTCACAGGTCGATAATAATGATTCAAAGTACTAACAAATACTAACTACTTACATTAACTTTGTAGTTCCGTTTGTGCATTTAATTTCTGAAGTTTTCTCTTAGTAATCGATTCTCATGTATAGTGCGAGGTATATAAATTAGAAGAGAAGCGAAATCGTATGTTAAAGTTATTCACCGCCAACGCAACATATTCGCGCATCTTATACTGAACACGTTTAGATTCATAAACTCAATATAATCTTCAGGGCGTTCGTTAAAGAGTGAACTCCAATCGCTTGTAGGAGTAATACGCATTAATTATTTTCTTAATTTATCATAGATCTTCAATATAGAGGCCATCTATTTTTTATTATAATATGGGCATAGTCTGTGTGTTCGTTTTTTGTTGATTTGAAAAAAGGAAAAAAAACTTTATTTAATTTTCAACGATCTCGATAAAATGTATATTGAAAATATTCTAAACGAAAACAAAAATTAAGCTTTTAACGTTACCAGTACACCATAAACAGTACTTCTGGGACTATTAAAATATACACATATTTCAATAAAATATAATAATGAATCAAAAATAGCTACTGCATGAAAATCACGTGCAGAGTTGCGAATAGCAAGTGTTATTATAAGACTGTTATTTTATTCGGCTAAAAAAATTGCTGTTGCATTAATACATATTGCATTATTTTATTTCAGAGTAAGGCTTATATCAAGGGACAGATTTGGGAGTAACTCTCCTAATAATTATCATAAACGTCGCTCTATAATAAGCACCAATAAATACAATTCTAATAATGATCATGACAATAATAGCAGCGGGTACACCCAGCTACAGGCACCGATGCCATTTCAGTACGATACCCAGACGATTGCCGAGAAGAAGACGCCAATCAAAATCCACAAACCAAGAGAAAACCCTAAACTTTTCTACCAATCTGATACATATATTAAAGAAGTTGATAGGAAAAACGTAAACCGTGAGGTATCGTCCGTGTATCCGGGAAGAGAAGTTGTAAGGCTTGACGATGAGAATCGCATGGTTCTACCCGTACGACACTATCGACAACAACTGACAGAAAACAATAGAGGTAACTCGATATATATACGCGTTACAATTCTAACTTGTAGTGCTATCAATATATTTATTTGTGGTGAAGGAAAACATCATGAGGACCCTTTTTTCCGAACTACACTGCTGACCTGGCAAGGCCTCTAGAGTTTCACCGGGCTACCGAATACACTGCAATAACAACGTGTAGTAAGGAATCATTTTCCATATTGTATAAAATTGCAATTACATCGAAGTAAATCTAAAAAGAATCTTATAGATCAGTGTTAGAAAGACGGCAATACTCCTAGTAGGCTATTTACAAGCTAGCCGTAAAAACAATATCACTATATTATAATCTTAGACAATCAATTCGTACAGTATTGAGCAAGACCGCTTATTGCATACTAACTTTTGCTTGTAGTTTCCTTCGCGTTGATATAGATTTGGTCTATCACTCAAGGACATTACTTTTTTTCTAGATATGCTATCCCCTTTTCTATACCCTTGACAACGTGCTTGTTATAATTCATAATGATCGATTAAGTAGTCAACCCGTGAACCCGTAACAAACAAATTCACTTCTTTCAATATTAGTTGCGATTACATCTTGTTACAATTTTGCAATAAATATTTAAATAAACTGTTATTATTAATAATAGAAATACTTATAGTTCTAAATATACATTTTGAAATGATTTTAGATCATAATATCTGCATAAAATGCCCTCATGACAGGACTTTAATAGCCAAGATTGGAACTGATCGAGTTATGTTACAATACCCTAGGCTGCAGACATGTTCAGGAAGGATTGCCTCGAGATTTGCACATTTTAAGCATTTATACGGACCGAAATTTGGTAATTTGCTTGAACAAGGTTCCTATGTCATCGTCGGCCAGATCGTACACAGGGATCAAGTAAGTTTGTCTATTTATTAAGAGACAAAGAAAGTACATAATAATTGTTAACCCAAATATTGTTATAGGTTCTTCAGACATGTAAAATGCAAGTGCATGTTTTGATGCAGTTTTGTCATATACCAAAATATCTGCTAAGTCATTGTCATGGTGATCAAAATAACACGTGCAGTTTCACATGTCGCGATCCAAAGAAGAAATTACAAGGACATTCAACACTGACTTGCGGAGATAACATGAAGTGGACATCTAATTTACCTGTCTGTGAAGGTATTTTCTAACATTTTTTGAATTAAATACACAGAACAGTAGTACCAAATGATAATTGTGTATATAAAATCGACGTGTGTGTTATTTTATTCTAGCACTTTTATATTGTTATATTGATGATGCCAGCGATCAAACTTTACAGAATAGTTTTTTTTTTCAGTGCCCACTTGGTGTGAACCCTCATCACCGCCGGAACATGGAAATATAACCTGTACGGGTTCTACTGTACAAAACGGTTTCGCTCTCGCAGAAGGCTCCAAGTGCCATGTAAAGTGCGACAAAGGTTGGAAGTGGCGACTCCGTAATTTTTCTATATGTCGTCGTGGGGTTTGGACTCATAAACTAGAATGTCGAGCAAAACAGTAAAATAAGCTAGTATCACCTAATATATAGCTTTTAAAAAATAGTTTAGAATTATTATACGAATTTACGAGATATAGGTAAATATGTGAAAATTAATTGCTGCAATTAATAAAATAATAATTTCTTGCTAAAACTCAGAAACGACTTGAGCGATCTGATTTTTGTATATTCGCGTTTATTTAAGTGTCGTTTAAAAAGAAATAGAGTAGCGTAATTATTATAATTTTTTTTATTGGTTGTTTACTTATAGGATTCTTTCTATCCCTTCATAGCCTGAAAAGAAGAACTCATTTAGGGTGTTTTTCTGGACATAGAACAAAAATAAAAATAAAACCTAACTTGCAAAATAAACGAGCAATATTGGCAGAGAAAAACAAAGACGTCGATGACCTTAACACGACCATTCTAAATTTTCTTCCAAGACAGTTGTCTTCTTTACATCAGTCGATAAGGGAAACCAGGATGTTGAAGAAAAAAAACTTCAAATCGTACAAGCCGTTTCTGAGTTTAGTAAGTCTATTGAACTTGTTTAAACTTGCGAAAATCAATTTCGTGTTATGTTTATATTATATATATAAATTGTAGATAACGTTCTCTGGATCACCTAATAGGATATAAATAATTAGCTACATATTAAATACCTTAGAGTAGATATTTACGATTATGAGTAATTTTAATATACTTTTAATATATGTTTTACAGAAATGTTTAGTGTGTTTTTTTTCTATCAATTTTATAAGATTTTTATTACGGTATACTTCTTTATATAAGTGAATTAGTGAAATTTAATTAACAAAGTAAATAGTAGTAGACAAACCAAAGAAATTAAATTAATTTCTTGACTAAAGCGTATTGTAATATTATTATAATTAAAAAATATATTAACAAGAAAGTGTACTTTTTTCTGTATACATAGAAAATATACTAATTATTGTATGTATCATTAGAAGAAATCATAAAAGAGAAAAATATAATAAAGGTTCTTTACAAAAAAAAATCTATTGGATTTATTTAAAATACCGTATTGCTAAAGAAATATTGTAAAATTCTAAGGACAACAATATTTAGTCATTGTTCTTTAATTGAAAAACTCCAGAGTTTGGCTAGCTTTAATAGAAAAAAATAAATGTATACATCACAATTGTAAATGAAAATTATTTTAATTTACAATATGCAGTTAATGACGATTGTTGACAATGTTACTTAAGAATTTTTTAAATAATTACAGTTATTATTAATAATATTTTTTTCTCAAATTTTATCCTATAAATTTACATTACCTTTACTTCTTACTATATATCCAAAATAGACTACGGACTATGCTAAAAATTCACTATTCATTTTCGGTGTTTTCATCAACTCCTCAGTTTAAAAAGTCTGAATATTTTACTGTTTCTCTCCTAACACACATTACTTCACCGATAACTGTTAATTTCAGACACAAACTACTAATAGGATAATAATACCCTTTAGCTATAATAGTGATGACTTAGTAATTTATAGAACCTTCATTTAAGGGTGTATCACAGTCTAAACCTAGAGAGTCAAATTTAAGGTATTTTTTAAAACGCTGTAAATTATCAGTTGTTTATTTATGTACAAAGGATACAACATAAAAAGATAGCAAAAAAATTTCAAAAACGTACAGGCCCGCAAAGTGGTGTCCTCTATGATCGGATAAAAAAGATTGGCTATTATATAATATATATTTTTTAATAATGATATAAAAATAATATAAATATAATAATAATATAAAAATTAGTAACTTTTTCAACTATAGGATTTTTTTTAAATAGTAGAATACCTAGAAAATCATTAATCTGTGAATCGAATGATTTTAATTTTATTTATGGCAACTAATCTTCCAGATTATTACTGTGGTTGTCAAGTTGGTAATAATGTTATAGTGTTTTGTGATCATTTCAGTGTTCTAATATGATGGTGGCCACTCAGAATTCATGCGCCTTGGTGTTATTTCCATCCACTTCATTTGTGCACTATAACTGAACCATATTATATACGTAAAATACCACCAATATCACAAAATACAGAGTAAAATAACACAAAATTATGAATAAAATATATTACCCACATGACAGACTACGAAAATCCCACTAAAAACTCGTGAAACAAATTATCCGCGTCTTTTTATTTATCGTTAGAAAAAATAAATCAAAATACGATTTGTTAGAGGCTCTGGTTCTTATGACAATAATGACGATATTTATTCATTATATAATTATAATTAATATCTATTTGATTATTCTTGTTTGGCTAATAAACCATAATTTTTATTAAATAAACTATTTTTTTTAAATTACTAACTGATATCCACGGCTTTGCATGGACCTTTTCAATTCTAATTAAAAAAAAAATTGTAAGTAGATCTAGAATTACAGAAATACTCTTTCAAATAGATTTGCAGGTACGGCAAGCACTCCACCTTATTGTAAGTTAACTGTACTATACAAATAATGTTCACGTAAGTGTAAAAAATAATATAACAAAGGTCTCTAGCCAGATGAACGGCATTGTAACTCATAAAATAGGAAGAAATAAACTTTGAGTTTTATATATATATATATATCTAATAGATATGTAAATACTAACAGTGTGCGGGATGAGATTTACCATCGCCAACATATTTATAACTTTAACCCACTCTATAACCCCTTCAGTGCTCATTTACACTATATAAGAAATTCTTAATGAAAATTTCAAGCTTTATTATTATATCTATTTATATATATCTATTATAAAACATAAATTTAGTTATAAATGCGTACCTTATTATACATATAACATTGAGGCCAATTAAGGATAACTAAATAAGGATAGGTAAAAGCTAAAAATAAAATATATATTACTGTCTATAATTTAAGCTATTGTAGCGACACACATAACCACATACATCGTGGATGTGTGTACTACAATAATTTACATAGAAAAGCAAAAGCGATACTCTAAAACAGCAACAACAAATAGATTAAGAGCACGGATTATAGCCCAGGTGTCGGCCACATGATACCTGGGTGTAATTATAATCCGCCGACAAAACCCATTTATGACGCGGCGCATTATTATTGTTTTGTTTTATTTTGAACTTATTTATATTTGTAGTTTTACTTTTATTTTATTACTCATTTATATTGTACACCCCGTATTGTTACAATTGCTTTATTGCTCCGACATCGTGTTATTCCCAGTATCTATTACTCGAATACTATTTGTGTTTTGCCGACTTTAATCCTGTACACGTGTTCTGTGTCCTTTAAATATACTTGCTCAGCTCAATAAAGGAGATTCGTAATCCAGCTGCCAAAGCGATTACTAGTCAACACAATCGGAGTCAGATCTTTCATTTTCCTCCGCAAACCTTCTGATAATAGCAAAGTGGTATCCACACTACCACTTCCGCTAAAGTGGTGACCCCGCAAGAACACATAACGAGGTGCTGAAGCACACCCGCAAGAATACGTTCAAGAAAACATCTGAGCTTTCCATGCACATATACTTATTAACTCAAGAAGAGTTCCTGAGCAACACAAGCAACGAAACCCTTCTTGAAGAATAATAACAAAGGAATCACATATCGCAAACATGACGACCGAAGCAGCCCAAATCACAGAAGACACACACAAACTACACTACGAAGAACTCTCTATGGCACTCTCCATGCGCATTCCGCCATTCTGGCGTGACAAACCACAACTCTGGTTTTTCTCGTTCGAGGCAGCAACCAGCGAACTCGGAGGAGACGAAGCTCGACTTGCACAAAAGTTAATAACACAACTTGGAACACAAGAGATTGAACAAATCGAAGACTTACTCCACAACAAACCCAACACAAATCAATACACTATTCTCAAAAATCGACTCATTGCTACTTACGAAGAATCTGACAGTCGTCGACTTCACAAGCTCCTGACAGAAACAAAACTCGGCAACCAACGGCCATCCCACTTACTTCGCCGAATGCAAACACTAGCACGAAATCTGTTTCCGGATTCAACGCTCAAACTCATGTGGGTGAGTCATTTGCCAAACTACATACGTTCCATTTTCGCTGCTATCAACTCGGACAAACAGCTAGATGAACTCGCAGTGCTAGCTGATAAAATTCTTGAGCAAACACAAGGAGTATCTACGTTCAACGAGCCACCAGCGATAGCTGCTGTATCAACTAACCATACAACGTGCGGATCCAACTGCATACACCTTTCGCAACGTATAAACGAGTCAGCCCAAGAGATCTCAGAACACAAAGAGAGATCAGATGTGTATAATCATCGTCGCATAAGTTCATATTCAAACCAACGAATACCCTACAATAAACCGTCAAATGGTTATTGTTACTATCACCGTCGTTTTGGCATAAACGCACGTAACTGCACATCACCGTGCATTTATAAAAAACAAATTAACCGCAACAATACACCTGTATCATCACCGCCACAAGATCAGACACACGCTGTCAGCAGTGCAAAATACAGCGCCATACAACTAGCCAACCTGCAAGCTTTCCACCAGCTGATCGTTTTCAACATCTGCACGTCGACATCGTAGGACCGCTACCTACATCTCCACAAGGACATCGATACCTCGTCACCATGATCGACAGACTGACGAGATGGCCCGAAGCTGTACCTACAGATGACATTACTGCTGAAACCATAGCGAAAATCGTCTACGAACATTGGATTACTCGTTTCGGCTGTCCAACTACGCTAACGAGTGACCAAGGCCGACAGTTCGAGAGCCAACTTTTCACTCAGTTGACACACATACTCGGAATTATCAAAACCCGAACGACACCGTACCATCCGCAATCAAACGGTATTGTCGAACGCTGGCATCGCACTCTAAAATCAGCCTTAAAGGCTCGTCTTTCACACAACACTACGTGGATCGACGAACTACCGACAGTGCTGTTGGGCTTACGCGCCGCCTCACGCACCGATACAGGTGTAAGTGCCGCCGAACTCACATATGGTCTCAATTTACGACTGCCCAGCGACTTTTTCCAAGAAGCAACGTCTCCGCCTAATGATATTGATCATAACTACGTCACAAAGTTACGGGAAAACATTAATAAGATGAAACCGTCAACATCAACTACGTCTCACAGGAACAACCGTTCAATATTCGTTCATAAGGATTTACACACTTGCGACCATGTTTTCATCCGTACAGACTCCGTGAAGAAGCCTCTGCAACCACCATACGAAGGCCCATTCAAGATCATCAAGCGATATGACAAATCCTTCATTGTTCAACTTCAGGACCGCCAAGCCAATATCTCTATCGATCGTCTTAAGCCTGCATATATGATAACCGATACCGCCGAGCCCAATTCATCTTCCAACGATACGTCACGTCCGGATAACAACCAAACCGTACCAGTCCCTACAATTCGCCAGACGCAACCCATACCGATCAGCCGATCGGGGCGTGCCATTCGTCCACCAGTACGCTTCGCTTAAGGGGGAGCACTGTAGCGACACACATAACCACATACATCGTGGATGTGTGTACTACAATAATTTACATAGAAAAGCAAAAGCGATACTCTAAAACAGCAACAACAAATAGATTAAGAGCACGGATTATAGCCCAGGTGTCGGCCACATGATACCTGGGTGTAATTATAATCCGCCGACAAAACCCATTTATGACGCGGCGCATTATTATTGTTTTGTTTTATTTTGAACTTATTTATATTTGTAGTTTTACTTTTATTTTATTACTCATTTATATTGTACACCCCGTATTGTTACAATTGCTTTATTGCTCCGACATCGTGTTATTCCCAGTATCTATTACTCGAATACTATTTGTGTTTTGCCGACTTTAATCCTGTACACGTGTTCTGTGTCCTTTAAATATACTTGCTCAGCTCAATAAAGGCCCCCAAGGATCTATTCTTGCACCATCCCTGTTTAACTTGTACATTAGCGACCTACCACGATCTCCGGGAGTCGAAGTAGGTTGTTATGCCGATGATACAGTGATATTTGCTTCAGGCAGGCAGAGAGTGCATCTCAGAGCACGCATCCAACGTGCTGTTTGTAATCTCGGCGAATGGTATCGAAGATGGCGTATAGAAGTTAATCCAGATAAGAGCTCCGCAATACTTTTTGATTCCTCTAATAAACAGAACACATTAAAACCTCTCAGGCTATTTGATACTGACATCCCTTGGGCTACCGAGGTTAAATATCTCGGTGTCACATTAGACAACAAACTTACCTTTAAAACTCACATCCAGAGAGTGCGGAACAAGGCTGCTATGGTCTTGAGCCGATTACATATGCTATTATGCTCACAGAGCAAAATGTCACTCAGACATAAGCTCACTCTCTATAAGACGTGTGTCCGCCCTATTCTTACGTATAGTTGCCCCGTGTTTGCACATACATCGAAAGATAATTTTGAAAAGTTGCAGGTCATACAAAATCGCTTCTTACGAAAATGTGTTGGCGCTCCCTACTATGTTCGGAACGACGATCTTCATAAGGATTTGGATATTACTTCGATTCAAGCGTACATCAAGTCCGTCACAGCTAATTATTTCGACAAGGCCACAAATCATCCCAACCCGTTAGTGGTATCTGCTGCAAACTACACCCCCAAGCCCGCCGCAAAGTATCCTAAAAGACGACCGCGACACATTTTCAGCGATCCCCCGGATGACATAACGGCTGCGAATGATCTGCATACCGACGACTCTTTAAATAGAGCGTGCTCGCGCCCACGCCCCCGAAACCACCGATCACGCCGACACGGTCGGGCGGTCAACTTCGCTCCCGCACACCCGCCACGTCCTCCTTCGGCAGCAGCTTAAGCCTAGGTTCGATCCCTCGGACGGGAGCCCTCGAGCATGCTGCTAGCGCGATACAGTGACACCACATTCACTAGCTCCTTGCACACACGACACTGCACTCCACACACGTGCACATTCACACGGTACGTACACTGGTTCTGTAAGGGACCGTTTTACCTTTTTGGCTAGTTAAACTTAGCCAAAAATATCAGGCAATATATGCATGTGCGCTTTAGTGTGACACATATGAAGGTATGCATATGTGTCTCACTAAAGTGTACATGTATGGCATATAGATATTTTATTTTATGTAGATATTTTAGTTCGATTCACGTTTATCCCAAGGCAACTGCCCAAGCCGAGGTTCGGCCATTCTGGCACCCTTGAGCTTGTTGCCTCTCGGCTGAGTGCCCTAAGCGCTCGCCCTAAAAGCCTGGTGAAGCTGTGAAGGCCCATTAGGCCGACAGCATTTAGTCAGTTCGAAAAAAAAAAAAAAAAAAAAAAAAAAAAAATCAATAAAGGAGATTCGTAATCCAGCTGCCAAAGCGATTACTAGTCAACACAATCGGAGTCAGATCTTTCATTTTCCTCCGCAAACCTTCTGATAATAGCAAAGTGGTATCCACACTACCACTTCCGCTAAACTATCTACCAGTCAAAAACTTATCAAAACCGATACAACTTTTTTGAGATTACCCGGACAAATAGAAAGACAAAAATTAAAAAAACTGTTTTTTTTTTTTGTACCGAATGACTTATATACTTCATATCGATTCCATAAAAAGTTGTTATTTGGCATAACATGCTTACACATCACTTTTATTATATGTATATATATATATCTATATATTGTTCTTGATTCTCAAGAGGTAATTATTTACAATTTCTTTTTATACAAAATGGACAGACATCTCCTGTGTTGACGACGCGATGGGACGGTACGGATAAGTTTGGAGTATAACAAGCACCGTATTGTGCCATACGCAAACCAAAACATATGATTCACGTACATTTTATAAAATTAGTTTCGTTTTAAGGTATAAAGATATACGAGTAAAAATAAATTAGGTTAGGTAAGAGAGACGGTTGTGAGTGGACGTATCCGTTCGCGCTGTCGGTGATGTCCGGACCGATTTTCCTACTACGGTTGCTTGTAGTGTCGTGAATACTTGTGTTCATAGTACTTCGAGTGATATTAGTTAGAATACGATTTTTCGGAAACCGTACTTTTCAGTACGACTATTCAAACCGCACTTCTCAGTGCGAAGAGTGTAAATTTGGTAAAATAAATCACGTGTTAGATTCGTTCGTGAGTTGAATGTGTCGTGTTAATCATTTCTGTGTGTGTCTCTTTTATCTATCGAGCTCGGATAGCTCGTTACAATCACTTTGGCGCACCCCCCTGCCTCTCAGGTAGGGAGGCTCGAACATCGAAATACTACCAGAATGGCCGCTCTGAAAATTTCTCCCGAGCATGAGCTCACTAGGTTGCGACGTTTTGTCGGAAGTCGAGACCCGCAGCTATTAAAAGCGTATTGGATATACGTTTCCCAAAACGAGTGCTCAAGCGACAAACAGTCATCTCAACCATCACTGAGTGCTACCAATGGAAATGCTGCAACATCTCGCGCGCGCCCAGCTGAAAGGAGTGACACCATGACCTCTAGCTCTCATTTGACCGAAACTCCTGTGACCCGTGAGCGCTCCCGCTCAAAAATACGCACAGAGAACGTGCGCTCACCTTCAAAACAATCGCCTGAGGCCAACTCAACCGCCGTTGCAGTTCACACGTCGAATTCATTCGCAATACTAGACACGGAAACCGCACCGTGTAACGCCGTAGAAGCACTAATGCCCGATTTCGCCCGCACCCCCGCTCCAATAATTCTTAGTTCGAGCTCCGACTCTGGCTCGGACATGGAGCTTGACATCGCCGCTGCCTCCTCGAACCATGACGGATTTAAGTGTTACCCGCGTTCAAAAACGGAAAAAACACACCACCCCTTCCTCTTCCGACACCGAAACTGTAGAGGAACCCGTGCAACCGAAAAAGGCTGCCATCATAGGTGACACCTACACGTCACGTTCCTCTGCTGTAGACTCCACCTCTACTTCCGCCTCAGCCCACGCCCAAGTCGTAGGCTCCGCGGCAACGGCTAAAAAGCCCCGCACTCCACCGCCTGTCACAATCCAAGACAAATCATCTTGGGTCTCTATCTCCTGTCAACTAAATCAGAAGGGGATCAGATACACTTCGGCACTGAATACCCCCGCGGGTATCCAAGTTAAGGTTCCCTCCACCGATGATCACCGCAAACTTACCTCTTTCCTCAGGCAGCATAAGTATGCTTACTTCACCTACGCACTAGAGGAGGAACGACTTCTCCGCGTAGTTCTTCGCCGCGTCCCGGCCGAAGTTTCAACCGATGACGTGGCGATGTCGTTGAAGTCACAAGACTTTCCGGTCCGGGAGGTTCACCGAATGTACCATCCCCGCACCAAAGTCCCCTTCAGTCTAGTTTTGGTTATTCTTGACCGAACTAAAGAAGGAAAAGCCATTTTTAATCTTTCTTCCGTATGCGGTCTTACAGGTGTGACCGTCGAGGCTCCGAACAAAACCTACGCACCCTCGCAGTGTCACAACTGCCAGGCGTATGGTCACTCAGCAAGAAATTGCCATCTCCGCCCTAGGTGCGTGAAGTGCCTCGAGGACCACTCTACCAAGGAGTGCACACGTACCCCAGCTTCTGCCGAACCTCCCAGCTGCGTGCTGTGTGGTCAAGCGGGTCACCCTGCGAATTATCGCGGGTGTTCTCGTGCGCCTCGCACAAAGCGGCCACGACAGCCGAGACAGGCTAACCAGGTTAGGGTACCTGCTACTGCCACTCATCCTCAACTCTCACCTCTAATGTCCTTAGAGGCTTTTCCCGCTCTACCAAGTAATTTCAGGACTTCGGCAACACCCGCATCCGCATCAAAAGCCCCACAACAGTCTGTGACGGCTCCCTCGGCCCCTTGGGCTCCCATGCCCCAGTCACCGAAGGCTACACAGATAACCCCGGTCTCTTCTTTTTCCATCACCGGTATCGAGTGGGTGGGCCAGCTTCTCCTCGTGCATGACGTACAGGAGATCATTGCTTTCAACGCGATGATAAACAGTAATAAGGACCTCGGTCTCCTAAATGCAATCTCGCAGTTTCCTGACGTTGCGACTACCATCCAACGCCTCGCCCGTGCTTCCCACAAGTAAGTTCCTTTTACAATGGATAGAATAAAACCACGTAGTATTTGTCTTTCCTTTTTTAATGCTCGAAGCCTTAAACCCCAGCGCGATCAAGTAGCTGCCTTTCTACGTGAACATCAAATAGATGTGCTTCTAGTTCAAGAAACACTTCTAAAGCCCGGTAATCGTAATCCCGCGATTGCGAATTACAATATAGTTAGAAACGATCGCATAACTCGAGGCGGTGGCACCCTCATTTACTATAAACGATCGCTATATTGCATGCCAATGGACCCTCCTCTTGATCTTTTACATATGGAAGTGTCAGTATGTAGAATAGGTATGACGGGTCATCCACCTGTCACAATAGTTTCCGCGTACCTCCGCCCGAGCAAAAGAATACTTAGATCTGACCTCGAGGCTCTGTTTTCGCTCGGCGATTCCGTTATAATAGCGGGCGACCTCAACTGCGGGAACGTCATCTGGAACAGTTCGAGTACCTCTCGCAATGGAGAGTTGCTTGAGGATCTAGTAGACGAGCTTGAATTTGACGTCGTAGCTCCTCTTGAACCTACTCATTATCAGGATCACTGTCGACCGACAGTGTTAGACGTAGCTCTCCTAAAGAATGTCTCGCTTTCGATACGACACGTTCAAGTTATACACGAGCTTGACTCTGATCACCGTCCAGTTATAATACAGTTAGGTCATTTGGATGACACCAGCCCTCCTTTCGTCAGAGTGCCTGACTACGCGAAGCTCAATAGGTACCTTAGTGATAACCCCTCCTCGTCCAGTCTTGATAAGATCCCGGACATGCTAGTGTCCAAAGCTGATGCCGACCTGGCTATCGATTCCCTGGTCGACCACCTTCAGACTGCCATCAGGGTGACCTCAAGAGAGGTACAAACGGCGAACGACCGCCGTTTTATACTTCCTGATGACGTGAGAGCTTTGATCACGGAAAAGAACGCCACGACGCGAGCTCACGACACCTATGCATCCGAAGAAAATCGTGCCCGCTTACGCACGTTGCGGAAAGCGGTGAAGGCCCGCATTTCCGAGATCCGTGGCGAAAGATGGGATAGGCTCTTAGAAGACATCAAACCGTCTCATCTGGCGTACTGGAAGCTAGCACGATCCCTAAAAGCGGACAACACCACTTCGATGCCTCCCCTCGATAGAGGTCCAGGTATGTCACCTGCATTCGATAGTATAGACAAAGCGGAATGCCTAGCAGCAAGCTTAGAAAAACAATGTTCTCCAAACACAGTGAACACTGACCCAGTCCATATCCGATCGATTGAAACCTCGGTGGAGAATGCAATCCTGTTTCCCTCCACGGATACTCTAACCCCGGTAACCCGGGAGGAAGTCTGTGCCGCTATAAAACTTCTGAAGCCCAGGAAATCTCCTGGTCCTGATGGTATCAAGAATGAAGTTCTCAAACTACTTCCCGATCATCTCATAGCCCTCTTGGTCTGCATCTTCAATGCGGCCATGGCCCAGGGTTATTTTCCAGCCGTCTGGAAAAAGGCTATAGTGATAGGTATTCACAAACCTGGTAAAAAAGCCACACTTCCTGATAGTTACCGCCCGATTAGTCTTCTCGACACACTCGGTAAACTCTATGAGCGGCTCCTTCTGAACCGTCTCCAGACCACTATGTCCGTTTTAGATCTGCTACCACATGAACAGTTCGGCTTTCGAGCTGGACACTCTTGTACACAACAAGTGCACCGCCTCACGGAGCACATCCTGCATAACTTTACTGAACCTAGAATATCATATCGTACTCTCGCGATCTTTTTCGATGTAGCTAAAGCTTTCGATAAGGTGTGGCACGCCGGACTCGTTTATAAGCTTCTTCAGTTTCGAATCCCCGATAGATTAGTTCATATCATTCGCGACTACCTCTCGAACAGAACTTTCCGCTTCAGAGTGGAAGGTGAACTCTCCCGACCACACCCAATACACTCAGGTGTTCCCCAAGGATCTATTCTTGCACCATCCCTGTTTAACTTGTACATTAGCGACCTACCACGATCTCCGGGAGTCGAAGTAGGTTGTTATGCCGATGATACAGTGATTTTTGCTTCAGGCAGGCAGAGAGTGCATCTCAGAGCACGCATCCAACGTGCTGTTTGTAATCTCGGCGAATGGTATCGAAGATGGCGTATAGAAGTTAATCCAGATAAGAGCTCTGCAATACTTTTTGATTCCTCTAATAAACAGAACACATTAAAACCTCTCAGGCTATTCGATACTGACATCCCTTGGGCTACCGAGGTTAAATATCTCGGTGTCACATTAGACAACAAACTTACCTTTAAAACTCACATCCAGAGAGTGCGGAACAAGGCTGCTATGGTCTTGAGCCGATTACATATGCTATTATGCTCACAGAGCAAAATGTCACTCAGACATAAGCTCACTCTCTATAAGACGTGTGTCCGCCCTATTCTTACGTATAGTTGCCCCGTGTTTGCACATACATCGAAAGATAATTTTGAAAAGTTGCAGGTCATACAAAATCGCTTCTTACGAAAATGTGTTGGCGCCCCCTACTATGTTCGGAACGACGATCTTCATAAGGATTTGGATATTACTTCGATTCAAGCGTACATCAAGTCCGTCACAGCTAATTATTTCGACAAGGCCACAAATCATCCCAACCCGTTAGTGGTATCTGCTGCAAACTACACCCCCAAGCCCGCCGCAAAGTATCCTAAAAGACGACCGCGACACATTTTCAGCGATCCTCCGGATGACATAACGGCTGCGAATGATCTGCACACCGACGACTCTTTAAATAGAGCGTGCTCGCGCCCACGCCCCCGAAACCACCGATCACGCCGACACGGTCGGGCGGTCAACTTCGCTCCCGCACACCCGCCACGTCCTCCTTCGGCAGCAGCTTAAGCCTAGGTTCGATCCCTCGGACGGGAGCCCTCGAGCATGCTGCTAGCGCGATACAGTGACACCACATTCACTAGCTCCTTGCACACACGACACTGCACTCCACACACGTGCACATTCACACGGTACGTACACTGGTTCTGTAAGGGACCGTTTTACCTTTTTGGCTAGTTAAACTTAGCCAAAAATATCAGGCACTATATGCATGTGCGCTTTAGTGTGACACATATGAAGGTATGCATATGGGTCTCACTAAAGTGTACAAGTATGGCATATAGATATATTTTTTTATTTTATGTAGATATTTTAGTTCGATTCACGTTTATCCCAAGGCAACTGCCCAAGCCGAGGTTCGGCCATTCTGGCACCCTTGAGCTTGTTGCCTCTCGGCTGAGTGCCCTAAGCGCTCGCCCTAAAAGTCTGGTGAAGCTGTGAAGGCCCATTAGGCCGACAGCGTTTAGTCAGTTCGAAAAAAAAAAAAAAAAAATTAGGTAAGTCTCAATGCGCTATGCACTGCAGTTATTCCTCTTCTGCTACGAGATATTTTAGGCAAACAAGTTATTTTAGGTATTTATTACACTAACTCATAGACTACGAAGCATAGCAAGGAGCATATAACAATAATATAAATTTGCCATTTATTTGTACATATTTATTTTATAATAATACACAAATGCTTTAAGAAAAACATTAATGAGTTTATGTAACTATATCATTCGGTGCTTTCACGCTTGTTTCCGAACGTATGAAATTTAAAATTGGAAGGAAGTTTTGACGTTTGTGGCCGTTATTATTTTGTAAGTTTTGAGAATTTGTTGAACTATCGAGTGTTATTGAAATACGCAATTTCAATTTGTTTATAAGTATTTGTTATCTTACAATGAAAAACTTGCTTGAGTAACGAAGGTTTTATAGAAAATTATTATTAAAAATGGGTAGTAACACTAGTAAATCGAATAGTGAGACAGCGTTTGCAACAAAAAACAATGTGAATATCTGTAGTAATCCAGATCCTCGCTCACCAACCCCCGAGATTACACGGACACCGTTACAGGTTTGTAGAAACACATTGTTATAGAAATATCAATATATTATTAATGTGTACAATATATTTTTACCGTAGAAGCATAAAATAAATTCTTTAAAAACAACTATTTTACTAACAATATTTAATGTTATATTTTTATAGTATAGAATAGTCATTGTTATTTTCTAAACATTAAACATTTATTATGAATAGCTAATCAATAAAAGTGTAGTTTGCTCTTGTATTACTTTTAAAAGCAAATTATCATAATCACAGTTTCTATGTCATTATTTTTGGATTTATATCTACAAATTATGAGTTAAAGTTAATTAAAATTCATAATTATTGTTACAGGACAAAACAGGGAGCAAACATAACATAACAAAAAATGTAGACTTGAGAAAAACATTTGAAAGTGCAAATGACAATGAAAAACTCATACATAATAATCCAATTCTTTCAGCTGTTATTAATAATCATCTACAATCTTATGACCCTCGTTCACCGACGCAGGACTTTGAACGCACTCCAATCATCATTGCATCAAAAATAGATGAATTAACACATGATGATAAAATTGTAATGAGACTTCAGAGTGAGAATTGTGCAAGCCCTGTTTTGACTAATAGTAATGAAGACTTGGATAACACAGTGGAAATCAAGATGACCAAGTCTAAACTTATTTTGCCTTTAAATTTATGTAATGAATTTTTTGATATGGCTCTTAATGACACAATCAAAGATAGTGAAGAGCCATTGTGTTCTTCAACTGCATCTACAAAGAATATAGAAGACAACATATCTAATATCATTCCTCAAGAATGTAACCCGCCAACCCAGTTGTTAGAAACAAACTTTGATTATACTGAGGACAATAATGAGAAATTTGAGGATAGTGAAGAAAATATTCATGAATCTCATTGTCTAGAAGAAACTGACAATGACATTAAACATATTCCTGTTTTTAAAATATTAGAACAAGACCCTCGATCACCATCTGTTGGGATTGAAAGGACTCCTATAGTTGTTCCTAAGATTGAAATTGACACTAGTTGTGAGAATGTTGAAGATATGTCAGATGATATATTAATTAAGGTTTTGCAAAACAAAAATGCTGAACTCCGTCAAACCGTCACCAAATGCCTCGATAAAAATGAAGAAGGATTACTCATTTATGAAGATGAATGTGTTGATTTAAATGATACACCTAAGAAATGTAAATCAACAAATAACAATGGCTCCAGGACCCCATTATCTTGTATGAAGAATAAAGCTGATGCAGGACACACAAGATCAAAATCTGCAAACATGTTGTACAATCCTAAAATTCAGAAGATTGTGCCATCAAAAGTACCGAAAAGAATGTCGCATATTCCAAGACTTAAGTCACTGTCAAAACAATCCAATTTATTGCAGACTGGAAGTAGTATTTCCTTAAAAGCTCTAACAAAAAATTCATCCATTGTTGGTGATTGTGAAAATACACCGCCTCAGTCACAATGTGATTTATGGGACAAAAACAATAGTATTGTCCTATAAAGTATTTTGATCATGTTTGCAGCAAAAGCTTACTGCTGCAATTTCTTAATAGACTTTCATATTAGACTTATTGCGATTACTGTTTTTCAGTGTATTCATATCATACTGTATTGGTATAAATTTCAATAAAACCATAATTTATAATGTACTTGATTCTGATTAAACAATTACTGTTGTTTTATTCATACATGTTGCATTTCAATAGCTATGTTGAGAACACTGAGCAATATAATACATTTAATTATTTATACTTAATTCAAGACAAAATAAATAAAACTTGTGTATGTTGTCAACGATAACTAAATTGTATACATTTGTCATATTAGGGTACACTTTGTCAACAAACATATATAAAAGATACAGACCTGCCTTTGTGCTGCATCACGAAAAACTACTGGATAGATTGTGATTGTTTTTTTTTTTAGTTTTACTTTACACTTGGCCCTTTTCTAGTAAAACGATTGTCATAATAGTTTCAAGTCATATAAAGTTATGATTTTAGGCACTACGAGTCAAGTACAGTGCATATTTGTCCTAGAGAAGTATGGTGCTTTTATTTCTTCTCTGTTTATAAAATATTTCAAGACAATAAACGACGCCATGAAGTCGCGGGTATCAGCTAGTAACACATTGTGTACAACGAAGATCAGATTGTTCCAACAATTTCGCTTATTAGTTAGTGTAGGTATAATAGATAGTTTATCGTACTTGTCTAGTTGGTTACTTACTACCTTCATCCCATACTAAAAACTTAACGTCGACTATTATCGGAATTATTCTGGTTGTGTAGCACTTTAGAGCTAGGTCGATCCCCTTGGCTTAAACTTCTTTCAGGAGAGGGTTATTTAATTGCAAGCGAATATTAAGAAATCACTATAATTACATAAATAAGTAAAATTTGTATCATAAATAGTTTCGCCGAATTAAATGTACTTATCACTACATCGTACTAACATAACTTCTACTCAAAAGTAAGCCGGATAATATAAAAAAAGGTTCGTACGTTCACATTTAACTATTACTTTAACTACAAAACTGAAAGTAGGTAACTAAGAGACTGAGTAGCTAATGAGAGAAGATTGTCTAATTTATCATCACGTTACCTTGATTGAATGGCTTGCTATGAATTCAGCGAAAACATGCGCAAGTGTAGTAGATATAAATCTTCAAATTTAATAAAAAAATAAAATGTCGGACTGTCATACCCTGTTGACCCTGTGTCCTCTACAGATTCATTGGACTACAATTTAATAAAAACAAAATCTATTTTAATACATTTATTACACACAATAAATACATAAATAAGCATTATAATTCTCTTAAGACTTTTAAAAGTAAATGTAAACAGCAATCAATAGAATATAATATTATGCAATTCAGAAACATTACGCTTAGAGCGTTATCGTTTCTTGGAATGGTTTTGAAATTATATAGTACCGAAATGGGGCGCAGATGAATTGATTATAAATACAAGCCCTTAAAACTAAAAGTTAGTAGTAAGTAGCTATATTGTGAAATGTTTTCCACTTCGAACTTCTTAATTCCTCATAGTCCCCGAAGCACTAGAAGGGAATAATATAATGTCATTATAATCATAAATGCGATTACAAAATTATATAGTAAGCAGTGCTACAACAATAGTATTCAATTACCCATTTTATTTCCATATGGCATAAAACAATACTTTTAGTAACATTAGAACAGTGATTTAAGATAATAAATGTATGGCTGTCTTGGAGCACACATAATGAACTCGGACACCATAGTAAGAATAAATAACTAAATATTTTCTTATTAGTATTGTATATTGAAAAGAAATCACACAGACACATACCTAATATTGAACTAAATACACTTTCTATAATATTATGGATATGACAATACTAACAAAAAACCTAACCTGGCTGTGAACTGGTTCAATTTATGTTACATTATGTTCTCTATAAATCTATAAATTTGAACTATACTCTTATACATGACTACATAATCTTAAACTTAATATGTTAAATGTACTGGTGACTATTTTTTTTTCATATTAGTACTATTTAACATTAATTGAATTAGCGATTATAATATTTTATGAAAGTTTATATTGGAGTCCATTATTTTATAATATGAATTATGATATAATTCATTTCATGTAAGACTATTACAGATACCGTAATTATGATATTTAATTAAACGTAATTATTATGCTATTTTATAATTCAAGATAATTATGAAGAATTTTCAAAGATAACTTATAAGAAAATGAGAGGGAACTTATGCAGTATGTAAAATAGAAGTGGGCATGTTATTGATAATCGGAACCATTGAAGAACTTAACATAACAGTAATTATTTCGAATTATAAAAGTAGATATATTTTGGCACTACGAGACTCTCATTACACTGGTTGTTATTAAATGAATAACAAAAAATAATATATAGTAAGGATTCAGACATTATTTTTATGAATTTTATTGCTTAGGTCTAAATCTCTAAACGACGAAAAGCACAATACACTTTTCTTTAAGACTACATGTTTAATCAATTTAAATCTAATTATAAAAAACAAATGCAGCTTGTATAATAAAATTACGTCTACTGTACAGAGCGGTACTTAAGAATTTTTGGGGTGTGTTTTATATGATATCCAAGTTGAAGAATTTTGACAAATTTCAAAGTTGAAAGCCTAGAAAAATTTAACCATAGCTTGGTTTTAAAAAAACCTATAAAAAGTTTTTACATTATATATAACTTCTGGTATACATAGAAAACATGTAATTTATATGAATTAAGAAATTGATAAAATTGGTAAATAAATAAGAGAATAGCATTAACTAAATTAAATTAAATTTTAATAATCAAAATGTTGAGGTCAATAATTTCAAGTATAATTTGTTAAATATCTGGAAGCAGCTTTCATCTTCATACTTATAACAACAACATATATTAAATACAACTACTAAAATATCGTTAATTGAAAATTAGAAAAATATCTGGGAATGTTTTATGTATTTCTATAAAAGCAACGGTAACATAAAATGATCCTTATTATTTACTTTAACAACTTCCAATCCACATAAATAGTAATATTAATATAGAAAAAGCAGATGTTCAAGACATATTATTATGACATTCTATATTATAACACTTATATATAAGAGGTAGTTTATCCTGTTTTCCATAAATGTAGAAATCTTATAATATACATTAGCTTGGGGCGATAGCTTTGATCAAATTATAAATATATACATGTATAAACCTGTCCATATTGAACAGGATCTTATAGTAAACGTTTGTGATTTTATCATAAACATATCATTATATACATTAGGGTGGTAAAAAAACTTTCTTTTTCTTTAAATTATTATGAGAATATTGTTGAGGATGACTTAACATAAATTCTGTTAAAATTTGGAACTCCTACTATTAACTAACTTTAGAGTTTTATAACTTATTAATAATCTCATAGTAACATAAATGAAAAAAATAAGCATATTTTTTACTCACCCCAATTTACTGGTTATAAAAGTGGAACACAAATAGACACGACATATAAAGCTATTATTTATATAAAATATTGGTATTATCAGCACTACAAACACACATCTAACACCGATTTCACTACGGCAAGATAAAAGGTAGATTGCACTCATGCATCATGCGAATTATTTCACTCTTCGGATTCCATAGTTTCTGCCATGGTATCTGTGAATAACGTTAGTAAAATCATTTATATCAAACACACTTTGTAATAATTACATTATTGTAATATATAACTAATTAGCTAATTATATATAATATAGCCTTTTTGTGTCCAAATACATATGTTTTAAAAGTATGCTGACAAATCACAACAAAAACCATGTCCACCACAGTCAAATCTCAACCAAGTTTTTTAAGATGTTTACGAAAATATTGTTTGATTATAACTATTTTAATAGGAAGACAACAAAAAGACTACAACAGATCTAGTTAAAAACACAGTACAACACAAAAATAATTGACAATCCAGTGTTAGTCGTAACTGGCATATTGCAGTGATCAATATTCTTGGCCCAATGTTATAGAAAAAGGCGAGGAAATATCTTTCAATTTCTGCTTAATTAATCCCAGACATTGTAATTAAAATTTAATTCAGTCTTTGTGTATTAGTCAAAATAACTTTAAATAAATTCAGATAATTTATACCGTGTAAAGAATGTTAATGTTAGTTAAATCTAATAAGTAAAAATAATTATATTAATAAGGAATTATCACATTGTTATAAAAAACACAAGGACGAGCACAGAGGTACAAATAGTTCGCGGAACGAAAAGGAGTGTTAAATTAAATATATTACTTTAACCCTAATACACTTAAAATCCTTCAAATAGTTTCTAATAACTTTGAAAAAGATGAAATGTGTACAAATAACTAATTAGCCGATTTCACTTCTTCTAAGCTTTTTTTTTTCATTTTTGTGAACACAGTAATCTGAAGGGACTATATTTGCACCACAAGAATAATCGTTCAGTTACGAAGCTAAGTTCGTGTAAGGCAGATATTGCAATAATTATTGTAAGTAGCTGCATTGTTCTTAATGACTTTTGTAAGTATTCTAGTAGTGTATTTATCCCGTGATGATGATGCTGTTCTCCTTGACGTATCCGTCAACGGCATCCTCTTATTTTAAGAAATGGGAGCGATTATGGCTCACGAAGATAAATTTAGTTTTAAATATCGGTTACAAAGCGCACAGTATAATTAAACGGAAGAAGCCTTAGGGCTCTTTTTTTTAATAAGTTTTTTTTTAATTTACCACGCTATTGGCCTGACGGACATTCACAATTTCACCGGATTACTAAGGCGCACACTTGGGCTCTTTGCTTCATGGCCACAAGCTCAAGGATGCCAAAGTGGCCAAACCTCGGCTTGGGCTGTTGCCTAATATGGCTACACCGCGAATCTACCTAAGCAAACTAAGCAAGCTATTAATACAAAGGCGTTTTGTCCATGATCTGCGAAAGCTTCTACAGCTTTCTTAACAGAGTTGCGCCAGTTGATTCTCTGTTGTACAAGCTCTTTCCACTTGTCTAGAGATATATTATACGTGATGAGATGATACTTAATCACAACTCTGTAACGAAGATATTGATCTCCAGGTTTGCACTTGCCTTACTATAGATGTGAATAGATCACAAATTTAGGTAACATGGAGCCACTCATACATATGATGGGACTGCAAATAAGTTACTAATAAGTATTGATTCTAGACAGCTGAGCTTGGTCATGCTATTAAACATGAAGAATTTTGGTTGTATTTCATGTGAAAGACATGGTGTTGCTTAATATCGTCCCTATAAAGACACTATCTTTGAGTGGCATAAAGCAGTATGGGAAAGACAATTTCTATATACACAGTGATCTTAGTGTGTAGTTCAAAAGTATGAGAATGGCAAACTGTAGTCCGAAGTTTTCCGAAGGCCTAAGCCCTTGAGGAAATTTAAGTCTCCAAACGTTTATCGCAGCAAATGCTTAGATATCGAAATGGCAATATTTCTTCGAAAGCCTTACACCACAGAATTATCAATGATGAGTCCGTCCTCTCACAACATGCTAGTTGATATATCTAATGGGTATTAAACATACTTATAACTACTCCAAACTAATTACAGGACTAATGTAGGCAATCCATGAAAAACTGAAAGTAACAGGGTCTGTAGTAATCAACAAACATCAGAAAAGAATAAGATGGACATATTGTGAATTATATGTTTTCATATTGATATTAACATATTTCCATATTATGACTTTAATGTATTAGATCAACAGAATACTTTCTGAATCCCAAAAAATTTTATCCATAATTTTTCGACTGAATTGTGACTCTATGAACTTCTTAAGCAGTGCTGTTCTTTTTTGAGTCACTACATGAACTCTTGCTTTGATTCAGGGTCATAGCACTGTCAAGAGACACAGTCAAGATTTGTTCTTAGCCACAATAATTATGATTGTAACCTCATTCAAAAGGTTCACAGGTCCAAGTATTTTACATGTTGGCATTACTAAAGATATGTGTCCATTCTTAGCTCTTATTTTACAATGACCTTACACATATCATGATCTTTATAAAGGATATTTAAAATAGTAGTAGGTATCACTTCCATTTCTCCAATCTGTTTTTCATTAGATGTGCAAGTGGGAAAAATAGTAACGATAATAACCAAGCATGTTGCCTTAATCAACTTATACTGTCTGACATGACTGATTGCCGATCGTTTTCCAAAATAATTTGTATTTTTATTTCTTGTCTAGTGAAAACTAAATTACAAATCATGACTTAAGAAAGAATGTCAATTTTCTTAACAGTTAGTGTTCTCTTCCTGATTGAATTGTTAATCAGTCAATATCTTAAAGATTAATGTCCTGATAGGACTTAAAACTTAGTATTTACAGTTGTTTTTAGTAACCAAGAAATGACAGATTAAAAATTATTATCCCTCTCCTCTCTAAACCCACCATTCCACGAACTAACTTTTTAATCCTCCATATAAATTGAAAGCAACAAGCATAAATAAAAAAGTAAAAGTATTTGTTACCTTGTTCTTTATCATCGATATTCTTTGCAATGAAATCACGAAGTTCAGAGTAAGCTTTATCCAAATTGTCATTAAGTATGGTGATGTGAAAATTGCCTGGCTCTTGTACCTGAAATTATTAATTGAAAGCTTAATATAATTAGTCTGTTGTATCTATATGGAAGAATATTAATGCAGATTACTTCTAAGTATACATTATTGGAAAAATCTTAATTTTTATATTATATTGCTGAATAGCGCATATTCTGTTTTAAATTCATAATTTAATGACAAAAGACACTTTACTTATTATTTTTACTTTATTATAAGTCAAAAATTTGACCAACCAGCTTCAGTACATTTGAGTACAATTTAAAGCCTTACTTCTCAAAGTGGTCCTAGGTGGATCTCCAGGGGTCGATTCGAGGACTCTAGGATTGGTGTGACAAAAAAATGGACCAACAATAATGGATCTCATGCTAAGCGGGTCCTAAGTTTAATTTTGGCTTTCCGTGATGAAAACATGGGAAATGGTCTAGAGACAAAAATGTGTAGGACCTCTGATCTAAAACTATTAAATTTGATCTATAACATCATTTTTATTACTATGAATTATCAGTTTTATGAAGATTATTTTTTTATTTCACATATTTCATATGGTTCATAGGCTGGCTCATAATCCATACATATAGATAAAAATCCAATATAAAGTTATTGCTATAAGAAAAAAAAAAATTGAAAATATAATTACCGAATTCAATTTCCTTAATTGCTGTTTCTAATCTCTTCTTCAAAGCTTCTTCATGTTCTGTGTTGCGTCCACGCAGTCTTCTCTCCAACTCTTCAATGGATGGTGGCATTACAAACACCAATAATGGATTAAGATCAGTCCTCTTGACTTGCTTGACACCTTCAATTTCAATGTCCAAAACGCAAATTTTCCCTGTGCGCCGAACTTCATCCACAGCTTGTTTACTGAAAGAAGTTGAAATTAACTGATCACATAAAATTTATGCTAACATTATATATAACATATTTTACAAATTTCAAAAAAGCATAAGTCACCTTTTTTGGTAGGCATTAAATTTCCTATAAGAATGTAAGTTGGTTTTATCAGAAGATGAATTTTCTTGTACACAATAATGTATATAGATTTATTTTATACTTTATAGGTTAGCGTTTGACCACAATCTCATCTGCTGTTAAATGATGATGTGGTCTAAGATGGTAATCACAACTAAACCTACAGGGAGACTGGCTCTCAAGTGCAGCTGCCAGAACCCACCAACAGGTGCTTGGCGACAGATTTTCATCTTGAGATTGGTAGCTAAGCCAGGTGAGCTTAGAAAAAGCCCTACCACCACGCCATGGTTTCATCACAATGTTTTTCTTGACTGAAAGCTCAAACTTTAATTGCTGGATTCAAACCTATGTTCTTCAATGCTGTATCCGAACACAATACCAACTGAACCATCATCAGCTTCAATATTTTCAATCATCATCAATCATTTTGATATTTAACAATCAGCCATAAAACTATTATTTATGCTTATCACACAAATGTCATGTGTGAAATCAAAATCTTGAACTCTTCAATCTTAAATAGTAGGACTTGCTAGTACAGTGACATGATGCCTATTACAATCAATTTTGATGTTCACATCAACCAAATGTCCCACCTATAGTTCACTTTTATACTATATGAGTACACAAAATAACTTGATTAAAAATGAACTATAAACATTACTCTTAAGAAAATCATTACACATATATTATTTTAACTAGTTTTGATTAAATATATTGGCAATATTATATATCTCCACAATATAAAATACAAACATGACCTTCTTCATGTTGAATAGTGTGACTTAGTGAACATATTTTATTGTGACTTGAAGATTCACATTCATACCTCTGTGCAGACATAAATTGGTTGGTAAGTAAGCAAATTTATTTTTAGAAATTACTTATACAAGTTAAAAATTCAAGCTGACCAGCCACTTTCCGCACTCTCTCAATTTTTATGTTGTGTAGATTTTATTTAGAACATTATTTAAAAGTTGATGCTGGGCACTAGCACTAGCAATGGCAGCAGTGAAAACTAGAGGTAAGTGAGCCTTCATCTCAATTATAATGATTCATTTGGTATTAGTTTGTGGGGTATTTACGGACTGCCAGCCAATTATTCTGTATAACTGTTGAATTGGATATAATATGGGTGTAGTGGTTGCCTCCCCAATCTCAGTCTATAACTCTTTACAGAGATAGAATTGAGTCATGACAAACATTGTTTTGTACTGTACACTAAAAGTTTTGAAAACAAGTAAACAGTGAGTCAATGACTGAATGAACTAGAAAATTAATTTGGCATAGTGCCAATTTTACTCAAAACAATGAGCACATGGCAAAGTGAATTTTTTAAGCAACATGCTTTACTTACCTAGTTCCATACATATTTCCACTGAATGTTGCCGTTTCTATGAAGTCGCCTCTTTCCACAGCAGCTATCATATCAGTTTTGTTTGTAAAATGATAGTGCAATCCATCTTTCTCACCCGGACGAGGGCCTCTCGTAGTATGGGAAACGCTAAATCCAAATTTATCTGGGAATTCTTTCAGTAAACGTTTCAACAGTGTGCTTTTTCCTGATCCGGAAGGTCCGCATAGCACCAAAGGACGAGGCCCTTTTTGTACCATAGTGGAAAAAACTAGAAAATAAATAAAAATAATTTTAAAAAGCCGCAAAAGCAAGTCTTTTTTATGCAAGTGTAAGGTAACCTTACATTTTATGATGAACGTGGTGATAGATTATTTAATTTTTTTCTGAAAAACTGGTGCGATTCTGTTCTTGAATTAATTAAAAACGCTTATAATATGCGCGTAAAATACTTACCTACTACAAACGTCAAGGACCATCTGGTCTTAACCACAGAGAATGTAATATTTTATCTTACAAAATTTACCACAGAGTATAAATAAGTAGTATGGATTGTACAAGCGAGGAGTATTTATATTATAGTGAATTATTAAAATGACTAAAATATAGTTCGGTGACGCTGGGGAGCTACCAAAAAGTGTCAACAGAGAAAAAAAATTGTCTACAATAATGATATATATTCCCGCATTCTTTATTTTTTGCTTTTACATGGCCTCCATAGAAAGAATTTAATGAAAAATATTTACATTTTTTTGGACAGATTTTTGAATTTTAATAAAGTTTTAAATAATTAATGTACAATTTGATTTTTGTATAAAAACTTCTATCGACTTCTCACTTTTCAAACCCATTCCAATAATTAGATTTCTATAACTGTTACTCATTTTTCATTTTTTAAAGTTTAAAATCAACATGGGATTTGAAAATTGAAGCAATTCAAACTTTCAAAAATTGAAAATAAATAGTATTTATAGAGAACCCATTTCCAAACCAGGCTTAAAAATTTAGGAATGGATAGAAGTTTAAAATAAAGAAAATACAAAATCGAATTGAAAAATCGAATTCTACAAAGGTCATATAAAAATAAAATTTTAAAAAACATCAAAGGTTAGAAGTGTAGTGATACGGTCCCAGAAAGATATTTAAACGGTACTGAGGGAATATAGGGACGTAAGATATTAAGATCCTGGAAGATTCAGATCTCTAATTTAATAGGTTTTCGAGAAAAATTAATTTATGTAATAAACATATGTATTTATTACAAATAAACATTTGGCACGCACGAGCGGGAAAATATTAAATAGTGTCATTAAAGAATTATCAAACAAAACGTAGCTTAGCTAATGTTCATATTACATCTTAATAGCGGGTTTGAACCATATTGGCCTTTCTTTACTAGGCTAGTATGGCATCTCAAGTTTATATAACAGACTAAAAACTAAAAATGCAAACATCTCGTGAATATTAATTATATCACTTTTAGACACAACTTTTAGGTTTTATCATCATTTTCAGTTTGACCTATAAAAAATCATAAATCCATTATTGTAATAAGTAATTAGGCCGCTATGGTTCTCATGGTCTCACATATACTTATACGCTTTAGTTTTTATTTTAACGCAAATTTATGTCTTTTATATTTATTTGTTATAAGATTAATATGTATCTAAAATAACTACAATCTTTAGTTCTGTCAAATTTAACAATTAATGGCATATGCAAATATAAGAAAAAATGGTGTGTCTACGATTCTCATACGAAGTGAAACTTCAGTAAATCGACAAAAGAATGACATGAATATACATAACAAGGGTAGGATAATTACATAGTTTTTTTATTTAAAAAAAAAGTACTTTCATTAATTTTAAAAGGTATTATTTTTTATTTAACATATGTTACATAATTTATTGCTCAAGTTCCATATTTTCAATTTCAACAAACAAGATATAAAAATACTCACAAACACTGTTAAATAATAACACACCATGCTGACTTCTTACTAAAAAGCTGTAATACGCAGCCGCATACAGTGTACAGTAGTACGCGTACTTTTCACATATACTAACACATGTTAAATGCTCAAATACAAGCAAGTATTAAACAGTGTGCAATATACATACACACCGACATTTGCTCTACCTGCTCTGGCTCACTATTTCACTTCCAAAATAGTATGTATATTTCTGTTTCATTCTTTGCCGACTTCATCCTACACATTTTTGTATTTGTGTCTCTTTCCTGATGTTTTTCCGTTGCATCCGGTTTGAAATCACAACGATTCTAAAGAAGTTTCACTTCGAAAATCTAAATTTTGACATAAAAATCTATTTTCATATGATTGCCTCTGAAATTAAAAATATTAAACTTATTTGATAAATTTATAATTAAATATAATATAACACAGTAAAACAGTATTTTAAATATGTATGATAATAAAAAAAAAACTTATGTGCATGAATGCTTAAACGTAACTAATGTATTTAATTTGATAATGATTAAATAGGATTAATTTTTTTACCAACTGACTTCTTAGAATTTAGAAGTAATAACATATTAATTAGAATTACCTCTAAATATATTGCACTCTGTGATTAACTCTCAGTCTTTCTCCTATTAGTTTAAGTCTGTAACTGTTTGCTACTTTTCAAGATTTTATAATTACCTCTTAAGACATAAAGCTGTTTAATTTGAGAAATATATGTACTCCATCTACTGGTTTCACGCATGGAATAAATCCGTGGGTTTACCTACACCGCGCTTCTACCATGTTATCTCTAATACAATTCTCACTGGTAACACTATTGGTATTTTTACTGTCTATAATAAATAAAAAAATACCCATGCTCTCTATGATATTAGCCATAGAGATAATCTCAACAAACTGAATCCAGCCGTTATTTTTAATTCAAACAGCATATCACAAGAGCAAGTAAGTGCAACGGTAAGGAGTTAGCGTCGTTGAATATTGTAATTTACAAATATTACATTATTCAGTTGAAGTAGGCTAGGATATATAAAGTTACTTCTGGGACCCGAGAGCGAATAGCTTTCGTTGAAAGCGAAAATGGAAGTTCAACACAGACGGCCTAGAGCGGTAAGAATGAATTTGTGTTAAATTATAATATTTTTTAATACTGTATCTAACTATTTACAATTTTATTGTCTTAGGCGCATATTCAAGACCAAGAAAATTTAGGTGCTATAAAAGGAAAATCGAATTTTTCTATTCCTGTTAAACGTCAAGGCTTGGCTGTCCGCGGAGCTTTAGGCGACCTAAACACAAATATACATGTTCAAACTGAAATTGTTGGAAAAGTAGCAGTTACTACTGCTGAATTTGAAAAAAAGGCTACACTGAACCGTACAGTGACACGAAGGTACAGGAATTTGCTGATTTCTACCGTTAAACAATATTTTGTACACAGCTGTTAAATGTACCCACACACTAAACTAATATTAAAAGTTTTATTTATGAAGATAATTTACTTTTTCATGATTGCTATAAAAGCAAATATGCTCAAAATCTAATATATTATATTTTACCTTTAAAAAATGGAGAAATGTTTTGTTAGAAAGTAAACTTGTAGGGTAATTTATTTTCATAAAATATCTTGTTTTTTTTTTATATTCGTAGGGGGCAAACGAATAGGTTGGTCACCTGATGGTAAGTGGCCACTGCCCTCTATAGACACTAGCAACACCAGGGGAGACACAAGTGCGTTGCCGGCCTTTATAAAATATCACTCAACATTGTACTTCTTTACTACTTTTAATTAGTAATGGCTCAAGGCAAGTTTTAGGATGCATCAACTACAACTATAGCTTGTTTGCACCTAATGTATATTAATTATACATGAATACACGGAAGTTGGATTTGATTATTTACACATGTCTCAATAGATAAATTTATTCACATTTTTGCCTTTATTACTATACAATTATTTTTTCAAAATTTTACTACAATTTACTATGTGGTAGGAACTCGAAGATTTACTATAGTGGTGTGCTTAGGTGTGACACATTCTGGCATGAGCAGGTATATATAAAGTGTTTAAGCGAGATGGTAGGGATCTGTACTTATTTGGGTTGAGGCCACCATACACAAGATGATAGACCTATTATATTGACACTATTAGTTTGTTGTGTTTTAAGATCAGCTCATGTATACACAGCTGAGATAGACTTGCAGACCAGTATGACAATATTAACCGTTGATAAGTTTGATAATTATAAATCTCATCAAATACAATGCTAGCACTTTTTCATGATTAAATAAAAAAATGTTGTCCCTGGATAAGAAAATAAATAATGTAGTTTACTTCTATAGTATATCAATATGTTCATGCAAGCTTTTATTTATCATGCTACTAAGCAGGACCCTAATATAGTTCACTGATTAGTGATAGCAAATAAAAAAACATTTTTTTTTGGTGGAAGCACTTGAAAGTCTAATACTGTTATGCATTTGTATATGTGATTTTAAATTTTAACTAGAATGAATACATCTATTATATTTTACAATCAAAATCTTGTTTCTTGGGTAATTTTATTTTAACTTTCATTATTGCAATTAAACCTTTAAAATATAACTTTTTTATTTCCTTTACTCCTTTTATTTCCTTTAATTTTAGTGTGCGATTTTTATAATAACTGGTCATCCAAAAATTACATCACATGAATTGATTCTTGAAGCATCTCTCCCCTCCTTGTTACATTTGTGTTTCAGCCCCTCCCTTACCTACATATTTTGCTATTTTCAATTTAGAAATGATTAAATTACAATATCACTTCCAAATTTTTTTAATTATTTCTATTTCAAATATTTCTTATGACATTGAGTAGTCCATTTCTCTTTGCACTGGAAATTTAGTATTTGAATAATTTGCATTTATACATATTTATCACATGATCTCACATTTTGTTTATTTCACTAGAATTTTGGTATTCATATATGTGATCTTTATAAAAATCAGATTTTTTTATATTACAGCAATTACAGCCATGTTTTATCAAAAATAGACACAGGACTTGTCACCAAGAATGCAGTTCAACCATCATCAAGGCCACCACTTAGACGGGAAGAGAGCACGGCTAGTCTTGCTACAAGAGCAGCAGCACGGACTCGGGTAATTTTATTACTTATATAATAGATAGATTTATAGTTTAAGTTCAATAAATCTAAGGTTAAAGCCACATTCAATTTAATTAACTCCAATTATAAGTAATTATGTTGTGAAAATATAAAATATTACAGGTTTTATGTTCTTTATGGAATTATACCATATTTTTTGCTTTTGTGTTAAAAGTGGAAATTTTGGCGGCAAAAGCTAGTTATGTAAAACAAATTAAATGAATCGGACACGAAACTAAAGTTGTAAAATTCCGTTCAGATTTTCTACAATATCTTTTATTTATTGTTTTTTCTATACTTTTATGTCATTTTAAAAATGTAATAAACATATTACTATAGATCTTTTTGTACATAGTAAATGACTAAATAGTATACTATGTACTTTATAATGACTATTATAAGTACTAAATTGTAGTAAATTCAAATAATTTCGAAATGAAATATGCCTATGCAATGTTAATGTATATATTTATACCTAGCTGATACCCGCGACTATGTCTACGTTGTTCATTATCGTATCAATATATTTACGTACACAGAAAAAAAGTTTAAAGCAAAAATATAATTTGTTTACAACATTTATTTGGTCTATCGTAGTACTTATAAAAATCGTACTTCTTAAAACTTTAATAACTTTATATTAAATTCAGATATTGTAATATTCTATGTTCATATAAGGATCAAGCGTATAAGAAATAAAGTGAATAAAAAATAAAAATTGGTGTCTGTAAAGTCGGTTGACGGACGATATTTTACGTAATAACGTTATATGAAAATATTGATGAAAAATTGCACTTTTAAGAATTGAATTATTATCACTGATTTACCGATTTAGTGGAAGAGAGATATAGATGCGTTACAAGTCAAACGCTTAGACTGATCGCGCCTTTCTATAGTTTCTACAGTATTCTCGCTTGGTTCAGGTGGAACGTGATAATGAGTCATGCTTTTTGCAAATGTATCCTGTACTTTTTGAGTGATGCAAGCACAACGCCAGATATCTATCATTTTATTTATATAATAAGAAGACAGTGTAAGCGTTTTATTATAATCTTACCTGACGATGTGAGCCATGGCGGTAACGTTGGTATTCTAGTGTTGCTCCCGGAATCACCGACAAGTGTTTGACGATAAATTTTAAAGGAATCAGGCGGGTATTAGAAAAAGTTCTAGTACCATACTATTGTTTTATCACGATGGGTTGCTTCATGGAAAGCTCAGGCTTATCGTGGCGTTTCGAACCTATGTAGATCGACACGCTGTTCGAACACGCTACAATTAAGTCAATTCTGCAAAGTACTATCTAAATCAAAAAGTGTATGGTCAAACAGGGAAAATATTTGTAACTTGTTTGTATCATTTTACAGGCTGCGTTGAAGGAATCTCAAAACAAATCTAATGAACTAAAGGAATCAATAAACATATTTATACAAAATAAAAAATGCCCAGAATTCAAGAAAAATAAGCTACCTCCAGTGAAGGAGCATAAGGAATCTAAAATTAAACAGGTCCTCAAAGAGCCAATAGAGTCACTCGGAAAATTAAAATTAGCTGAAACTACGGTTGTTCCTGAGGAAAAAAGTAAAGGGTTGATAAATGAAGAGAAGCTAAAGAATGCGGAATTCATCGAATTTAATATTAATGACAGTTCTTCAAGTTTGCCTGAGGACATTGAAGACGTTGATGCGGAAGATGAAGCCAAACCTTCACTCATGTCCATTTACATAAAAGATATCTATAAATATTTGTATGAATTAGAAGAGAGATATCCCATTGAACCTGACCATTTGAGCAAACAGGTTTGATATTTAAATATTTTATTTAGGGAATTTTATTAATACATATTCAAATTACATGCATATTGTATATGTGTAATATATCTAGATTGGGATCTTCTTTGTTCAAATTTTTTTACTACTTTTACTCTATAGGCTGATATTGTTTGTTTCCTAAATACTGCTTAATAATAACATTTATAGTCTGCATCAAACTTTTTTCGGTATTGCACCAATTCCGACGTATGTCTTAGTGTACGTGCTAGTTCAGAGTAGTAGTTTCGTTGTCAATTATATTCTTTTTTTATTGTTATGTCCTTTTTTCTCTGTATTGTTACTTTTGTTGAAATTTGTTATTATTAGCAGTTACTCTTAGAACGCCCATCCACTTCGAATAATGTTATTTCTATGGAGATTGTTGCACTATTATAAATAATTGTATATTATGAATTATTTATTTACATCAATGTATTTTATCTATAATAACACTAATGTATCGCCATACAGCACATCTACACAGTATATGCTACTAGATATAACCTACACATAGAAACAAATACTGTACAAGGCGGATGATTGTGGCGATCACCCAAAACTCACCGACCAGTCGGTGATCAAATGTTATTTGGAGCTAATTATAACTAATTAAAACATAATGTGGCGAATTATTATTATTCTAGCTTGTCTATTACTTTATAATTCAGCTACTATTGTTAATTTCTAGTGTTTACTCTTGTTTTATTAATCCAGTGGACATTTAATGTTTATTGTCTGTTCATTTTAATCTCAATACTTTGCGAATAGTAAAAAAAACGGCAATCAAACAGCTCTATTAATTGCAAATCGACCAAGTATGATCTTAGGTTTTTAAATTTATCAATTCCATGTTACTGTTTTTTAAATAGTTTATTGAAAAATAATTTGTACAAGTTAGTTGGAAATCTGTCACCAAACAACTACAGTTATGTTTCGGCAGCTGCACTTGCAGAGTCGATCAACTAATCGTCGTTTGTTACCAAAATCGCTTTTGACTTCATTGTCACTTAACATCAGATTGTATATTAACCAAACGATAAAGTAATATGGAAAAAAAAATGTATAAAATTCTAAATAAATAGAAACAAAACAAAGTAGTGTGTACTTGTGTACACGCGTTAGAAGTTATACTTCTGTGGCGTAACAATGTAAAAATCTTTTCAATAATTGTATCTTTCGCCTCAATCTACGTTTGTGGAAAAAACGACACTAACAATAGAAAAAGGGTATTTAATACATACATACTTTTTTTAAATAATATGTTGACTATAGTTAACTTCAGGGTGTCGGTTTCTTGTGACGGTGTGCGCGCGCATCGTAAAAATTTACTCTCATCATTTTTCCCTAACGCGCCAAAAGAAGCATAACTTCAAAAATTGTTAGCTTTCATATACTTTTTATCATCCTAGTAATATTCTTGATTCTAATGGACTCTTACTTCTAATAAAAATACTAGATTTATTGTGTAGTAAGATATTGCAGGCATTGAATAGAAAGATGATTGCATTATTACATAAATTATTATATTTATCAAATTGACATATATATATATTTTCTTATATTGTAGACTGTTGTAACTGCAAAGATGAGGGCAACGCTGATAGATTGGCTTGTGGAGATTCAACGTCAATTCGTGTTATTGTTGGACACACTACATTTAACTGTTGGAATTATTGATAGATATCTACAGGTACGAGACTGTATTTGGTTTTAACTTTTGTAACTAATTATTACTTCTATTCTCACTAATATAAATGCGAAAGTGAGTTTGTTTGTTTGTTACGCTTTCATTTTGAATACACATTGTCAGGGGTACAGAAAAGGACAAAGGGTGGGTACCTATCATCCAGAAGAAAAATTACTGTTCCCAAGGGATAGGTTAAACCTAAATTAAAGTGATCGAAGCCGCGGACAAAAGCTGGTTCAAATAAAAATTGAATTCGAAATACATAATTTTTAACATCAATGTATAAATACTAATAAATAGGTAGAGACAGCAGAATTGTGAGGGTGCAGTACATGGATATATCGTACACAAAGTCATTGTTTGAATCCTTACAACTTGTTATCGAAGAGTCAGATATCCATGTTTGCCATCCGTATGAAGAGTTAGGAAGTTGAAGTTATAGTGGTACTACAAAATAATCCTAAGGAGGGTTAGTATCAGACAGGTGGCCGTTCGTAAAATTAAGCCAAATCATACATTACAACTTGACAAACATGTTGTGCCGACCATACTTGAGTGGGATAAGGATAAGATGATGAGGTAGAGACAGCAGAATAGTTAAAGAACACTTTCCTCGTCTGATTCTCAGCTGATTTTATTTACTTCTTTTTTTGTTTAGTATCTATTCACGATCGTTAGTGTTATCAATAAAAAAATGGAAAAGTATTCTTTTTTTTTCTTTCATATTGAAGCTTTAATGAAAAATTAATGAATTATGATCGAGTTACGCTTACTGGACGTGGACTAGTTTATATAAAATATTGAACTGTGCAATATACATATTCAATCTTTTAATATCAGGCTGTACCAAATGTCCAACGGAACGAAATTCAATTAGTGGGAGTGACAGCAATGTTCATTGCCAGTAAATATGAAGAAATCCACCCACCGGATGTCGGTGACTTTGTGTACGTAACGGCCAACGCATACGCTAAAGCAGATATATTCCAGTGTGAGAGGGATATCATGTCTAAATTGGGTTTCTGTCTTGCCAGACCTATTCCACTTTGTTTTCTTAGGAGGTAAGTCAAAATTCAGTGTTATAATTGGTATAGGATTCAGCATGTTGATCACAATAAATAAATAAGCATAATGATTATAAAAGAAAAATATCCCTTCCAAAATCTTTATTTTTAACTAACTGCCTTTAAAAAGGAGAGATTCCTAATTTAGTTACATTTTTTTAGCGTTTGTTACCACGGTAACAAATCGATTCTCTTCATAATCGAAAAGGAAATTGGTAAGTTTATAACAACCCAAGGGGCCATTCAAGTATTACGTAGGCAGATTTTTTGTCATTTCTGACCGCCCCCTACCCCTGGTCAGCAAAAGTAAGCAATGCTGTGTCCCCCCTCACATGTTTTATTTATATAAGTATTTTTTAATCTGTTCTGTTTACCTTATTGATTCATGGGTAGCAGACTTTTAATATGCTTATTATTATATTTTATTATTATGCAGCTTTTGTCACTTCCACAATTAAAAGGAAACTATTGATACTTATGCCCAAAATGTAGTTGGGCTACAGAGCGTGTCAAAGTAACGTACATACATTCGAAAAATATTGTAGTCCTTTTGAACGATCGGATAATTAATAGTAATAAGACAGACGTTAACAGTCTGTTTGAACTTTTTTTCATAAAAAATATATTTTGTATTTTTTTTAAATGAAATTTATGGGAGGGCTCTTAATTTCTGATCCGCAATTTTTATGTGTGATGAAAAGTGGTGGTGGTGGTGGTAAACACTGTCCAGTAGGGTAGAGTGTTGAGAACACCGGTTCTCGTCCGATCACCGAAGTTAAGCAACGTCGAGAGCGATAAGTATTTGGATGGGTGTCCGCCCGGGATCGCTGCGTGACCTTGACACGAATACAAAATACAATTATACTCGATGCAACCAAATAGATCACACAATTGAACTACAATACGCTTACACCTTATGATGCAGTAGTCATGGTCCTCTTGAAGATCGCTTTCTTTTTTCTTTTTGTAGCCACTCCAATGTCTATAGTATAACTCTGAAGTGGAGTGTAAAGCTCCAGATGTGTCTAAATTTATTTTAGCTATTTTATCATGGACAATTACCACTAAAATGTTGTTATGACTTATATCAGAGTATTTGTGAAGTTTTCAATGGTTTTTTGTTTTTTTTTTTTTTTTTAGATTTATTAAAGTGGGCCACGGAACATTAAAGCAACACCACTTAGCCAAATACTTGGTCGAGCTGGGTCTTGTAGAATATTCGACTGCCCATTATCGTCCGTCGGAGCTAGCAGCCGCAGCTATATGTCTTTCATTCTATCTACTTTCTAATAAAAAACTCGAAGATATCTGGACACCTACATTACGTTACTATGCCGGTTACACTCTTGAACACATCGACCCAATCATCAGACAGCTGGCGAAGCTCGTTGTAAATGTTGAAAAGTCAAAATTTAAAGCGGTGTATAACAAATACACGGATGCGAAGTTAGCCAAAGTTTCATGTCTTCCCCAGTTGAAAGGAGAAACGATTAATGAATTGATTAAAACACCTCCTACCAGTTGTTAGACTAATTTTATAACTGTAATATTAATAGTTAACAATAAGTTTAGCTGTGGCGTTTGTATTATCTGTGGTAAGTTATTTATAAATGGACTGACGTTTAGATAAGGTTATTTGTCTAGTTTTAATTTGGATATAGTTATATTTTTAGATTTTAAACTTTTACTTGTATTTTCATTACATCTATTGATAGCGTAATTTATATATGTATTTTTGTAATTGGACTATTTACTTGTTATCGAGAAATTATTTCTCGTCTATTATATGTCATAATGACAGCATTTGAAAACATAACCTAAGTATTGATTTAAATAACGGTTTCGAAATTTATTGACAGACTCAAATGTTACGACTAGAATTGTAATATTTTTATGATTCCTAGTTAGCCAATAATCAGATTATGTTAATTACAACATAAAATGACCAAATTTTGCGTTGAAACGGCGTATTTTATCTCAAGACGTATATCATTTTGACGAGGAGTCGTGCTGTAAAGACTTGATAAAAAATATTTCCTTTTTAATTGTTAACAGTGAATATTAGGGATCATAATAGTCCTTGATACAATTTAACGCCGCTTCGAATACGCTAAGGTTATTTTTAAGTAATTATTGTAGGATTTTCTTGTCAAAGAGATTATCGACTATTATAGGAAACCATTTTAGTCCTTGACGACATGATAAAAAAATGTAAATTAAAAGATCGGGGTTAGTTTTGGTCAAAAATTTTCTTAGTGATAAAGGACTTGTCTAAAATGAAACAAGGATACAAGTGATATAATTAGGTTAGTATTGCATTGATTTATTAATGTTCTGCAGTTGTAATTTTTTAAGGTGTCATATAACATTAGTAAATCTGCGAGGTTATGGCGAAAAATAATTAATCCGCCATCTATAATGTCTAATGCATAGAAAAATGGAAACAAATATGTTTTACTTTTCATAAATAAATGACACTTGTCTACATGGTTTCTTTTAAATAATGTAATTTTTTTAATATATGTTATACATTTTGTGAAATCTTAAACTACTTTCCTTGTATCTTGGATAAAAAGAGTCTCATATGCAGAAACGGCTTCACAGGAACAGATGCCATTGAATGTGGCCGCCATTATTAATTACCAAATAATTGTAACTTTATAAAAATCTACTTTCTAATATATTTAGTGTTTTTTTTTGTGATTAGTAGAATATATTTTTAATAATAATGTAATTTGATAAACGTGTGAAATACTTTATAAGGTACAGTTTGTTAATAAAGTAAAATATGTTTAATTTTATTTTGTTTAATTTTCACTGGAGATTTAAAGACCGCTTGTAAATCTTGTGAGAATAAGAAAAATACGAGTAAGCTGCGAGTTGAACAATTTTAAAATAATTACGTTTAATGTTTGCTGGGAAATTTGGCAGAAAGCATAAATTTATTACTTTGCATTTGCAGAGAAAACATCTGAGTTTAGAGATTTAATGAACCCACTAAAACTAATGTTAAAGCACAATCCTCAAAAATAGCTTTGCATTTACGTGGTCTTTAAGGTGCAACGTCAGGTATGCACATTAAAATCGGTAATATCACTCCGTAAATGGAAAGACAATTGTTAATGCTATAAGGCGTATGTTTGCGTATAAGATGTGCTATTGGAGAGTGTATTTTTTGTAATTAAAAATGAACGTGTGCTGTCAGGAACGAAGTGCATTAACTATTCCTTCAACTCTGAACGTAATTCGATATGGCGATTTAGATTGGTTATATTTACGTTACGTAAGAAAAAAGCGTTATGCCCTCTCCATATGTCTCTCTCTCTTTGTAAACTGTAGATTTCTTTTTATCATTTTTTTAATGCAAGTAATGTAAAATACGGAATCGAATCAAAAAATTTCATCTAATTCTAGAAGAAATATTCGTTTATTAATAAAATAAGCGGTGAAAGAGTGAATTACAAATTGTATAAAAAAATGATAAATGAAAAAATGCCCGCATTTGGTTTTGAGGTTATACCATAACCGCATAAAGCATGATGCTTGCCTGCTCGAATTTCGATGCTTGCACGCACATGTAACTCTTATATAATAGAAGAACCGAGAAAGAGGAAGTCGCATAACCTTTTTTCTTTACGAGACGGTTTATACCAGTCAAATACAGCAGCAAGCTGCATAAAGGAACTTCATTCCAAAAATTGAAAGCTAACTTAAAGTATAGGACGAGTTGGAGTTTTGGTCGTTCTTTGTCAGCAATATAATTTCTATGAAAATCTAATCAAAACCAATACTAATGAATGGTTTGTATGTAATCTTTGTATTTTGATCACCTCATTTATTTAGGTACTGCTTTATTGATTTTGATTAGGTCTCAATAGGTACTAAATTTAGCAGAGTATAATATGTAAATCTTCATTAATTTACGTTAGAATTTGTAATCTCTTTTTTTTTATGTTTCGTGACTACTAACGACACAATATAATATATACCTATATGCTTGCAATGTTGGATCATAATATGTGTACAAGGGTTTTAGTCGCTGTCATTCGGCAGCCTCGGTCGCGGCCAGTATGGTTTTGTCGCGGCGTATCCCACAGTTCTATCCACATATTCCAAGAATTTATTAACGTTTGGCGGTAACCCGAATCGTTTTTGCTGCTCGTTTTTTTATTAAACAAACTTTCTGCATGTAGAATAGTGTATAAAGAAATTAAATATGATACAAAAAGAAATGTCATACAAAAAAAGCTGGTGAGACGAATGTTTTATTTCTTAAGTTCTTTAAAAATAAATGAAATATTTTTTGCGTGGTGATAGTTTGGTCTAACCGATAGATTTAGTATAATAATAATTAACTGTCAGATTGTAAGAGTCCCACTTCTGGGCTGAAGGTCTCTCCTTGGAAGACGGTTTGGGCATAATCACCACGCCAGTGCACGAACGACATATTTTGCAGATTTGAAACTAAAACCCTTAGTTGTATTTTTCCCATATTCGTGATAATGTTCAGGTAGTAAATTTCTCAGTTTCTGGATTTATCACGATCTTTTACTTCACTGGCAGTTCGTGGTGGTAGGTACCGATTTATAATTAATAAGTATACGTTGATTCGGAAAAAAATGTTGGCACACGTCGGAATACTGAAACTACTCGACCACTATGAGTTACTATGATTTAATATAGTGAACATATATTTAAATATATAAGATAATCTCCTTGTATGGATATACATGGGAAAACAGAACTACTTAGTTATAATTTGTTTGTGGTTCATAATCTCGTGTCACAAAGTAGGTAATGTTTCTGGCTAATTCCATTTACCTAAACCATTTTTAATAGTTAGGAATCCACAACAGTAACACAATATCAGACTGTAAACTACGTTAATTCCGTCATCTTACCCGTAGCCACAGTTATGGACGTATTTCCGTAGTGAATATATATAAATATATAATATATAGATTATCCTCAAATAGTTAAAAAGGACAGTTTTACACATTATAATTCCTTTACGATAAGAGTTTTACATAAAAATTGTAGAGGCAGAATTTGAGTTTTTGAGTCATTTTTGCTTAAAACATCTTTGAAATGAGTTTGAAAAACTTGAGCATTTTTATGCATAATATAATTTAAAAAAAAAGTTATTGCTATTTTTTTACAACGGCAGAATAGCCAGGACATGTAGAATTTTTGCAACAAGCGGTTGTTGCAATATATGCGTACAGTCGTTGTAATGCCTCGAAAGCCTGTCTCGTAAATATTTCGCGCACGCAATTTACAGCTTTGGGAATCCTCTTAACGGAATACAGGGGCAGTTAGTGAGCCTCAGGACGTTTATAATTTTACCAACGGCCACACTAAACCGCTGTTGTTCTCTAGATTACTTCTAAATTATAGTATATATTGTACTTTCTACAATTAAAATTTTATCTATCAGTAATTATTTAGATAGTAGATATACAGAGAATAGTTTATTTTCTTTAGAGACAAAGACAGCCTGTTGTTATACTTTTTTTTTTAATAAAATCACTAATTGGAGTTTACGTATTCGTAATGTTTAAAACTCTGTAGCTTTTTAATGCTATAGACTAGCAAATAGGTATGTTATTTGTTGGATTTCAAGCTTTGTTGTTTTAGTATGAAATACACGTCAAAGGAACCGTAACAAGGTAAATAAATAAAATCAAAGACTTTACTGGTAAAACTTTTTTCTGTTAGCTAATTAGATATGTCAATTATTTTGAGTAGAGGTCATCGACCTTTATCTTTAAATGAAACTGAATTATTAAAAAAACTCCATCAAATCTGGGTATCAACATAAACGTCGAGGGAAGTTAGTTTCACAACAAAATGTTTCATATTATTGTCGTGTTATACTTTTGTACTTAACGTCGGGTCGCAAGTGTCTCCCAAGTAACGTTGCTTCCGTTGTTTCGCCAACTTTTAACGAGTTTGTCGGACACGAGTGGAACTGCCGACGACCAGCTAGACTTCTTACTTCACATGTGTTACATGGTTCTATATAATATGGTTTTGGATGTTTTAGTACAAAACATTTGTAAGAGATCTCCTTTTAATACAATTGCGTAAAAATGTGCTTGTTTGATTAAATACTCGGACATTTTTGCTCATGTAATTAACGCGGAAAATGGGACCAAATATTACCTTTATACTACGACCATGTAACAAAATAAAATTGTATATGAGCACCCTTATGTTGGTTTGTCAATACTATCAATCTTTTTGAATTGACTGTCTTCTGTTTCACTCACTTAGTCACTTCGCTTTTTTACAAATATCTTCTATCATAGAAATCTTGTCCTGACAATTACAAATACAACAAAAAAAGAATTATGCAAATTGATGTAGCCGTTCGAAAATTATACGCTTGCATACATTCGCCACTCGGTTTTCAATTATATAGATGTATACAAACAGATCAATAATGTATAATGAGCTACTGAAATGAATGTTAATTCTAAGTGTTTGACTTAACTTCGATGTATAAGCTTTATACATCGACGTACATAGCTTCTAGTAGGCACGTAATGTGTAGAGTTACATGACTTAGAATTCGTTGGTATGCTAGAACTACCCTGCGTTATAATGGAAGTGCGGAATATATGTTAAATTCATGCTTAATGTCTCACATACTCCCTGCAAACTTGTCGCGGCAAATTTAGAGAAAACTATCGTTGTGTGAATAAGTGAATATTGTCTAACATACGTATTATTTTACGTTCTTCGACAACAGTATATTATTTATTCTTTTTAGAGATTCTTTTTTTTTACTTCAAATTTAAAACCATTCGTATACAAAATGAGTATAGACTTAACAGACAGAAGCTGCGTAATATACAGAACTAAAATGTAACTTTCTATTAACGTTCAAATTGAATTGAAAATGGGCCGTAGGTACCGTCAATATTATGTACCAAATATCTGCTCGTTGCGTGCGTGGCAGGTATAGATTTCTACCCACATTTAGCATTTAAATATTGTGGCCCAAACGATAAGCTTTAGCGTGATATTAATTTAATAAATATTTATAATTGGTAAAATTTTGAGGCATATTTTTTTTAAATAAAATTCGACCAAAAGTTTTTTTTTTAAGTTTCAACATAAGGAAAAATCTATCTAAAATTTTCTTTATTGAAAACACTTAATCTCGTAGTTACTATAAAATATATAATAAAAATGAAAAAGTCAGCCAATTTATATATAGGTTAAGTTCACAGTGAAAAAGTAAATTATAGATTTGTAGCTATGTATATAAAAGTACATAAAAATATAAGTAGAAATTGAGATTTTTAATTTTTATAAATTAATTTATGTGTATCTACTTCTTTGAGTTACTTTTTGTTAAATTTATATAAAATAACACTATACGTGCATCCAGCAAAGCTTATCTTTAACGACAGGAAATTATCAATCTCGTTGGAATTATAAAATTTTGCGTGTTGACATTTTTTTTAAAGTCGCATACTGTGTCACATCCTTTTGCCTTCGTATATGAAGGGATATTTTTTTTGTAATAGTGTATACATAAAGTAAAGTAAAGTAATACGTAAAATCTAGCAGATTAAGGCAACACCGATGGTTATAACCGTGACAATGTTGCATTTTATTTTATTTAAAAAACGTATATTAATTTAAATCAATTTACTTATACATATTCCCTAAATGTACATTGAAAAAACAGAATAATAAGTAAAAGTAAAAATCAAGAGTTCGCTTGTCATCGTTAACTTACAGATGTGTTTTGAAATGTTCAGCGATCCCGGCGCGCCGGACCGCCACAGTCAGGCTAGCACTTAAAACTGCCGTTAAAAGGGGCACCGTTCAAAAGCGCCGTATAAATAACGCAGCCGAAAGCATGTATGCTCTTGGTTCTATATTATTATTATCTTTCATTTTTATTCCCGTTAATTTTTATAAGCACGCATACTATATATAATTAATTATTAATAGGCTCAGTTTAAAGTAGACTTGACCATTAAAATTGTCTTTCAGTCAGTTCTTCTAAATAGAGTGCGAAGAATGTAGGAACGAATATTAAAACTACGAAGTAGCGATTACCTATTTTCTCACTAAGCATGCTATATCTGTATACTTATAAATTAATTCTTTGAACAATGATATGTTTATATGTTATTTTCTTTTTCACGTCAAGTGTTTAATCCTTGTTATCCTTAATGCAGTGAGAATGAGTTTTAAATGCACATTATTTTACATATTGTTATATATTATGAGCGCTAAATATCTTAATAGAATAAGTAAATATTCAATAGTAATATGCGAAATGATTGGCGTCGTATCAGCGAAATCTATAAGATTACAGTAAAAAGAAATTCAGGGTTTACATAAATCTTGTCTGTGTAATATATGTCGATGCATAACAGACGTATGAGTGTTTGTGGCTGCTATCGTTACTCGAGTACCGTATAGATGAGCCGATACCGTGAAAAACGCGCTCGAGATGGGGTGAAAACTGTCGACGTGCCCTGATCCCGTTATAACTGAACTTAGAGATAGCAGAGGATTATCGATATCTTTAGCAAAATGCCATAATATTCAACTGGCATTGTTCCCTCTTTTCTCAGATTTCTTGTGTCTTGTGATGATTTATAAATGAAAATAGCAAGTTATCAACAATCGTCAACCCTATATATTACTGTTAACTCATGATTTGTGTTATCCTTTGTACATTAAAAAAATCTAAGTACAAAACTGTTGAGCTTACTTTGGGGGTAATCTTTTTTTGTACGTACAAGACTATTCTGAAAATAATCTATACTATTTTTAACGACTCAATGATTGAACACGGTGTTCAGTGATGTACGACGTTGAATCAAATAACATTAATATGAATGATACGTGGAATAACTGTAGGCATACCTAGTTTTAAAATATATTCCAGCGATGAATAGTACGAATGTGCTTAAACATTGCTCCAATTAACTTGGTTTTGAATCTTGTGATAAGTTTAAGTTATCAGTGAAGGAAGACAACATTTTGCAATATTCGCCTGACTTATTTAGTTTATAACCGATATTAGTGTAAGTGTATACATACTTAATATACTGCTTAATATGTGCACAAGCTTTACTATTTAACATACCTAAAATTACATGTATTTTATTTATTTTACATTTAATTCATACGAGACATTTATATTAATGTTAAAACCATTGTATATTTTATTATGAGTTTTGATTTGCTACATGTTTTACATTACATTGTAAAAAAAAAGTTATAAATATATTTGCGAATAAAAAACAAAATAATAAACGAGTATCGACATCGACAAGGGCAATCACTGAGCGGATACTATCGTGAACACTTATTAGGCAGCTTATTTTATTAGCTGCCGTTGCTTTAAATCAGCTTCTTTAAAACAGGTGGGGCAATTGTCACCGTCTACACGTTTCCCAAAATAAATCGCGTCTTATTCGATACGTTTTCGTATAAAGATCAGTAGAAAAATACGTGCTTTGAATTTTAAAATATGTTGTTAACAGTCTTCACTTTGGTTTAGGGTGGATTAATGCATTCTTTTATTTATATGAATTCATTATGCGATATGATTATTATGTGTTTATGACGCATACACATAATGTTTATATTAATACTTGAGGCTGGTTTAGAAAACAGACATGTAAGTTCCTTTTTATATTGTGTACATATATTTATACTCGGTTTGTCTGTGACCGCGGACGCGTTTGTTATTACTATATGCTATAATACATAGTTGAGTTATAACAAAATGGTTTTTGTTTAAATGCTCATGGCGATCGCCAGAACGGTATGGAAGTTAATGCGCTGCGTTATTATCTAGTGGCGAATTATAGGGAAGATGCATAGCTCGAAAATATTCATATACTCGTTGTTCACGCTCAAAATGAAGAACGCGGTACATGGAGCGTGACACCGACGCAAACGGGCCAATAGCGAAACACCTAAAAACGTCCGTTAATTAGTGACTCTGTAAATCTCGAAATATACGCATCATATCAGACAACGCACGCATTATTATTTCATTTAAGCCGACATATGTAGCCTCAAAAGGCGCGAACATAGTTTTGGTCCAATCGAGCCGAATATCTCGAAGCTTGCAATCAAAAAAGTCGGATAATTACGCAAAAGAAACCAGAAGACTTGGAAATTCGTTTCAAGAACGATAAACGAGCAGCGAGAATTTGAATATTCAACCGCCACCTGATCAAGATCGTCGCAAGATTACAGCCAGAATCGCCATCATCAGCAGCATCGCAGCGCATTGTGGTGAGACGTGCCATCCAAATTCTCCTGCCCCAAAATTACCACATTATAACCTCGTACTCCTATTCAATTCCAGTGTTGAGTCTCCTCGAGCGTGGTGTGCCTACTCATTTCACATAGCATCTGCATCCTACGTTAACCTGGTTCGCTATACTTCGGTCTACCACAGGCAGTGTCGTTATTTGAATACAAAAACCAGTAAGTACTCGCACATACTTTCAAAATGACCACTCATAGTGAATCTATTGACAGCAAAAATATAGCGAAGATTAAAGATCTCAATAGAAAAAGAGGCATAATTAAAGGTAGATTAACGAGTTTCAAAAAACACATTGTATCATTAAAAGAAACAGTGTTGTCCGTTGAACAACGTGCCGAGTTGAAATTGCGTATTCAAGGTCTCAACAGCTTATTTTTAGAATATCACGAAATTCAAAGTAGCATTGATGAGTTGGTCCCTGACAGTAAATTAAACGAGCAAATAGAAGCACGAGAAAACTTCGATATCGAATATTACGCGATTTTAGCAAAGGCTCAATGTATGATAGATGATGGGTTTACATTATCATCTTGCGCAGACAGTTCAAATACACAGTCAGTAAAGTTACCTATTATCACCTTACCCGAATTCGACGGTTCATACGACAAGTGGCTTGAATTTCGAGACACCTTTTTATCTCTAGTTCATTCATGCAAATCAATCACAAAAATTCAAAAATTTCATTATTTAAAGTCGTCTTTAAAAAACGAAGCACAATCAGTAATTGAATCGTTAGAATTTTCGGCAAATAACTACGTAGTAGCATGGGAATTACTTCTGAATCGCTATAACAATAGTAAATTATTAGTGCATAATCACATAAAAGCATTATTTTCCATGCCTACTACATTGAAAGAATCGCCAATTCACATACGTAAGCTTATTGACATTACATTAAAAAATCTACGTTCACTTAAACTACTCGGCGAACCTACTGATCACTGGGATTCACTAATAATTTATATGATCGTGTCAAAGCTAGATCGCACGACCGAACGTGAGTGGGAACAATATAAAAACATTTCTACTAAGTGTAGGGAGAACTCTAAATCTCAAAAAGTCGATGACTTATTACAATTTCTTAGAGACAAGGCAGATATGTTAGAATCTTTACAAGATCCACATAAACCACATACAAACCATAAGTCATCATACATTCCAAAGGTTCACTGCAACATTATCACGCAAAAGACAGAAGGCAGTTCTAAAATAAATTACAAACCAATAGTAAAACGGCACAAGTTATGTATATTATGTAACACACCACATCCTTTGTATTCGTGTCAACGTTTTCTTGATCGCGATATAAAAGAAAGAAAAACATTTGTTACTAATAATAAACTATGCGAGAACTGCCTTCGTCCAGGTCATATAGCTGATATATGTAGATTTGGTCCATGTAGAAAATGTGAGAATAAACACAATACTCTAATTTGTGACCGAAGTACGGGCGATCAGACTATCACGCGCACAATCACCCGTCACTCCGGCCACGCGGCGAATGAGTCACCGAGCTACCCCTCCTGCGGATCGGGCGCAGTCGCAAGCGCGGGTGCAGGGGCAGCTAGCGGCTATACACACGCACAAAGTTATACTATACAAATAGATAACGTTCATAACAATATTCATAATACGCAAAGCGAACAAACAATTCTTTTGTCCACTGCACTTGTCGATGTACCTGACAGTTCAGGTAAATTATATAGGGCACGTGCATTATTAGACAGTGGCAGTGAAAGATCTTTTATAACAAAATCATTTTGTAATAAAATAAATCCGCAATTAATACAGTCCACACAACATATTCGAGGAGTTAGCAACATAGTCACACAATGTATTCAGACGTGCAAGCTTGAAGTTAAATCTAAAGACGGCACATTTTATTCACATAATATGCAATATTTAGTTTTACAAGAAATAACTTCGAGATTGCCAAGTATCACAGTGCCGCGTAGGTTATTTAACATTCCTCATAATATCACTCTGGCCGATCCCACATTTTTTGAATGTCAACCTATAGATATGTTAATAGGCGCAGACTTATTCTGGGATCTGCTTAGTGAAGGAAAGATACGCTTACCTAATGGCCCTTTGCTTCAGAATACTAAATTAGGCTGGATAATTTCTGGTTCGGTAAATAATTTCCGAAGAAATCATTAAATAATATACAATGTTAGTTCACGCAAACCACAACTCTGCAGCCTATAGATACACAACTACGTAGATTGTGGGAGTTAGAAGAATTACCAGCCTATCAAATATCAACTATTTCACATGGTGATGAAATCCTATTTTAAATACAGTTTATAGAAACGACTAAACGCGCAGTCGATGGTAGGTTCTGTATGAACATGCCATTTAAATATTCTCTTGATACGTTAGGCGAAACATACGCACAGGAGGAAGGCGTTTTTACGCGCTAGAAAAACGCTTAGACCACAATCGCAAGTACAAGAATATGTACTCAGACTTCATCTGTTAGTACATTGAATTAGCTCTTATGAGTCGCGTGGAATCTTACGGAACACTACATTATTTTATGCCGCATCACGGTGTTTTTCGTGAGATCGCCGCGACAACTAAATTTGTTTTCAATTTTATTACGATTCTTTGTATACGAGTATGTTGCTTGTACGGATATCAAAATATTCTATAGGCAAGTACTAATAGACGAATCATCACGCGTCTTGCAATTAATTATTATGATATAGATCATGTGATCCGTTAAGTATATATAAATTAAATACAGTAACACATGGTACAACATCGGCACCATTTCTAAGTTGTAGGTTTGGCACAAGAATGCTCAAATCCTGATATCGCGCAATTACTACAAAAATAAAAAAAACCAGCTGATTTAGTTTCCCGAGGTTGTAACCTAGACGTTCTCAGTACTTTCATTTTATGACAGAACGGAACCCAGTAAGTTCAGAAGTCTGATTTTGAGGATACCTCAGCTAGTATTTTCACCGTTATAGACCTACCTGAACTAAAGCCAAATGTCATACATAGCTTTAACACGCAGCAAGCATCCATTCTCTTATTTCCATTTCTTAGATTCTCACAGGATAATCGCTTACAACGTCCCGTCGCGTTTATGCACCGATTAATTTATAATGCGCACAATTCCGGTGATAAGCGGGTCGGCATGTTAAGTACATGTGAACTTAATGAATCTATTTTAGCCCTAGCTAGGTTATCACAACAGGAAGCCTTTAGAGAAATATACGACTCATTTTTTAAAAACGGTTATATAAAGACTGCACCCGCTCACTTAGTGAAATTAAATTTATTTTTTGATAAAAATAAATTGATCCGAGTAGGCGGTCGTATTGAGTATGCCTCAGAATTTAATTATAATAAAAAGCATCCCATTTTACTTTCATGTAAACATCATTTTGCAACGTTATTATTTCGGTACAAGCATCAACAGTTAATGCATGCCGCGCCACAACTTTTATTATATTCAATTCGGGAATCTTGGTGGCCAATTGGTGGAAGAAATATGGCAAGAAGTACGTGCCATAACTGCGTCACTTGCACACGACTACGTGCTAAAACTTTTCCACCAATTATGGGCAATTTACCACGAGAGAGACTTGATGCGGGATATCCATTCGTACATTGCGGTGTTGACTATGCCGGGCCAGTATTTGTTATGAACCGTCGCGGACGGGGGGCAAAACTAACTAAAGCATATATTGGTTTGTTTGTCTGTCTTACAACACGCGCTATCCATTTAGAACTTGTCAGCGATTTATCATCAAATGCATATTTACTCACACTTAAACGTTTTATTTCTCGCCGAGGTAAGCCATTGGAAATATTATCTGATAACGGAAAGAATTTCGTTGGATTAATGAATGACCTCAAAATTTTGTTACATAACTGTTCTGAAGAAATCAAGGAATACGCAGTATCTCAGGGCATTAATTTTAAATTTATTCCACCTTATGCCAGTCATTTTGGAGGCTTGTGGGAGGCTGGGGTAAAAAGTACTAAGCATCATCTGAAACGTGTAGTAGGTAACGCACACTTAACGTTTGAGGAGTTTAGCACGGTGATGGCCGAAGTCGAGGCCGTCCTAAATTCCCGACCTCTAACACCACTGTCCTCAGATCCACAGGATTTTCTTCCACTAAGTCCAGGACATTTCCTAATTGGCCGTCCACTAACAGCGCCCGTGTGCGCTGACTTAAGCGCTACAAACTCATCCAGGCTCACACAATATCAACGAGTGGAGCAAATACGTCAACATTTCTGGGACCGGTGGTCCAAAGAGTATATCTCCGAGCTTCAAGCGAGAACCAAATGGCAAGTAAGAAGCAAGGAAAACTTAAAAGAAAATACTCTCGTCCTTATTAAAGATGAGAACCAACCTCCTTTAAAATGGAAACTAGGGCGTATTTTTAAAGTATTTCCAGGGAAAGATGGCGTCTCTAGAGTAGCTGACATTAGAACTCCGGGCGGCGTTATACGCCGAGCATTTTCGAAGATTTGCCCGCTTCCGCTAAACGACGAACAATTAATGGGCAACGCGAGATCTTCCGGTGAAGTCTACAGCAACGAGGGTTGAAAGCAACATCTTTCAAGGCGGGGAGTATGTTCACGCTCAAAATGAAGAACGCGGTACATAGAGCGTGACACCGACGCAAACGGGCCAATAGCGAAACACCTAAAAACGTCCGTTAATTAGTGACTCTGTAAATCTCGAAATATACGCATCATATCAGACAACGCACGCATTATTATTTCATTTAAGCCGACATATGTAGCCTCAAAAGGCGCGAACACTCGTACATTGTAATGACGATCGGTTGAAGGGTACAGAAGTTGATGTGTCATAACGCCACCTAGCGGCAGATTATAGGAAAAAAAGCACAAAAAACTTGTCCATGAAGGACACCTAGGCATGCCAACTTTTTTGAGGGTAGGTCATATAGTAATGGCGTTTATAAATCTCAGATATAAATATATATATACCTTGAAACCCAATTTTTATATATAGCAGAATAGCACCTATGTGTGTTAGATGTATATATATAAACATATATATGTTTTTGTGCTATTTTTCCTATAACCTGCCGTTAGGTGGCGATGTAACACATCAACTTCTGTACTGTTCAACCAATCGTCATGAAGATTTATATGAATATTTTCGAGCTATGCATCTTCCCAGAATTCGTCACTAGATAGCAATACAACGCATTAACTTCTACACGGTTATAGATGGATATAGACAAAACTAAAAGCGAAATAACAGCATTCTCAGAACAAATCTAATCAGTTTGTCACAAAAACCATTCTTATATTTTATTCTTTTCTTTTAGAAATATAGCAATTTAATAATAATAATACGACTTCAATTACATCTTACGCAATTGGTACTATTATTCCTGTAGGTATTGCGTCGAAATAAATTTACTTGTACTCGTAAAAACAAATACAAAACAATAACTAACACACAGTTACGCTATCGGCTAGGGTCGTATTTACACCTTATAATGCTGTGGTCGCATTCTGCTAGTAGACTTCTTCCTTTTATTTCTTATCGCATAAATGCCTAGAATACGGCTATCCATGGAAGCCCTATGGCGGATTTATATACCTTTCAAAACCGAAGGTGGAAGTGTCTGGAAGGCTGATGTCATTATTCGAGACATTATCTTGTTTCATTACATTAGTCGCAGCATTAGATTGTTAATGTGTGTTAGCGACTTCCACTCTCGATGTCGCATCTATTGTTCAATTGTACTAAACCGTTCTTATACAAGGTGTAACTGTACAAAAAGCATATGGACAAACTATCCAGTGATTTGTTACATTTATCATCACGTACAAGATCGTTCTTCGTAAAAAAGATTTTTTATACCTAAGTGTTATGGTTTAAGATCTTAAATACAGCGGTAATCATAATCTCGGAACGTATGTAATAAATAAAAGCTGCTGAAAAGGCTGAAAGGGACTGCTGATGAAACGTAAAAAGCATAAAAATGGGAGCGATCAACTCGATATTGACTTACGCGAGAAGCTAGCTTACCACGTTAAAAAGTAAAATGCACAAGGCAGTTTTATTGTACGTGATACATAAATTCACTCGTTTGGGTGAGACGTTGGTGTGAAATCTAAGTCAGCAACGACGCAGGGTTGGGCTGATTGCTCCATTTATCAGTCTGGGTCAGTCGTCCAAATAAAATAAGACGCAAACAGCCGTTGTCGTGAAAGGTGCTGTTGGGGTGTTTGTGTATTTATGTACATGAGAAATGGTTTATTATGTGATGATGTAAAAAAAAAGTACAATAAAAAGATTCAAATTAAATCCTGATTAAAAATATTAGCGTCTTACAATAGAATAAGTTTTGAAAATTTGAATATTTTTGAGCAAATCTTAGTAATGATCGCAGAATAGGCTAATTTTATTTTATCAGATATAATGAAGAAAATATTCGGAATTTGGTACCATTTTTAGTATTTACATTCTTCATATTTTACTTTGTATAATATATATTTGTATATTCATGCGGAATAGTGGAATAATATTAGTATTTTATGACTTCTAACTTCAAACTATTTGGTTATGGATAATAATCTAGTGGATTTTGTGTTATTTATAGATAATATATATTTAAAGGCGGTAAAATTAATCGGAAACAAACGAGTTCGATATTAATTTGTATGCATATTCCTTATATGTTTAATTGTTACTCAATAATTGTAGGTTATATAAACAAAAAAATATTCATTAGGTTTTTCCAGGGACATGGCAAATGGGGTAGTCGAGATTTTCCTTTAGTGCCAACGTAATCCATGGCTATAAGTGCAACCATAAAATGGCCTATTGTCGATGCTTGCAACGCCAACATTTAACAACGAACGATTCTTCAATACGTCGCAACGTAAAATATTGCAATCCTGTGACTCGTTTTTTTTTTGTTTCTTTGTTCAGTTGTACTTAAAATCGTTTCTTGTTTTTTTTCTATAATTGTATAGGTAATAAATACGACAATATTAATAAAATGTTTCAAAGAATTGGAGGTTCCTTAACTATTTAGCACATATAATTGGTGTGTTTTAATATCCATTTAATATTGTTTTTTTTTTTTAAGTTTCGGTTTATTTTTGTGTATATTAAGGTTCTTATTAAACATTCAGTTAAAGCGATAAAAACTGGTAGCGAAAATAGACATCGCTTGAAAATACCAGAAATTAGATGATATGATTGTGAATATTATAAAGAGGAATCGAATAACTTGTCACTTTGAAAGGAAGAATATATAGCTACTAATTTTTGCCTGCGCGGCTTAACATGCGTTAATGTATATTTGTGTCGTTACATATAAAAATCAGCTAAGACCTATTCTAATTGTTCGTCAGTAGTTAAAGTTTATTAATATTTTCAGAATATTTATACCTGTCCAATTTGAAGATCAGAAAAAGTAACTAAGAATCTTATGACCGATAAAATTTGGACTTCGACCACGGTGTATAAATATGGAAAAACTTTAAAAAAACAAACATTTTATTTGAACGAGTAAAATTGAACATAGCTGATTTTGAAATGTAACGATACATTTGACCTATCCTTCTACAACTATTTTCTTTTCTGCTTGAAACATATCTAATAGTAAGTAGTGAACTTCATATACTTTCCTGTACCCGATGTATATATAAAATTTCGTGTTGTTTTGTTTCTGTAGTTAAAGCGTGAAAACAAACGAATTGAAAAATATATATTAGTATTTATATATATTTTTTGTTTTTTTATTTGGTCTACAAAACTAAATTTAATTTGATAATGCGATACTATTTATTCTATAACTATACTTAAAGTTAAAACCTTCTTGACGTAAACACTGCTTACTTTGTTGTACATGCAATAAATAAAAAGCAAGATACAAAAACAAACATGGCGCGTATGTTGGAAAAGTACACAATAAAATTGATTATAACGAAAATATAACTTAACAAATAAAGCACGGTTACAAAAAAATAATATAAAAAGGTAGTGAACTAGTATTATCAGTTATACTGTTATATATTAAAAAGAAAACAACACTAAATAAAAATATTAGTTCTGATGTAGCCATAGTGTGGGCCTCAAGTTAAAAATATGTCACCTCCAATGCAGTTTTAGGTGTAAGTACATATGTAGTGTCCAAATTAATCCAGTTTAGTTTTAATTTGTTCTTATGTTGAATGTTCTTATTAGGAAAATGTGCCGTATGCTAACTAGTGTTATAATTATAATCGCAAATTTGCAATATTATTATTGTAATAATATAGGTAAAAGAAAATTAATTTAACATAAAAAATATCCCTGTAAATTCACCAAATATTATTACCTACCGTATTCATTTAAAATAAAACGTTGTGAGCCACAAAAAAAGAACCTAATGGAAAACGTTTACAAACGAAGTAAGGGAAATTAATGAAATGTCAATAAATTAATTGGCTCTCCGGCTTAGGAAACCTTTTTTAAGCCATATTTCAAAGTTCTGTGAAGTGATTCCATGAAACGTGGGTATAATCAAAGAGCGATGCAGGGTCTCTGCGGGACGCCAACGTCGATTGCTGAATCCCTTCCGGATCCGGCTCGATTCAGCAGTCAACTACCGGTTTAGATTCATAACTCTGACTTTTAGAACCGTGTCGCACTCTACAAGTGAAATATTATGCCTTCCGATATTATTTTTATAGTTTTGCATTTGTTTCATTGTAATATTTTATTAGTACATGCCAAAGAATGAATAAGAATAGTTTAGGCATTATTATTTTATGTTATGCCTAGCTAGCTGATACCCGCGATATGTACATAAGAAAAAACATTAAAAAGAGAAAGCACAAAATTTACCTTGGTGACAAAATTCAAATAATGTTATCTGTTTACTTCTCTTCTCCTGTGCATGCACACCACACCGGTTATCCCACTCCTCCAGGCTTAGAAAACATTAGTTTTTAGTTAAACATCAAGGGTCCAGACGTGAAACAAAAATACTGATCGAAGTCTATCCGGTAGGTTTTGAGTCATTTATTTGTTTTCGACCTAACATACCCTGTTGGCTCTTTTGGCCTCTACAGATTCATCGGACTACGCAGATTCACCGAAATACACAGATTCACCGGACTACAATGTTTTGAGTCATGCGCACACAACAGTGGACCCCTATCAGTTTGTATATATATACGAAGATTGGCGGACAAAATTAAGCTATACTACTTAGACTGTATTATGCGTAGAACGGTGCTAAGTGTTTTATTGCCATATTTTTGCTTAGATCACTACGCACATATTTTAAGCTAGGCATTTTTATTTATTAAGCTCTAAGCAGATTTGTTATCCCTTTTAAAATATTTTTAAATTTAAAATATGTATTATCTGTTTCTACTAATGCTTACTTCCTACATAAAATTCTACAGTAAAATAATGTATGCCTTTATATATATAATTCTTCTGTTCGTTTGTATGTGACTGAACTTGTTCTAAATGGCTTGTTTTGGATTTAAGAATGGCTTAAATTCACAATTGGACACAGTAAGTGGCGAAGCGCTCTGATTCCAAAATTTTAATTATTCTCAAGACATTTGTTGGGCTCACTAATATTTTATATTAAAAAGCCAACGGTCTTTACAAACATTAATACCTATATTGTAGAAAATTCTTATAACTGATGAGTTATGTCGAACATATTGACACAAATATATAGAATTAAAGTGTCTGTTTGTAAAGTGAAAATAAAAGATTTATACGAAATTAATTTATTTTTACCTACGATACATACAACAAAATTATTTTTTAAATTATTGTCTGTCTTTTATCTGATTGTTTTTCACTGCAAATAGCTGCTGTTATAAGGCGTAACTTAGGTAAGGAACGTAAAAGTAAAAGTACTTTCCTAAAAAAATTGGAGTTTCACCCAAATATAATAAAGTAAACAATCAGCGTTCAGTACCACCCACACGCATCCCACTCGCAGTTTACGTTGATTTTTTTGCCCTGAAAACGAAGTCGCGGATAACAACGATTATATATATCTACATGTATAAACATTTGCGCCTAAAATTTTCCAAGGTGTTTGTGATATAAATGACGCCACATGGTTAGCAAAGTCGATCCCGAGTAACAGGAAACTTGGGAAAAAATATTTTAATATATTATAATGAAAAGAAAAAAATAATTACTGAAATAAAAGTGACATAAAGTTGATTATAAATTACCTAAGTATAAGAGAATTTATAAAGTTTACAGGCCGTTTACGTAGAAACTTATAGGGATATTGTGCTTAGGGAAAGGTAGCACGGGCGTTGTTTGAACTACTTAAAACTTCTGTTGCAAATGAAGCGTTACAAAAATGAACGCTCCTGGGAAACAGGGATCGGTCACAGAGTATTATTGAAGCCAAAGTTATATTAGTCACACGAACCTGTTATAATGTATTTTATCTTATATATTAATCGTGACGCATATTCATTGGTGATTTTAGTTGCATAGAATATTAACTTTATTCTATAAAAAACTTCGTGGTGCAATGGTAGCAAACCATGCTATTGGACCGAGAGATCGTGAGTTCGTTTATTGACTGACTTGTGTATATATGATCGTTATTGCCCGTTCTGTGTATGGGTGTTAAATGGTATTTATATTCCTATAAATCAACTCGAAAATAAAATTAATGACTCATTAATATCCGTCGGTTTATGTAATAGCATCCTTGCTTTCCCAAAATGTAAAGACGCAAGAATGGTGCGGCATGGTCAATTTGTGTCCAAACCGCAATTACAAATACAGAGAAAAAAACATATTTGTGAGAATGGATGGATGTTTCTTAGTCTTCCACGCAAAAACTGTTAAAAAGAAGTTAATGAAACTTTACAAAAATATAGCTTATATATCAGAAGAACTCGTCATTTATAAAGATGATACTTAAATTAGCTAAAATATAGAGATAAGTGTAAAAAATAAGATGTAAAAACTCTGCCATTTGAGGAATATCTCAGCGTGCGCAGGATTCATCATTAGAGTTAGATACACGAAGAAACTGTATAGATACTAAAGATCAAAATTATTGTGAATTTTAATTAGCATGCTAAGTGCGAAATGCTATTTTGATTTCGCGCACGATAAATGTTGCTATAATTATAACGACGTAATAAACTCATTGTTCTGAATACATGTCATTCATCACGTTTTTTTATTCAATGAAATATGTGTTGGTACGAAATTTAACGAGCAGTGATTGCTATAGCAAAAATAGCATTTCTCAATAAACCAAGTCTTTATTAACCAATTAGATATATTTTAGTTTAGTTCGTTGCAAAATTGACACGTGGTTATAGTTGAACAATACTGTACCTCATTTGTTTCCTCTTTTATTTATAAGCGATGTTTCATTACCACAATGTTCAATGCTTAATGCAGTAGTGAAACACAGCTGACATAAGCTGTCATGCGTCACATACTAAAAAAAAGATTTGGAGCGACATCTTGTGTGTGTAAAAAGCCTTTAAAAGGCAAAAATCGATTCTCATCGCATTATTTCCTGAAAGTGGCAACCTGAATCTCTATCGGTGGATTACAACAGGTGCTGGAGCAGTACAAGGTACGTGGTGCATTGTATTTGCTACAGCCCAAATTGAATATTGAACAACAACCATCGCAACGCTATTTTACCCAGAGTAGCCAGGCCACCAAACTACGGTGCGAAAGCCACAAGCGATATTCCTAAAATTTCGTTTTTAATACGTTATAATCATAGAAGACTTATCGTTTCTAATGGTATAACGATTAAAATGGTTTCTGAAGTTCACATTATAATAATAGTGAATAATATTAGCTAACACAAATAGGTACGTTATTTATAAATTCACAAACACAAACGTAGTTGCAGGCGACTGCTATATAATATACATCGCTTTGACTCGCGGCTACGCTCGCGTTTACGTAGATTTATTTGCCTATCTCTCGGTAACAGTGGGTACTTCTTTCCGATTGAAAGGTATCCTACATACTTTTCTGTATTCCTGATAACGTGTATGCAAAATTTAGTGATAATCACCCGAGCAGTTAAGGCGTGAAAGCGTAATAAATAAACAAACTCACATACGGACTTATAATATTAATAAGGATGTGGTGGTATATTAGTTGTTTAATTTCAGTAATATAAGCAAGTTAAGAATTAAATTAACGTTATTTTATACCTTAGCGACTCAAAAATATTAGTAACTCTTTTTTTTTTATATATTATAGGGGGCAAACCAACAGGTGGGTCACCTGATGGTAAGTGATCACCGCCGTCCATAGACACTAGCAACACCAAGGGAGTCGCAAGTGCGTTGCCGGCCTTTTAATATATGTGGGCCTCCTGTGCTCTCACTGACCGAACGAAACGCAACAGTGCAAGCACTACTACTTCACGTCGGTTTTCTGTGAGAGGGTGATACTACCCCGGGCGAGCCGACCCATTCATGCTGAAACCAGTAATAGCTTCAGCGTAGCTCTACCACCTACAATCTAATCCTTCAACTAATTTATAATCTATAACCAAGATTGTCTTGCTGTTCACGTTCTATATAGCTAAGTTGCATAATGTACACGTATACGAGTATAAAGAAAATAACGCAACTAGGAAAATTATTGATGCAAAGTACTAATTTACAACCTTTCTATTTATTAAATGTTATATATTATAGAAGTGTATGTTATAGGTATATTGGTTTATGTTATGTTAGTAGTATTATACACTGTATTTTTTTCTTTGTAATACTTATATTGTTGTATGTATTTTTACGGAAAATTTATTTAAAAAATGAAATGTCTCCTAATGTTTGCCTGTAAGAAATCGCTTTACGCGACAAGGCCGCCTAAGTATACACGTTATATAGTATATTATTGTTTAATTTTGTATAGTTTCAAGGTGTACAATAAAATGTTTATTATTATTATTATGTATACATAAAACTAACAATTAAACATAATCAACGCAAACGGTTCAGAGAAATGAATATATTTAAATAATAACTACATAGTATAAAACAAAGTCGCTTTCTCTGTTCCTATATCCCTATGTATGTTTAAATCTTTAAAACTACGCAACGGATTTTGATGCGGTTTTTTTTAATAGATAGAGTGATTGAAGAAGAAGGTTTATATGTATAATAACATAAATTAAATAGTGGAGAAATACTGTTATTGTTGAGGTTATTCCAAAGTTAATGCGTGCGGCCCACGGGCAGTAATGAATAAATCAAAACTACTGGATCGATTTTAATCATTGTCATGACATAGGCTATATATTTTATACCCTTGTGAAGCCGGAGCGGGCCGCTAGTATATCTATATACTTTCAAATATTGTCTTCCTCATACTTAATTACCGTAGACAGTAGAATAGATCTGTGCTTATCAAATAAGGATATTGATGGGTGTTTTCTTTTATAGATTTTGATTTACGGTCAAAATAAGTACTAAAGTTTAATCATTTGCAACGTCTTTTGTATTTTGCGTACTTTTAATCCAAACAATTTTGGTTTTCCAATTTCCATATTATATCAGTACGTAACGTATTATCTGTTATTACCACACAGTTGCTATGGTAACATTTTTTCTGTTATACATACATATTGAATAAGTCGATTAATTACAAGAGCTTTTAGAAGTGAAAACAAATTAATTAAATAATTAAGAAACTGTAAAGGTGAAAACAGAAAACGAATTTTTGCATTATTAGTTAAAGACATGTAACTTTTTTTATGACTATCTTGTAACCTCTAGAATCCTGGTAAAACGTCGCACGGCGCGCCGTACCGAGGCCGCACTGGATGTCGGAAGTCACTTTTAAGTCATTACTTACTCACTTGTTTTCGATTTGTTTTTTTCCAACGAAAAAAAGACAGCGAGAATACAGGCGGGACTAACTTTCGGGCAATCAGCAGGCCCAACTTCGGAAAAGGTTAAATCAAAGGGTTCCGGTTTTATGAAGACTTATTTCAGACTTACCTTCAAGTTGAAATTAGATTTAATCTGCCTCGAAGCTTTAGGATTGAATTTTGTAAACAATTTCGAATACCTCTGCAAGTTCCAGGCTTTGTTGGAATACCACTGGGAACTCCGAGTACTGTTGTTTAGAAATTCCTTTGAAATGAATTCGTACTTATATGAGTTTGAGTTTTATTAATAAGAACCATGATGTTGTTATATATACTTTTGAAATAAAGTGTCATTTTTTTTTTACTTTGATAAATAAATTAATCTACCTAGTATCACATTTTGCGGATTGGTAGGTGATCTGTACGCGACTCTATCTTTACAGACCTATCTTGTGACTCTCTTTCAGTTTTTTTTTTTTTTTTTATTGTTGTGAAATAAATACAAATCCTCTGACAGTAGACAGAGACCTTAACTAGACTGACAATGTTGATAATATTTATGACAATATTTAGTGTAAAATATGCAAGATTAATAAATTAAAAATATATTAAAATTAAACCTAAGTAGATCAAAATTAAATGTATAAATTACAAGTAATAAATTTAAACTATGAGTTATAAGTTAGTAGTTAGTTAGTTAGTTCTTTTAGTTTGTAGCGTTTCATTATCAGCCAATGTACATTCAGTAATAGAAAGTCTTTCAGGCCGGCATGACAGTGTCGACTTTCAATGGATCATAGATATCTTGATGGTTATCTTTTTTTTTCCAACTGACTTATGCTATTGGCCTGACTGGGTTACACAGATTCACCGGACAATATAAGGGGGTTACTGATGTTTATGAACTGTTTTGCGCTTTTACCTTCTACTGTGATAGTTAGATTACTTAACATTCAATTTTACCGACACTTTGCCATGCTAAATAAAAAAGTACACTGGTCTATTGAGAATACGACTATTAATATTAAAGTACAAAAACTACAAGTAAAATGATTATTATTTATCTCATAAATTCGGACAGTTAATACTTACATTTACAAGTTTGATACAGTGCATGTAACATTATAACAACTGTGTCCTTTAAATTTTTCAGCTTTGTATGTTATTAAAATTGTCGTATTTTAATTTATCGTTACTAAAGACAACTATATCCATGTTTGCAATGTGTTCGAATAGTAAGTAGAAGATTGCATCGCGTACTCGTGTACTAGGAGCGGGGTTGCCCTGGTCGCTCACAATAGCCCCGGGACCGGACGTGTTTCCCTTTGTACTGAGGCTTTTAACTTTCGCCGCTGATATCCAACAGCGTCTGAAAAAAAAAGAAAGTTCTGGTAACCGTAACGTTTGCTATTCAACAGAAAAATACGGGATTGGGTATTTTAATAAAACTCTTCGTATAGTATGTTAATTTTTAATTAGTTCTACTTTTATATTGAAGCCCTCGTGTGCGGTGAGAATTTGGTTATTTATACATTTAAATTTATTTTAATGTTACATTACTAATGAATGAAATAAAAGATATAAATTTGCCAATAATCTATATAAATAAAAATCTATTCGGCATGTATTTGGAAAATTATTTTTTGTTTTGTTCGTTAATTGTCAATATAAAGTTTTTATGACAGAAAATGTTTAAAAAAATCATACTTAAGATTTTGTATTAATAAATCTTCAAATAAAAAGTGAGTGAGAGATAAAGAAGCTAGTAGGAGCGAAAACTTCAAAAATATTGACAGAATTAACAGATTAATGTTGATGATGGCTTGATACCTTCTTGTAATAAAACATATTTTGACGTATTTATTTTAATGTATTGTGATACCTACTTTTGTTTCACTCTTTTTAATTCCTCGTTTTATTTTATGCCTGTTGAAAGACAATCTTTTTTAAGGATTAAACTCCAGTCGTGCGTCGGAGCTGACGTACACAATATTTTTTTGTTCTTTCATATGGTTTAGTCAGCGTTATTAATGTAAACGCCTGAAAACTTGTTCTTACGACTTCATTAGAATGCGCTGACTCTTCTCTACTTTATATAAATGTAATATGTAATAAGTATACTTATATAAACAAATGTAATACATGTAGTATTGTACACATTAACCTATCGAAATATATGAACTAAATGATAGTGAAAATCGCAATAAAATCCTTCTCGTGGTTTAGAAGAACTAAGGTAACAAACAGACAGACACGAACCTTGGTTGTTTAATATTTATAGATTATATTTTCCTTAAGACGATAAATATATTTATAAAACACTATTGTGGCGGTAACCGAGATATAACGTACCTTTTTTACCGACAGGTTAAAAATTATTTTTAGCCATGTTTCTGCCGACTGTATTCAAACAAAAAGGTCCATGTGAGTTTCATACACCACCTCTCTTTTTGAACGGCAGGTAAGCTGGCCCTTTGTGTGCTACCACAAGGCAATACTCTTTCTTTTATTGTGAAGATTGTCACCCGATTGGAAAATCGATGACGTCTGTAACAAATATTTTAGGTAACAAGTTTATAAAAATAAAGTACTGCATTTGTTTACATCGAAAAAAAGTTACAAATAATTCAGTTATAACCAAAACCGAATTAATTGTAAGATCAGAGTAATATTTAAACAACTTATGATTTTAAACTCAAAAACGCATTTAAAATCTATTCCAGTCGTTGAAAATTTACCGAAAACAGCCGACTGTGATGTGATATATATCTCTTGACTTGTAAACAGTATTTAGGTAATTACAAAATAATTATACACGATAATATTATGAATGAATGAATCTTACGATATCTTATATGTTAGGATCAATCAAACTATTCAAGATATAAATCATACCTAAGAAGTAGACGTAATATAAAATACACTCGAGAAAACACTACCGTCCTTATGCATAGTCGGGTAACAGGAAATTAGGTAGTTGATATGCTTATAATATTAGATTAGGTATAAATATTGCATATTTCAATCCAAGTCGGCCCAATGTTTTACATATATTATTTATGTATATTTCTACATTGTCTGAAAGATTCTTCGATATAATCAATTCTCAGAGTAATGTTTCTTGGTAATTATATAGGTAACGGTACCTACTCAGAAAATATAAACATAAGCCGATCGAGGTAAAAGCTAATTATCCCATCGAAGTCATAAGAGTTCCGCCGTCAAATCGCTTGAATCGGTTTTATATTTACAGAAGAGGAAAACGGCATGCTGAATTAAAAAGAAGGTCTTTCTAAGTGGGCAGTAAACGGGCTTCTTTGTTGAATACACGTATATTTAAGTGTCGTATATTTTACATTTTACGATCAATACAGGAGAGGGGCGCCATTGAAAATGTGGGAACATCATACATAGGAAATGTTTACGTTATTCTTGTAAAATTGTGATTTCGAATAAGAATGTAGATAGATAGATATATATTTTTGGTGAATTTAATTAATGGCTTACCAGTAGTTTGAGTAACAACAACAATACCTCCTAGGTATAATTGTATTGGTTAAGTTCTAATTGCATTTGACAAAGCTTACGGGACTGCCAATTAACTGCCATTACGTCTACGTCATTAATATTTAAATTATCAACATAAAATTGATATCCTTTTTTTCTTGCACTTAGTCCACGTGAATAGGGTTAGTATAATTAGTATTCCCGTATCAATTTTCATCTGTCAATTTTTATTTCCATATTCTATGGGCATCAATTTATTTTATAATCCGTCCACACGATCTCCGTTATTCTTCTATTTTTATATCCGCCTACTTACATGCCTTTTATTCCTTCTCAGGCTATATGTGTACATACCACGCTAATCTCATACTTCCTTTGAGATAATTATTTTTGAAATTCCCATTCTAGTTACATCACATCTCCATCGTAACCTTCGCATCTCTGCCCTATGCAATTTTCTTTCATCCACTTGATTCCTTGACTAGGACATAGATTTATACATACAGAATCTTTTATACTTTATACAATTTTATAATGTAATTTAATATGATCTAAATCTTAATATTTTCTTGAGTAAAAGTGTAAGACAATGAAAACAGAAGCAATTCCTACATAATCCACCAGCAAGTGTTTATTGTTTCGTGTCAAACAAGTAAAGCTTTACCACCGAACGTTAATTTAAATAACGGGAATGGTTCACGAGATGGGACGTTTCTTTAGCGGACATGCAAACAATTAATTACTTGAGTTATTAATGTTGGGCATTAGTTACAAGCGGGCCGCGTCAGCGGTCTCTCGGACTCGCCGCATATCCGCAGCTCGTTCCGGAACATATTATATAAATTGTATTTTAATACTGCTTTTAAACAATCGTTTTCGCAGTTTAACTACATTTTCTTTTTACCACGATTTCATGGACTTTAGTTGTAGTGAGCGATAGATTTCAGCACGTACAACACTCTGCTTTTCGAGCTTACTTAGTTCAACTTGTGAACTTCTGCATCGAGATATCCAGGAGCTACTTGATTTATCTTGGATAGTTACCATATTATTAAAAGATAATTACAGAAAAGAATATTTTGTTTTTTTTTTTAACTTACTATACGCTGTTGGCCAGATGGGCTTTCACGGCTTCATGGGACTAAACAAAAGAATTACTATCGTTTAGTACTACGTGGACTACCTAAATGCATGTTAAATTGTATCTATATTTTGTATCATGTGTCTCGTTGCTGTGTATGGTCATCAGGACCTATTGGAGTATAACTGAGGTGACCTAAGGGATGGGGTGCACGTCAGAGAGCCTCCATGTGGCGCACCCCGGGCAACGTCGACCGCTTCTCGGTCGGCGGCTAATCTCTGGCACGACGTCCCGTTTTCATGTCTCACGGACCTTGTATCCACCTTCTCAATATTTTGACCAGTCGCAATTTTTTTGGACATCGATTTTCTTCATTCTTGCTGACCCTTGCTCTGATTTTGGACACCGATCTCCCACTATCTTTTAGACTTTTGCTATGTTTCTGGACTCTGTTCTCCTCTTCCCTCTCGTTGACCCACGCTTTGTCTCTGGATTCCGATACCGGCAACAATGAATAGCACAGAATCAGAAATCGTAGTACCCCAGGAGGGTACCATCTGTTCCGCAGATGGAGAATCCCTCCCCGAGCCCTCGGGCTCGGGCAGCCCCTCGTTCTCTGGGGGGGGCACAATTTTGTGTGGCAATCTTTTAACGACGACTTTGGCAAGAACTGTGGTGTATGACTTAACGGACGATTTGGATGACGAACCGGAAATGACGAACCTGGCTTTCCCGACGGACTCTTCTCTCTTTTCTTCAAACATGGACAGTACAAGATTTTCAAATGAACTACCCCAGGAGGGTACCATCTGCTCTGCAGATGGAGAATCCCTCCCCGGGCCTTCGGGTCCGGGCAGCCCCGCGTTCTCTGGGGGGGGCACAATTTTGTGCGACGGATCAAAAACCACGACTAAGGCAAGGACTACGGACATAGATATGGCACGTGATATGGCGACCTTACCGGTGGCTCATCACTCTGCAGGCAAGCGCAGAAGCGCTTCGAAGACCAGCAAGCGCCCTCGCGAACCTGGCCTCGCGGACTCTGATGTGGACGCTGGTGTTGAGGCACCGAAGGTGAGCTCGGCTAGAAGGGGGAAATCGCGTGGAACAGCGGCTTCCAGACGACCGATACTGGGAGAAGCAGACGGGTCCTACGACCGAGCACTCTCCAGTCTCTCCAGTCGCTCCTGTCCCACGGATTCGGAGGACAGCACCCAAGAGGAGGTAGCCTTGCAGCACATCCCGGAATTGGATCTCGGTCGGCTCCTGGCTCTGGGCAGTAAGCAGGTAGACGCCATCCTTGAGGTTGCCTATAAATCCGGCAATCTCAAAGGGGGCTACGTGAGAGCACTGAAGACCGCGGCCTACTCCCTTCGGGAGGTAGTAGAAACGGCGACAGTCCGGACGAAAGCAGAGGAAATATAAGGACGCCCTTCTGAAAGCGAGGCTGGAGGTGTCGCTGAGTGATTGTGGCATCTCCAGTCTTCGGGTGCGTACGAGCGCTACGGGGGCCAAGGTCATAGAGGTCCCTGGATCCCTGGCCCCAGAGCAGGCAGACAGGCTAGCGACGGGTGTGAGGACAGCGCTGGAGGGCTTGGCCACGGTCGTACGGCCTGTAAGGAAAGCCGACATCCGAATCGTTGGTATTGATGACTCGGTGTCATGGGACGAGGCTGTAGAGGCCGTGGCCAAGGCGGGTGAATGTGAGGTTGCCCAAATGAGGGCGGGCCAACTTCGCACTCGGGCAGGAGGTACCAGTTCCCTCTTCGCTTCCCTCCCCCTCGACGCTGCTCGAAAGCTGGTTAGAGCAGGTCGCCTCCTGATAGGGTGGAGTGCAGCCCGAGTCCATCTGCTGGAAGGTAGACCACTAAGGTGCTACCGATGTATGGGCTTGGGACACACTCGACCGGTGTGCCCGTCAGCGGTTGTGCGGGAGGGGACCTGCTTCCGTTGCGGGAAGGAGGGGCATCGCGCGGATATTTGCACTGTAGATAAGCCGTGGTGCGGCGTCTGCGCGGCTGCCGGGAAGCCGGCAGAACACCTAATGGGGGGAGGCGTATGTAGGCCACCTCTTGTTAAGGGAAAAGTCCCTCTCCTTAAGGAGGCACGCACGGAGGTAGCTGCTATGGATCAGTAATGGACTGCATTCATAGCAGCTACCTTCAAGGGAATTTGAACCACTCCGCTGCTGCGCAGGACCTACTCCAGCAAGCAGTAGCGGAGTGGAACATAGATATTGCGGTGATGGCGGAGCCATACCGCATTCCGGAACAGTCTCACTGGACCGGAGACGTGGTTGGCTCTGTGGCCATTCTGTCTGGGGGGGGATTGCCTCTCTCTGTCAAGGAGAGGGGTGCTGGGTTTGTGGCGGTCGCCTCACGGGGTCTAGCGATCCTCGGGGTCTACTTCTTCCCGAACCGGCCCTTGGTGGAGTTTGAGTCTTTTTTGGACGACCTGGGGCCGGTCGTGAGGCGGTTGTCGCCGCTTCCCATCGTCCTGCTTGGCGATCTCAACGCCAAGTCGAGGGCGTGGGGGGCGGCGGCCACGGACCCGAGGGGCCGGGCCGTTGAGGAGTGGGCAGCCGAGCTCGAGTTGTCCCTCCTCAACCGGGGTAATGCCCTCACGTGCGTGCGACGCGACGGGGGGTCTATCGTTGACGTGACGTTTGCGACCCCGTCAGTCGCGCGCCGTGTCCGGGGATGGAGGGTTGAAGAGGAGGTGGAGACCTTATCGGATCATCGATATATTAGGTTCGTGGTCTCCACCTCCCACAATGAATCGATAACCCGCCCCCGGAGAGGCGCGAAGTTCCCCCGCTGGGCGCTTGGCCGCCTCGAGCAGGAGATGGTGGAGGAGGCGGCCATAGTTCAGGCCTGGGCCCTACCCCCCCCGACGGGGGAGGATATTGACGCGTCCGCAGCCCGCCTCCGTGATGCACTCACGGAGGTATGCGACGCGCCGATGCCGCGGAGCGTACACCGCCCAGACAGAAGGGCGGTGTACTGGTGGTCGTCGGAGATAGCTGATCTCCGTACGGCCTGCTCCGCGGCCCGGCGGCTGTTCGGGCGCAGCCGCCGTAGAAGTCGTAGGGACCTGGATGAGGAGGCCCGGCTGTATGCCGAATACAGACAGAAGAAGAGGATTCTGCAGATCGCCATCAGCCGGGCCAAGGAGGAGGCGTGGGAGGAGCTCCTTCAGACGCTGGAGAGCGATCCATGGGGGCGCCCATACCGGGCGGTCCGGAAGAAATTCTGCGGCCGGGCGCCCCCGGTGACGGAAACTCTCCAGCCGGAGATTATTGAGAGGGTCGTGGGAGAATTGTTCCCCAACCCTCCGGAGCTCCTTGCTCCTTCCATGCCTCCTCCCCTCGCGTTCACGGTGGAGGTGCTCGGCATCCCTCCTCCAGTGACGGAGGAGGAGATGGAGAGGGTCGTCGAGCGCCTCCGCAGCAGGCGGACGGCACCCGGCCCAGATGGGATTCCGGGTCGGGTGCTGTCCATTTCAATGGACCATCTCAGAGGTTGGCTTCGGGAGCTGTTCGATCGCTGTTTTGCGGTCGGACAGTTCCCGAAGTCCTGGAAGACGGGACGGCTCTGCCTCATGGCCAAGCAGGGCCGCCCTCTGGACTGCGCGTCCGCATATCGGCCCCTAGTGTTACTCGACGACACTGGGAAGATGCTCGAGAGAGTTATATCCTCCCGGGTCGTCGAGCATCTGGAAGAGGTGGGGCCGAACCTTTCGGATACGCAGTTCGGTTTCCGGTCAGGGCGCTCCACCCTGGATGCCCTGAGCCTTCTGAAGAGGCTCTCCACGGAGGCAACCTCCCGCGGAGATAGGTTACTGGCGGTGTCCTTGGACATCGCCAACGCCTTCAATAGCCTGCCGCATGGAGTTATACGGGAGGCACTCCGTTTCTTCGGAGTGCCCCCGTACCTGCGGCGGCTGTTGGAGGCGTACCTGGAGGGGAGGGAGGTCGTCTTCGTGGACTGTAGAGGACGGCTGGTTAGTCGTAGGACTCCCTGTGGAGTCCCACAAGGTTCAGCCTTAGGGCCACTTTTGTGGAACCTGGGCTACGACTGGGTGCTCCGCGGCGTACTCCCATCAGGAGTGCGTCTCATCTGCTTTGCGGATGACACTTTAGTCGTAGCTCAGGGGGGGGAATGGGGAAAATTGATGCGCCTGGCCACGGAGGCTGTAACCCTCGTGGTCAGACGTATCCGACGGTTAGGCCTCAGGGTGGCCCTTGAAAAAACCGAGGCCCTACTTTTTCATGGGCCTCGGCAAGGGCCACCTCCTGGGGCACACATATTAGTGGAGGGCGTCCGGATCAGGGTTGGGGTCCAGATGAAATATCTGGGCCTCACCCTGGACGGACGCTGGCGGTTCGAGCCCCACTTTAAGGGGCTCGGACCGCGTATAGTTGGGGCGGCAGCGGCACTCAGCCGTCTGCTTCCCAACAAAGGGGGGCCGGGTGCTGGCTGCCGCCGTCTATATATGGGAGTCGTGCGGTCGATGGCCGCCTACGGGGCACCGTTGTGGGCGGACGCCCTCTGCGCCGCAAATGTTCGAGCGTTGCGGGGTGCGCAGCGTAATGTGGCGCAGAGGGCGATACGAGGGTACAGGACGGTGTCTTCGGCGGCGGCCTTCGTGCTCGCCGGCTCCCTTCCCTGGGAGCTGGAGGCGGAGGTTCTTTCCGCCGTATACTTTTATACGGCGGCTAAGAAACGCCGCGGGGAGCCTCCGGCTCCCAGGGAAATTGAGAAAATGAGAGGAAGGGTCCGGAGGGACATGATGGAGAGGTGGCAGCAGGACCTGGCGGACGCGCGTTACGGTAGATATACTATCGACGCCGTCCGCCCGGTCCTGCCAGAATGGTGCAACAGGGAGTGGGGCTCCCTGACGTTCAGACTGGTGCAGGTGCTGACCGGGCACGGGTGCTTTGGTTGGTACCTGCACCGAATAGCACGCAGGGAGCCGACCGCCGCATGCTATGAGTGTGGCGCTGATATAGACACTGCGCAGCATACTCTTTCTGAGTGTGCTGCGTGGGAGTCTCAGCGTCGTACTCTGGCTGCGGCGGTGGGGAATGATTTGTCGCTGCCGAGCGTGGTCACGGCCATGCTCGGCAGCGAAACAAGATGGAATGCAGTGGCCTCCTTCTGCGAGGAGGTCATCTCGCAGAAGGAGGCGGCGGAGAGGGTTCGCGAGGAGAATCCTCTGAGTGACCCTCTCCGCCAACGCAGAGTCGGTGGGAGGGGGCGGCGTTTTATCCGTCTTCTCCCACCTCCGTAGCCAAACCTGGGGGGATGGGTCGGGGGGCCCATCTCCCCATTGCACAGGTTTGGCTGACGAGTAGGGGGTGGCTGGTGTGTACCCAGCTTGCCTCCCATTATGTGGACGACGCCCGGCGGACACCTTCCGCTGGGCTAGCCGCTGGGGTGACATGGTGATAGCACTGTACGATCCCATGTCACCCCAACCAAAGCGGCGGCCGGTACACCGTGGGGTTTTAGTGAGTAAGAGTCTCACACTACCCACTCTCTCCCCCGAGAGGGTGGCGTGTCCATGATGGATTTCCCCACGTAAATAAAAAAAAAAAAAAAAAAAAAAAAAAAAAAAAAAAAAAAAAAAAAAAAAAAAAAAAAAAAAAAAAAAAGAAAGGTGACCTAAGGGATGTATAAGTAAGGCTTGGAATAAAATTTAAAGAATTAAGGGATTTTCACATAAAGCATTCAAATCTCGTCTATATACGAACCAAGTATATGTTCTTGTGAACACTCACCACTCACGGATATACTTTATTTGATGTTTATTTGGAAAGACCAGAAATGTAGAGCAAAATTTAATTTAGCCACAAAAAAGTACTAGTCACAAAAAGTACAATCTGCGAGATGACGTTATATTTGAAAAAGAAAGTGACTTATTTAAACCTCTTTATATTACGATGAAACGCTTAAAACAATATAAACAAAGAAAACTTATTCTTAATGTAATTATAATTTCCTTTGGAAAATTTGTTATATCAATATACTGTCTGCGAATCGTGTGATTAAAATTACTTTGTAATTCAAGGACAATTAAAGACTAATTAGAAAACATGATGTCTTCCAATAAGTATTGAGAGTGTTATTAGTTTATCCTTTTTTAAAAGTATTTTTAGACGTAAACGTTCATTAAAACATTCAAAGCTATTTTTCAAATAGAAGGAAATTCTTTTTGCCAAATTATAAACACATTGTCATTGTCACTCACAGCAATTTGACTTTATTATTGCATTTATGTGGTACATATTTTTTTGTTTGAAATTGAAAAATAGGTTTTCATTCAAAATCAAAATCAAAAATACTTTATTCAGTTTAGGCCCTGAGAAGGCGCTTATGAACGTCAAAGTTACCACTTACCATTAAGTCTCATAACTAACATCTATATTTTAATTCATATCTGTGGGTGTTAAGTAGTTAGATATAAAAAATAAAGACCATTTATGATTATTCTAGACTCCTTGTTGCCCGCGTCTTCGCTTGCGATAATGTAGATTTAATCTATCACTCAAATCAAAAATACCTTATTCAATCTAGGCCCTAAGAAGACGCTTATGAACGTCAAAACTACCACCGGTTCGGAATATATCCTAGTCATCGAGAAGAACCGGCAAGAAACTCGATCGGGTTTATCTTTTTAACATATACTTATATAATTAAAATTCATTATACATTACAATCGATTTTAGTGGATGCACAGAGAGGAGTCAATTCCAGATATCACCATCGTTCACATATTGATCCACTCTATAATAGCCCTTTGAGACCAAAACCCGCTTAACTAGGCACTTAAACTTATAGTCTGGCAAATCAGTAATATGCTTTGGGACTTTGTTATAAAACCTAACACTATTACCTAAAAAACTGTTACTGGTTTTACTGAGTCTAAAACATGGAACGACCAGTTTGTCACAGTTTCTAGTTTTTAAATCATGCCTGTGTTTTACGAACTCCAGCTTATCAAAGTTTTTGCGAACATACATTAAATTATCCAGAATGTATTGGGAAGGCAGAGTTAAGATACCGAATTCTTGAAACTTTAATGACTCGGGAACAATAATACTTTTTTCGGGATGATATGTCCTCTATGTTATTTTTTGTACCCCCGACAAAGTGTATGCAAATTTCCATGACGATTAGTTTAAAAGTTAATGCTTGAAAGCGTGACAAACAAACTCAGATTTGCATTTTTAATATTAATTAGGATCAGGATAAAGCATGTAGTTCCTACAAAATAACAAAATAATTTTTACGAAAATGAAACTTCTACTATAAATGATACACTTAAAATTTAGACTTTAAATATTTTTTTATTCATGAAAAGTTAAAGAAGATGTTTTTTTTTTTTGTATACTTTATAGGATTAGCCTTTGACCACAATCTCATCCAATGTTAAATGATGATGTGGTCTAAGATGGTAGTCACACTAAGCCTAGATAGAGACTGGCTCTTAAGTGCAGCTTCCGGAACTCACTAACAGATTTTCAACTTGAGGGTGGTAACTAGCCAGGCGGACCTAGAAAAGCCCAACCACCATGCATGCATAATTGTAACCCCTTGCTCTGCTCGTTCGAATTATTTATTGGAAGAAATAGTTTTATTCTGTTTGACGGGAGGGGTATTTTTATTCCTCACATTGAGGACCTTCCATATAAAAATAACATGCATTTTCGTTGATTATTCTCAAAGTTAAAGATTCGATTATTATACATACCTACTTAGACATAAACCACACTGAAGTAGACTAATTCATGCCAACGATGTTATGAACTAACACAAAGTGATGTTCGATCAAAAACTTTTAATCCGAAAAATATTATAAAGTTATTGATGTTTTGGCTTCGGATTTAGATGGTAAATTGTTTAATATACCATACAACTAAAATAAAATCTTTACCTAACTGTAATATAAAACGAGTATTTGACGGCAATAAAATTATTGTTTAAAACAATTTTAGGATTGTCGTATGCCAATCAAGGGTACAAAGTGAATGCCGCGGGGCACGGGTTTGGGCAGAGTTGTTGTAAATAAAGTTACTAAATGCGATACGACGTCATGCTTCGACATTGAGTGCTGAACCTTAAAGAAGATGTGTTTATATATTTTCTTTTGAATATCATATTATAAATTTGGCGTGTGATCTGATGGTTATCAAATGCATGTGAGCGCATCACTTAATTCACTATTTGATTAATTCTATTTTGTATATTTATAACTGTCAGGGTAAGGTTTATATGAAAAAAAATCTTACGAAAAAAATGATTAATTTGGGTTAAAAAAACCTACACATAATAAAGTGAGTGAGACAGAAGACTACAGGAAAATCTTCAACAATATTAATAGACTAACGTTCAGTTGTTTATTGGCCATTTTATTTTATTCCATAAAAGGGAAAGCTTGGCTCCATTTTCTTCGCAAGTGATTGTAAGTCGGTGACGGTCTCGTAGTTTGATCGGTGGAATAACAATTCGATGTCCGCAGGTTCGAACAACAGCATGTACCAATGATTTTTTCGAAATTCTCGTACATTTCCTAAGTCAAATTGGTAACACTATCAGCTGACGGTGAAGGAAAACATCGTGAGGAAGCCTGAACCTGAGAAATGTTCTTGTAGTACCGCCGTATGTGGGAAAAATATAAAACTGTGGATTTCCCGGAGTTTCAAATCGGCTAATACGTCGTGGGCTGGCGTGGTGATTATGCCCATAGCTTCCTACGGGAAGAGGCCTATGTCCCTGCAGTTGGTCTCGTACAGCCTGTTAAAGATGATGATAGTTCTATATAAGCTACAAATTATTACAAAGAGTTCACCGATAACCTACATACATACCTGAATTAAATAGTACTTTAATACTGTTAATTCCTATTTGGTAGTTGCGATTTCTTAGTTGACTAACAAATTAATTATTCATTAAAATGAATTTCGTAATCCCTACAGATAAATAAAATTGAAATCTTTAATTGCGCTTTTTAATACAGGCTAAGCAGAAATCATATAATATAACAGAGGTGTGTAACAATGTATATAGTACATTTCGGCAAAGGGTTGTAGAGGTTAACCGATAATCAAAAAATCTAAAAGAGTTAAATAATAAACCATGTTAAATCCAGTGGAAGCACATGATTCCTATGAAATAACAAAATCATTCAACTGTTATCAAAAAAAAGTGACGGAAACCAGTTTTTCTTATACCATGTACTCTTTGCATAATGATTATTTCCCATCTTCTATACTTATAATGTATGATTTTACAAATTATTTTATTAAAATTTCTCTTGTATTCTCGACGATTAGGAATTTAAATAATCATAATCTTAAATATGCATATCAGATCGCTGTGAATTTTGTGTTGAATTTAAAAGTATTGGTTTGGTTCAGTTTGGGAATATTTAGAAACTAAGTTGACCAAAACTTTTAACAAATAGATCACGGGGGAAATATTTACTTACCAATACGTAAAGTAATTAGTATTAAGCAAGCTACACTTGTTAAACCGTCACAGTACTTGGAAATCGCCAAGTTATATTACAATTTATAACTATTGCAACACGCCGGCCACCAACAATAGTGTACGATGCCAATACGAGTACAAAGAATTGGGAACTCGTTACCACCGTGGGATTGTGTAAACCACTTCACATAATTGTAATGTATGTAATGAAACACGGACTGTAGCAGAATCACGTATATTGACGTTACCGATCAGACAATGCATTCAAGTAGGGTACATACCAAAAACTTAATATATTTATACACCACAATAATGAATACTAATTTCATGTCACTATTCGTTCAGATTTTAAACAGTAGTCACATCTCTTAGGCTTGGTTTTATAGGTTAAGTTTTATTGGACAGTTGTCTGTGTTCGACATTAGAACTGTAGACATCTCGTACTTTTAGACTTTAATTAAATGTAATCTTTAATATGAATAAAACTAATATTAAAAGTGTATTTTTTATATCTCTCGGACGCGCCACTAAATAATTCACTTATAAATAGAAAGTCTTGTTTATGTTTTGTTTACAAGAGATAACATATACTTATATGGTTGTTAATTAACCTCGACACGCCTCCAGTCTTGACCGAGCCGGCTGGTGTTGATAGCGTACATGTAAGAGGATAATATACACCTACAGAATGTTTGGGATACATCATTACTTATCATTATCTCAGTACCTAAACATTTATTATGTTTTGTCTGGAATTTATCTTTTCGTCGTTATTTCCTCGATTCAATATAAGTATTTAAAGTATCTAATAGTTTGTAAAATATACTAATAAATGGGCATCTAAAAAATATTACCTGTATTTGAACTTAACATATTCCAAATAGATGTAAAAAACATAATTAATTACAAAAAGATAACATTTTAGGTACACGCTAACTACGATCTTGTTAAAGAATTTTACGTTTAAAACTACATGTAAGCATATTGTGTGTTGTTCTCTTTTTAAATTGTAATTTTCACATTACTATCAAATCTCTATAACCATTTTAACGATTTTATGTTATCTCTGTCAAATTTTATCATTATTGCTTATCTCTTATAGATAAGTATAATGATACGTAGCATTGGTAATATCTGAAAAAAGCCTCTACTATCTCCTAGTAAAAGTCTCGTAATAATCGGTTGGACCTTTCAGAGATTACTCCGGTGAAATATTAGTTAAATGAGTTTTAATTATACGTACAGATATATATATTTAATATTTCCAGACTTGATTTTGATTTATTACTTTCTACTTTGTTCTTGGTGATAATATGTTTTCCAATTATATTACATTTTATATGTTTTATACGCAGGACAACGAAGATGAAGTTATGGATATCAGCTAAAACAATATATAACAACAGTTTCTTTAGAAATACTATGAGCTTATATTCGTTTTTTGTGGGCTTCACTATTATACATCTTGTAAAAGAAATGTAATGTAATTAGCTGATAATTACATTTAGTTAATGTAAAATTCATTGATGTGACATCAATGTTCATGAAAAATTTACATTAAAAGCTATAAGGTTATTTCCAAATTAGACGATTTACACATCATTTAAGCGATTCGACGTCCTCGAAGACACTTGAGCTTGGACCTCAATTGCGTAATAAATGTCGGAAGGTCCAACCCAGCCGCATTCTCCATTACACTGACCTTCTACTGACCGCTAAACTGTTACTTAAATATAGATACTGGAGATAACATAATCATTTGAAAACATGATTTTATTACTGAAGTATTTCAATGATGCAGGTGTCACTTTGTGGAAATTTATAATTAAATATTAGTACTAATATTCTGCTGTTTATATTACTAGTTTCAAATTTAACATTTTCAGGTATACGTCGCGTAATAAAATCAAACGTTTTTTGTTGCAGTGAAAAGTGGTAGCGGCCAATCAATTTCAGGTGAAAGTGTAAAGTAACCCTCAATGTAATATTTATTACAGAAGTGTTTATTTGTAGATTGAAGTTACGATCTATGAAATAAACTAGGAAGTGAGGTTAGGCTTTTTATTTTAGCACGATACAACGACGACACTGTACATAGTGGTAAGCATAGGTACAGTCCAGAAATAACGGCGACAATTTACATTATTTGAATTCTAAATCGCGACAAAAAAGTAAAACCAATCCTATAGCTTGTCTGTATTTTCAATTACCTATTCCTAGGATTTCTTTGATCATTTCGGAAAATATATTATACTACATATCTTGTGTTTTGTTGTATGAATGATGTAACAAGTATGATTTCATAATTCAATATAGCTTTATAGTTTTGTAATATATAACAATCGTTAACAACAGTGTGCCGTGTCCGAGCTTTGACTCGCTGCTTCAATTTAATTCCGTTTGATGTGTTTAATTAGTTTGTTCTTGTTTGTGCTTGTTGCGGTCGTTCTAAGTCGAAAACGCTTCCAAAACTGTTAGTATTTCCAAATTAAATGTAACCCACGTCAAACGAACCAGATAGTTTTATACATACAACGAACGAATCATTAACGGCGAACCAATGGTTATAAGGTCGACGTGCCTCTTGTCAATATCGCATGATTTGGGTGATGAATGTTGTAGCCTTCGGCCTTTCTAAATAAATTTACATATTCGGAATAAACACAGGAATATTATGTAGCGGGAAGTATAATTAAAACTATAATTTTTTAATAACTTATATTATTTTTATATTCGGAAAAAGTATACATTTAAAGAATTACTTACCATTAGTTTTCTAATTAAGTGATTAGGATTTTTTTTAATGTTAAGTATTTATTTATCTATAGCCTTTACTCGCAGGCTTCTCTAGCGTTAAAGTTTATTTTGTCTATCCTTTATAAACAGTTTACATTTTACTGTACGAAAGACACCCCATATCCTTTCCTGTACCTCTGACAACGTATTTACAAAATTTCATCATAATCTTTGAAGCAGCCTAGGGGTGGTAGCGTTACTGACAAACAAACTCATATTCGTGTTTATAATATTAGTTAGAATTAGGATGGATGAAATAGTTAATAACAACTGTTTTGCTATTTAATGTTGCTAATAACGATAAAGGTAAGACGAATAATTACTTAGATATTTGGAATTTTAAAGTAAGGGCAGGGCCGCGGCCGCGCATTCCACAAGGACGAGCCGGGGTCCATAATATATCTTGTGGGCAGGCAACCGCGATTTGACTGACGGCGCTCTCTGAAAGGACATTTATCAGTCTCACAAGCGGGTTACTCTAAACCAAACAACAATGAATTCTCATTGACTAATTATCTTGGTGTTTCTTGTTCTAAGCTCCTTTCTTTTAACTAATTAACCTTTTAGAGCTTAAATATGAGATTTAATTAGACTTAGTAATTTTCTATATTTAGTTTTTGATTTTTAATACAAACAGTTTTTGGACTTAGCATATTTTTTGGAAACATTACACGCAATTGTGAATGCTTGAACGATAACCTATGGTTATCTGTATACTGGTTGCTGGTTGAAGTTATATAGTTATTTGCATTACCATTTCAATTAAATTAAGATCAAAAATACTTTTTTAGATCTAGGCCCTAAAATGACGATTACAAACGTCAAAATAACACCGGTTTGGAAAACCACACAGTCATCGAAAAGAACCAGCAAGAATACTCGACTGGGTTTATCTTTTTAACATACACTTATATGTTTAAAGTACATTCATTATACGTTACAATCGATTTTATTGGATGCACAGAGAAGACTCAATTTCAGATATCACCATCGCTACACAAATCATCTTGTAGTTTATAAATATTACTACTATATTTACGAAACAACTTAAATTAATTGTAATTATGACAAGCTTCGTAGTGCAGTGATAGTAAGCCCTATTATTGTTTCTATGTATCAACATTGTAGGTGGTTAATATTAGCAAAATAATACTTGAAAATGTATATTATCTTACAAATTAGATAAAACTGACTCAAGTGAATATATACCATTTATGGAAACGAATGTAAAACGCGGATAAACCAGAGTCTATTTTCCGCGCGAAATGCACCGGGCGGTAACAAATTGCTTTGGGCAAAGCGTAAATTTTAATTTTATCTCTAATATCTAAATGAGTATCGTGATTCGACATAATAATTGTACTCTTCCCACGTTACAGATGTTATAACTAAGTGACTACCCGCCCACGTCGTTAATTAAATGTTTAAAAAAAATGGCAAAGGTTCAATAGAACCTATATAATAATCATATTGAATAGTCATAGTTCTATGCCGATATGTTCATTAGTTTTGACGTTATTAAGTCTAAAAAAAAACAGTACTTTTATTATATATAGATTAGGGTGCGAAAAAATTCTCAGTTATAGTGTCACCTTTTTCTTTATTACCCGTTAGAAAGTCCCCCTTGTGCCAGTAATTGTAATATAAACAGACGTCAAAACCGGCGTCCATTCGCACAGGCGGCTGATCTGTGTGCGAGTCACGGCGGGACAGTTTATTTCAACTTTGGAACTTTTCCGGGAGCGTTCGAATGGGGCATAATTTTCATAAGAATCGCGCTGTTGCGCCTCGACGTAAAAATTAGATTCATCAGTCTCCCAGGCACTTTCGCCTGACTCCCAATTCGATTCGAATTTGTAACGTATGCGTGAACAATAAGATGTTAACTTTTGCTACTTTGCATTTACATACATAAACAGATAGGTAAGTACTAACGTATGGAAATTCCACGCAAGATACAGTATTATGTTAGTTATGTATGTAATACGGACTACAGACGTACCTTGCTTAATACGAAAATTATACAAACACTTCACTTCTTTATTGTACGATTGTAAGAATAAAAAATGTAATCATAAGGCTCTACGTTCTTTATGTTTGAATAATTTGTCTTTCTTTGATAAGTGGGCAATTTTGGATAAGCAGTTATATGTTGAATACTAAAAATATGCAGCCTAAAACATATGTATTTATTCAAAATTACATTTTCAGTTGTCATCGTTGACCACTATCTTACTTTATGTTAAGTGACCATGTGGCCTATACGTAACGGAAGACTGACTCTCTCCGTGGCTCTCAACAAACCTGTAGGTGCTTAGGGACAGATTTACAACTTGAGGGTAATGACCATAGCTAGCTACATAGGAAAAAACATATCACCATGCTATGGCTATATCGCAATTAATTACTTCAGCGAAAGATTCGGCTACGGATTCGAACCTATGTCGATCCACGCGGTGTTCGTACACGCTACCACTGAGACGTTAATTTTTCCATATGCAATGAAACATAATTTATGAGGTTTACACGAATAAGACCTTTCTGGTGGTGTTTTGGCGTTTTATAAAAAAAAAGTTTATAAGTTATTTCGTAATAATTTTTTGAGACGAAAGAAAAATAGCGAGCAGTGATATGATCCTTATGATGTTAAGTCGTCACTACGGGTAATAGCTAATTGTACCTGTAAAACAAGTCAGAGAGAGGCAGGGATATCTATTCTTGTTGGTTGAGTTAAAACGCGTCATGTATCAGTGACTATTGCCAAGCAATTCAGACCGAAGCTAAACTGGGTAAGCGTTACTGTTTTACTACAGAAATAGGTGGGTCTTAGTTATTTTTTGACCCATACTTTTATAGGTATCCTTTATAATAATTATATCATTGCCCAAAAATAATGTTATCCGATTAAGGGAACCGTCAGTTCCAATGATATACAAAAAAAAAAATCACAAATTTAGATGATTATTGGAGATGTAGCCTCAACTGCTCTATGCGAATGAAATACGTTTTATACCGCTTATACTGACGAGTCATTCATATTATAGAATTTATTCAGGAAGATTTATGAATAAATTTGATAAACAAAGCAGAAAATATTTACAAGTCTGTCGCATAGAATCGCTACGTACAAGATATTGAATACAAGCTGGCGTTCGGGACGCAAACATAATTTACTTATCTCACGCGAGACCAAAAAGTTTCGCTCAAACAAATAATATACGTTTCCATCGGCGCGGTGCGGGGAGCACCTGGGCGGCACTAGGATCGGCTGTGTCCCGAGGGAAATAAAAACTTTGTCGCACGTCGCTTGTCCTAAAGCCTTCTCAGTCTCCGGGCTCCACGACACTTTCACCGATTCGCTACATCCATACAGTTTATAGCTCTGATTCTAAACGACACTACGTTTACGATATTGTTTCGCATTACTGCCGCATAAACCATGATTATAAAACGTCGCCTAGAATAAGAGACTCGAGCTTATATTCACTCAATCTTCAATTTTACTTACTTTTTTCCGTCAAGAAAACTGTAACTTCTTGTTCAATATACTTTTAATTGCATATTATTATTAATTTTGAAGATACTATTGATTACTATAAAAGCATATAAACTCATTCCTTAAGCTTCTGTTGCAGTCGCTATCGTATTTTCAGTTTCGAATATATTACAGTTTGTTAAAAACATTTTTTTATAGTTGCAGGTTTTTAAGTACATGTTGACAAAAGCTTTACGCTAACAAAAGATTAGACTTATAGGGTTATTTTCCGACCATTGTTTTATAAACTGTTGTCAGTCATCTCTATTGGGTAATTTACTGTTGTGTATAGTAATATAATTTGTAACAATGACGTGCCAATGAAATGAATAATTCGTATCATAACTTTGAATGAGTAACGAGAAGTGCTCTCTCTTTCAGACTTATTGGTTGTTGCGTAATGGTTACTTGTTCGCATGTTGCGATCAAATTGGTCATTCATCATTTTCAATATAATAAGGGGCAACGGATAATCAACAGCAGAATAATGATGTCTTCAGAAATTTGTTATGAAACAAATTTTCGATTTAAAACTAATGTACCATGCTATTAATTATTTATTTATAATATACGATAATTGAGAAAACAGCGTTAAAACACATTTAATTAAGACAAGCGTCTTCAGATAAATAACGTCTACCGTATTACGTTCTAACATAGGAATTTGTTGCAATGACTTTGCTGATATTACTAGTGTTGAAAGTTTCCGACATCTCGAGTTCGATAACTGCCCGGATCTCTAGAGGAATTTTTAAATTAATTCAAAGGAAAAATAAAATTAACGAAGTTGGTGTAGATTAAATTATATTCTTCGTAATTTGTGTCAAGAAACTTCGGGTGTTGAGAGAGCGGTGTAATATTTTTTCACAGGAGAATCATAATAGGTGTTACAGTTGGGATAGAATGAAACAAAAATATGGAAATTCTTATTCAGTTATTATAACAATTAAAAAAACTTATATGTGGATGGATTTTCATATGGAACGCTAAATGCTTACTACAGTTCTAGTGCCCAATTTTATAATTCTTTTTTTTTATTCAAAGATATCTGAACATCGTTATAATAAGGTCAAAGTTTAAGCCTATACCTATAATATGACCCTAACTTGTCTATGAACTTTGGTGTCATCTCTCCCTTTCATTCTACGTAATCTATAAAATCTTTGAATAAACATTTGCCTTCTTTGCCCTTTTACACTCTTGAAAGGGCTCTGAGAACTCCCCTAAACTTATTTAAACTTTTACTTTGGCAAATCCTTTTCACAGGCAGTTTAAATGTGAAATAGAATATGTATTCTGTATCTTTGTCTTTCCCAGCGGTGAGGTTAGTCGAAATTGATTTGGCTGGTAAACAATCCTTTTGGTAGATTATTATGAGATTGATCAATATTTATATCTAAACTAGCTTTTACCCGCGAATTCACTATGACGTATCTCTTCGCATTAGTTCTTTATTTGTGGATGAAAGGTACTCTATATTCTTTTCTATATCTCTGACAACGTGTATGCAAAATTCAATGATAATCGCTTGAGCAGTTATGACGTCAAAGCGAAATAAAGAAAGACACTGTTGCATTAATAATATTGGTTGAGATAATTGTACATTTTGAACGAGATCAGTTTTTTGGTTTGACTGTATTGTTTAATTTTCTTAAATACTTTATAGGTTAGCGTTTGACCACAATCTCATCTGATGTTAAATGATGATGTGGTCTAAGATGGTAATTACGCTGAAATCTAGAGGGAAGACTGGCTCTCAAGTGCTGCTGTCGGAACACACCAACAGGTGCTTGGCGACAGATTTTCAACTTGAGGCTAGTAGCTAGCCAGTCGGACTGAGAAAAAGTCCTTCCATCATGCTATGGCTTCATCACGATGTTTCCTTTACCGAAAGCTCCGACTTAGTTGCTACGATTCGAACCTATGTCCTTCGACGCTGTGTCCGAACACGCTACGAACTGAGCCATCGTCGCTTCGTTTATCAGTTGATATATGATATTAAAATGTTAACTATAATAATCCAAGCACAATTATAAAAAAAAAAAAACTTATGTAGTTCCGCGTTACTTTTGTATACAATTAAAAAAAAGTAATAAAATCAAATAATATCACAACGAATAAATATGTCATATACCAGGTTACACTTCGTTAAAGGTCTATTGATAAGGGTAAACATAAATACTCTCCACTAAGGTAGACTTTATTGGAGTATATATACACAACAGCTTTGAAAACTCAAAGGATTCAAACTTAAAGTCCGCCCGAAGGTATCTTGAATCATCAAGAAGGTTTTCTAATTTAACATTACTTTAAGTGGGTGGCTAGAGATTTACAAATTATTTTACTTAAACGGATTTGTCAAAAATTGTTGATCTTTCATAGACTTCTTGTAGGTATTCTATTTGCTTACAAGATTAAAAAACTTGTTTTTAAAATTAAAAGACAAATATATTTATAATGTTAAATTAAAATATAATATTTCTTAAAATGAACTGTGAAATGATTTTTTTACATAAAATAATAATAAAAAAAACATTAACTTGTTCTATAGAACCGCAATAGCATTAGAAACGCAAAAAGGTACTAATACTGTTATGTTCGAATCTTTAAATTAAAACCTTTAATTTAGATGTGACAAGTTGCAGACTTTTATGAGATTAAAAATAAATATATGGAGATGATTGTAAAATATAGTCGATGCAAAGTAATGCAGTTTAGAGATCTCTGGCACCTTACTTGGAGTCAATACGCGGAACATTTCCTATTACACGCCCACTTCTTTCCATGAATCAACGTATCTATATAGAGTGTCTAACATATTTTAATATTATTACAATAACATTATTATATTAAGCATAATGCACTTTTAAACTGTGTTAGTTGAAATTGTACGAATAAAAGCGATATTTTCCCGAAAAATATTAAGGAAGTTTTTTAAATTATATCTGTGCGCCCGGCTTAGCACGCGTTTGCTATGACTTATGGTAAGAAATAGTGGAGTAATAGTTAAATGTTTGTGAGCGAAATTTTCTTCCACTTAAAATATCTACACATATCAATTTCAATTAGTGGAGATGCATAGTAAAATAGAAAGCATAAAAACCTGCTTTATAAAAAACTAAAGTGTGTCCACTTTCATCATTAAATGATGTAAAATTAGTATGTTAAAATGTCCTTGCAGTATATGGCTCCATTTATTACTTATTTAACCGTTAACAAAATAATGACTATGAATAGAAATTTTGAATATATATTAAATGTATAAAATTAGGATTTTGCCCGTGGCTACGCTCGCTTTAATAGAAATTACTACCAGATGCCGTATATGGCGCCATCCAGTCGTAGTCGATTTACCATTTATCCGCACGAAACGCTTTGTGTCTTCAATTATAATGCGAACTGCAAAGGAATAGAACGCGCTACCTGCGTCTGTTTTTCTCAAAGAGACGAAGTTAAAAGAAGAGTGAATAAGTTTTTACTGAGCAAACGTCCTACATCCTAGGCCTCGTCCTTACTTTTTATCAAGTGTGACTGAGGACAAACTTAGCACAGTGTAGTGTAAAAAAAAAATGAGCTATACTTCGAGAATAGTACTTTCTTCTAGATTCAATTTTCTCTGTCTTTTTCGGTGCACCTGACAATGTATGCAAAATTTCATGAAGATCCGTTAAGTGGTAAGGCATGAAAGCGTAACAAATAAACAAATTCTTATTAGGATTTATAATATGAATAATATATTAGTATGACGTTTATATTTAGAGGGAATTGTTTATGTAATATTTCAAAAGGAATTGTTTATACTTTAAGTTCATGGTGTGTTACATCGGCAAGTCGTAACTTCTGGGTCAAAATGTGTTCTAAAGGTTTTCTCATAACAGGCCATAAGTATAACTTCAAAGATATTTAAACAAAAAGTATGTAACAATTATTATAAACAAGTTGTTTTTAAACTTAATCAATAAGAAAAGATTGAAAATTATAAAATATTTTAAGCAGCTCCATAGAAATCAAGGCATATTTTTATTCTAACACAATTTGTAATGGAAGCGACACGCGGAGACAAGAGAGCAAGGCAAAGGCGGGTGGGCGACGCGACGGGTCGGCAGGGGCGGGGGTGAAATTACTTGCAAATTCCATTTACGGACTCCGCGGCCACGCGTCAAAGGACTGATTCCGTCTGTCATTTGATATTTGGATTATGGTAAAGGTATGTAAAGAAAATAGAAAATAATGGTATAATGGTGCACATTGATCTGGAAAACCGTTCTGCAATAAGACTATTTCAAGAGCGATCCATGGATATGAACAATTTTTTAAACTACGAATAAACATTACTGCTATAAATCGTTATCCTGATTGTATGGTATGGTGCTATGATCCAATCAGATCATCACGACAAACATATTAACTCTGCGGTACAACGGCCATATTGATTTCTTCCGACGCATTTTATTCCGAGATAAATCAGCGTAGGAGGACTACATAACTTTAATTGATAGGCGGTAAGACAAAAGTTAACAAAAAAAAATGGTGTTTTCAAAACTTGTCAGAACTTCTAATAAGAGAATTTAACTAACCGTACTTATATGTGCATATTATCATGGATCAATATAAAAGTACGAATCGGAAAGATGTACATCAGTTAAGATTATTTTCCAAATCATAATAATAAAAGACACGAATCTGTTACCAATATTAATGAATTACTTATTGGCCATTCATGTTATCCACAAGTCTATATATTGTATATATTCCTCTAACGTCTACTTCGGCGAAAGATTGTGCAGTGCGCTACCTGGTACATATCACCATATGGTAGGTATTTAACAACCATGATAATATAAATAATAACAATAAACAAAGATTAATATTTGCGAGATATAATAGAAAACAAAAATATGAACAAAATTTATTGAAAGCAAAATTTTATCAAAACAATATACAAACAAATAAAGGTGACAGATAAAATCCGACTAATAGCAGAAAATGATATTCCAATATAAAAACATATCAGTAGAAGTTAGATTCTTATTTGCTAGTATTGAAAAATGACGAAACTTTAAGAAGTATTGCATTTATTTAAACGTATTGCACATTGAACATTAAAACATTAATCCTTTTCTTTCACATAAATTACTGTTTGCATTTTTATTAGCTTTGTTCGCGGTTTCGCGTGTGTTTGATATTACTTGTTGTATTCTCTGCGTATAACATTCTACGCATACCAATATTCAAGGTGATCTATCAAACGGTATTCGAGTTTTCCGATCTGAGATTTACCAATATACATTTTTATACATATGGAGAAGATATACGTACACGTATCTTGATAGTTATTACGTAATTATTTGTGTTTGACATTTTACTTGTAAGCAACATAACAGTCGAAAAATCATTTTCTATTGTTTAATTACAGTTTGTCTCGGAATCGATGACTAAATACGGTATAGAGACTTTTTGCGATTGCAGACAGTTATTTCAACGAAAATTCTTGAAGAAACTTTTCTCTTAGTGGTCAACTATATTGTTTGAACAAGAGCACACCTATGATTTGATATAGTTATTTTACATAATTAGAATAAAATAAAAACAACAAGTATAAATTGTACTACTATAGTCAATTTTTATTTTTATAAACCGCAAAGACTGGCAACGCACCTGTGATGCTCCTCATGTCGCAGGTGTCCATGGGCGGCGGTGATTACTTACCATCAAGTGACTCGGCTGTTCGTTTGCCTCCAATCGCATTAAAAAAAAGTAGTGTGTATTTATGTACACGCATTAGAAGTTATACTTCTTTGGCGTAACAAGATAAAAATATTTTCAAAAATTTGTTTATTGCCTTATTCTACGTTTGTAGAGAAAACGACACTAAAAATAGAAAAAGGGTATTTAATACATACATACTTTTTTTTTAAATAAAATGTTGACTATAGCCTAGCTTTAGGTTGTCGGTTTTTCGTGACGGTGTGCGCGCGCATCGTAAAAATTTACTCTCATCATTTTTCCCTAACGCGTCAAAAGAAGTATAACTTCAAAAACATCTCAACCGATTAGTGGTGTCCGCCGTAGAGGCCAGTCTCAAACTCACGCTCTAAAAGACGCTTATAAAACACCTTCATCGATCCCCCTGATAAAATAACGATAGTAAACGATTCGTACCTCTTCGATTTTCCAAAGAGAGTGTTCCGCCGTTGTAGTCTGATGGTTATTTTCGCTTCCGCAGACTTGCCGCAGCCTTCCTCGGCAACGTCTTAAGCCTAGGTTCGAATTCCCCGGAGTGGAGTTCTCGTGCACGCTGCTAGTGCGATACACTGCATTCACTAGTTCATACCACACGACATAGGTCACCCCATACACTTGCACTCACACACAGTAAGTGTTATGTAAGTTCTTTTAATATTGAATATATTTATTATGCTATAGTATATTTAAGTAAAAAAAATATGTAAATAATTATTTCTGCCTACTTTTAAATACAGTACGAAACATGGTCAAAAGTTTCTTGTTTTCCATGTATACGTCATGATTACCAATGGGTCGGCTGAGGAGTCGGATCTCCGATTGGTATGTAAGTTACGAAGCATTACGGCGAACTTACCTCATTACCAGTCTACGCCACTAGAATGACAATGGCGAGAATTTTTACTTCATTCCCGTCTGCGCTTATTAGGTGCTCTGGGACGTGTAGAGGCGAGAGACTTGAGACTTCTCCGACCGGCATATTGAATTCTCATCGAATTGTTTCACTTTACTTAAGGCTCCTATTATAAATGTGGTCATTTAATTTTTGTTTTTCAATGATTAATTTGAGTTTTAGTGTGTTCACACATCACATCGTTCGACGTCTGCTAAAATTCGACAATTCTTTGCATGAAAGAAAACATCTTGATGATTGTATACTATAGGTTTTTTTTTGTTATAAGTATAATTGTACAATTTTTCATATTTTCTCAAGGTAAAAATTTGCCGGCAAGACCTTATAGGTGTGTCCTAACAGAGGTACTCGATAACCAGCTCCTCTTTGAAGTTTAGCATGTTATTATCTAAGGTGAAATTGTCACATTATGAAGAAATGCTTCATTTATAAATAATATATATCACTTGAAACTTGCATAAAACGATGACCGTGACTATTGTATGATAGATTAGAGAGAGATAGAACCTTTAACATGTACTTTCTATAATTTCTTGAGACATATAAAAGGTAAGTCAAACGAAATGTAATCTTTTCTACCTACCATAAACCAACCCAAATAAAACGAACGATGTTACAGAATATCATACTCCTTAAGAGTAAGTTTTAAAACTGGCAAGGATTTATTTTACATAAGCGCACTACGGCCAAAAGGTGAGGAAGGAACAATGTGGGGTATTAGCCGGTTAGAGAACAGTATAACTCACTATCTGATGCGTGGCGTATGATAGGTATACAAATACAGGATTTTCTTAGTTGAAAAAACGATATTAATTCACGTGATATACAAAATTTTCTAAATATGATTCAGAGTTATACAGAATTAAGAAACTTAAATTTCAATTCATGCTATCATAGACTCTAAGATAAACTCTAACCTATATCTAGGTATCTATCAGTTATTCAATATTAAGCTTAAATTGGTTATTATAAATATGTTTCCAAAGATTTTAGTTCCAATAAGCTTAATTTAAACAAAGGCGTTTTAAACGATTCATAGAGTTATCTATTTACGCTAAAGGTAACAGAAACGCAGATGTCTCAAATGTTTTCATAAATTTTTCTTTAACCACGAACTTGCTAGATAGTAGGAAATAGCAGTTGTGCGCGCCGGGATCACGACCACGATACAAAAAGTGAAATACGATGGGTGTTAGTGTCACTCTGAGGTAAGTGGAGGTATATATTTTTGCGATCTAAAGTATAAGTACAATACTAATAAGATTATATAGTAACAAGCAAGCGCACGCTACTTCATTTCTGTTTTTTTTTTTACGACCTAACTATCCGCTCTTAGAATGATGGACCTCTACAGGATCACCGATCTCGTATTGGTGAGTGCTTCTTGGACTGTTGCTTTGAATTGCAACAAAAGCACTTCGAACTAAACTATCCAACTGTTTGCGTTAGTGAGACACACATGTCTATTTGCATATATGTCTTAGTAATTCGTACATATATTTTTAATTATACAATTTTGCGAAAAACGAACTAACCAAAATAAAAAATAAGGGAAATGATAAAATCCACCCTCAACATGTGTATCTACGGCGTGTGTGTGCATGTATGTAGGGTGCTCTGTGACTTGTGTTGTGAGCTTTAGATTGCGGTGTCACGGTATCGCGGTGTTCGAGGGCTCCACTCCGTGGGAACGAACATGGGCTCGAGATGTTGGCAGAAAGGCCGGGACGTATGTGCTGCGTGTACATATCCATTCGACTGCAGCGGCGAGGTCGTTGGCTACGCAGGCACGTTCACACACTGTTTAGAGAATTGGATATGTACGAATCGTTCACTGCTTTAGTGACATCGGGGGATGTATTATAGGCGCTCGGCGTCAAGATCGGGATTCTCTAATACTACTTATATAAAAAAAAAACTACTGATAATTCAAATGAAATTAAAAAACTGATAATAGAAACTAAAATTGAACCATGTGAAAATTTTTAAAACAAAACAATAAGTAATCGGCAATATTTTAATGTTTTAAAAATCTAAGCATAATTTTATTTATTGCATTTTTAAAGGAAGATATACTTAATATGCTCTTTACATTTAGGAGCTAATGGTCAAATACAGATAATGAATAGTGCTTGGATACGAGTTCATTCTATAATAGAAATATATGTTTATAAAGTTCAGCTGTTTAGAGAATTGGATATGTACGAATCGTTCACTGCTTTAGTGACATCGGGGGATGTATTATAGCGCTCGGCGTCAAGATCGGGATTCTCTAATACTACTTATATAAAAAAAAAAAACTACTGATAATTCAAATGAAATTAAAAAACTGATAATAGAAACTAAAATTGAACCATGTGAAAATTTTTAAAACAAAACAATAAGTAATCGGCAATATTTTAATGTTTTAAAAATCTAAGCATAATTTTAATTTATTGCATTTTTAAAGGAAGATATACTTAATATGCTCTTTTACATTTAGGAGCTAATGGTCAAATACAGATAATGAATAGTGCTTGGATACGAGTTCATTCTATAATAGAAATATATGTTTATAAAGTTCAGCTTACGATTTGTTATTGCCAGTATCTATTCCAAGACGTGTCACAAACCTTTGGGCTATGAATAATTTACGCGATCGCTGCGACCGCAAAGTGTTTATTGTGATAGTACGCCTGCCTTCACAACCGCACTCTCATGTGAAATAAAACACCTAGATTTTTCCTCTCAATCTCTCGAAGTATGTGTATAAACAATGTTTCATGCAAAAGATCACAAGTCCTTCGTAAATACTTGCAAAAATATATTTTATACCAACGGTACAAATACAAATGCAAGTAGTTTATACAAAACCTCTTCTAGATTATTTTTACCAAGACAGAGAACTCGATGTACGAAGCCGCCGTGACGATTACAACGTAGGATTCAGCGTCTAATGCTTTTACAGATAAGGTCGCTAATAATTTGCTGTGTTCTTTGCCGTTCGCCGTGAAACTGGAAATCGAGGGAAGTCGGCAGTAAATAACAAGCGAGATCGGATTATTTCGATAAGATCGTAAAATGAAACAAGGCGAGTCTCGGCGAGAGGTTTTCTTTTTGAATATGTTACACGTTAGCCGGCACATTGCCCACGTACGGATATTAAATGTAAAAGTTTGACTTTGCAGATTTATTTGTCTCACGGTTGCACTTTTGCACATTTTGAACGAAAATATTAGAAAGTTAATTTGTCATAATATATAAATATATGAAATACAATTTGTACCGGCGGCTCCACATGCGTTTTTTATAATTCGTTGATATTAGTATTTACCGTAATAGATACTTCAGTTACAACAAAATGGATAACGTGATAATATTCTGGGTTCAAATATTTATTAACTAGCTTTTCCTTGCGACTTGGCTCGCGTTAATGTAGATTTGATCTATACTTCAGGAACAGCACATTTATTCTGTATAAAGGGTACCCTATGTTCTTTTCTGTATCCCTGACAACGGGTGTGCAAAATTTCCTAATAATCGGTTAAGTTGTTAAGGCGTGACGAAATAAGAAAAAAAAACAAACTGACAATCGTATTTATAATATTAAGAAGTACAACAATTTTCATGATAATCGGCTAGAAGGTACAGAAATTGATACGTTGCATTGATATTACTTTTTATTTATATTAACTTTCATAGCGATCTACTAAGGGGCATATATAGTTGTTATTTCATTGTGTGATTTGGGAAGCAATACGTCTATATTAGGAAATGTTTAAAATATTAATAATACCTACTGATGTATTGAAAATTCATTAATTTTGCTATTTACTATCCAAGGACAACCCTATTGGGTTGAGGCGACGCGAACATGTGGAAGCACGCGCTGCGGGTCACAAACGTCCGGTTGCAATCTTATTTTTCCGGGCGGCTCGCTGGCTCGCTGCCGGCGCGGCGCTTATTGCCTACGTGCCAGCGGAACGGTCGCGCGCCTGTCATATTATTCTATCGACCGACTATCGGTAGCGCCCACACGCCTGATATTAGTATACCCAGCACTGTCTTCTTCAGATATTGGCCAGAGTCGTAAATAAAACTGCCGCGGCAGTAAACTGCTTACTCTCAGAGGTAATACTCGCTACTTATCACCTTAAGAAGATTTAGGGGCGGCCCGAATTATGTTGCCCAAGTTTGCGGTGTTTAGATAAATTGTAGTATTTTTTGGATAATACATTCACGTTTTTCCCATAATATAACATTAGGTATATGTGTAGATATTTCATAATATCAATGAGAATAGTAATTACTAGCTTTTATCCGCGGCTTCGCTCACGTTAGATTTAACATATCCTTCGGAAACAATACTTTTGTTCGGATGAAAGGAACTTGTGTCCTTTTTTGTACCCTTGATAACGTGTACGCAAAATTTCATGACGATTGATTGAGTAGTTAACGCGTGACAGTGTAACAAACAAATGGACAAACTCACATCCCAATTTATAATATTGGTTAGGATAGTATTATGACTAGTTCCAAATCAAAATTAAAAATACTTTATTTAATGTAGGCTCTAAGAAGGCGCTTATGAACGTCAAAGCTACCATCGGTTCGGAAAACAACCCAGTCATTGAGAAGAACCGGCAAAAAAACTCGACCGCATTTAACATACAATTATATATTTACACGTTACAATCGATTTGAGTAGATGCACAGAGAGGGTTAATTCCAGAGATCACCATCGGTCACATATTGATCCACTCTATAATAGACCTTTAACACTAAAACTCGTTTGATATGGCGCTTAAACTTATAGTCCGGTAAATCTGTAATATGCTTTGGGACTTTCTTATAAAACCTAATACTATATACCTAAAAACTGTTAGTAATCTTATATGAAATCTGGATAATAAAAACCTGATATACCAGCTTTCATTTGATGCTTAGTGATCAATAGTATGTGAGATAGTCTAAATCCTTTCTTAGTCTTTATGATGAAAAAGATGACAGAAATTCAATATTTACGACTGAACTTGTATATCACAATTATGCGAGCAATAAAGCAACAAATGTGACCGCAGCCTGTGTTATTGTCACCGGCGAATGTTGCCGCGGAGAGTTGTCGGGTAAAGTGAAAGTTTTTATCTGTTTGGTCCCTGGTTGGTCGTAGTCATTTTTGCTTGGCCTTGTTGATCGCGATCGCGGTTTAGGGTTGATCCGTATCCGTATTAGTGTGCGGTAATTACTGATTTATTGTACTAATAATAAAATATTACCGTTCTCTCCTTACACATTTGTATATCTTACGGTATCCTGAGTGGAAATACAGTAGGTACTTACTTTGCTATATCATATTTAGCATATTCGAAGTACGTTTATATTGTTTGAACCGTTATTTTTCTGATTATAATTGCTAAAGTTCTAATTTAAACTATTAAGCGACTATATTTGTAGCCTAGATTTTAATCTTTGTTTTTTTTTTTCGATCTGACATACCCTATCGACCTTGGGGCCTCTAAAGATTCACAGGATTACTAAGGGGAGCGCTTATTGGCACTCACCTGATAGAATCTTTTGTTGCTATAATGCATATGTAAGTCATATGTATGCTAAATCAACACATTACCTAATCGAATTATACAGATGGTTAGTAATGAATTACATAAGTGTGCATTTTTGAACTGAAACAAGATAATTACTCGTTATTTCTGTTTTTTTTCTCTAGATAATGATTTATTGTGATTAAAATCGCTTTATTAATAAATCTTATTTCAATTTTGATAGTAAAGGTCTCCCAAAGAATTTAAAAGCAGCAATTCCTAAGAACTTAATTTTTTTAACCTATTAAATTATACTTTTTATAGTTCCAATGAGTGATAGGGTGAAACAAGTTAATAAGCACCAATATACAACTGATTTATACATGACTCAACTGTTTTAAGACTAATCACCAAAGCACTTGTTGTACAACTTACTTGCCAAGGCATTCACAATTCCCATTCTACCAGATTGCTCAACGAAACGACCATTAGCATTCCAAATGGATGCGCAATCAATATATTTACACAACCTTAAATAGTTGCCTCCTACCAGCAGACTACAGAAATCTTGACAGTAAGTTGACGAACAAAAAGGATGCGACATTACAGGTTAAAAATATAAATGAACTTTATTGGTATATGTGCATTTGAAGTTAAATTATTTATCTGAACATTATTAAAAGCAACCTTTAATTAAGAGAAACTATTTGAAACGATTTTCTATTTCGATTTTAGTGGAAAAAAAATAAAAACTAAGACCTTAACATTATTCAAAACAAATGTCCAGTAAATTTTGGACGTTTATCTGAAAGATCATAAATAGTAAAGATATTTTAAGATAAAAATAATTTTGTTGTTTAAAAACGACTTGCGTCTAAGCTGTTCTCTACGAATTTGGCCGATTTTTCTTTTATTTAAATAATCTAGTATATGATCTTCTAGTTTAGCTCCTTAGTTCTGAGTATTACTAATAGCTTGTAACTCTTGAAAAATAAGTGGAAACTGCTTGTGTGTTTGTTTCTTTACCAACAACCTTCAGGCCGGTGTTAAGAAGCGCGAGTACTATTGCTATGGGCAAATAAACATTTGATTGTAATGTTACCACATACACTGGACCCTACACTCCTCAGTGGTTTGATTAGAATGGTCTCTATTTACTCGATAAATTAACACATGAACTTAATTATTAGGAAAGTGGAGATGAAGTGCAGCATCAAACGCTGAACGATGAAGACTTACCAGCGGCAATGTTTGCTTACCAGTGTTCTAGAATCATGAAATTAATTTGTAAAGGAAACGGAGAGAACACCGTTAATATGAATAAAAAACCGTTTCCATTACCTAGTTTACTTCAAAAACGAAAGAAACCAGATTCCATTTTAGGTATTATCGCATCGCGTGCTGGTTTGAGAGCGGTAGCACGGCCCCTAATAAAATGAACGGAGGTAACGTTGTGTTTGTAGTGACGCGGTCGAGATGAGAGATACGGCACGCTTCGTCCCCACCGAGCTCGACTTTAAACTAGCACTGAATAAACTACCAAGAGACTGAACGAAACGTTTCAAAACTTAACGTTTATTGACAACTTTTATTATAAAATAACTAACTACAATATAACATTTTGTTATATAGTTTTTCAGATAAACTGATTTATGTCCTGTCATGTAATTAGCATGGCGGTAGGGCCTTTCCTAAGTCCGCCTGGGTAGCTACCACCTTCAAGTTGAAAATCTGTCACCAAGCATCTGTTGGTGTGTTCCGGTAGCTGCTCTTGAAAACCAGTGCCACTCTGGGTTTAGTTTGTTTAACATCTTATCTTGGACAATCGCTAAAATTGTAGTTATATTAAGTAAAATAAATTAATTACATTTACAAGGTGCCACACACATTTTGTGTTTATTATATTTTCAATATTATCTTTACGTTGCATCACTATTGTAACCTTTTAGCGTATGTTATCATTTTTACAAGTGCTAATTTCTAATACTAGTTGGTTCACATACGAATTGCTTACATCGGAGATCATTATTTACGACCTTCTTTGGGTTCGGTACTGAACTTGAAAAGTTTGACTGTGTTTCACATGGTAGTCTAAAATATTACTTAGATGAGATTTTTCTAAACTGTTGTATTCAAAGCAAAGGTTGGTCGGATTATCTCAGTTACCGATAAAGCAACTATAATCATAACTACTTTCGTATTTAATCATTTGAACAACAGTTAACAAGAAATCATTATTTATATAATTACTTAGAACATAGTAAAGCATATCTACTTTTCAATTAATAAGTTCATATACATTACCTTAGTTCATATATAATAAATTAATGTATACAGAAATACAATTTATATGAATATAGTGAATTAAATTTATCAAATTTTGAAAACTATTTCTCTGCATAATAAATAAAACGCAACAAGCACACGGAGTTCGTAGTTCAAACCTTCTTTCTAAATAAATCAAAAGTTTAATATAGTTAAGCGGCTGCGCCTAAAGTATGCTTGAAAACTTTCATACTTTTAATTCGCCCGTAACAGATTTTAATTTAGTGAGAAACTGTTTCGTCGAAGTTGTTATTATTCGATTAATTGGTTCATAATAGAACTGAAAGTAATCATTTTATGAAACAAAGTGTGTACTTACGAATATACGATGTAATTAAGAAATTGCTATTGAATACTTATTTTTGGATATATTGCTGTAGCAAATAATTTGGTGTTACTATCTAAAATATCATTAGAATTTATTTAACAATTAGAACATTAATCATAGATATTGCAAATGCGAATGTTTGTTTGCTTGTTACGTCATTTTGCAATAACTATTCAACCATCATGAAATTTTTGTATACACGTTGTTATGTATACAAAAAGAGACATAGAGTAACTTTTCATCTAGTTAAAAGGACCATTTCTGAGGGATAGGTTAAATTTACATTAATGCGAGCGTAGCAGAGTGTGAAAGCTAGTTAATACTAATATAGCACTGGTATAGTATACTGAGGTAATGGGCTTCTTGTACAGAAAAAGAGGACTTAAATTTCGTTACACGCTGCTACTATTGTGAAGTTTGAAATAATTCCTAAGAAGAAAAAAATGTTACCCTCGCTTTATCCTATCGCTAAAAAGAGAAAGCATTACTTGGCACTGCAATGACTTTCTTTATGAGCTGACCCGCTTGTATTTTTATTAATTCCTAGTCTCCGGTCCGGAATAAAAGCTCTGGGAGGAAAATGAACTTATAACTTTATTTAACGCGAAATACAGTTTATAATATGCTTTATGGCACTATTGCCAAGTTCCTAGGCGCAAGGAAATGTAGCGACTGTTATAAATCTAGATAAGGTAATAAAGATAACTCCTTTTATTAAATTGATTTTTGTTGGTAACTACAAGTAGTTACTTTGTTACTATCCAAATAACAAAACTTCGATTACAATTACTTTATCATTCTAAGAAGCTTTGTGATGGATTTTTATTTCTTCTTTGATCTTTGTGATGATAAGGATAATGGTGGCAACTGAGGATTTTACAATTAATATGCACATTAAGAAATATTTATCTGGAATTAGGATTAACTGTAACTGTTGCATTTAAAATTACAATTAATTCGTTAATTTATAATCTACACATAGATGTTAGTTGAAAAAAAATTTGAAGAATAAAAAAAAAACGATTAATTTTTTACTGGATAAAATAATCTGTTGTTCAAGAGTGGTAAGTTTAATTTTTTAAATTTTCTTTTTCGTAGAAAAATTTGAATTATTTACACCTAAAATAAAACACAACTCTGTCATTGTTAACACAGTACTCACATGTTACTTTTTCACTTACATTTACATTTTAACCATTTATCATGCTTGGGTATTTTATTATTATTGTAGTACTCATAATAAGAAATTGTGATATATGCACTATAGTTTGTAGTCGATACACCAAAGCTGCTGTAAATAATGTACACATATTGACTTAGAATATCAAAAATATTATTATTAAAAATATAGTAAAAAGCTTACTACAATTTTCCTTAACTTCTTAATTATTTCACAACTGTTAGCAAGTTATTTAATACACTTATCGAAATAATAAGAATATTGGATGACGTCTTATTACTTCACTAACAAACTCTTTATGCAGAGTCTAAATGCTGCAGGGTAATGCCGCGGCGGCTACAGTGTCGTAACTTTTACTTTTTTATGAATATGCGTGTTCTATTTTAATTAAAATTTTCTTGTCACTTCTGAATATTAACGACATATTTAGCCTCGTATTTCTTTACCCGACCTTACCTCTGAAGAAATTATTATGTATTTATCATAACTGTTTATTCTGTTTCATTACTCCATCACATTTTAGTGGACTTTTGTTTGAATACATTTTAGGTGGAAATAAATCGATATGTAACCTTATGAGTCGTTCAAGAAGTCATAAACATGCCGGCGCCTTACTGCTTAATATAGCCGCGTTGCAAGAAACAATTAAACAAGCGGGAAAATCATCCCACAGACAGATGTACATTTTCTAATGTGATAATTTGGATATGGCATGAACGATTAAATTATTATCGAAAGTAATTTTATGAAATTATGTTTGATGTAAAGTTATAAAAAATTGCCTTGTTTGAGTTCTTGTTAACAGTATATATTTTTTAATTCAATTATAACAAATAATTTTACGATTAAAATTCTATCTTATTATTTAAATTTATGGAAAACTTTACTGATTACGAATCGTTTCTCATTATGTAGTCCATTATCGAACATAATATTGGTGACAATTAAGTTTAAGGTAGAATAATATTCGTAAATCCACGTAGAAGGTGGCAAGTGTCGAATGGCTTGTAATACGACGGGTATAAATTGTGGAGACACGGTGACGAGCGAGTCGCACTTACATTCGGAATGAGAGATATCTACGCGATGTACGCCGCGCTGAGCCGCGCCCGGGATCTGAAATTTCCTTTAATTGTTTCACAGAATGTGTACGTACGACGTTCCCTATATTACAGTTTAGGTTAAGCGCTTTCGATATTACTTATTTTCACATCTTAATATTGTATTATTTCAATTGTAATATAATTTGTACTGTAGTGTAGGTATAAAACAAAGGTATACCATAACAAAAATAAGTTCGAAGATAATATTCATTTTTTTTACGTGCAGTTTGTTTACAATGAGTTAAAGTCTCTAACCTTACAATATACATGGATTATGTGCCATCTCTAAAAATCCTATCGTATATAGAATTTGAACTTATTATAATGTATAATAACTCTTTAAAATTGGAATTTATTTGAAACTGCTGTGTCGAATAATACAGGAATCAAAATTTTAAAGCGAACGCATTACGAATATATATTCCGATAAGAGACACTGAAATTTATGTGAAACATTCAACACTACATTTTGAATGCGTTTTAAACTTTTAACATTATGTATTTAAACTATATCAGCCGTATAGCTGGATAACAGGCGGCTTGCAGAGTATTCAAATGAAATTGCATCTTTGCCAAAACTAGCGGGAGAATAGCGTCGCTTACATTAATATACAATAGCATCTTTGACCCTCCTCGCGACGCGGCGCGGCGCGGACTCTTTGTTTTTATAGGCTGTTGAATAAGTATTAACAAAGTAATATTGTAAGGAGGTAAGAAACGTGGCGCGTTTAGCGAACGTTCTTAACAACGTACGAACTGTAAACTCACTCAGGTCTAAAATGTAAATAGGCTGAAAGTACCTCTGATCCAAGTTTCTACTATTAAAATAGTAACGAAACTATGTAAGAAGAGTACGATAGAGAATAATTAAGAAAAGAGAGTTTTTTTTAATGAAAAAAGAAATATTTTGTTTAAATTGTGTAAAGAATACAGAGAAAAAGTAGTAGAAACAACTTTGAATACATTTATAGAATCCCATGAAATATAAATATCAATTGTGTTTGATTTTACCAACGAATATGAATTTGTGAGAATACTTTCATTATTTACTAATTCTCAACTATTGGTGCTACTTACATTTTAATTATACATATATTTTTGTACACTCTTTCTATTGATTAGGTTAAAATAACAACTTAAACTTTTTCGTGGTTTCAATATCATTTATTCAGATATGTATCGTGGTTTGTTTAATAGTTGTAATATTAAATATAGTCTGTCTAGTCGACTTTTAACCCTTTTTACCTCCTTTTTTTGTTGTAATCTGTCTTCTAGATTATTAATGCAATTTTTGTCTTGTGATCATGCATGCTCCGTAGCATTATTTCTCATCCACTTCACATGTGCACAAAAACCGAACTTTATGACGTAAAACACCACCAATAGTATAAAATATAGAGTCAAATAACATAAGATTATATATAAAATCCACTACAAACTAAAACTCCGTTTTTACCTTCTTCGAAATTCAAAAACATCCTCCCTTAGCTAACGGCAAGTTATTTGACTAAACCGCGTTCAAAATTTTAAGATCCTAAGAGGTGTAAAGTGCCTAGACCGGTGAATCCATCAGGGTATTTACTTAGGGTAAATATAGTGCTGTGTACATGGATATAGTTATTGATTGTATAAGTGAACAGTTTTATAAGAAAATAAATGTTTGAGCCTGAGTTTTAACTATCCTTACTAATGTTATAAACTTATCAGTATTATTAATATGAATGTAAATTTGTTTGTTTGATACGCTTTCACATTTTAAATATTCAATCGATTATAATCTAATATTGCGTACACGTTGTCAGATATATAGAAATACTAAGAAACTAAGAGAGTATCTTTCATCCAGAAAAAAAGTTCTGTTGCCGAGGGATAGATTAAATTTACATTAAAAGAACCGAAACTGCGAGCAAAAGCTAGTATTCAATCATGTAAGCAGTATAGTGTCACATCCAAAATTTACCTCTTTATTAATTTGTTTATTCACCTTTTTCCATATAAAGTCGTTAGCAATTCTCAAACATGTAGATATGATAACATGAAATAAAATATATCTAAAAATAATTAATTAAAGAATAGCAATTGACAATGCGTATATACTGTTATATTAAAAAAACGAAGTATTCGATGTCACCATTACCTCAAAACAAAACAAATATTACATAGCGAAATGGTGAAATAATATTGAAATGGCATCCAGTTTTCATTAGCATTTGCTAATGTTTCACTAAATCGAATATGTTTCCCTGAAATTATACGACTAATACTCGTAGTTCATATGCGATGAACCGGCCGTATTCACTGGCCCACTAGTGGGTGGGCTAGGCTTGCATCAATACCGAATGCAATTAGTTGGAGTGCATCGTTTTTGATGTAGTAGAGTGCCGACACAGGTCCCTATGTGTGTCGAGAGCTATCTGATATAAATAATAAATCTGTTAATCGTATACTGGAGTTCATACAGACCTGTATAAAATTGTTTGGAGAGACTGCGGTCGTGTCAATCTACATTTGTAAGTTTATTGAATTGATTTGAAATGTATTAATGCTTTTAATTATTAAAGTTAATCTTTTTTACTATCGCTTTAAAATTTTTTCACCCACCTATCGCATGTCGCATTACGGCCGGCTGCGGAGTAGGGGTAAGGTGAAAAGCACTCGGCAGATCAGCCGAGATCAATATGGCGGCGTCCATGGTTCTAATGCAAAATTCATCATCATCTATTTAAATACATATTGTGCTCAGTTTTTAAAATGCTACGATCCGAAAAAAGGTTTCACTTGCATCGCGGTTTCATAAAACCACACATTTTTTATTCATGCTTTTCGTTTGCCGCTTAAAGGTGATGAATACTCTTGTTTAAATTAAATTCCAAGCATCTACGAGTATATGTGTGCTCCAGAAGCTGCACTTGAGAACCCTTCTCTAGATTTAGCCTGTTACTATTTTAGGCCACATCATCATTTAACATCAAGTGTAATTTTAATCAATTGTATAAGTATAAAGAGCATCTGTAGATACATTAGGATTATTCGTTTTGAACAATTTTTTTTTCTTTTCCAGTAAAATATTATTCTATACAGTGGAATCACTTTAAAAGCAAAAAAAGGCATTAGAATTAAAAAAATGGTTCAAATTTTCAAGGAATATTTCTTTAATATATGTAACAATATTTTGCTGAAGGAGTGAAAAAGTTGAATCACCCCCAATTTACATACATGTTATGTTAAATATACTAATATTTTATGTAAGTTATTATATAAATAACATGCAGGTTTCACATACAATTCTACTTTCATTTTAATGTCACTACAGTTGAAGGTAACTCTAGTTTAAATTAAAACGTTACATTAAAATATAATACGAAGTACCTTTGTAAAATAGTCGACAGACTGGTTTTTTATGAAGATTAGTGATATCTCACGGGCTCTTTCAATGTTACAAAAGAGTTCTTTCAATAGAATTTAGTTGATGTATTTTTTAATGTAATACTTATACATTAGATAGGTACTATAATTCTCTATATTAACTTATTTTTGCAATTATATACTAATAATAAAATTTAATAAGTAGTCTCGTATTTTATACGTCTATATGTGGAAAGGAAACATTTGTTGCAAATAATCAAAAAACTTCTCGACATATTAACACCCCATTGAAATGCTTGAGTGTGTGAAAAAATATTTTCGCAGACTATTATAACTGGCAACATCGAACAGTTCATCAAGTATGGTTTTAATTCTATTAATTAACAAGGCAGCGTTGAATCGAGAGTAATGTTGGAAAATAAAATATTTGCACGCAGAAAATCTGTCGATGCATGTTCAACATTGTTGATTTACGATTTCATTAGTCGGGTGCAACGCGACGAGACAGAAACAAATATGGCTACAGATAGTTTTAGGTACGCGCTGATTGCGATGATTATGAAGTTTGAATTTATTAACGTATGGCAAACGAGTTTTTTATTCCGAGGTTATATCATCTGGCCACAGGACTACTAGATGATGTTCTGAAGAGAATCCAAATTTTCACATTTTACACTCTCAAGCGTACTGATTATATTGAAGAGATCAAAATTTACAGGCCGTTTTATGTAGGCACTAGATATTTATTGGGTTTGTAGGTTGGGAACTTGTGAATATACCTCTTAACTAATGGCTACGTAACAAAACATAGAACATCCAGTTATATAAAAAGTTGCATAATTGCAATGTACACATACATACAGTGTTCATACATTGATTGCGTTTTCCACAGGCGTCATCGCATAGAAAATATTGCGAATGGGTAATTGGATATATACGCCATGCGTCGTTGGCACTCGACGCCGCGTCGACCGGTGGCGACGCCTGCCTCTGACAGGTCACTGACAAATAATATGAGTGACTATGAATGAATGCTTGCACCTATTGGATTAAATGCAATTTTATATTGAACGGTTACGTGAATTCACTGCTGAATTTTATTTAAAGATGTAAATTGATTTATTAGCTAAAATGTATTTACTTGGGTAATATTATATGAATTCTTGGCTAAGAAGACCAACACGGAAGATGATCTCTCGGCCGCACTCACGGCAAGTGTGTAGACGGATGTTGAAGACCTGTTTGTGACGCCTGATGCGTTTTTTTATGTAGCTGAATCCTGGCTTCGTCGTGCTTTGACAGACCTTCATATGTTAGTCGACACCATTTATTACTGTCCTGTCCTGTGTGTGATGTTAAATGCAGCCATTTCATGTTTGACACAATCTTTAAAGAAAACCCTGGACTTACTCCTTGCCAACGTAGACGTTTCTATTTGAGAATAGTAGAATTAGCACCTTAGAACACAGTCTGTTAATACCTATTATATAAATACCTATTATAATGGAATTTGGCGCATTTTGGAAAAATCGTTAAACAACAACAGAAGTTGAACTGGAAACTTAAGTTTTTATATTATTTCGTCGCTATACACAGTACATATTTATTAAAAGAAAATTAACAGTACCACAGGTATTTATGCTAACTAATTATTATATTGGAGTAAGTTGAGGCAAAATCTATTTCGATGGACTTAGATGTGTTTCGGATTTTAAAAAGTTTTGCATATGGCTTTAACGATTAAAATATACGAAATTGTCCAACGATAGGAGATTAAACATACGGAGAAAACTTAGATTATATAAAACAATAAACACAATTTAAACCTTAATTAAATGCCCATGAGAATGTAAAAGACTCTTTAAGTTAGGTATGTTTCTAGGAGGGAAGTTCTCTATTCCTCCGACCGGTGTATTCCCATCTTGTCGTGCCGTTACGAAAATAGTTTTCTCACATTTAAAGCGAGGTGAGGCGGGGACAATTGAATCAAATATTCGCGCGCTTCGAAAATGCGACCCTGTTCCTTCGAGAAACTTCCGATTCGATTTCGTGAATTCACCGATTCAATGGTTACGGCTATACTTCTTGATTAGGGTAAGACGGATAAACGGATGTATTTTAAGTTTTAGTAATAACGAAAATAAAGCTCTTAAAATGTATTTTTTTATTCATATACATATTTATTAAATGCATAGTCTTTTTATATAATACTGGCTAATTTCGATCCGCTTTGTTGGTCATGAAAAAAATGGTATAGGGTAAATCGAATGTGGCGATACGTTCAGTAGTTTTGACGTAATTGAGTCTCAAAGGAACTGTCTTTTCAATATATATCTATATATAAACCCTCTGTCACAGTGTATGTCCACAATATCCTCCGAAACTACTCAAGCGGCAGTGATCTCTGTCAGATACTACCAGTAATTCTTCGCTCCACTTTTGCCGGTGAGATGAGATAATGCATGTATGTTTAAAACAATCGTATTTATGACGAAGTGTCGAAACACTTCGATTAACCATTGGAGTACAAAAGCAGGATATCGATATAAATACTCTCTACACAACTATTTGATATTGGAAACAGTGAAGTAGCACTGCATCCTAAAACACAATATATCAAATTACCGCATAATTTCTGCACTGTTGTTCACACATAAGACGAACTGATCGGGAGTCTCTTCCCAGTATTACTAAATAATTATCTAAACCATGTTTGGCTTAATAATTGTCCTACTTTGACAGTAAACAATGTTGATGTCGATGACATCAACTTTACGATACAATCGACATGGTTGTTAAGAAAACGAAACCGTTCATTCTCCCAACTGAATTTTTAAATTCTCTGGATATACCTGTAAAACCACCGCACAAACTTCTACTGAAGATTGGTCAATTGGTTATTCTTATTTTACTGAGTAATTTGAGTAATTTAACGGTACAACCTTTGGTCGTCAGAAGAATCACCGGAAATGTTTCTTCAATTAATAATATCGACTGGAAAGTGCGTAGGAGAAATTGTTCTGTTGCCACGGATTCAGTTGATAATGTCAGAATATCCAATGTCAATCAAAAGATTAATTTAGTTTTTGCAATGACTGTAAATTTCAAGATCAAATAATGTTCATTTGCGTTTTGGACTTAGAAAATCCATGTTTCTCTAATGAGCGTGTTGCATGTTCATGTTTGGGGATACTATTACTAACTATTTGTGTTGGTGAAAGAGAGGTTAACAAAAAAAAATGTTCATAGGTCAGTGTTTAATTATTTCCGACTTGTTAATTATTTTAGCTTAAATTAAGAAACTTTTTAAAAAGTATGGAAAATAAACATTCCATACCTTATTCTTAAAAAATGATTCGTAATTGATAGTTAATTTCTCGTTTTGCAAATAACTTATGTGTGATAATATACCCGAATAAACAATACTCACTTATAGATATTTATTATGCTTAATTCCAGTCTCCAAATTTATAAAAAATATATGAATATGTCTATACTGAATGGTTAAGTATTAAAATTAAAATATAATAACCTTTTAAACACTTATTTTAATTATGAATTCGATTTATAATTACAAGTCTTTTTATGTTTCACATTGAATGTTTAATGACTACATAATTATAAGTTACATAATGACTACGTAGTGTTAAGCACCTGTAATATCAATAACAGTTTCAAAATTCAGTGTTCAAGTTCGTGAAAGCATAACAACTAAAACGAAGTATTTTTCCATAATTTTTTTCACTTTTACCCGAGACACTTACCTACGAGTTTACGGGTTGAATAGTGTTCCAACGTTTTATTTTTCATGCTCGCTGTAAAATGTTTTGAAAGGACCGATTTCACTTTACGCTGTGTTGTTCCCGCGCCCGCATGTCTCCCGTCTACCATTATGAAAGCAACTACAATCGCACATTATTGTTTCGACGGCGTACATAGAGTCCTTTTTATTTCAGTTTTAATGCAAAGCCCTATCTTTAGATATCATGTAATTAAAACGAAGCTCTTAGTTGTTTTTTCTTTCTTATCACTGCGTTTGAAGTGATTACATTTTTATAAAGATAAGTTATTTATTTTGCGTGTTCCAATAATGTATACTTTATCAATAATCAAAAGTTTCTTTATTTATAACTCTATATATAGTACATTTTGTGGTTGGTACATTTATTTTATGTATTTTCTATGCGAGTACCGTTTTCGATGTAGAATACATTTGTAAAATTCAGGGTCAGTAAGCTAAGCAAACTGTATCCGCAGTAGCTGCGTGTAGCCAAAGCTGCACTGCAAATCATTAGCAGGATAGAGACGGCTGCGGCGGACCACACTCGCTGTTTGCATTCGTAATTAATACACTGTTTGCACTTCTGATTTACGAAAGCGTCCGCTGTGCACTACTAATGTGTTAATAGCTTAGAAAATTAACGCAAATACTCCTATAATATTTAGGTATTATGTATCAAATTAATTCATTTCAAATCAAAGTAATAGTACTATTAAAATACTACTAGCGTGGCTCGGCGAACGTTGTCCTGCTATGATAATAAAAAAATATATCCTAAAATCAGACGGTGGCGCCACCTACCGTGTTTAATTGTGAATCTAAACCATTCTGGAATACACCTGACCACACACAATTTTTTTTATCAAAACCTGTCCACTCGTTTAAGAGGAGGTTCAGTCACTTCCATACATGCAGAAGAATTGTGTATATAAAAGTTATCTCATATTATGATTTTGTTTTCTCTATATCCGTATTTTTACATACACATTAATACATATTTATGCCCCGCAGCTCCGCTCGCGATGAGGTAGATTTAACCTATCCTTCAGGAACAATCCCTTTTTTTCTAGATAAAAGTTGTTTCATGTCGTTCTCTGTACCCTGGCAATATGGATTGAAAATTTAATAACTTGCTATTGAGTACTTAAGCCGTGAAAGAGTAACAAATAAAAACACATTCGCATTTATATTGTAGTTATTTATTTAAAGTACGTTTCCTCAGTATCTCATAACTAGAAAACAGTATGTCATCACCATTAATAATATTTAGCGGTAACGCAAGTTCTTCGTTTAATGAAATACTGACAAAATACAGTTGCCCGTGAACTAACGAGTCCTAGGGGTGTGTTTTGCTCATTTTGGCTTCATGAAAAATTGTGGCATGTTTTTTCTCACCCTCTCTCCCTTCAGGTCCCTAAATCAGCTTTCCGAGGCCTCGTCGGCTGGGCGTGGTGTCAGTTCGACGAAAAATTTGCATATTTAGCGTAAGTACGTAGACGCACGTCCCGACCAGACGGATTGCGCTGGAAGACGAATGATCTCGCGACGTGGATCACATCGAGCTTATATTTACCAGATTTTTTAAATAAATTATATTAATATTTAAAATAAACTTGACTTATAACGCAAGATTAATATTTACATGCTAAGAAATGATGTTAATTACATATATATGTACTCGTATATATGATTATTTATACATATGCATGAAGGGATTTAATTAAGCGACTAAATATTACTCAAGAATATGCTTTATGATTTTCTTTGTGACGTTTTATCGTAAACGTTTTATTGTAGCAATGACACATACACAGTCAAACAGACAGACAGGCATACTTACATTATAAATAAATAATTAAAAGTATTTAAAAAAGCACAGACACGTTGAAGCTACATTCTTACCTAACGTATTTATGGATATGGTCTTAACGATTCAATGAATAAAGACCAATGTATTGCATTTGGAATAAATGACGGGATAAATACTTCCCTTTTAGATAATAATATTACAGCTAATAGCCATGTGGTATTATTTGCAACTAATTGACCAGCGACAATGATTGATAATTCAATATATATAAATAACATTATACGAGGTCTGTCGTTACGCGTGTCACGCAAAAACAAGTTATTCCATAGATTTCGTTCAATTTTCTTTTGTTTTACGTTATAGGCGAATGATTCTTCTATTGGAAAAATGTAATAAGCTAAGCTGTATAACTTAATTATTACAGTTGTAAGAAAATACGATTATTATAAGCACTATGTCTTTAACCATAACCGATGTGTGTTTTAATTCCGTGGGGAAGCGTGTAAGTGGTGTTGTGCGCATATTATTTCCACTGTACATAAAGTATGTTAAGATAATAAACAATGCATACGAATAGCGAGTATCAGCTGGTTATGAATAAATTAGTATTTTATAAATAATATATATATGTATCTCCTATGATTTCAGGAGTGCTGTAGTATTTTTAATTTAAAAAAAAATCATCCAGTGAAGCAGTTGGGCACTATCAAGTAAATAATAAATGTAAAAATTGGTTTAAATATTCGTCTATTAACGCTTTATCGCTGAATAGTATGTTAATTCCACGATGTATGGGGTATATGCCATCGCTTATCAAACAACACCGCGCAAATCAATATTACTCATTTTACAGGGGAGTAAAAACCTGTTTTTTTTTTATATTAGAATCTTCATGCAGTAATTAGTGATTGGAATTAAATTGTGGGGTTTTTATTGGTTGAAACGTTCAAAATGTAATATGTAGTTTGATGCGTCGTGAGAATATATATCAAATGACATTTAAAGTAAAAACCGCCAATTTTCGACTTCAGCGGTGTCGTTTGGTAAACGATAATATATATTTATCGTCCAAGGAAATGCGTATACATTACACTAGCTACTTTATTATATACAATTGAATGTGTAACTAATATATATAAGTTCATTACCGGTACATTTTTATAGCGTCATGGTGTCTGTATAAAACAGAAGAGGTTGCGGCTTCCAGTTTATATTTATTTTTCACTGACCTCATTTAAAAGATATTCCTTCTTTGCGTACAACCACTACAGTATATATACCATTACAGTAAGTATTACTGCGCAATTATAATGCTTTTATAGAATTTACCGATTGCAAAGTACTTCTTATAGCCGTAAAATGTATAGACAATTCTTTTATAGTAAACTCTCATGTTAAAATGTCTTGATGAAACAATATAAATTAACCAGTACTCATGAAAAGACTATTTTATTCGCGGTGAGTACATATCAAGGTGGGTAGCAATGGGCGGAAGCTTTGACGTTATACATAAACCTATCTTTTTAGATTTTTTTAATGATTTTATAATATTATATGTTCTAACATCGTATCAATGTACTTGTACATATGTATGAAACTGAAGTGTACGTTATTTGTCCAGGTTAATTATATAAACCACTGTTAGCGAAATTTCTGGTGGCAGATATAATACATTTTAGATTGGACTAGATACATATAATTACGCTTTTCCCCTGGGAGTAAGTGGTAATGATAGTATTTAACAGAGGTAAATAAAATGGAGGAATCCATTAAAAATTTCATAGATAAATATACAGTTTCTTTGAAACTATAAAACTATTTTCACGAGAATGAAGCCGCGGTTAGATAGCTTGTGTTAAATGTAAAAAAAAAACAATCAAACATTATTCTACAAAAATATAAAAGTTAATCAAAATTCATATCGATTAACTCAAAAAAACTTAATTTATACTAGTTAAAACAGTAAACGGAAAAGTGCCGGATTCAAATTTTAATATGATTCGATAACAAGTTTGTTGGAAGCAATAAAAATCCAAAAACTTAGATTTGCTTGTAAAGTTCCGCTTTGCTTTCAACTTACGCGGACCGAGTGGAGTGGAACGCATCCGAGACCCTACAAGGAATGGGCGTGTGTGGAATGCATAATATAGTAGGAGATTAAAAACTACAAAACCTTGTCAATATCAACCAGTTCTGGGTGGGACGAGTCGTGATGACGTCACTAACGATTTTCACTTTCGCTCGCAACTAATAATTCTATATTAGTTTATATTTGGAAACGAATTTTGTTTTGAGTTTTTTTTTAATAGTAGAATAGTAAAACTACGTCATTGTAGGTAATGAAAAACACGTTACAATTCGAAAACAGCCGCGAGTTTTTGTCGCTATCATGCCGCCTTGTAACACTTTTGTCTTTAGGTCAACGGTAACCGACTCCGAAACGCGACAAATTATAAAAAAGTCACTGTGACTGATTTATGTTAATGGGAATAGTGATCGCAACCTTGTTGAGTACTCATTCGTATTATATAAACGTTAACGTTAAAAACAATTTTTGTTTTTCAAATCAATTTTATATTATTAGTTTGTTCCGGCTGATTGCAAATTAAAATATTTGCTATGCAAATTCAGAGGTGTCGTTTTATAAAGATCATAAAATTGTTCTCATAAAGTAAATAAAATCATTTATAAATTAAATCAATAGTAGTATAACATGTCCGCGTTTGTTTGTGTGTGCCTTTAATTTTTCTTATTTGATTTTGATACGGTTTTCACAGTCATTTAGTTTTTATTTAACTGTTCATGTTTATTATATTTACAGAAAGTAGAGAAAAAAGTCTATTAAGTTGTAAAAAATAATTTATAGATTTTAAATTAATTATTATTAACCCTATCTAAATATTATGATTGTGAAATTAAATATTTTAAAAGGCACATAGAAAAAAAATCTATGTAATATATGTCTATTTCCTAAGGTGAATACATTTTTATATTTTACGTAAAGTCTATCACGCTGTAAAAAATAAGTTATGGATTTTACATTATTTACTGTTATTCCTACCTAAATATTGTTATTATTACTATGGAATTGAATATTATAAAAAGCAAGCAAAAATATCTATGTAACATATGTCTACCTCCTAAGGATAATACATTTTTATCTTTAACATAAAAACTATACGTTATTTGCGACACTGTATATTTTGATCAATATATTCATAACCTTTTCTAATAAAATATGTTACTCTTCTTGGAAATTTAATGTAGATTAAGATTATCTTTTGCATAATGTCTTAGAAAATATACCAGATTTAAAATTACACACAATTAAAAAATGTTTGGTAACACAATTTACGAAACTTCAGTATCTTTGATGAACTCTAAATGTCAGTAAGTGCCGAAAAATAAGCAGGTTATCATATATCTAAACCGCTTGAATACTTATGACGTCACATTAATAAGTACATTGTACTCGTGCGAAGCTAGGGTAAGCCCCCTTATGTTTCACAGAAATGACAATTGCTTTGACTAAGTTTTAGTTACAATAAATGTATCTGAGAATATTTTTGTACTGTGCTAACAACTGAATCGAAATTGACTCAACATTAAAGGACAATATTAATGTCGTGTAACACATCTAACATGAAACAAAGCTTCTCCGGACAATTTTGATCACATGAATTTTTAATCTCCGAGATACCGAAAAACAATACACAAAAATAGTTGCTTACGGTTCGGAGACTATTACAGTAAGTGCACGCTTCGGATATCGATCTATCCTTCTGTCAGTTTAGACTATTCATAACATGAACTTTTTATTTATATTTTTTTCTTAAAGTACACTCATGTCTAGACTCGTATTTTGTATTGTATAAAAGAATACAGTTATTTCATTGTTATCCGTACTAGGCGGGATAGGTGAATATTTTATGTGATTCGAACTTTTGTGAACTTAGAGGCATTGAAGTAACGTCTAGAAATACATTCATGAGAGTTCAGAAGACAGCATACTATGACTATACGCTTTTTAAAATAAGTTAGGCGTCGTATTTTAAAAACGCGTAGCATTTTATCGAGTTATTATACTGTATGCATATATTCTATCAGTTGAGAAATACAACATACCATATATTTATTACATTTCATAAAAAATAAGTAAACCGCCTTTGAGTTCTACAAATACGAATAGAGAAACAAAAAAAAATAATGCCATATTCGTGATCAGTGTCATTTATAGCAGATGTATACAACAGAATATTGAAAAAAAAAAACTTCTGTAGACAGCTGAAAATAGCTTTGATCTATGATTCTGTTCATAAATAATAAATTTCATTTTTTAATTATCGTTGCTAATGATATAACGGTATTTAATTAATACGTTTCTAGTTACAACAGCTCACAGTTATTTTCTTCATAAAATATATGGTTAGTCGATTTTAAATGTTGTACTATATAATTGGGTCGTCACGGACATTTCGCTTGAAATAATAAAATATTTATAATATCATTATGATAGGTGAATTTAGTATGGAGCAATAAAATAAGCATTTCTGCAGAGAGGCGCGCTGTCTCAGGTGTGTTGGTTCGCGTCAGAATATTGAAACGAGTGTGATCAGAATCGAGATGCAGTTTTATTATCATATCGTACGCAAAGTAATGGAATTTTATTGGTTTTCTTCAAATTTTTAAGGGTGTTCCTTGTTAGATACCTCGGTTCGGTTCGTTCGAGTGTTCGAGCATGCGAGTATCGCGTAGAAATATGGTAGTTTTTTTTCCGTTGGAGAAATGTAATTGTATGTGCAATGAATTCTGTGCATTTTGTAGTTGAAATATTATTTTTAGTAACATATATTACGGATACATTGTAAAGCTCTGTACTATGATATTAATTATAATTAACAGTTTCCTAATAAATTAAAATATTATTAAAGTTTGAAGTTTTAAGTCATTATTACTACATAGTTTGTCTTGACGTCCTTACGCTACATTTATCTCATATTGCTATTTATAACATATTTATTTAAAAGAAGTGATGAAGAAGCTTATAATTAAATATAATAACAGTATTTATATTTATTCTTGAGTATTTGTATTAAAGTACGAATTAACTCATTTTGTGTAAAAAAAATATTTCCACGTTTTGTATAGACTGCAATATGTACTAACATACATTTATATATATATATATATATATATATATAAATCAAGAAGCAATTTATAGCGAATATATATATACTACATAAAAATTAATACAAGAAATTTTCCACTATACTCTTTTTACATTTCTACACTTTGATATGTATGTAAAGTCGTTTTTATTATTATTGAGAACTAATATAATTTTATTTGTTGGTTTTGCAGGTATATGGAGTTGATACGTATGCGATTGATGTACTCCAATACGGTTTGATAAATAACAATGTAAGTTAGGACAAGTGAATATTTTTTTCTGGAGAAGGTACCTAGGCCATTCATTTTACTCGACACTAGATGACGCTATTGTATATTTATTGTTATTGAGTATTATGTTGTAATTTAACGCAGGCGAAGTATATAATTTATATTAGTTGTGATTAATATGGGACTTTTAATATGAAATTAAAAATCATAAAAAATATGTGGTTTTATGAAACCACGATGTAAGTGAAAGATTTTTTCGGGCCGTGGCATTTTAAAAATTGAGCTCAATATTTATTTCAATCATTTAATAATTTTGAATTAAGTCATGAGCGCCGCCATGTTATTCTTGGCAGAACTGCCTAGCGTCCTTCACTTTATCTCTACTCCGCGATCGGCTGTAATGAGACATACGATAAATGGATGAAAAAATTTGAAGCGATGTAAAAAAAGTTTCACTTTAATAATAAAAATTATAGTACGTATATAGGGAATATTGAAATATGATGTTAATATGTGTAACGCTTAATGTATTTAACCCGTGAATGTAAGAGGAAATGAGCGTCTGTATCTAAGGATTCACACGCGAATGAGCCACGGTACAGATTGTTACGAAATGTGGCGTCACTAATGCACCTAATGTTGTATGAAAGGGGTGCTATTGCTTTATCTGAGTCCCGTCGCGGGTTCCGTCGTGTAGAATGATTAGTTAGGTTATTCATGACCTCTGTTATAATTCAGAATAATGTAGCAAAGATCAACTGAAGAAGAAACGACAAAACAGTGAGGTTTGTGATACACATACCTGTTAGTTGTATATCTATAATTCTCTCATCGGGACGCTTTACGAAAAATTGTGTGAAATAAAAACATCGAAATTAACATCAAATAGATACCAATTTCGAAAAAAATGGTTACAAGGAAAATAAGATAAGTGAAAAGACTTAAATCAAGGCTCGTACAGTGCAATACACTCGGAAGCAATTATTTTATATCCTTTATTACAAACGGAATTGTTACTACCTTTTTGTAACCTTGAACCATATTTAAACGTAATAAATTTGCTTTGAACAGGAATAAAAATTTTGAAGCTATGATGGCTAAGCCTGTTTGGACACCGTGTCGCTCGATGTACCTACGTCTGATTTTTTGCGAATGAGCCTGAGCTTACGTCACAGTGAACATCTTGATAAAACCCCAATATGGACTTTTTCTAAGCCAGTCGTCCGCTAGCTACCGCCTTCAAGTTGAAAGTGCAGCAGTATCTATGGATGGCAGCTATAATTGAGAACCAGTCAACGTCGAGGTTTAGCGTATTTAGCATTTCAGACCATATCATCAATTAACATCAGGAGAGATTGTGATCAAATCTATAAAATAATAATAAACTTAAAATAAACGTCACAAAAAAGGAAAATAATTGAATACGTACAGCGATGCGTGATTCAACGCATCAATTACGTAATCTTTGACCGTCGCGTCGTTGGCCCGCGACGTACATACATCAATCAGCTTGTTGTCCGGCTGACGTGCTCGCAATCAAATAAAATTTAACTGAAAAGTCCTCGTTCATTTTTTATATTACGTTTAACTTTATGTGATGAATAGTTTTGTTATTTAAAAGTTAAAATTTTATGGATACACAAAATATACTGCAGATTATGTAGGCTAGTAAAATTATGCCACAGAACTTTTAAAGTATTGATATTTATTGAATGTGACAAGAATTGCTGTATATTTTTGTGAATAAGAGTCAGTAGACTATTTTTATTTTCTACTAATTCTTATATCAGTGTTTTAATATTTTCAGTAGCTATGTTTGTGAGATCAGTTATTGTTACTGGATTTGCTTTGGTTTAGATTTTGTTATTTTTTCAGTTTCTTTTAATTAAGTTCTTAGTTGTTCTGCATTGTGGAGAACTAAGAAAACGATTATGTCTTTAAAATAATATGCAAACGAAATTTTATAAAAAAATTTTTTTGTTTTTCTTCTCACCCTTTTAAATTTAGACCGATTATTGTTGTTTAATATTGACAAATAACCAGTGTTTAATTGCTTTTATAAATCACGAGAAAAAATGAGATTTAAATTGATATTTTGTTTTAAATAGATTTTTGATGTTGCACTTTTGACTTATTTTGAAAAAAGGTAAAAAATATGATGATTCAAGAGTGGTCCACTTTTGCATACCTAATGCATATGGGGTTTCAAATTATCACAAAATAGTCACCCCTATCACCTCCTAACGGGAATACCTCGAGTTACCAAAAACCCTGTATATAGTCATACAGGAAGCCAAATGATAACCAAAAAGTAGCGTGGTCCGGTGAAACTGTAGAGGCCTTGCCAGGTCAACAGTGTAGTAAGTTCGAAAAATAAAATAGCCAAAAAGTTTTATTTACTGAACGTAAAGTAAATTGTATAACTATAGAAAACCGATGTTTGTAAGGTTAAGTTGTACGTAACAAAAGGGAAAAATTGTATAAGTCAAATTTTACGATAATAGAATCTAGTGGAGATTCACTAGTGGTAATAACTATCGAATTTGAATTCTTTGTGCTATATTATTTCTACAGGATATTCAAGTAAAACATTATCAAGTTACTACTTTTTTTTATTTATACTAGGATTTGGTATCACTCTTGTTTTATTTGGATTCTTTATATTTATTATATTGGATGTAGAGAGTATACATTTGACCCTTATTTTACGATGTTACGAGTAGTATAGCCCGGATAATAATTGGAATGGTTTAATTAAATTCGGGTACCTGGTATGGTACATTCTAATCTTGTAATTAAAAAAAAATTACCGATAACATTTTCTCTCTACGAAATGTACACTCAAAAAACAATGCGAATGTTTCACGCTTATTAACTCTTCGTTCAATCACGGCATGTATTCGACAAAGTCGCAACATCGCGGCATCGCGTCGCGGTCGGTCCGTGCGCACCAATGATTTTAAATGTATTATTGGTGTATTTTCAGCGAATGTCATACGTCTGTCTGTCACACGATTCTGATTCGAGTTTATATCAATTGTTGTCGAACAACAAAAGGCATTAAAATCATATCGTGTCAGATGAATTCGTTCATAATATTGCATATAGCATTATAACACTTTGACCCCTCGGCTGATTTTTTAAGACCCAGTTAGTTAGTAAAAAAAGTTTGTAAAAAAAATAATTTAAAGATACATTTTACATTAAAATCTTAATTTTACATTACATCATTTGTTATTTTTCAAATTTTTGTAATAAATTAGGTATTTTTTTATGTTCATGCTGCCAACAGTCTGTTGACCTGTGCCTATAGGTCTACATTCGTTTTTTGTCGACTTAAGCCATTTTGATTTTGGACAATCTAGAGGTTAAGTCTGAATTCGCGTTACATTTTTTACCATTTATTAATATTATAAATATTTGTATACTGTAAAATTTATTAGCAATAGAATTTACTTACCTTACTTGCCTTAATATTATATCGATTTTTATTGTAAAACACTATTCATTTTTAATATTTAAATTTACATTAATAGATTTCTCACAAAGAAACATTGCAATGCTATCGCACCTCGTCATTTCAAGGAACCCAGTCCTCGATATAGCACCGCAATGTTTTATTGATAATTCTTCAGGATTTTCTTTCACCTGGCTCCACATCGAATATCCAGCGTCTTCAAGTGATTGACCTGTGCGTGTGTTTGAGAATTTCTGAATGTTGGTAACTGATTCAATTATGTAATATCGTTTGGGACTGAATAAAATTATAGTACGAGATAGGAAGCGCTATCAAGGGATTACATTTATATTTTATTATTAAGGATTTACTTATGAAAATTATCAAGCGAATTAATATATGTAATATACAACTGTTCTATAGTAAGAGTAATACTAAATCAGTCGCACAAAGGAGTGATTTCTAAACACAGCATGAAACCAATAACTTTCTTATGGAATTATGGGAATTACAAACACATTTAATATACCTACATTATGATAAGTTTTTATTTTAAACGACACGGATTTTTCATATACATTCTAACTACATTTTTAATGATTTATATAACAATAGAAATTTTGCATTCTGAATTGTGTCATACAAAAATTCAAATTTATTAAATTTGCCATTTGTCAATAATGTCATATAGTAGTCGTTATGATTTACAATGAATACTCCGAAAGATACCAACTTTATTAGTACAATATACATCGATTTACGTGTGTGATTATGGTATAACATGGAACCGAAACCGTGGTACTACAAAATAATCCAAAGGAAGGTTTAAGTCAGGCGCGCCCGGCCGATCGTAAAAATTAAGCCAAATCTTACATCACAACATGACAAACATGTTGCTCCGACTCTACTTAGGTGGTTAAAGGGTAAGAAAAAGAAGAAGACCTAACCACTATGAGTAGTTGTATCAGGGCTTGAACAACAGCAATTGATTTTTAAAGAATATATGGAATTCTTCTATTCCGTGCATATCATATCCTATATCGATAGATCTTACCTTGTAGTGTTCTGTACTAGAAAATGCGAAACACGGCGGCGTGAACAGAGAGAGTCGCGGGCGTGGGCGCAAACACGCGTCCAGACTAAAAAATAAAGTACAATACTGCCGATTTAACTAAATAATTACGTAACAAATCCTAATGTGGTCTATTGTAAAACACGCGGGTTCGAAGATCTTTTGATTTAAATTTATTTATGCGCGGCGCGGGTTAATTGAACGGCCGGGAAAGCGGAGATAGCTAAGAGCCCGAACTATATTAACTAACGCGTTAGTTAGTTGTGTACCAAAAGAAGACGAGCTCAGGGCTTGAAGCATAGGTGGCAGGAGTGGACAATTGATTTTTGAGGAAGGGAGCTGGCGGGGATAGGAGAGCGCGCTATGGACTGGATGCCCGGCAGGTCTTCTGATTCGGAGGCGGAGGCCGCTGCCAAGCCGGCGGGCCGTATCACGACCGCCGCGGCGGGGACGGGTAGCGAGGCGCACGGGGACACCCGCGATCCTATGATCGCAGAGGACGCAGCTAGATCTGCGGGGGCACTACCCCGAGACACTTCACACACCTTAGTGTCGGGCGGAATCCGTGTACTGAAACTTGCGAGGAACGATACAGAAACCGAGTCACTTGCCTTCCGAAATCCGATATGGACAAAATAGATGTCGTGGAGTTCAGGTACGAGTACGTAAGTAAAGAAAGGGAGCTGCTCGCTTAAAACACACGAATAGCTGTTGTTATTACTTAAGGTGTTAGCATCTTTTGTCTGACGTGAATTTTCATTATAAGCGCCACCTAGGGCTGCTCCGTTCGCTATCTGTCTGAATCGCTTTTACCGCAAAACCGTCATTATCAGCGGACGATCATCGCCATCGATAATGGTTCGTACGTCGGAAATTTCCGTCAGCATTTCCCGATACTAATATATTCTAATGAGACTATCATCCCTTAGGGGCCTGAAAACATGACTAAAAAATTTGAATCTAACGGACAATCCGTGTCCGGGCCATCAATGCATCTTTCTCGAAGTATCATATCCTATATCGATAGATCTTACCTTTTAGTGTTCTGTACTGAAATGGGAACATAAGATCACTAAATCCGATATGCAAAATATTTGGATTAGGTACAGTACTATGTAAATGCTCGCTTAAAAAGCTTGTTATTAGTGTAGCTTCTTCTGGTGAATTTATTATAACCAAGCTTCCTTCCTCAGCTTTGCAAATCATATACGCATCATGCCATGATAATGGTTCTACGTGAAATTTGTAGCATTTCCCATTAATATTTGGACTATATCCTAAAAAATAAAAATATGGAAACCATCAATATTTTTAGTGAAATTAGTACTGACTGAAACTAACTAACTAACTAACCGTCATGGGTTTGTACATGCCTCGGTCGCGATCACCATATACGGAAATTAATCAGTTACAGTGGCTGCCTTTTAGATTCCCGATTCAGGTTGTAAGTCTCTCAATGGTCGCTATTATCGTTGGATTGCATTGTACTTGTCATCAGATTCAGTGTAGATATTGACTTTATAGGGAACGGAAAGAAAAGTAATTTATTATTAGCCAAGAAAGCAACAAAACCTGACTGCAAAATCACTAACGAGCTATTAACGTTTGGTACACAAGGTTGAGGTTTGGTAGAGTAACAATTGGTACGTAGAATTGATATAATTATCCATTATGATTTTTTGTGCTAATTCTAAGCACTAAGGCTCTTACACCATAATTATCGGATAATTGTATAACGCAATGTTATTTACATTCAGACTTCAGACTATATACATTTTCACTTATGCGTATGAAATGGATAGTTAGCTTAGTCAGATCGGGAAACCCGGCGACAGTTCATGCCGAGGCGCACCGAGTGCCCTTGCACTGATCGCCTAAACAAATTGAGTGAGTGCCCTAAGCGCTCCCCTTAGTAGTCCGGTGAAACTGTATAGCGTATCAGCCCAATAGCGTAGGTAAGTTCGAAAAAAAAAGATGCTGCCGTTTTGTTGTGATGCGGTTACATACAATTGGCTATAAGTTTTTATTTGTATAGATAAAAGGGTGAAGTTAATATGTGGAGTTAATACTACTCCTTAGTAGAAGTATGTTAGTACGAATGATGCAACATAAATTCTATATTATTCCAGTTACGTCTCCGCAACCGGCACGCACAATTTATATTCCAAACGATAATTTTAGTACTGCTGGTATAATAGCTCTAGAGGACGGTATTTTTGATTGCAGTATGCGCAACAGATCAATTTTAAATAATTATGAGTTATACGTACCAATATCAAAACTATCACATTTTTCATTATATTTCGTATCGTTTCCGTAAATTTTACAGACAAATGGATAAATGTCGTCACAAGGTCTATCGTCTAGTAACCCTTCTCTGGTCATTACGACGCAATTTTCTGAATCATTTGCATTATCAGGTGAACCTTGACTCCAAAGTAGTTCTAGTACCATACCGGTCAACGGTTCTCCTTAAAATAGAAAACATTTTATACAAACTAGTCTCATTACTATATTAGGTACAAAGTTGCCGTACATGTTCTAATTTATTCGAAGCTTTTTCTCGTTGTTGTTTTAAACTAATCCTCACTAAATGGACAAATGTAAAAAAATATTTTGTGTTGACTTATGTATATGTTCAAATAAAATGATAGGGATCTTGCAAGAACTTTCCAGACTTTTCTTGGGTTTTTCCAGAAATCGAACAAAAAAGGAGAAGGATTTCATATACAAAGTAGAAACATATAAGGCAATTTTATAAATAAATTAAAAAAATGTATATAAATTATTTACATGACAGTCTAATATTTAGCAAATTAATCCATTAAGTATAGTTAATTATGCAGGTCATCAGTTATCGAAAATAACAGAAAATTTTGAATGACCGCATTGAAAAAAAAAGAAGTGTGATCGTATGGTATGTTAAAAATTAAGCGCAAAACATGAGTGAAAGAGTTTATAGAAATCAGTTATTAACATTATGGAAAGGAATATTTATTTACCTTTCAGAGTTACAAATTCTCCATGTGAGAATTTATTATGGAGTCCAACAAATATAGCAGAATAATGAGCTTTCATATTACTTATAAGTAATTTGAGATTTTCCATTTCATCTAGAGAGTCTGGTGTTAGTAACGATGTGCCTTCGGCTTCGCAAATTTGTCTTGCTTGATCCCAGGTCGTCGCCAAGTCATGCAAGCGATAAAAAGTCTTGAACGTTTGCGCCCACATGTAGTCCATACGAAATTTTTGCGCTGCATATTATTCGCACAATATCACTCAATTCCTATTACTACAAAAACATACTAGCACATCTGTTGTTAAATTTTTATCTTACCGTTTATCCTATGAAGGTTAAATATTTAAGTATTATTATTAAATAGAAAGTATATTTAAAGGAAGAAATAGATTTTGAATTAAATTCTAAAATCAGCATATTAAATTAGTTTCAATACCAATATAATGAATTTTTAGTTTAATTTTTTACTGATATTCTAGCATGAAATGTAACTGTTACTAAATCTGAAATTAGAATGTGCGATAGGATGAATGTTTTTCAATTATTTGTTCGCGTCGTATAATTCATTCAGTACTCTTGGACTAACAATTAACGGAGTTCGTAAAGCTAGTGCTTACGGTATTAAAGTTTATGTCAAAATCTTAGCTTACATTAATTAGACACTGTAAATGTTAATAAATAGTTATATATTATATAGTAATATATATAATGAAATAGTTTTTTTAACACGCTTATATTAGATTCACCTGTATGTTTGTTTATAACTGACTCTTTTTTTTTGTTTGTGACTGACTCTTTAGCCTCGATTTTGCTCTACATTAAGCAATCAGAGTTGAATTAAACTTAGCTAAGCAAGTCGAACTAAATGGCAAAACAAAATGTAATTAAAAAATAATAAAAAAAACGCTTTTAGAGATAATCAAACTAAAAATTAAAAAATAATTCTTCGCATAAGACTTAAATTACTGATGAGAAAATTAATGTCTTTAGCGATCGTAAAAAAATGTAAAAATTAAAAAAGCAATATAAGATTATTTATTTTACACAGATTTTTATATCATTTTTACCAATTTTATCTTTTGAAAATTAAACATTAACCAAATGTTTAATTTTCAAAAGGTAAAATTGGTAAAAATAATATAAAAATCCGTGTAAAATAAATAATCTTATATTGCTTTGAAATTTTTACATTTTTTTACGATCGCTTTCTTAATGACAATTATATTCTTTTTTTGAGACATATTTTATTAGCATATTTAATTAGCAATATATCCCTTTACTTGCAAATCCGATAGCAGGTATTTAGACCGGCTACCTGCCAGCACCGGAGGCGGTAGTAGCTACGGTGTCATACAAAACACCCCACGCTGTAATAATATATTTTTCTCAATTAGTCATCAGAAATGTTTTGTAGTTACGAATATACATAATATATCTTGAAATGTTTTCATGTAGTTAGGAAGCTAATGTAATATGAATTAAATAGGTTCTAGGAAACAATATCACCAATATATGTAATAAAACAAAACTAATAAATATTCAGTACTTCGGTACAAACCCGATAGCTTATAAACACTAGATGCCAATCTAGCCGCTGTAGACGTAGTCGGCACGGAGGATTATATATAAATCACAAGCACTTAAAGTGACATTCGAATTCAATTGGCCTGTATCAGTTTCACTCGATCGCGCTCTTAGATATCCCAGTATCAATTTTTCTCGAATCCGAAGCCAAAGCCGCGGACCACTCAGCGCCGGCGGTCCTTGCTACACGCTTATTTGAATCTCTTTTCTAAGCGACTTCCTTTTCTGTGAGTGTCAGGTAATTATCTGTGTGGCATTCCAATTTTACGATCGAACGGTTAATTCAGTTTAAATCTCTTCGTGTAATACGTAGGCAGCGTCTAATCCTAGTCCCTCGGAACCAGTTCTCGAGTCTGGCTTGAATGAACGCGCAAAGTATGGAGTGAGTTTCTGTATTCGTGTTTGCTTTTATCACGGTAGATGCTTTTATGACTCGCATATTTTTAAACCTGGTTAATTTGAATTTTAAAACATGTCGAGTCTAATTGCGTTTCAAGTTAAAGCTGCCTTTTTTGGATCGCGTTCTCTCTCCGTTAATTTTAGTTTGTGGCAAAAATTCACGAATGAGATTTTATATTAGGATAACAGTATTATTTTTGAAATAAAAAAACTTTTATGACATTTCCATCTCCTCTAAGTCGTATCATGGATATCAGTAAATAAAGTTCGGTGCCAACTCATCAGCCGCACTGGGCTCGGATCTGATAAAAGTTGTCTGAAACTTTCTTTTGGGATATCGCCACCTTCGTCATGTAAATTGGACAGCTCGCGGCACGGATGCCGCTTGTTTCATTGGTAAATAGAGATTAGCTCTTAATCTGAACATTTTGCACAATAGTGTTACCATATGAACCAGAAAGGTTGGGTGAAAAAAATTAAATAAGCTGTCATATTTGATATATTTTCAGGCGGTATATTTTATGGAGCAATATTCTGTAACATACAAGATATATGTATATATATGAGCACATATAAAGAAATTATATTAATTCTTTATTAATGTGAGAACTACTAGTTAATATTTTTAATTTTATATTTCTATCCAATAATATTATCACAAATAGCAGCTACTTGTAAATATAACATTGCTTGATGCTAACGTGAATTAACAATACTACATTGCAACTGATTTTTAGACGAATAAATTTGAAATTGTAACGAACTTTAAATACGATTATCATTGTCAACTATACAATATACACACGTAATACGCTTCACAACTGTTTTTTTTTATTTTCCCCTTAATCAAAGGAAAATATCACACACCTTCGAAAATGGTATTTACTGATCTACGTAGTTTTTTTTTTACTTTATAGTTTAGCGTTTGACCACAATCTCATCTGATGTTAAATGATGATGTGGTCTAAGATGGTAGTTACCGCAAACCTAGAGGGAGACTGGCTCTCAAGTGCAGATGCCGGAACACACCAACAGGTGCTAGGCGACAGATTTTCAACTTGAGGCTGGTAGTTAGCCAGACGGATTTTGAAAAAGCCCTACCACCATGCTATGCTTTCATCACGATGTTTTCCTTCACCGAAAAGCTCCGACTCAATTGCTAGGATTGGAACCTACGTCTTTCGACGCTGTGTCCGAGCACACTACCCACTGAGCCATCATCGCTTTACGCAAATAGTAAAAAGTAGAAATTAGTGTTACTAATTAAAATAAATGAATTAATTTTACAAATACACGCTGTAACACGTAACCCCTTTTAATAAGGTCGTACATTTGTTATTGTTTAGTACTTCATCAGTTTTACGGCTTTTTTATGAATGAATAAAATGTTGAGAATCTAGAGAATACATTTGTGACATCGACTTTTGGGATAATTCGATAAAAGTTCTGATAAATCTCTCAATATTGTAAGTAATCAATGTTCAAAGTAGGATAAACATTGAAGGATTTAAACTTTATATTGAACTGAACGTAGATCCAAAAAGTAAGCAACTGCCAATACTTTTATCCTTTTCAAACCGGTTAACCCGTAAACCATCTCAGTTTAAGGAGGCATTAAATCGCAACTCCAACAAGAACCGTTACACAAAAGTTAACTCACATATTGCTTTGTGTCACGAACGTTAAAGCGAACAGAATATAGCTGAAGAGACGTCGGGTTGGAGTGAGATGGGGAATGCTAGATGGGAGAATGGGTGTGGAGGGCGTAAAAGGAGAAAAACTACACCGCTAAAAGTGAATGCGGTCGAAAGCCACGCTTATTTTCAGCTTTAAGTGCATGGATTTTTTTCAAGTGAAGCTATGAGTACCACTGTGTACCTATAATGTGAAGGTAGATTGCTACGCCGAGCCGCGTAGCGCCGTCATGTCGTCTTTACAAAGTTACGTCTCGTCACGATGTCGTACCGGCGCACATTTATATAATTTGATCTATTTTTGCTGTGAAATGTATAACGCAATTAGATATAGTAATTAATATATAAGTAATATGTGGATAATCAACGACCCAAGGTATAGTAAAAACTAAATTCTACTTTTACTTCTATAGTCCTTTGATCAGATTTCACTAACGTTTATGAACAATGTTATGAAGAAAAATAATAACATTTAATAATAATTATGGTGTGACAATATTAATTGATAATTGGTTACTGTTATAATAATGGACTATTATTGATAAACGTAATAAAAATAATCACCCAGTGATTAGTTTTAGTTATCTTTCTTTACTAATTAGTAGTTTTATTGCTTTTGATGATAGATTAAACCTATTTTATATATATTTCTCATTAATTAATTTATACAGTTTTTATCTATACTCTATAGTTTCCAACAAAACAATTAATAATTTAAATTTTCGAGAACTACGCCTTCTATGAAAATGACAATGGGCAGATTTTTCATGATTTCCGGTTATTTATGATAAACGCCGTTTAAGAAATTTCGGAGGCATGTAACACCACACTCTGATTAATCTTTTATAAACTCACTGGATTATGCGGCTCCAATTTTTAACATCCACCCCTAAATTAAGCAAACGGGTGTAAAATTATGAAATGTAAATTTTAAATCACTGAATATATAGCCATAAGTTATATATAGCATGATAATTTTATAAATAATAAGAAATATGGTGTTAAATTATGGGCAGTAGTACCAAAACCTATATTTCAATAATAAAGCCATAGAATTTGTATGGAGGCTAACCTTAGTAATAACCGATATATTTTTGAAAATGCTTTTACCATTCGCAAATTACGTTCTAATTTTTACAAACTCTGTATTTCATTCTATATATTCAACTACATTTGAATTGAAATGTTGTAAATCCTATGTTCCCTTTAATTATGTATATGATCATAACACAATAAACTATATTTGTAACAAACACTGAATAAACTGTGTGTGTATATAATATAACATACTGTACGTAGAATAAATATCTAAATATTTTATTTGGTGACTAACTGATACCCGTAACTTCGTGTGCGTACACGTAACATAAAGTAAAATTACAATCAATGTACAAAGGTTAAAACAAAAAAATGAAAATCAAATTATATTTTGGGGAACAATGGGGCTGATATATTCAATAGAATAAAAGCTCCTAAATATAAGATAAAAAATATATATACGAGTATATATATATATTTATTTTTTTACAAAATTTCTTTGTAATCAGTGTTGTCCATTTAATTCGCTTCTCCTGCGTATACGCACTAATTCTCCACGGCAAGAAAACACATGAGTATGACAGCGATGACAATGAATGATTAAATAATTGTAGTTTCTTAACTTGAATATTTTTATATTAAACGATTCTAATCCATTTTCTTAGATAAGTGATAAGAAGTAAAATTAAAACAATTGATCAAAATCTATGGAGTACGTAGTTTTTGCGTGATACGCGTACTACGGGAACTCTATAATTGTATTTAATTACATATGCTAAATGACAAACAGTCGCTTACACCTAATAAGCGTTGCCTGAACATATGCAAGAATATACCCATATATATGTGTATACATACATAAATAATAATTATTTCCTTTGCAATGTTTTTTCTTTTTTTTTTATATTATAGGGGGCAAACGAACAGGTGGGTCACCTGGTGGTAAGTGATCGCCGCCGTCCATAGACACAAGCAACACCAGGGGAGTCGCAGGTGCGTTACCGGCCTTTTACTATATATAGGCCTCCGGCGCTCTCACTGACCGAACGAAACGCAACAGTGCAACAAGCACTGTTACTTCACGTCGGCTTTCTGTGAGAGGGTGGTACTACCCCGGGCGAGCCGACCCATTCATTCTGAAACCAGTAATAGTTTCAGCGTAGCTCTACCATCTGCAACTATACTAACTAACTAATTTATATTAAGTCACTAATAAGTGTATTTAAGTTTCTTGTTTCTTGAACTCGTAATTCAGTTTTAGTACTTGTGATTTATAAATTTCAGTTTGATCTTTTTAGGTTTAATTTTAATTATCATTTATTAATTTAGCATATTTAATAGTAAATACTGTCAACCTAGATAAGGTTTATTTCTAATTTATTTTTCATATTTGCTGTATGTTCACTGGTATTATTAAACATGACTTGACTTGTTATAAAAATGTTGTCTAGATTGATAATTTTGTATTATATGTTTGTCGTTACTTCTTAATCTCTTTGTGGTAAAGCGTGATATAAAATATATTGAAATATAGAATATACAGTATAATAGTTCTAAATATATGATGCAAAGCGAAGCGAACTTTCGGTGACCAAAAGTATGGTGGTATTGCATTTTTGTTCAAATTAAAGCGTAGTCCGGTGAAACTGTAGAGGTCTAACCAGGTCAACAGTGTAGACAGTTCGAAAAAAAAAATGTTCAAATTAAAATCTGTTGTCAGATAGGAGCACCTAGAGGCTTAGCGTATAGCTATCGTCTGTCAAATACTAAAAAACAGGGTTTTTTTTTTGAACGAATGTTATGAAACCACGATGCAAGTGAATCTTTTTTTATATTATAGAGCATTTAACTGAAAGTTTTCGGAAAATTATTCGATGTACGTTATTATAATCGCGTTTTTAATCTTAGCTTAATCATTGGAAGATGGGAATCATAATTGAAAATAAATAGTAGACAAGATATCCAACTATAAATTTTATTTCAATCTGCCTATTAAAGTACGGAATACATAATAAATACAATCATTCCGAGGATAGACGCATTTTAAAAACTGAGCACAATATTAATTTAAATCATTGAATCGTTTTGAATTGAGCCATGGGCGCTGTCATATTGGCCTTAGCTTTCACTTTACCCCCTACTCAGCGGAAGGCTGTAATGTGATATGCGATAGATGGACGAAAAAAATTGAGGCCATGAATAAACAAACTGTTTCACTTTAAAAAAAAAAACAAGGCTAAAATAGTTATATAGGTAGGGTAACCTTAAAAGTTAATAACATTGTGAAAATCTGTATTTTAATATGTATTCAGATATGAAAAAGTAAATATTTTTTAATTAAACAATAATATTTATTTTCTTGTAGGAATATTTTATAGGCTATAACAATACAATTCACGGTTTAAGGTAAATAAAAATTGCGTGTTTTTGACATTCATAACGTTATTGTAGGGAACGTGTAAGGACGGGCCACACCTGGGGCCCGCACAATGGGCTCTCACAATACCCCCGCGAAGTAAACTGAATAACTTTATTTAAGAACACAATAAACCACTTTTTACTAGAAAGGTCTGAATTGTATAATGTTACCGTGTAGCCACGTAGTTCCCATTGGAAAAAATAGCAAGAAAGTTTTTCTTGTTACCAAATTTCACTGAAAAGACGTCATCAACTCTTTGTTGTTGTACTTTAGATGACCTTCTTAAAAGACGATCAGTTCTAGTTTATTAACTGTCACTATAATTATTAAGTATTGGGCTACCGGTGATTATTAGCTTACGTATCTATTAACTTTTGTCGGTGGTTTCGCTCATCTTAATGTAGACTTGAGCTATTCGTCGGAAACAAAACATTTTTCTTGATGAATGTTATCATGTGCCCTTTTCTGTACGCAAAATTCCATGACGATCGGTTAAGTAAATCGGGGAAATGTAATAAAGAAAGAAACTCATATTCGTATTTATATTAGTAAGTAAGGATTTACCACCATCAGCCCTTACCGAGTTGTTGCTCCACGAGGCTGGAGTATCTAATGTTAATATACTCGTATATGCAGTTTTCACTTCACAAATAGTTGTTACTTCTCTGACAGATGTGACATGCCTAATCTCACATCAGTTTACTCTGAGAGCTTTATTATTATATTGAATAAAAATATTTTAAGCCTTATTTGTCAATTTATATTATATATTTATTTATACATATATTAGCGGGCCCGACGGACGTTGTCCTGCCCTTATAATAAAAACATATATACGTATCTACAAGAAACTCTTAAGGTGGCTGGACTTTTTCCGATTCTTTCATCAATTATCATTATATTTCAACCAATTTACAAAAAAAACCGTAACAAAATATATACCCTAAGCCTTTCTCGTGAATTACTCTATCTATTGGTGGAAACCGGATTACAATCAGTTTAGTAGTTTTTGAGTTTATCGCGAACATCCAGAGAGACAAACAGACGCGGCGGACGACTTTGTTTTATAATTTGTAGTGATATTACCAATTACTTTGAAGCTCAAAAGTACTGAATTACTTAGATGTTGAATTTTTCGTAAATGGCTCTAGACTACTTAGGCTCGGTTGCACCAGTTAATGTTAAAGTTAAAAATTCGGTTAAAGTTATTGTTATGCAAAAAATAGGTTGCACCAATTGACAATGGTTAAAATGACGTCACGATTTAACGTTAACTATTACCGCTCCATGTTGGCCGGTTACCGTTATTGTTAATGTCAATTTTTGAATCGGTTGTCATGTTCACTAGAAAAAACTTTATAATATCATGTCGTTGCTAAGAGAAATCCTGCGGGAAACTGAAAATAGTTCTTCCGATGACGAAATCAATATATTTGAAGATAATTTGCGTCTTAGAAAGAAAAAAGTTTAATTTCCTAGAATTGGAAAATGTCCACAGGACGACAAACGCTAACGTTTTGTCGTTGACATCTGAAATCTGTCATCAAAAATCTGTTGACAGTCACAGAATAACAATAGTGACACTTGGTGACACTTATAACAAAGTCCTGTCAAGTAAAATATATTACCCTTTTCGATTTTAGGGACTAATTGGCTTATTGAAGTAGCAACCCTAATAACTTTAACAATTACAAAATGTTTGATGGTGCAACTCGTTTTGGCAAATGTAACTGTTAGCAAGTCTTGTCATTGTTAAAGTTAACTTTAACAATTACAATAACCACGATTTTGGTGCAACTCAGCCTTAGTTTATGAATTCGATTGATCCTCTGCCATAATTGTAGTGCCCAACGAAGCGGGTGGAAATCAACTAGTTTTTATAAAACCTTTTATAGTTTGTTACGTAAGCGTCAGATATGAATTAAATGATTTTTTATCCTTCAAACAGTTTTATATCCACTATTGGTTTCTCATTGTAGCTCCATGCCACAGTAATATATTAACTAAGAAAACTTATCGTGTTTGTAGATCTTTCTATGCTTTGACTGGTTTATAAGAGATTCGAACTTATATCAAATAACCTTTGTAGGGTATCAAATGGATGATTATTACAACTTTAATCATAAACCGTGTTCATTGGTCCGCGAAGTTAAATCTGTATAAATAAAAATCAATTGCCGAATGTATGGACATTCATCACTTCAGAATGCTACATCGGTATGTCTAATTCTTTTCTTGTTGTGTTTATATTTATCAAGACAAAGTTTTTATGAAAGAGAATGTTAAAAAAATCGTATGGAAATATAAAAACATTGGTTCAGCTCCTCGGTTGAATTTTTAAGACCCAATTCTGAAAATGGCGGATATTTTTATTTTTTTACTTCTCGACATCGTATATTGTAAAATTCATGGTTAATTTAAAAAAAAGTCGTACAAATAAAAAAAAAAATAAAAAAATTACACTGCATAAAAATTATAATTTTGCAATACACCATTCGTTATTTTTCAAGGTTTTGTAATAAATCAGGTATTTTTTAAGCTTATGCTACCAACAGTCTGTTGACCTGTGCTTCATGAGGTTTACATTCGTTTGTATGGAACTTAAACCTTTTTGGTTTTGGACAGTCCAGGGGTTAAAAATCTACATATCAAAAAGTGAGTGAGTGAGTAAAACAGAAGGTTGTGGAGAGTTTTCCAAAAATATTGACAGAATTTACAGTTGGATGTTCAGTTGTCATTTTATTTCATTGCGTTGTCGTAAAAAAAGGAAGAATTAATCTAATTCTCTTCATTAGGACACTCGTGCGAAGTCGGGATGGATATCTAGTATATAATATTTATCGTAAAGATATAACACCAAAAGTTTCCTACCGTAACTGTGAGCATGGCCCTACTTTAATTTTTAAATTATTCGCGTAACACGTTTCGTGCCAAGCTATTTTTTTCCGACATGTTGTTCAGGCCATTTGATATTTTGACTAAAAGATAATGTAAAGGTACAACATCGATACATAAGTAATTATTTCGTTTTAGTAGTTATCATATCGTGTACCACCGGTGTTACACGTGGCCTGAACATCAAGTTTAACGTGTACCACCGGTGGTACACGTGGCACGGAACGTGTTAATCAATTTATTTATTAACACACCCATGAAAGAGAATTTACTTATGTACAAAATTAGAATCCTTGTAGGTTATTTAAAACTTGAAAACAACGAAGTGTCCTGGAGACAAATCGGATTACCGTATTGTGTTATAGGTCTGGTCTCAAACAAAGGATCCTGACGTCTTATAGCCAACTCTGTTTGGTTCACTTCATTAAGACATGAATTATGAATAGAGTAGGCATTAGCATCCATCTGGAGAGAGGACAACTACGAAGCGGTATTGTTATGCAGATTTGTACCGGACGTTCTGCGCACTATACATATTCCTTCTAGTATACGTATCGCTTGTAAATAATAAATTATAACTATACCAGCTTTACATAACAGTAACTTATTTTTATAAAGACATGTACTAATTAAATACAATCCGATAATCGGGACTGTGGACATAAATTTATGTTTAGTAAAATTTAATTTAATTGATGTGTTGGTAATTATTTATTTTTTATACATATAAAGTATAAAAATATTTGTTGAACACTAATATATTTAGGTTCTATAATGCTTTTATTAATAGTGATATAATCTGTACTGCCACCGAGACACAGGATTGCCTAGCTTAGGTGGCAACGATCATAACGTATAATCCAAAATTTTCAACCTATTTTGTGATATAGTCTAGATTTCTAGTTTGCGGAATTGTGTATTAATGAATTTCGTTCATTTAGGATTTAAAATTAACCTCTTCAATATTATTGTTTTAATACTTGTAATAAATAAATAAAACATAATTGTATTTAACTCGTCATAAAATAATAATACATTATCAGAACGTTACGACTTCATCAGAACTTACGACGTGGTGGAACAAGTGATCAAACCGTTCAACAACTCTACGCGATTCGTTTTTTTTTAGAGAACTCATAAATTCACACATGTGTACATAATAATGTACATATACATTGAAAATGTATTTAACTAATTAACTTGTTGGTAAATCATATACTTAATCGTAATTACCCATGACAGGAAACGCATCATTTCGAAATTTGGGTACGTCCAAAAAACCCCGTTACTTTGCTGGTAAATCATAAATTAATTTAAAGTACTATGATATGAAACGAAACTTTTCAAAACTTAGTTAAGTCCAGGCAAATTTTGGAAATGACTTGATGACAGATCAAAGAAACACTTCACGAATATATTTAAGGTTGTGATTAAAATTAGTTTGACCTATTTTGATTTTGAACGTGACGAAAGTTTAGTATTCCGATATGATATTACTTTGTAGAATTACTAATCAAAAGCTAAACAACCAAGTATTAGAAGGTTTAAGTTTGACCCATACTTACTCAAGTTAAAAAGTTGCGTACGACCACAAATAACGAAATAAATATTCTTCCTGTCAGTAAGGTAATTTCTTCTAGATAACAAAACTCAGAAGTATTAACGTTTTACAAATATTTATGACAAGAAATACGTATCTACAAAATGGAGTCGCTATTAACAACCGTTTCATAAATAAAGAAGGATCACGATATAAGCGATCAAAATTTAATGTTTTTTGTCAGTCGAACATAATTTCAAGCAGGTTTTACTGTTAAAGGGTGGATCATGAATCAATATGAACGATAGTGATGTCTAAAAATGTACAAATATTTTAATAAAATAATTAATCTTTTTGTAAACAAAGAAGATAAACGCGATTGAGCTTCTTCTCGCTGGTTTATTTCAATGAATAGGTTGTTTTCGAAACCGCTGGTAGTTAATGTTCCTTAGTGCGTTTTGGAGCCTAAATTATGTAAACTATTTTGATATGATTCTTGTAACCATTTTATGTTTAAAAGACTCGTATTAACGTTTAATTTTAACGATAGATTTATTTATTGACAGCATCGACAAATCTATTATATACATCGACTTATATTAACTTAAAAAAATGTTAGTACGAAAATGATGAAATATTTTCAAATTTACAGTTTTTTAATATTCGTGTTATATATCTTACATTAATTCTTATCTATGATTATTTAAGGTGATTTCTAAATGACAATATTGGAGGAAATTTTGAAAATGTTCTGCTTATATTGAATCTCTGAATTTCAAGCAAGAATGGCTAGATACGCTTGCACGAGTATCTGCAATATTGTTCCTTTGACAGAACACTGAGTACAAAGGAACTTTAACTCGCTGAATGTTTTAGGCAAGACAACCATTCGCTTGGTGATAGGGTTAAATCTATTGTCTGTCTAGCTTACTATGCTAACCCCCAAGAGAGTTAATTCCGTTTCTAGGCTTAGATTGGACACATTCACATGCACAATAATTTTGGCATCGTTTAGCTGTGGTCAAACGCTAGCCTATGTTTCTAAAAACGTAAATAAGGTTAGAACATGTAAGTGCGTGATCTATTTTATTTTGTGACTAGTTATTGCTCGCAGCTTCGCTTGTGTCAATACAGATTTAACCGTATGCCTCAGGATTAGCACTTTTTTTTCTGGGTGAAAAATACTCCGTGTTCTCTTCTATACCCATGATAAAGTTTATGTACTGATTAGTTCAGTCGACAAGCAATCTTGCATTGGCATTTATAATATAAAGTAAGGGTGAATTATATATATTTAGCTAATATAATTGTTGTTAAGTATTCACAAAATCATTTACATGTTCTATAATGCAACCATAATTATAATAGTTTGATGATAAATTCTTATTAAAATTTTAACTACTACAATTTAAAACAGAACCAAACGGTCCTTTATTACATAATATCCGAAACTATATGTACGCTAGTTTTATAGCAACGAAAATAACAGAACCCAGGTAATTTCGCTAATGCAAGTGGTTACACCCTATCTCCACACACTTACAAACGCTTCGTTCGGAGGTACCCATTAAGAGGGTCCACGTGCGGGATATTGTCGACCTTCCTTTGAATTCACTATTTTGACTAAGTATAAAATTAAGGTTAGATAATTGTTCCAATAATGGATGAATTCTCTTAATAACGTAATTGTGACATTGTTAACTGTATTAAAACCACATTATGTATATTTATTTTATACTATTGTGTTTTAATGTTGAAATTCAGTTGTAAATTGAAACAGAAATAAAAACACGAAATAAATGCTAATTACAATAAAATGATTCCTTTTTATTTAAATTTACGGAAGTCCGTTTTTAATTTAAAAATAGAAATTTGTTTACTTTACTCTAATAATGAATTTGTATTTTTCAGAAATATGTGTACAGGCATACACACAGGTATTTCTTTGTATTACATTTTTTTTACAATTTGTCTTTGCAAATATCTATATTATTATAATCAACATAAGCATTCAGTTTTATATGAAACGTTTAAGTAGTAGGTATAGTAATTCACGGTGGGTATATTAGCCTATTGTACTATTGATAATAATGAATTTTACCTTTTTAAGGCTTTCCCTATTGTAAGTGGTGATAGTGGAGTGGTTTTGACCGCTATTTAAATTGTTAACATTATCGGCAAATTATGAAGGAAAACATCGTAAGGAAATCTGAACCCGGGAAAGGTTCTTGTAATGGGAAACATAGACTATGTGAATTTCTCAGAGTTTGAAATCGCTAGACGTCGTAGACTGGCGTTGTCATTATACCCATACCTTCCTTTGGGGAGAGGCGTATGGCGCTGCAGTGGGTTTCTTATCGACTGGTGAAGATAAAATTTTCTAAAGTTTCCCTTTGCTAGTTAAGTGTACAACTATACAGTTGATTGCACATTAAAGGTAAGCTTATTGCGTAATTTATATATTTCCATCTATGCATGATTAAATTTAGTTACCATAGTTATGCCCAAATATGAGTGTTATTTAAAATAACTGAACTGGCAAAACCATTTACAACGAATAATTTGACAATATCTTCTTGCTTATATTACTTTTATATTTTGTATAGTTATCGCTACTCCCAAAGGTCTTAGAATGACGATAGACAGCCTTCAGCAATCAATAAGCTATAAAATGGAAAAGAGTTACAGAAGTTTGTTTGGAAGCTCCAAGTATCAACACGTGTAATAAACTAAGAAACAAGAAGACAATCATTACACCAATAACATTTTTTTTTATTTTCCGATCTGTCTACCCTGTTGACCTGGCAAGGCCTCTACAGTTTCACCGGACTACTAAGGGGAAGTGCTTAAGGCACTCACCCGATTTTATTATATTATATATTATTTCATACATATATGAATTCGTGAAACATACACGTGTACCAAGCATGAATGTTTCACAAACTTATACATGTATCTTGAATTTGACTACTAAGGTAATCTAAGCTAACTTCGTTCGAAAAAGGGATTAAAAAACAAACTCAACCACTATGTACCTACATGTGTGTATGTGCACATGTGTGGGGTGATCGGTTTTTACACCAATAACAATGACTATAGATTAGAAATATTTTGGAATAGATTATGGTAATTTGTAAAGGTGTTTTTAATTTTTCTTTTCTCGCATATACCATATGTATTTTATATTTTCTCGTGTATGTTACGAATCCGCACGGTAGAGCTATCGATTTAAGGTTGGAGAAATTAAAAATGTCGAATTGGAATAAAATGCGCATTAAATTATGGTACTTTGTTTATATTTTATTTTGTTTCGCAGGCAATTTCATACATTCAGGCATAATAAGTAGACTTTGACAGTTTTCAATAGATACACAAATATTTAACAGTTACGAAATAAAACGACAATATAATATAACTATCTAATTCGTACAGTTTCGTAAGGGTACAACTACGAAAATTCCATATCATATTTAAATTTTACAAAATGTTTTTTTCATAATATTCAACAATATTTCTTATAAACATACATTAACGATTTCCAATTCCTTATATATGTAAATGCAGTTTCACATATTTACATTCATGCGAAAATGCAACCATGTTGTTATTTAAAATTACAATAAACCCATAACGATAACTAAACGGGACAGTTATAATAATGCATATTATATATTTTATCTTTGCTTCTGTTTGGCTACTTTATATTAATGTTATGTATTTACACAAACAATATTACTAATGACTTACATTAATGATTTAAATACCTTTGTAACAAAATATTCCTACATAATATTATATATAACGACTTCTAATAATGATGTAGTGTTATTATATAAATTAGGTATGAATAATGTTAATGCAGTATCTTTTACATATTTAGAAATAATTAATATTTTAGCCAACAGTACGAAAAAATAATAAAAATATTTTAAAAGTATATATATAATATCGTAGATTTGCTGTTCGTTAGTCTCTCTAAAACTCGAGAATGGGCTGGACTGATTTGACTAATTTTGATCTTGAAATATTTGTGGAAGTTTAGCAAAAGTTTAAACTGTGTTGTTTAAAAATCAAATACAAAGTATTCGTATGTATGAAACATTTGATGTCCTTTGTCATTATTATAGTGATATAAAATTGTCATTCGTTTCTGAAATATTTATAGGTGCGTTAAGAAATTTGTCTGTTTCATAGCTGTAGCATAAGGTCCGATCTCTTTGGTCTGTTTTGTTGGACTACACAAAAAAAAAAGTAATACCACATGTTTGACCACATTTTATACATATATATGTAAGTGATACGAAATTCACCGGGTTATCGAGTATTTAAATATAATTAAGAATGTTTTATAAAATCAATTAAAATACACAAACTATTATCGCTTACTTATAACGAAAACAAATTACATCATTTATTATCTATGTAATGTTTCATATAATTTTTACATTAACGATAAATAAGTTTAAAGCATTTATAATTGAATTCATCCTCCACGAGCTATCTACAAGTACCATGTCACTTACACAACATAATTGCTATTTTCTTAGGCAAAGTACCTAATTTTAGGATAATAATTAGCTATAATAAACACTGCATTAGCATCGAACATTAATTGCATAAGCAGCTGTACAAATTAGGATACAGATATTTATAACTATCGCTTAACAAGCTGTGGATTGTTAAAATATATTGTATGTACATAATATTACGTATTTTTAGTTCTTTTAATTCAAATTATTCTCGATAAAGCAGTATGCGTAAATTAAGATTGTGAGTTTTAGCATACAAAAAGAAAATAAAAAATATTATACGTATATGATTTAATATCCGCGGGCAATCACGAGCCGTAACTTTATACAAAACCTTTAAGAGAAAGTTAAGCATACGGTGAGCACTGAGGCCGATATTAAAAATATTGCGCAAGGAGCGGCATGACTCGCAGTGTCAGAGGAAGGCCCTCCTCCTCCCAAAAAGCCAGCGTCCTCGGCTCGATGCCCGCCTTCTCTCAGTGGACCCTGAAGACTAGATCGAACGTCATTTGTCTCCTCTGAAGCAAAATCGACGTCGTCCTCTTCTCGCGACTTGCGGTTTGGTAGCTCCATTTCTGTTTAATTAATGAACGACTGTTTGAAATCTAGTAATTTTTATTAATTACTTTAGTTATAGAAAACTAAGCTATGTCGTATTAGTTCGACTTTTATTTGTTTAAAATAATAGCAATGACAATTGAAGGTTTTTTCAAACTAACTTTTTTTCGCGACTTCGCTCGCGTTTATATTTATTTGATCTATCTTTCCGGAACAGTATCTTTTTTCTGGATGAAAGGTAACCTATGCCCTTCTCTGTACTCTTAAACATGTACATGCTAAATCTCGCTATTATTAATTGAGTAGTTGAGATGTGAAAGCGTAACAAACAAACAGACTCACTTTCGTATTTACAATATTAGTTGGAATATATAATATACGTTATACAAAACGCATTTGGTATATGAGATTGTACATAACTTTCGATTGAAGGAGTAAACATTACAAAACTGCTAACCATACAACCTGATGTTGCCCTCTGCATCACCTATAGAGTTTTTCGAGATACATTTGTAACCCCCAAGGTCGTTTTGCTGTATGTTGCGGATTACTAGCCGCATTTGGACGCTGTACGCAGATCTGTTGATCTCGTTCATTGAATATTTTTCGTTTGTAATTATCATTTCACCTGAAAAGAAAAGTACATTAGTTGCGATTCATCTCGTTTTGTACGAGTCGAGTCGTCTTTATGTGAAAATATATGATGCCGCTGATGTAATTATGTTAGAATAACTGAATTTTTCGATGAGAACCTATTTGTCGTTTTATTTTTCTTCACTAAAATGTCTGATTTTACTCTATATCTTTTTGTGTAATATAGGTTATAATTATTATCCATAAGTCAACTAGCTTGGTATACTTTTTTTTTTCGAACTGACTACACTGTTGACCCGTAGGCCTCTACAGATTCATCGGACTACGGCTTGAACATAATGCCATAGAAAAGGATTTATAGTGTTTCCTAGCTTTCGACTGATTAGGTTTATTTATTAGAAATGATCTCAGATGGTTAAGGAATATACATTAAACAATTGTACAAAAATTATGACGATATTTTTAATTAATACATTTTTTAACAAAAACAAAACCGACTTCAAAGGAATGCACCAGAACGTTCTGGAACATAGTTAAATACCTTCTTAGTTTTGAATTGTCATAAGCCCGCCAATACCTCAGTAAGTATATATTTAGCCCGGAGAAGCTGTGAAGGTCCATCGGGTCAATAGCTTATGGCTATACCAAAACACAATCAATAAATGTATCGTATTCGATTTTAAAGAGTTCTCTGCTGGGGTATCTTTGAAATCTAATGTTCAATACGAATGAAATGAAAATGAGACCCTATTGAAAATATTCAAATCGCTTTACAAAGAACGAAGTTCTGAGGTAAGAAACACAGAAAACAAGTACAAGCGAATTGAGAACCGTCGTTTTAAAACTTTTAAGGTGTCACAGAAACTACTTGGAAAGTTCTATTTAGGGTGTCACTGTTTTTTTAGAACACTGAAATCGAAACACATTAAAACAAAGTATTATCATCCACTTGACAATAATAATAGACGGTAATAATTTTCAATAGGGAAAACTAGTCATAAGTGTACAAAAGATAAGAAGAAATATTTGTAGAGGTATTTTGTGTAAGAGTTATTTCAAATATTAATTAAATTCATGAATTTTTGCATTCATTCCTCTTCATGAAGTCCAACAACAAACAGCATAAAATATTCCCACAAATAAAATTATTCAAGAATGAAAGAAATAATATTTCAATTTTATTTACATAGATTTTCAGTTCCTACATTCATTTGTTTCACCGCCCTTTATTCGATAGCGCAAACCTTTCCGTCCATTTATATTCGGCCACTTCCCACCATTGTCCGGACGATATCGAATTGAAATATTGTTTCGACATGTCGTATTTGGAACAATACAGGGTATGTTCACATTATGTACTTTTATTAAGTAAGTACTTTATATATATGAATATAATCGGAATGTTGCAACGACTTTAAGGGAAAGTGTTAACATTATTTTGTTTGTCATTCCGAGAGGTTAATATACGCTCTACAGAACAATAGTAATTACTGACGATAAACTGGCACCGCTTTGTGATGGTTAATCCATTTACGCACAAACATCAACCAACAAACGTTTCGTTGTACGCTATACAACGCTAAACTGGATGAGAACGTTCATTAAATGAAATTCTTAAATTACAGTATTTTAATTGCATGACTAATATTAGATTTATTTATTCACATTGTATCGTTGTTTTGTTCTGAATACATTTAATTGTTTTAGTGTTATTCCTTTGTATAAATATCAATAACATTGAAGTGTTGGGTATTTTTCGAAATTTATCTTCAAATATAGGTATTTTCAGAATATTTATTCGCACATTATTACGCTCTTCCGTGGAGGCTAAGTAGTCATGATAAAATTTAACTTAGGGTACCTAAAATCCGTACAACTGCTGCAAGGATTAAGTGTAATGACAAAATTACAAGAAAAAAAAAACAAAATACATAAAAGACTACTAATAAATAAATCCCATAAAACTAGAAGTTTCTATGAAGCAGCAAGATTATTTTCACAATAAGTATGTGGCGGGTACCAGCTAGTATTTTTATAGGTTTTGTACATTTTTATTGTTAATAAAACAACGGCAAAAAAAATCTTCATCGTTTTTCGTATATCTAAGGAGTGGGCTGAAGAAAAGTTTAAATAAAATCTATTATACACGGGGTATTTATTTAATATATCTAAACATTTTATCAAAAGTAAACGGCTTAGTATGAGGAGAGTTCAAGTTGAGCGATTCTGTTGAATTTTTGTCGTTGTCTACATTATTACCGCAACCCCCGGTCCCGGTTGTATTGCGTTCGCTTGTTCTACATTAAAAATTGCTTGCATTCCTTTTGGTTCGTTTCATTTCGCGGATGAGTTTTTATATTTTTCCAGCCGCGGCTCACAAGAATATTAATTTGAAATTTTGGAAATTCGGTATGTAACAGATATTCCCTTTTGGTATTCTTTTTACTTCTACGATATTTGATTCTTATTAAGAGAAGAATTTATTTAATTATTACCTTACATATATTTATGAATTCACAACTCTATTCGTTACAAAATATGCTTATTTCGTTTTATAAATATTTTTTTCTGTAGATATAATGAGCTAAGCTCTGGCCATAAGGATATTATCAACATTTGGTATTCCTAAACAGTTGTTGTTGTTTATATTCTCAATAAAGGCATATTTCAATTAAATATTGATAATTACATTCACTTTTAATTAACAATGTGATCTGTTTAGAGAAAGAGGTGTACGTACTTAGAATAATGTTAAGATTTTTACAAATATACTATATATTCAAATTATTATACTAAAAGCATATCTATATATATATAAGCGGAATACCACTGACTGACTCATCACGATTTCTCCAAAACTGTATGTTCGATTGACTTGAAATTAACCATAGTTATTCCTTTTGCAACGTAGACGCTCACTAAGAACGGATTTGAGTTAAAACCTATCCTAAATACATTTTTCAGTTAAAATTAAATATTCTCCTACAGACATCGATAGTCCCTGACATTAGACAACCGTTGTTATAGTATCCAATAATATAATAACCGTTGCCGTGGTAACACGTTTATTTTTAGGGATGTGTGAATAATCCTTGAACCGAACCGAATCGTATGTTGTTCTATCCGAATTTTGAATACAAAAATTCAAACTTTTCCAATTTTTTTTAAATAAGGTAGAATTATTAAACTAATAGTTATAGGAAAAGTTACAACATTTTTCACTATTTTAATAATTCAAATTTAAAAAAAACATTAACGTAAAAAAAATGGTAACCTAAATATCAAGACTGAAATTCCTTTCAAAAACAATTTACTATGTAATTCAATTCTCGAATAATAAATTCATATTAGTGAAAATATTTATTAAAAATACACTTTCTCAGTGAAATCTAAATAATTTTATAGTATTTCAATTTTGACAATTTTTTAACAGAAATAGCTGTATTATTTTGTTTTAAAGAAATTTCAATATTTTGGTATAATATCATATTTTAACAGGTTTCTAGAATTTTGTGCTCTAATTTTTTATAACATACATTAATAGGACCGTTTTAAATTTTAGCTCTCAAAATTCGTTAACAACTAATAAGGTACAAATGTATAGCTTTTACTATATTGGAATATTTTGTATGGTTATTTATAAATAAAGAAATCGATTATAGTCCATAAAGAAAATTGTCAGTGCCGTTGAAAAAAAAACGTTGTCAAATAAAAGTAAACGACATTTAATTTCTGGAATTTGTAATTATCACTTTTTTCCTCCACTTTTTAGCTAGAAATAGAGATAGAATATTTTTGAATGCTCTTAAGGGTTGGTGTGAACTGTGATGGCGTTAATTCGTAACATTCTATAGTTAATGCTTATTTGACGCATAAATTAAATTATTTGATAAATCCGAATAGTTCGAATTATTCGTTTGTTCAATTCGCATTTCAATCGTATTATTCGGTTTGAATCGTTATCGCTTAATTCGAATAGTCGCACGCCCTTATTTATTTTATGTTCTTAGAATTAGTAAGTTTTCATTCAAAAATATAATTTTAGGTCAGTATTATTTCGAATTTTACTTGCAATCTATAGATATAATAAAAATAAAGTGTCTATATATATTATCAAAACACCTACTTTTTATTGACTGGATATGAAAGCGTATAAGCTACTTATAGTAAAAATCAAATTTTAAAATTTTTGTCTGGCAGTCTGTATGTTCCGGGTAATCTTCGAAATGGCTGGACCGACTTTGACAGAAATTTTACTGGCAGAGAGCTGAATTTACAGGCTATATTATTTTAGACTAGCTGTTATTCGCAACTTTGCCCCTAGCGGAATATTCGAAACGGCAAAACCGATTTTTACGGGACTTTCACTGGTAGATAGCTGACCCCATAAGAAGTCATTTATGCTTTCTTTTTTTAAGTACCTGTTACCTGCGCCTTCGTCCTCAGTGACATCTCTAAAACGATTTGATCGTTCTTCACGGGACTTTTACTGGCATATAACTGACTTTATAAGTACTGACTTAGTTTAATTTATTTTAAACTAGCTGTTATCTGTAGCTTTGCCCACATTGTATTCTCCAAAACACAGATAGAACTATGTCCACACTATGTCCACATGAATTTTACAGGCACGTAGCTGATCTTATAAAGAGTAATTTAGGCTATTTTATCTTAGAATAGCAGCTACCCTTGAGTTTTTCCTGTCCAATAAGGAATATCCAAAACGATACACCAAATTTTAACGAGACTCTCACTTACATATAACTAAAGTAATGAGAAATAACTTGAGCTATTTTATTATTTACTAGCTGTTACTCGCGATTTCATCAGTGTGGAATATCTGAAACGAGTGGACCAATTTTCACATGACTTTAACTAGCAGATAACTGAAGTTATAAGAACTAACTTAGGTTATTTTATTGTAGACTAGCTGTCATCCACGACTTTTTCTGCTTGAAATTTAGCAAAAGTATGTTGTTCACTGTAAGCATGTGCTCAAGCACTGTATTGGACTCCAAGAATTAATATAATTGTAATGAATATATTAAAGTATGTAATTTGCTTAATTTGTATTTTGGTCAAATTGGCAGCCATTTTGTTTTTATTTCCCGTGATCGCTTCTACATAACTCATTAACCATAGCTTCGGAAAGTTGGCCCCCCATTTTTCGCGTAACGATTTGACAAAGGCGTAGAGGGTTTGCCCATCGATTTCCCCTTTTTGCTCACGATTTAGTTTTTTTTGCCCACCTCTATAAAAAAAAGTTAAATTGCGTGGACCAGGGTCCGAAAAACTTTCAAAAACTGAAAATGTCAAGGTGGATTCTTGAAGTATGTCATTTGCCCACGTTTGCGCATTTTCTAATTTTTTGTATAATTGATACGTATTTTGAAAATAGAAGACGTTTTTTTCAATATTAAATCAGACATGTATTATTACCTTAACAGTTCCATTATAGAATTTCTTGCGGAATAGATAAGTGATTACTTTTTGTATGATCGCAAAAACTTAATTATGTTAATAATATCTATATAACAACATTTTTAAGAGAAATTGTATATCTTGAAATTTTCATTACTTTTTTTTATATTATAAGGGGCAAACGAACAATTGGGTCACCTGATGGTAAGTGATCACCGCCGTCCATAGACACTAGCAACACCAGGGGAGTCGCAAGTGCGTTGCCGTCCTTTTAAATATGTGGGCCTCCGGCGCTCTCACTGACCGAACGAAACGCTCCTATTCAATAGCTCCTATGGACTGTAGTAGTAGTAGTATGTAAGTGGTAGGCTATTGTAGGTGGTAGAGCTACGCTGAAACTATTACTGGTTTCAGCATGAATGAGTCTGCTCGCCCGGGGTAGTACCACTCTCTCACAGAAAGCCGACGTGAAGTAATAGTGCAAGCACCATTCATGCTGAAACCAGTAATAGTTTCAGCGTAGCTCTACCACCTACCTCTTATACTGTGTAAACGAGCACTGAAAGGATTATTTAGCAAATTAAAGCTCCAAATATGTTGTTGTTGCTAAATCCTATCCAGCACACTGTCAGTATTTACATATTTACTGTACACGTTATATATAACAGTAGGTGACATGCGTGTCATACCTACAAATGTTTTAAAAGAGCATTTCTGTAATTCTGCCACTTCTCACCATTATATTACTTTAATACAATTTAAAAAAACGGGTGCGAAGCCGCGGGTATCAGCTAGTTGTAAATATAATTTTAACTCCAAACTATAGTCTAATTTTAAAATCAATAACAACTAGATAAAACTTATAACAACCAACGTGGACGTAGCCTTATATTAAAGAATTTTTAGAAGCGTGTCGGTAATTCCAGAGACACTTCTTATGACCCTTTGTTATAGTACTAAAGGTAATATATAGGTGTAAGAGAAACCGTCCGCGAATTTATATATGTTAATTACTACATAATATTTAATAACAATGTGACACTTTAATGCGAATAACTAGAACGAACATATCTTTTTATAAAAGATTTTTTTTTTTAAATTGAATTATCATCTTCATAGATTAAGTAATAAATCAAAACAGACTCGTAAATAAATGTAATAGTTATTCTTCTAGTTTTGACTTATATCTAATTAATTAATTATTGTGGTCAAGTCGAAACCACCGCGGGTTGACAAGTGATTCTGGCTTGCTGCTTGCCTCGTAAGTTGACCACAAATCTGTGGTCTGATCACTGTAACTGACACTTTTACTATGGTTGTACACACAGTATATATACTCTATTTTATCAAAATGTGTTAAGTATCCTTGCTATAGTGATATTCATACAAAACACATTTTAATATTTTTTGTTTGAATATTATTGTATTGCAATTTAATTTTATACACAACCCATGATAGTGATATATACTACTCGTTGTATTAATATGGGATATATGTAGTTATCCCATACATTTATGACGTAGGAGTTGTTATATTTAAAACAATATAAGAGAGTCTTTAAATGGCATGGCGAAGTTAAGCGTAAAACCGCTTTATTATATTAAATTGTAATTAATCAAATTTGTTTACTCGAGTTTCGGCTGTAATAAAATACTTGAAATCTCATAATTGTTAATAGCGAAATTAATTAATACCAACAAAAACAAATGAAAAGTAGATAAAGTCAGGATTATTTAGGATAATTAGGATTATGCCGAAAGCTTGCCCGTGGTGCATGCCGGTGCGGCGCGGCGAGTGAGTACGAGAGATGGTCACACCCATTCCATGTCCGCCGCGGCCGGCCGCCGCTTGTCCCATCTCGTCACAGCCGTGTATTACCTAATTTAATTTGTACTCCCCACAATTTATGTGCTGCAGAAGAGCCGTCTGCCTCCATGTTTGTTGGTAATATTTGGACTGACGCATTTACATCACGTTTGGATTGCTTTTCCAAAGATGAATTTTGTATCGTGAATAAATAAATAAGTTTATGTATAACGTATAATATTATGCATTTTAAAACACATATAAGAAATAATAAGTTAGAAGTAAGCTGTAGGTGATTTTTTTTATCAATTACTTTTTTCCTTATTTACCTAGGTCTACAAAAACATTTGTTTTTTGGTGCAGCCGTATTTATATCTGTGGTCGATAAGGAAGTACTAGTTTACCTACTACCATCATTTTGAATTTTTATTTGTATTTTTTTTTAAACTGTAACTCTTATAAATAAAATCGCTAACATTTATACTTCCAGTTGTTGCGTTAACGATGTTGATACGTTTTGTATGTGTGTGGTGAATATTGAAAAATCAGCGAAGAAGCGAACACGTAAGTCATTGAACTTTAGAATGCCTATGATTTGGGGTTGAACAAAGAAATCATAATGACGATTGCAATTTTCGTATGTCCAATATGGCAAACATTAGCAAAATCAATTGCCATAAATGGAAATACCCCAATATTTCTTCAGCACAACCACCTATTTCCTCATTCAGAAAATGTGTTAATAACAACAATCTCAAGAGGATCGAGGTCAAACGTCTTGTGCTTCTCAAGTAGATGATTTTCAATACTGTGAAAGAAACATCAACACCTAAAACCTAAAACAATTAAAAATGTACACAGATACATATTTCAGTCATCATACTCCGACTATAAATTACAATGGTGATACATATACTATACGAAATATAGCTATAAAATTCGATTTAGATTTATATGGAAACTGCGGTCGATACGTAAATACTGTGAGTGTAGCCCAAAGCAATTCGAAGCGGCGGGCCAGCGGTCTTTGTTGCATATCTGCTGGTAATAGAATTTGGTTCGCTTTTTGCGCGGTCGGTCGGTCATGCCGCGTAATAGCCGGCTCTGCTTGCCTTTGTAACTGCATCCAAATCTGTCTATGTTGTGTGGTTCTGGTCAGGTTTCAGCTTTGCGCTAACGAATTAGATAACAGCCACATCCTTTGTTAAAAGGATTTATAACAATAATTTCATTTGCGGTTACTTATTTCTCTTGTTGTGTTACGCTTGCTAAACGTTATATAGTACGTCATGTGTTTTATATTTACGTTATTGTAGTAGAATGAAGTAATAGTGCAAATGAATCGTGTCGCAGCGCGGGATACCAGTGGCCGAGCGACGGCGGATTGGCTACCTGACGAAATCCGAGCCGAACTGTGAATGCCTATATCATCGAGCTACCAAACCGCGCGTTCACCCGACGTTCTATGTAATATACTTTATACGGATATTATTTAAGCTAATTTAACTTCGCTAAGATAATTTACAATTAAAAACGTGTGAAACCGCTGCCACATCTAGTATTATATCATATCCTCGAATTAGATAGATGAGACATTATTCTTGTATGTGTTATGACCATATATTTGTAATATGTGCACATAGATTAATAATTTTATATTAATTTTTAACCTTAAGGACAAGTAAATACAATTACAAATAATACTTCAGTAAACGTAATAATGTACATTTGTAACACTGAATTTACTTTTATTATTTATTGCGTGTTAAATCCCCTCACATTACTAACTTTTGTGTGATGAGTGGATAAACAAGCTTATCGGCTCTATGTCCGGGTGTTAGATATATATGAACATATACATATATCAACTCTTTAGTTACCAACAAGCTATAAAGTTTAAAGTATCAATGTAAAATAAATACTAGAGGAAATTTTGCTTGAACTCGCTGTAATCTGTCAGATTATACTAACGGAATTCGAGTTAAAATACCGCAGCCTGAAAAAGTTTTAACCGTATTGTCAGATTCGAACGGTGAACGTAAAAGCCGGTCACATATGTCGCGGTGTGGTTCGCTGTGGTTCTGACTTTGTACGATGCGGTACATTACATCTCCATGCAATATGTTATGACGCTGTATATAACATGCAGTTATGCGACTAAGGATAGCGGATCTGAAATATATTCATTACTTTAAACTTTAATCAAGCCACGATTATTCTCAAATATGATTCAACTTTCCTTGTCTATTTAATACATAAATTTTCTACTAATGTTATGTTTTTTTTTTTCGAACTGACTACACTGTTGACCTGGCAAGGCCTCTACAGCTTCACCGGACTACTTAATGTTATGTAGAATGAGTACATTAATAGTCTTATGTAATAGAATTTAATTTCGTTTAAATATTTATTATTTTTGAAGTTATACTTTTTTGGCGCGTTAGGGAAAAATGATGAGTGTAAATTTTTACGATGGGCGCGCACACCGTCACGAAAAACCGACACCCTGAAGTTAGCTATAGTGAACATTTTATTCAAAAAAAGTATGTATGTATTAAATACCTTTTTTCTATTGTTAGTGTCGTTTTTTCTACAAACATAGAATACGACAAAAGATAAAATTTTTGAAAATATTTTTATGTAGTTACGCCAAAGAATATAACTTCTAACGCGCGTACATAAGTACACACACACTTTTTTATTGTTTGAGTATATGTGTGTACTACACTGTAATGAATTATTATTTTTCAATAACAATAGGTTTTTTGTTGTAATAAAAATATGAACATGGTGAAATTGACAGCTTATTTGAGGCATAAAAATGATAAAGTGGACAATTTATTAAACAAAAACTTTGAATGCATTTGTATCAAAAATATCTTCAGATTTGGCTTAACCAGGAGTAATAATATATGATGCGACAGAGAGCGATACAATGCGGGTACAACGCGTACCAACAGACGACAGAGTATATCCCTAAATCCATCCTAAACTGGAGTTTAGTAGCAGATTGTTTCACACTCGTAACGTTTGTTACGTGTTACTATTCTATTCGATGCAAACTCTATTTTATTAAAATAACTTCTTTGAATAATACAATTTTATAAACCGTAATAATATAAGAATCTTTTTTAATTTCTTCGTAATTTTTTTATATACTTTATAGGTTAGCGTTTGACCAGAATCTCATCTGATGTTAAATGTAGTCCAAGATGATAGTCACGCTAAACCTAGAGGGAGACTGGCTCTCAAGTGCAGCTGCCGGAATACCCCAACAGGTGCTTGGCGACAGATTTATTCGTATAATTAATTAATTCGTATTTCTTCGGTTGAAAAAAACAATTATCTTTAAATAACTTTTGAAAACATTTTTTACAATTGTAGTAAGTACCTTATCAATTAAGAAGTAAAAGGCTTTCTGAATAAAAAGCTTAATAAAGTCGCTCTTGAGTTAAATCCGGACATACAAATATTTAGACAATACTTTATTTAGCATCACATTTGCAATCATTGGACCTTTATAATAGACAGTAACACAAAATTTTGGTAAATAATTAGATGTATAGGTAGGTAGGTTTTATAAATATAGAAGAAAATATGATTTCTAACAGAAAATCATTGCAAGGAGTTCGAATAACTTCTTACAGATTAAAGTCATCTTCGACTGAAAAAACTGTCACTATTACCTACTGAATTCTTCGCGTCACGCTTTAGATTGAACGAATGTTACTGCCCAGTTACTATGAGGCTTTGGGCGCGTTATTTGTGGCCAGACTTAACAATGCCAACGGCGTCTATGGCCATCGTTATAAAACTGTTCCCATATTTCGATTTGATTTGTTGATGTCATTTTGTCCATCTCATAAAATCATTCTTAGGAAAATGTGTAAACCTTATTCTATCCTGGATTACTGAATTGCAATTGCATCACTAATACATATAAATAGGTAACAATCACTAAGCGGCTATGTTATTAATGCAACTGTTTTTAATCTATGTATATAAAAATGAATTCTTGTTCATTTGTCTCACTAAAACTCGAGAATGGCTGGACCAATTTGGCTATTGATCTTGAAATATTTGTGGAAGTTCAGGAAAGGTTTAAACGGTGAGAAACATAAATAATAAGTAAAGGAAAAAATAAAAAAGACAATATAATTTTCAAATACAAAATGTTCCTAGCTATGAAACATTTGATGTCTTATGTCATTTTAGAAATAAATAACTGTTATTCGTTTGTCAAATATTTATAGGTGCGTTCAAAAATTTGTCTGTTTTATAGCTATAGTATGAGGTCCGATCTCTTTGGTCTGTTTTGTTGGAATACAAAACAGCTCTGTCTCAGAAATAAAAATAGTACATGAGATAGGTTTAACTTGATTAAGTGCATAGCTGTGTTGCATTTATAATGTAAATAAAAATGTTGTATTAAGTTTTCGCCACATATTACACAAATATATGTAAGTGACGTTCACGGGGTCATCTAGTTAATCATATATCTAGTTAATGGATATGATTGTAAATCCGCATGCGCTTGTTATAATATATTATAAGTAATAGTTGAGTTATAGCGAAATGGATATTGTGTAAATACGCATATACCTTAAATAATTCTTCTTCGCTTCTTGGCGATCATTTGAATTTGATGTACTGTAACGCCATTCAGTGACAACATATGGTAAAATGGTTAGCAAAAGAATCTCCCTCAAGGAAAAAATGTTTAGGTATGCCCACATTCAAGCTGTTCAATCAAACGTTGTAGGAGTTTATCTTTTTAATATTATACCAAAATCTATTTTTACCTATATACTAGCCCATACCAGCCAATTTTCAATTTTAATAATTTTGTATTAAATTAAGCTGTCATGATATTTTTTTTAAATAAGGGTGAAGTGTCTAAGAAGCGACACTAAAAAAAAAGATCGAAATGCATCTAGTAACTTTTGTATGATACGCTCACAATGCAGATCTATTACTTTATATATATGCATATACATAGGTAGAGACAGAATTGTCAAGACTTAAGTACTATATATTCTTACTGAGTTTCTCAAACAACCTTTGTTAATTCTTTTTTTTTTGTTTGGACGATATTTCTTTTTATTTGGAAAAATTGAGGTGTCTTACAGAAAAAATAAAAACAATCAGATATTAACCTCAACACACACACACGCATGCACATCCACAGACACACACACACACACGCAAACATACATTCGCCCGCGTGACCGCGTAAAGTTAATTGTTACACAATATTATAAACAATCTGATGCACTTAATTTATCGTTATTCGAAATGTAAAACGCATTACTTCATAATTGGCATTCTGTAATTATATTGATTTGTTGTTAAAATACCATGATTGTGCTGTGAAGTTCTTATAAAAATAATATAAATAAATATTTAACAACTATTTTAATAAAACTTCTTTTTCACCTGAATATGGAAACAATGAATTTCTACAATTGGACGACCACTAGTATACATAAATATACATACTTTTAAAATTCTTATGTGTATATCACGATATAAAACATTTAACTAGCGAATTAAAAAGTAATATACTAAAGAAAATAATAAGTTTCTTCGTGGAGCCACTTGCCCTTCACAAGGTGAAAAGTGTTTTTGTTCATCTGTCACCCGGGCACTAAATAAGCAACTTTTATCCTGAGGGTGCCATTTTAATGAGAAGTAATGAAGTTTCCGACCCCTCTGATGTTTTGTTAGGTGACAACCATATTTGTATTAGTTAGCACATGTTTCTATATACATAGAAGAGTATTTTTCAACTGTTTCTAATTTCGCTTTTGCCTTGACAGGTAGAGCAGTGGTAAATCTATACTATGCATACTATAATTATGATTTCGATGTTCGTAGAAAGTAAGCACTGGGACTCCTGATTTCATTTAAAAAAATCTCCTAGTGTTATAAGTTGACATAAAACTCCGTTCTCGTTGAGTGATTTTTTTAAACAATAGTAAACATTTCGAAGTACTTGTTAGATCTCTTTTGTATTATGAAATAAAATATATATGGGTAACACAATCATTTTTAATGTTGATCTCCAATGAACAGAAAGGGTATAAGCATAATGACAAAGATTAAGAAAAGTTAGGGTTAATCATTGCGCCATATATCTCAACACCGAACACCATTAACGTCGGTAAATGTAATTTTTTATAAATATTTCTTTTATTAGAACTCGTCACTGTATCGTCGTCATCAATTTGTAGTACTATTGTTACGTTTGTACATAATTAAAATGCCATTTACATTGAGAGATTTACAATAATTTTATATTGCTCTGTGGTTGTTGTCCGCATGTAGATTTCTATCGTTCTGTTTGTCTCCTTACTCGCTTCGTTTCCAGATTAGAACTGTTCTCAATTGTCCCGTGGCATATATACATACCTCATAAAACTAAGGGTGGAAAGCTCTGAAAGACTGGCCGAGAGAAAAAATTGAGACTTTTTTTTTCGAACTGACTACACTGTTGGCTTTTTAAGGCCGCTACAGTTTCACCGGACTACAAGATTGAGACATTATTTTCAGAGCCCTATTCATTACTTATAGCAGTCGGAGCCATAAAATGTCAATATGTGCGTTGCTGTTTCCCACGCAACGATGACTCATATTGCTTATAAATAAAAATAAGTTTGTTTTCATATTTTCAGAGAATTCTAGAGGGGTCGAGAGATCTTTAGTTTTCAGATGACCTATATTTTTATATAAGTCGTATAGTATACCCAATACTATATCTCAACTACTTATTACAAGACATAGTAACAGCAAAAGGAAACAAACGTGTGGGCTTCTGTGGGTATCGTTAGTATGACATAATCATACTCGTATATGTACATAGCGCTTTTGTTTGTGACATTTACTCATAAAACATGAAAGTGATATTTAAGTTGTTTAAAAAATATAATGTTCTACAACATTGTAAACTATATCGGTAATAAAACTCGACTATAACAATTGTAATTGTGTTATAAAAGTTATCGAGATTAGATAAAACACTTCATTTATTAATATCTGGCGCAGTAATATTTTACGTTGTCATCGTCTTTATAATTATTAGGTCGTTAATAAGCCGTAACGCTGGTGCCGTGTAATCAAAGCGAAAATAAATCTTTGCAAAATGAAAAACGGACATGAAATAACCGCATATTTTTTTCTTTTAAACACAACCATAAAAATGCCGTAACTTGTAGCGAGAACTACCCCATCGGCCTGTCAAATAGGATAGTAGAACTGTGAATAACTGCTCGTTTAATGAGTGCTTTAACGCTTCCAATGTGCTTTATGAATAATGAAATTAGTTGCTTATTCCGTTGAGTATCGTGGCCGGGACTTAATAAGTTTTATGAGTTACGAGTCGCCGTAAACGTCTTCAGGGCTCTATCAAACATTATAACAATAATTGCCACTCAGTGTTATCTGATTTTGGGTTAAACGGAAAAGGTTTATATACAATCCTGTACACAGATATTTTATTTTATTTATATGAAGCTGTTTAATTAACTTGTACAAATTAAAAAGAATAAAGTGTTCGAGTAATTGCAAATCAAGCTTTGTTATAATATATTGACCAGATTACATTATACTAATCATGTCAAACATTATAAAAGTGGCATATAAATAAGATAAAGAAAAGGGTAATAAAAAAGCGCATAAGTTCAAAAAATGTAACACTAAAATTATATATTGAATATATACGAGTATATGACGAGAAACACAAATAAAATAGACTACAGAAAATATAGGTAATCCTTATTTTGGTACTTCAGAATAAGAAATGATATGCGTATACGAAAACAATAATAGTGAAAGCACCTACTACAGGTGACAAAAGAATAGCAAGTAGCAGCAAAAAGAACCTCATTTATTAAACGGCTCTGACCCCATGTCAGAGGGTTTTGGTGTAATGAAATATATATATTGATCATTAAGTTTAATAATTTTGCTGGAATATTTTTCTGATGATGAACGAAAATATTTGAGACGATGTAAAAAAAATTTCACTTTAAAACTATGAGTAGGTAAAACATCACTATATCTATTAATGCATTTAATAGCTTTTTTCTTATACAGAAAGAGTAAAATTATATGAATAATTGCAATCTCATACTTATGCCAAAAAATAAATAACGTCTTATTTAATGAAAATTCCCAGAAAGAATGATATGATGATGGATTAGTTGATAGCGTGTTTGGACACCATGTTGAACGGCGTAGGTTCTCGAATACTTGTGACTGAGCCGGAGTTTTCGATGAAGGAAATCATTGTTTGAAACCATGGTAGGCTTTTTTTAGCCGGCCTGACTAGCCACCATACTTAAGTTGAAAATCTGCCGCCAAGCATCTACGGCTATGTTCCAGCAGTTGTACCGCACCTAACAGCCAGTTTCCCTTTAGGTTTAACGTATTTACCATCTTAAGCCTCATCGTCATTTAACATCAGATGAGATTTTGGTCAAACGCTAAAACCTATAAAGTTTTTTTATTTTATTTATACCACGATGGTGGCAAACAAGCATGCCGGCCTCTTGATAATAAGCGGTCACCGCAGCCTGTGGACGCTTACAAACACCAGAAGTATCACATGAGCGTTGCCGACCCTTAAGGTAGTAAAAGAAAAACTGGGTAGTACAACCGTATCCGATGTGATCGCAATCATTGTTCATGTGATGAAACACTCGCAATAGTAGTACAAATACCGTGTCACGTTCTGGGATTAGAGGATTTATAACTATTATTCAAGCAGGCATTTGTAGCTGACCGGATCGCTTTATGAGGATGAACCCATTACAGTGACTCTCTTTTCGTTTGTCACGTTTCGGAATTAGCCTGTAGTAAATAACGATGGAATATAGATCTATTTTCGGTTGCCATCATTTTACAAATGCACTATGCTTGATCAGGTAAATTGCAGTCACTTTATCATCCGTGGATAAAAAAGCTGAAAATAAAAATTGGCGCATAATCATTTAGTAGTTTTTAAGCATACGCACCATTTTCTCTGGTCCAATAATTGATCGCTTTTGGTGAGGCCTCAACGTGACACTGCAGGGTGACATCTGTACCGGTGGGCGCACCGACCAACTGATTTGGCACTTGTACTAGGGGATGAACTGAAAAGAAAAACCACTCTGAATATTTGTCATAGGTGATAGTCATGATGAAGAAGAACGTCAAGAAGAACGTTGGGAAAATAATAATAGCAAAGTAAAACTAACCCCTGGTATTTAATAGTATGTATCTCTAAATTATATTTATACTTTTACCGCGATAGGTTTTTTTAGTGTCATAATTCTTGACATCATCTACGGCATAGAAGGAATGTTAATGTATAAGAAATGTAATTGTAAATTTTACGATACCTTGGCTGGGTATGAAAGTCGATTCTCTGATTATTCAACTATGAATTTTCTTTGAATAATATTCGATTTTAGTGTATAATATTCTCGAATCCATTGTTGTATATTGAAATAGTTTAGTGACTACCTTTTATAAGAACACTGATCTTATTGAGATATTAGCCCTTATAACCGTGACTTCGTCTGGGTCATTTGCTGTTGCAATATAGTTTAGGTACACAAAAAAAAGTACGCCGTTGGTCTCACTTTTACAAGACAAAAAAGTTCGTCACTGATCGCGTATTGCTTATTAAAATCGGAATTTTTTAAATGCTTATAAGTTTATATTATAAGAAGATATTATTACTTTTTTTTTAAAGACCAGGAGCCTAAAACATAAACTAAAAAAATAAAAATCGTAATGTATCCAGTATCATACCTCTAATATTCATAGATTTAAGATAATCGATTAAGAAATATTTTGGTTCCACACTCCAAAGTAAATAAAATTATGTTAAAGTAAAAAAATATATTTATTCAAAATGCAGTATTGGAGCAAATATGCCCAGAATGTCACGGTATATAAGTTGCCTAAAATAGCCCCAACGGTTTCAGCTGCGTTTTTGTTTACATAGCTTTCTGTTTGGACTCTTTATTTATGTGAAAGCTCGGAAAGCCTGCATTTGGCGATGAATGCATTCGTAGTCTCTGTAAAAATGTGAAGCATAATATATCGTTTTAAAGCATGTAGTATTTAAAGTATTCCAAGGAAGTTGAGAGAATGATGGTTGAATTAACATTCATATCTTTTTTGGCCAATAAAGTAGCTAATAGATTTAATTTAATAATAATTTGCAACGACATAGGTATTTTAATCGACCATCTTTTTGATGTAGTGATCAAGATATTTGGTGCTTATATTTTCTAACTGACATTTTTCAAGGACTAAATGTAGTCCAATTATATTCGATAGGAAAACTGATAATTTACCAAATTGTAACGAATAAATAAAATTCTTATTTTGCACCACTATTGTCTGACTTCAGATTGCAGGCGGGTGCGAGTTCTTACTTGGACGCGTGTAGTTCAAATGTATGTAGAAACCACTAACATTATCGTGAATGCTAACGGCGTCTACATTTGAACTACACGCACCCGCGTTAACACCCGCATCGGCTTGCACTCTGAAACCGGCCTATATAAATAATGTCACTTGAATGGTAATGCAGGGTCTGTTGGAAAGCATCAGCGCGTCGCTCGCGCAATGTTTGCATAAGCGCTCCGCTCTCATACTCTAAAAGTTTGTAACTGCCATATGTTTACTTCAAATGTCATACAATAACTGACTGCATTAGGTAAACTTTTACATATTTAGACTATTTTAAATTACAACAACGGTTCGAATCCTTGCGAATGTGCTGGAGGTTTTGCTGAAGGAAAACATCATGTGGAAACCATAGATAGCATGGTGGTAGGGCTTTGTATAAGTCCGCCTGGCTAGATACTGTCATTAAGTTTAAAATTTGTAGCCAAGCACCTATGGGTGTATTTCGGCAGCCGCATTTAAGAGCCAGCCCCCTTCTAGGTTTAGCGAATTTATCATCTTATATCATATCATCATTTAACATTAAGTGAGGTCGTGGTCAAATGCTAAAACCTATATAGCATAAAAATACGTTAGACATAATCATGCAAATTTAAAGTTCTACTGGGTAGATGTTTCTTAAGGAGCATTACTTTAGTATAAGGTCCTTCGCCGTTAGACGTCATTGTTATTGATTTATGTAGAATTACGATTTTAATAACATTGCCAAGTATAAGAAAGTTGCCCAAAATTAGTTGATATCTGTTGAGGATTGAATTTGGGAATTTTGTATTTTACTGCTCCCAAATGCTTACTCTAGGGTTAATACAATCGTTCTTGTATGTTTTTGTAGAATTAATAGCTCCACGTACATGTTGACTTGTAAACTTGTATCAATTATAGCCCTGAGAAGATTTTTATGAGAGTCAAACCTATCTCATAATAAATATTAGATTATAACAACATTGTATTAGTCCCGATCAACGGTTTCGAAATAATGTAGGAATAACAAGAATGAGATGAAACTAGACGAAGTTAACCAAGTTACATGAAATACGAGGAAAATGTAAAGCTTGTAACAAAGAAATTATTATGCCTTTTTTAACTTATTCCCAAATCTTGTGCACACTTACAAGATAAAATGCTAAATCCGACAACGCTCAAAGTGAAAGCGTAAAGGTTTAACAAAAAGAACGGATTATTTTACAAATGTAAACAATCGTAACCGAAAGCTCTATTTAGAGTGAATTAAGGAAAACGGAATTTTCTTCCACGACCTTAGATCGGAGCTTATTTGCGGTTATTCTCTTTGACCGTCGTTAAGTTCCTTTGGACGGCTTTTACGAGTTTGAGTGGCCAATTTAGCGAACAAAATCTGAACGATTAGAATTTTTTCTCTAATTAATAATTCCAAAGGCCAAAGAGGGCAGCAGATCGTTGCTTATGAAATAATACAGTATAATGAACGGTTTAATAATCATAAATCTAATTGGGATGAGATGCCTGTTTCTGAAAATTTGAAATTGTACAATATTGTAATAAACTTACTGCATTTCTTGAAAGTTAACAATTATATCAGATTTTATACTAATGCTTGTGGTGTACTGTAACGAATGAGTATATCAGAAGATTTATGAAAGTAACACCAGTAATAAAGAAGTAATAGGTTAGCGTGTTACAGGTTGCCATGACAAAATATGTATATCATATAACTAGAAGAATGTTAATTGTTGATATAATTCTATTATAACTAAAATTTTCATTTTATTTATTTAATTTATTGTACAATATTGTATCTAAGAAATAGTTAATTAGTACGTTTTTTTTTTATTTACAGTATCTATTGGTAATATTTTGTATGTGCTGCGTGATAAGATATGCGTACGTGTGGCTGGAATACTGGATCTTGAGTATCGCGCCTACATCGAATTACTCTTTGTGCATTTTGTTGACAATTATTATCTGTTCATATAAACTATTGTATACGTCAGCATGAAAACTAGTCTTAACCTATTGATAAAGATATAAAAATAATATAAAAAAGGTTTACTTGACTATTAGAATACTGTAAATGTCAATCAATTGTAAATACTAAAAGTGGAATTAGGTTTTTTATGTAAGTAGGTGCACATTTTTTTAAATATTGTGTGGAAATCTCACCACTATCCTATAGTTCCGTGTACTTAAATGTCTTTTCCGATACTAGTAACAGGTTTGCAAAATGAGAGAGAGCATTGATGCCCGCTATCTCAATGGTCACACTTTAAATCTTCTAATTTAATAATAATCAGGTATTACAATTTAAAGAACGTGATTAAGCAATCTTTGGATTTATAAGTATATAGCGTTCCTTAACGGCAATCAAAAGTTACGGGAAGTTTCGTCGAGAAGGATTCCGCGCGGAATTCTTGAAGTGACAGTTTGATTAACCGAGAGACACGCACACGCTCTTCCCGCTTTCGGATATTTTGGCGTTTCTACCTAGGAGGTACCTGGTTTCTTTGACTTAAGAATTTATTAATCTATGGCAATTTGAGGGCAGATTTTTTTGGTATTTTGTATATTGTAACGAAGTTTGCCATTATTATATTAAAGTGTTTGATATCAGTATCCATTTTTGTTCATAAGGGTTTTAAGTCCACGTGTATATTATCATGCTCAACCTCTACAACTATTTTTATTATGTTATTTAAAGCTGTTTCATGTATTTCCGTCTTCTCTCGTTGATAAAAATCTCACAGCTTTACCGATTATCTTCATCGTGACTAGAACCAACGTTCGTTGCAACGCTACACCGTGAACATGTCAAATTGCACCAAAGTTGACCTTATTTTTATGATATCAGATTCTAGAGGAAAAATGTGAGTGAAGGGTAATTTAGCAGAACGATCATTGGTGTTAATATCTGTCATCCGGTACATTTTTTTGGACTACAAACTACTTCCCATAAAGTGTTTTGTATTCATTTTACTAATAACCTACAGTCAACGAATGTATATATTTAGTCCAATAACTTCTTTCATAGTCAGATAAAATATATGGAAATTATGACCACCATTAATATTATTGTAATTTGTTTAAGAAACAAACAAGCTATGTGATATGAATTAGAAATTATTGGACTTAAATTTCACGGTTGGTAATTCATTCCTTTAAATTTTCTTTAGGGTAATCAGATAAATAATTTTTCAGGTTTCCATATATAGTAAATGTTAAATTACACTATAAAATGTTAGTCTTAGAAATGTCTACGAATTATTAATTAAAATAAAGCTATAAGATTTAAATTGATCTTTATTTGTTCTAGGTAAATATCCTTTTTACGTGTTTCTTTTACTTTAAACTTAATTTACTCTGCCGGTGTTTCTGTAGCAAGTTAGAGGAAACTCGTCGCGTTACGAAGCATTTACGGTCACAAATGAATTGCTTCACTTCTGACGCACCTAAAAAGTCTTTTTATGTTCGCTTACGGCAGCCACAGTTTCCCTACCCACTGTTATCATTCGCTTTCGGGGGAACAAAATTTAAATTAAATATTTGAGAGCGTTAATTTTGTCTCCTCATCGAGAACGCGACGCATTCTTTGTGAAGTAATTAAACTGAGTGGAAGGGTTTCAGACGGCAGTAGTTTGTTTGTTCGCTTGAAATTGCGTTTCCTATGAAGCGAATTTCTTGTTGTCGTCAAGTGTGACTTCGTCTACTGTTTGTTTTTACCTTACTTAAACGGAATGAACAGTAAATTTATTTTATTTAGTTTAAAGTTTCGTACGTATTATAACGCCTTAAATTATTTATTACCTAATTTAAAAAGTACCTTATATGTTAGATATAAGTACCTACTTTAAGTTATGAAATTTTATTTGTTAAAGTATGCTAACTAATATTATAAATGAAAATGTGAGTTTTTTGGTTTATTATGTTTTCATACATTAACTACTCATAGTTCATTATGAAATGGATACACATTGTCAGGGGTACTGAAGAGGGTATAAGATATTTTAGTGCAGAAAAAATAACTTTTCTCAAAGTATAGATCGAATCTGTATTAACCCCTGGACTGTCCAGAACCGTAAAAGTTTAAGTTCGATACAAACGAATGTAGACCTCATGAGGCACAGGTCAAGAGACTCTTGGCAGCATAAGCTTAAAAAATACCTGATTTATTACAAAATTTTGAAAAATAATAAATTATGTATTATAATTATTATGTAAAATATATTTTTAAATTATTTTTTCATTCGTACAAATATTTTTTTACTAAACCATGAAAATGCAAACGCGTAGGGACGCAACGTCCCTACGATACTCCAAAGTATCGAGCGCTAAGAAAAGCATCCCATTGTCGACGATTCGAGCCGCTCTACGTTGCATTCGGTCAAAAGGAAACAGATGGCATTGGGGCACTTCGGTCCAAAGATGAGAACAATATTCCATGAGTGGATAGACTTGCACCTTATACAGCTGTAAGTGGTGAACCGGTGAGAAATAACGTCTGTACTATCGTCTGCATAGCAATGAATATTACAGATGTTCAACATATCATTAATATGCAGAAGAAATAAGGTAAGAGATAGCACACAGCCTTGCGGGACTTCAGCTCTCACGGGCTTGAGATCCGAGAATTGACATGGTTCTCAGGTGCAGCGGCCGGAATATGTCTAAAGATACCTGGTGACAGATTTTCTACTTAGGAATGGTTGCCAGCCCGGCGGGCTTTAGAAAAAGCGCTACAACTACGCTATGATTTCATCACAGTGCTTTATTTTGCTGATTCATTGCACAATTAGAACCTACATCAACCAACGCGATATCCAACCCTAATACCAAACGAGTATACATTTTTAGTTCAGTAGTAATATCACCCATCATCAATCTTTCCATCGATTAAAATATGGAAAAATTTAAATATAAATAGAAAATTATTGGACATAAAATAACACTTGTTTAACATAAAAAATGAGTGGCAGGTTTTAATATACGAGTACACAAGCGCTGTCAGGCTCCGATACAAGTAAACAAAGTATAAAATTTGGTATATTTATGTGTGCGGATAGGAACAAATGTGACAAGTTTTATGATTGAATGGTATTTTTTATAATAAAATCCTTAACAATGATGGATCGTTTGCTAAAATTGTGCAAACGTTTGGAAGCTTATTTCGTTTTTCTGCCATTTATTATTATTTGATTACTATGTTATTTTATTTATCCGTTTACTTGTATGTCTGTTCGGTTGAATTTTGTAATTGATTTTTGACGAACTTTTTAATGAGGTAGATACTTGAAATATTAAACGTACTCCGGGATTCGATGACAATGCGAGGAAATGAAGAGAAAAATAGAAATATTAATAATATGAAAACTTTCTATTTCCGATATTATCAGATAAATAGAAATTAAAATAGCACACACACGACACTAAAAAGCAGTAAGTAATTTATAATGAAAAAAAAATTAACATGTTTTTAAAGTGATCTAAAACTCTTAAATTTGCGATCATATATTAGCTATAAAAATATTTGTAACATTTTGCCAGTACACTTGGCTTTAAAATTCCTTGGCAAATTACTTATTTATTAGGACTGTAGATTGTCGGTTCTCACCATTATTTTTGTAATGCATCAGATACAGTCACTTTGTAGCGTTATAATAAAAAATAGGTTTGATATATAGGATATAGGTATATCCAATTTCGATCAGTGCAGAGGTGTAATACTAAAAATATAAGAAACAAACAAACAGAGCTACTTTCACATTTATGATCTATACAAATAAACAAAATTGAGGTGTCAGTTTATAATTCAAAGGTAGACTAGACACAGAAGACAATAAATTCCAGATTGAAATAGGAAATTAGAATCAAATCAAGTATATTCCTTGACTCGTTAAAATATTACCTTCGTGCCATATATTATTCGGGTTTAAGTATTTTCAGTGATACCGAAGTATCAATGCAAATATAAAATGTATGATGCGAGCAATGTGTGTGTGTTTATTCCAGGATACTGTAGTTCTGTACTGATTGGTGACTAGTCGTCGATCGAAGCGTATAAGAGATTAATTTGTCTGAGTGCTAGGAACGTGCATCGAGGAATTTACCGATAGTGTTGTAATTTCAATAATTAACTTTTTGTTCCGTCGTACATTGATTTTAGATTTATCTAAAAGTAAATTAAACTTTTTATGTTTTTGTAAAATAATTCATTTTATATGATTGGTCCTAAGTGATATTAAAATAACTTTCATAAGGTAATATTTTTGTAAGTATAAAGTATAAACGCTATATATTTTCTATTTTAAACGTGTAACATATGTATTTAATTGGAATAATCACATTTCTACTTTTCAATACTTTAGTAACGGACACGAAGGTTATAAGTTGGCGTAATCTATCACATAAATAAAGTTGAGGTACCTGTTCGTAATGTAAAAATCAGCTTTTTTAATAAATTAATATGGAATTATATACGATATTTATAACAAAAAGATTTATTTTTAATTTTTATCTGTGTGTTTATCTATCTCTTTGTTCCGTGTAATCTGCAAATCAGTTGGGTCTATTATGATGAAACTTTTTTTGACGTTATAAGGAGTAACTTAGGTTACCACTTTTATTATAGAAAACAAGTTTTCTTCGCAAATATAATAAAATAAAGAGATTATTGTAATTGGAACATATCATCACCGTAACAGAACATGTTATCTGCCTTAATAAAGTTACAAACAATTATAAAAATAAAAGTTTACTTTATGATGTGCAATACAAAATTATAAGTACAAATTCCGAATATTCTTTACTCTGACCTACCTGGTGGTTGTTATTATATTGTAATAACGTAGCAATTATAATAACGCGAATTTGGGAAATCATTTTATTCGTTATAATGTTAGAAACGATAAATCTGTTATAATTCTAACGTATTGAAAACAAAATATTACGAATACTGTTTTTAAATAAAAGTGGAAATAAATATGTGTGTAATTAGTGTATTGGTCGACTATAATCACGTGTCAATTTCGTGAAGGAAAACAAACCACAATGAAACCACTGAAACTCGTTAAACACTTACTACGGTCTTATTACAAAAACATAAATGAACACGCGTTTAACACGAGTTTTACTAAATAGTGTCGAAAATTATTAACACATGTTTAAAATACTTTATTACAAAAGAATGTCTAAGCGGTCTCTAGCTAAATATCTGGTTTTTGTTTTTTATGCAAGCAACTCTGAATAGCATTCATTCAATTCAATCTCATCGTTCAAAAACGTTCCAATTTACGAATAATATTTTTGTTTAGATCTTCATTAAGAATATTTATTTATTTTATGTGAAATTAGTTATAATTATTGTCACGTTTGGTGTAAGGAAAATAATGTAATTATTGAAATAAACAACATATGAGTTTAAAACAATACTCCAAATTGCGTAAAGTGGAACAACAGTATAATCTCAATATAAATATATTGTGAAATGTCAATAATGTCATATTGTGGTAGTTGTCATTTACTTCAAAATTGTCTAATTTATCTACATCTTCCAAATTAATTATACACACGCAATCCATAATTTACTACGAAATGTCTTTTTCCGGCAAATAGAAATAAAATAAATCACAACAATAAAATGAGAACTGTGCACTTAGAGAAGTGTTAAATAATGTTTAAATTTAAATAGTGTCTATTTCTAAACAAACGTAAGACACCCTTTTGCGATCAAATGTTTTTGAAACAAGTGTTCGACGCGTATTTAACTTTTTTGTAATAACGCGGTTAGTTTGTAGCCAGTAGTTTGTATACCTCGATTCGTAGATTTCATCGATTACTGTGAAATGTAATTATTTTGATATGCTATTTTTGCTATAGTAATAACTGGTCGTTATATTTCGTTTAATGATAAAATAATATAAATCGCACTTAATCGATACAGTGTGTTTCTTATAGTTGTTACAATTATAGCAACATATATCGTGCGCGAAATAAAATTAGCATTTCGCATTTAGTTAAAATCGCAGTAATTCTCAGCTCTATTCGTAATTTGACTTTTAGTGGGAGCATCGTGAAGTACTCTTCCTTTCACACATATTGTTGGAAGCTTTCTTGTTTGCATGTTGCGATAGCACTGGCAGATTTTTGTTATTCAACGGACAATGTTCATAATAATTTGTTATACATTAGGTGAAATAACGCATTACATTATTGGATTCTAACTACCAGTAATAGATATAAGATAGCCCATGAGTCATAAAAGCTTCAACACTCAGTCAGTTATATCACGTAAAACAGATGTAACATTATAAAACAATTAGATGCTTCCCGATAAGCTTTTGACATTTCAGTAACGGGAAATTATGGTTTTAATGTAATATTTGGTAGAAACTATTGTCTAATCATCTGTAGTAATCACTTTAGATCGTTTCAAAATTTCTGGTTAGTTTTGATTTAAAAAAAAACAGTCATTTATTTCGATGTAAGCTGAAAATTCTGTATTAAATGGAGTTAAAGATTTTTCAAATATGAACATTCCCGATAGTGATCAGGGTTTTATGGCGCTGAGATTTTACAAACACATAAGTAACGAGCACAAAATCCACCAAGACATGATCTGACATGTGGTTCACACAAATAATAATCGTTCTGTTTGGGATTTGAATCCATAATACTCGGCCCGGTAGCGACATCGAGGTGATCACTCAAACCGTTATTGTTATTTAGATGATAATTATAAAAAGTTTACAAAACTGTATTAACGTATATTTCTAAATATACTATGAAATGTAAAATAATTATAATAATACGAAAATGCAGAATCAGCTATTTGAAAAAATAATTAATCGATAAGTGCTTTGGTAAGACTAATATGAAAAAGATTCTTTTTGAAGTTATACTTCTTTTGGCGCGTTAGGGAAAAATGTAGTAAATTTTTATGATGCGCGCGCACACCGTCACGGAAAACCGACCTGAAGTTAGCTATACTCAACATTTCCGTATTTTCACAACAGATTAATTAAAAAAAGTTACCAACAGAGTAAAAATAAGGACATCTACGTATTGCGTGAGAACTAAGAACTATATTTATGACATTTATTTATTTTTATTGTTAGTGTTGTTTTTTCACAACAGATGTCGCTAATTTTATTTTTCTATTGTTGGTGTCGTTTTCTACAAACGTAGAATAAGGCGAAAGATAAAATTTTTGAAAAGATTTTTATCTTGTTACGCCATAGAAGTATAACTTCTAACGCGTGTACATAAGTACACACAAACTTTTTTATTATTATTATTATTAAAGATTAATAAATAATTTCGGAGAATAAATCAGACCCTATCTGAATTTCGATAGTCAACGAAGCAGTAACTTTCACTAAACTGTCGAGTACAGGCGGCGCGGCGCACATTCGAATGCAAGACACGCACTGGAGATGATACGTGATAACACGAAAATCTCCCAATTGCTTACGTGTTCGAGCCGCCGGAGCGCGCCCGTGTACCCCGGACTAACCGAGCATTGAATAACTCCTGGTTATAAATTAGTATCGTCTGATAAGTGAATTCGGGGCCGCTTTTTGCTCCTGCTTTACTCAGGTGAGTAGACTTTATCGATGATTGAATTGATACATGCCGTGAATATTTAAGAGATCCCCATTTTGCTTTCGTATGAGGTATGGGAAAACTTTACTGAATATTCACAAAAATAAACACTGTTATCTAGTTAGTATATCAATCCAATATGTTACAAATAAAGTTTTACATTTCTTAGAGAAAAACTTATGTCAAATCGGAAGCTGTAAATAAATGAATAAATGTCCAATAAATTTAATTATTATCAATTGAACTATTATTTTTATTTATAGCCAATGAAACTTAATAAATTCATATGGATTTGAATAAATATTTCTTCTACCTATGTAACTTATGCATAATAATGTTATTATTTCAAACGTTATATCCATAATTCTATACATTATATTATTATTTTAAAATATATTGCTCTCTTTTTGATATTTAGAGAATTTTGTAATAGTTTTTAAGTATGATGGGGACTTACAATGTACATGCAGCATTATCCTTTTGCTGACTGAAGGCGGCACTCCATTAGCTGCGATGCATAAGTACGCTCCCATTTCTGATCGAGTCACTTTAGTCAGGTTCACCACCTCACCCTCGAGGGACATCACTGTTCAAAAAAGATAATATTATTAAAAGATACATTTTTTTGTTGTTTTTTTTTAAATAAACGCTTATATTAGGTTTTAAGTAAATTAGTCGTACGCTGTAACTAGGGTTAAGAAAATTCATTGTTCGAGATTGAATATTGAATAAACATGTGTTGTTAGAATTATAATATTTACTATTTAACATATTTACATTACTATTTATTTGTATAATCAATCTTTTAGTATAGAGAAAAATAAAATATATTTCATTTAATAAAAATCAAACTTCCGTTCATTGCTTTATATCAGGCAACACCTAATCTTTTAATACCTATATAACATGTTTTAAACAGTTAACGCAAAATAAAACATGCCACGCCTAGTTCCGTACACACTTTTCGATTATTCGAATTAATTTTTAAAACAAATGTACATGTCGGATTTAAATAAATCAGTATAAGAATTAATCTCATGTTAAATTATTTATGAAGGTTTTAAATACACTAACTGTAAATACCACACAATTTTGACACTCACTAAATATGCATCGAGTAAAACAACTTGAATATCTTTTCAAAAGTTTACGAGTGCTTGTAACGTAAGTTTATATTGTCGAAGTCGGAATTGGAAAACCGGTTAAGTTCGATCGCTTCTAGTGCTTGCTTTACATTTCGTCAATAACCCAGAAAACACTCCTAACCACAAAAGTTGACGAGTTGGGTAAACAAGTGCTGTTAAAGGTTTTGAATTTGAGCTATTCTCCTGACACCTTGCTCAAATGGCACCCGAGTACGTTTACAGCCATTATTCAAACAAGAGGATAAAAAGCTAGGGCAATATTTTCCGAAGGAGCCGTGAGGCGTTGATGGTTTAAAGTGTAGAGCTCTCGCTCTCGACCCAACGACGGTTCGTTAGCAAACAATACCGGGATATAGTAAACTGTGGAGACTTTATTGTAAGTTAAATATTTGGTCTTAAAAAAATACTTTCTTTCTGTTTAATTGAAGCAGTTCTACGTGTGAAATGTACAAATAATAGTATCAATTTGCCTAAATCTCATTCATAATACTACAATTAGTGGTATCATACTAATGATAATTAATTCTATACAAATAGAATACCTACCTACGTCGCACTGTAATGTTTGTAATTCTGTATATGTATTGTGTACTGTAATATGTAATAGTGTGAAGGATTTTTCAGTTGACCATAATCTCACCTGATGTGAAATGACGATGTGTCCTAAGATAGTATAAACATTAAGTCTAGAGGGGAACTGGCTCTCAAGTGTAGTTGCCCGCACACACCCACAGTTTGCTTGGAGACAGAATTTTAATTTGAGTATGGTAACCAGCCATGCCGGCTTAAAAAAAACCCTACCACGATGCTATAATTCCATCACGGTATTTTCCTTTATCAATAGCTCCGGCTCATTGGTAAGGATTCTAAGCAACGTCGATTGACTGACTCGAGTCACTGTGCAGTTATTGCTTTATAATATTTAAGATATTGCATAATGTAATATGAGAGAAACATAGAAAACAGATATAGTCATAAAAACTAAATTTATGCTTTAGCTAATCAGTTCCAACTTATAATTCGCACTCTGTTATATAATTAAATATGTGGAGTAAGAGCAACTGGAGAGAGAAAATAATAATATTAACTACTAGAAGCAATAATAGAAGAATAGTAAAACATTAAGACAGAAAATAAGGTAAGTAAATGGAATGAAATAAAAAAATACAATTTTCAGATTTAATTACAGACAACGGAAAGTTTATAGTAATGGGTCTAAAAGCATATAATTTTGCATAAAAATTCCTTATACACAATACGATTGAATTTTTGAAATTTAAATGGTGTTAAATAGTTGGTTAAATTAGGATAGTGGAATACGTTTTCTTGTTTACTCGAAAATGTTTTCATAAAACTCTAACAGCAACTCTATAGTTTTTAGATTGTTCCCATGCCGTGCCGGCACGTTGAATAAACTTGGTCAGTCGATGTGTCATAAGTCAAGTGATGCTTGAACCACACGGACACTAGTGGTTTTTCCACAGATACACCAACTTTAGAAATCGACGTATTGTCGAGATAAATATTTATTTATCATTAGCCTTTAGTACTCTACACAAATTATACCGAAGATGTAATCTTCTTGTATGCTTTATGAGAACATAGAGCAAAAGTAATTTCCACAATACATATAATTGCCAATATATAAAGGTTTATAATAATTACAAAAAAACATTTAAGATTATATAAAAACTACATGAGACTACTTACTCGTAATATTTCAAAGTTTACATCTCGTAGTGAGTCTTACTGTCTTTTGCATGCATAATATTATAGTCAAGGGTAGTTTCGATAAAAAAAATGATATTATACACCTATAAGAATGAATGAAAACACTCTTATTTCAGTCCTCGTCGAAATTTTTGGCCACTATATAGCCGTAAGTTCGGGCTTGCGTGTAATGTAGTCAAGTGTTTATACGAAATAAGGTTATAATATTATTCTATAGGACTCTAGTTGGTATTAATTTATCTTTAAGTTGTCTCGATGTTATACGCATAATATAATACGCATCTATTCCTAAACGTGTGTTCTGAGCAACTATGTTCAGAGCGGTCAAAAAGTTTGGCGACGATTGTACATGTCTTGTCGCACTCTCAGTCTATGAAAAGTCAACAAATGTCCATGAATAGTACTTTTTGCAGAGTGGCCTCAAGTTAAATTGAAAAACAACATTTATTTTCATCCAACGCTTTTGTTCCAAACTTATATTTCAATTAAGATGAAAATGTATCGTGCTCTTTAGTTAATTACGATTTCCAAGGACGTGGGTGTGTTTATTTTGATAAAATGACTTTTTAACGGTTCAGAAATTTATGAAGTTTAATGGATTTCCTTATAATTGACTCGACTTTTTTAAATATTTTATTCATTCCATTTGATATTCAAAGATGGTGAATTAAAAATTTGGTAAGTCGATCGATAATAGGGATTAACAAGGCCTGAGAGACGTTCGAGGGAGTCGGTATCTGTTTCAAACTTCGCTGGATAGATGAAAAGCGTAAAATGGAAGGATAGCGAGTTAATTTGCATCAGTCGACGACTAAGTTTCCACCATTCATTCGCTTATCTGCATAATTTGGTGTTGAACATGAAACAAATAGGTATGGTACACGCCGTTGTCACACGGAACATGTTTCATGCGAACAATAAAGGGCAAATTTTGAATAATGCCCCTTTGTTGGGTGCTGTTTTCTCTTCTTATTATAATTATTATCACTGTATGTTATAAATATCTACGCATTTCAACGTACATATTTTCTCTACATAGTGATTCATCCGATCTACACCATTAGTTTATTGTGTATATACATTGCAGATATTTCAATTAAAAAAGTTAAATGATATTATTGAAAATAGAAACAAGTGTGGTTTATTGAGGATTATAAGGATGCAAAAATATTAATCAAAAGAGCTACATAAGAAAAAATGATAGTTTGTGATAATGATTCATAGTGTTTGTAATTATTGATAGTACAATACGTCAATTGACATTAATTGTAAGTAGTCAAACGATTTTGCAGTATCTCAGAGTTACAATGGAGTTTTAAGGATTTACTTAACACTCATTAAAATATAATAATAATTTGCACAATATATATTTTTTTTCGAATTGACTACACTGTTGACCTGGATAGACCTCTACAGTTTCATGAGAATACTTGTGTGTTTTTTTTTATTCGAACTGACTACACAGTTGGCTTGTTAGGGCCGCTACAGTTTCATCGGGCTACTAAGGGGAGCGCTTAGGACACGCACCCGACGGGACTACTTGCATACTAAAGCCAACGTAGTTTACATAGTGTATAATCATTTAAGACTATTGAATAATACTTTTTTTTTTATTGTGAAATAAGTACAAAGCCTCTGACAGTAGACAGAGAACTTAACTAGATTGACAATGATAATATTTATGACAATATTTAGTGTAAAATATGCAAGATTAATAAATTAAAAATATATTAAAATTATACCTAAGTAGATCAAAATGAAATGTATAAATTACAAGTAATAAATTTGAACCACGAGTTATATTAAGAAAGAACTTAACTCTACACTTATTACTACTATCTTAAGATAGTTTAAAAAATTTAGAAGGATATTATTATTAACTATGCATGTATACACATATGTATGGGTTATGTGTATGTTCTTGCACAAATTTATTTTTATTATTGCTATTTTTTTTTATTACATTTTATATATGTTACTATTATGTATGCATTTTTCAATAAGCTATGTTTAACCTACATAATTACAAATTAACAATATATCATATATTAAGGTTAAGTTTCTAATTAGATACGTATAATAACGCAGACTCAGCCTTGCGGTTAGAACGTAATAATAACATTAGAGCGCTTTCTATTCTCTAACAGGCAATACTATACAATATTAGCATAGCTAATTCCTTTTAATATCCAATAAGGTTCTATTATATTGTTGTATGCATCGGTGCAGCATTGTAATATAATGCTATAATGGAATCAAAGTTTGCAAACTAATTTATATTACAAACTTCCTTGTGCGATAAATCGTAACTTATCTGAAAGTGGTTAGGGACGTCATTAAAAAACTATATTTGTTAGATCCCTCGAACTTTCCCCGTTTCAATATTAGTAAAGAAACATTGTCCCACGTAATAGATAGCTTGTATTGTTTTCTACTGAGATTTATGGAGGTAACTTGTAACGGCTTCTTTAATTAGACTTCTTCACTCGAATTGATGATTGTTATTGATGTCGGTAATTCAAAATCGGTCGACGGGCTTCACCTTGATACTCAATTACATATAATTTGGCCAGTAGTTGTCTGTTGTTATTATTAATTAAATATATATTGAATAAAGATTCAGTTTCATTTGAACAACTTATTGTATTTATTACAAATTCTCGGGACTCGGTTTGGTTTTACTTGAAATATGTACTGTGGAGGAAAACGTGAAGTTCTAATCTCAGCTGTAGGTAGTATTGAGATCCATTCTATGTGGAAGTCATTACCGTTAGTACTTTGTTAGCTTAATGAATTGAGTGATGGCAAGAGGAGGTCTGAACAGTGGTAGGGTTAAGTGGGAGCTGCTGATTAATCACCCTGTCAGTACTGTTTCAAATTGCTACTCGTCACGAATTCCCTTGTAATATTTTTTAGTTGTCGTAGATACAAATCCTCCATTTTTGTAATTTATATTCGAAATTTAATTCAAATGGAAGTAATTTCGCAATGTGAATTTTTGGCGTTTACGTTTTTAAATATAAGAATCATTGTATAATACTAAAATTATTAATGTAAGAAACAACATGCCTATTGAATATAAAGACAATATTGAAATCGAATATTTGATATATAACACTAATTTAAATACATTCATGACGCCTATCTAAAGAGATAGACTGTAAAGACAGCGGATTCTATTATCTATATTAATAAATGTGTAGTCTGCGTATACTTGTCTTTTTTATTTTTTGTTAAGCATTTATAGAAGACAATAATTAGGTAAATGGTAGCATTTTTTGTCTGTCATTTCTTTGTCATAACTATAAGAATGATCTATAGATAGTTCTTTTTTATCTTAACTAATGTGAACTGATCTTAACCGATTTCAACTAAATTTATATATAGGGAACATATTTTATTTCAAATCTAATAGATAACTTATAATAAGTATCAATAGTTCTTTTAGAAATCATAAAATATGAATGAAACTACAATTAAAAAGTAAAAATAAACGCATGCGGAATCGCGAGCATAACTAGTACAGTATTGTTTACGCACACCTGTACCTTTTCCTTAAAGTAGTGAAGACTGTAATATAATATAACCAATGAATACTGAAAATGACTTACAACCCGTTATCGACTATTTTAGTAAGGAGATGAGTAGGTAAGTAATTATTCTTGGACCGTCTTGAGATTGTAATCCGTCGGGATTAGAAAGGGCGGTGTGAATGGTAATAGGAGTTTCGGAGGTGCTGCGGTGTGATTTACAGCTAAGATTCAATAGTGAATATTTTAAGCTGTAATTTATTTACTAGCGCCCGGTTTCTTGAACTTCTCCGATGGATATCGATCCTATTTTTTGCATTTTATCTATTTTTTAATAAAAAAATTCAAAATATTTCACCAACCTTTTAGTACTATTATGTAATTGAAATGTGTACTATTTATTTATACTCGGGCTATAATATATTTATCGCGACGTTTTTCTTATAATATTCAGACTTATTTTAAATTGAACCATTTATTTTGGTCGTGGTAGTTGATTACTTTGACATGGGAAATATAAATGTATTGTCCGCAATATTAAAACTCAATGTCTGCCAACGATTATTTACGGAATTTGCGCCATTGTTAATTTAAATTGGCTGATGGTGAAGAAAAACATCGTGAGGAAAGCTTGAACTTAGAAATGTTCTTGTAACATTACTATGTGCGGGCAAATGTAGAAAGGTGGATTTTTCTGTGTTTGCAATCGTCATGAGCTGGCGTGATGATTATGTTTTCACGCGCGAAGAGGTGTTTGGCTCCTCAGGGGAACTATTACAGGCTGATATTATTATATCATTATTTTTATTTGATCGGTATGACTAAGTCGCTGGTTAATTCCGGTTACTATTTCCGTACACATTAATCACATCAAATAAATAAATGTCATAGCTTTGATTGGCACAATGATATTTACAGCTTACTTTAATTCAAGGATTGGTATTTAGAGCTAAAGTCGGCTGTAGGTGAATAATACGGTAACCGGGTTAGGTTAAGCTTGCCTAGTTTCGTAGTTGCGGAGTTTGACGAGGGTTGAGCGGGTACAGGTTAAACGAACCATTATTTTGTAAAATGCATTTTAATGTTTTAACTTGAAATGATAATGAATTTAAATATTTACTAGGTCAGTTAAGTTATTTTAATAATTCGGTTCACATTGAAATTGCCTTTATTTTAAATGGTTGAGATTTTATCTCGTATTTTCTATTCGCTATAGTCATATCAGTTTATTGCTGGAGAACAAGTTACGCCCTTACGTTTTGCTTCTTAAAAATGTCATCAGTTATTATAATTTCTCACAACGCTTTTCCATTTTAATAATCATTAATAATAAGTACTATGGGTAAACTAAAATACATATATTGTTTCTGTAATTTGACGTTGCTTATTTGGTTCTCGCTATGGGCAGTTTAATTTCTAATTGACGTAATAAATATGTTTACTAGTATATCTCAAAGTGGCATATGTGTAGTCTTTGGAATTCGCCAATTGGTCAAAGAGGATTCGCGATGTAATTTAGGTTATGATCGTTGACTAGCTGGCTAGCGCGTGCATCGTATTTGATGGCATACTGATAGTCAATATGAAGCACGCTCACTAGACTGGATTCGATACTGATAGCCTGGTCACAGCCAAGGATATGGGTCTTGTTTGATAACTAAGTCAGAACTTTTCGTAGATGATACTTCAATTTTAAAAAGTAGCCTTTAAATGATTCTATTACAGTAAAAGAGAAAAAAATATCTGGAACTTTCACATAATGTGGAGAATTACCTATGCTCTTTGGTTTTTGACTTACTTATCTGAGAGTGAGTTTTCAAACATGATAATGAAAAATAGAGAAATCCGCTTAATAGTGAATCTTAATTATGATTAACTATAACCAAAACTGTTTACAAATCTACTGTATTTGCGACAAGAAACAAACCTAATCCTTCATATTAACAACCTACTGTTGTTCTATTTAAATAAAATACCTTATTTTCTTATATTACAAAAGTTTCGTTTAAAAGGGGTTCACACTGTCTGGGTAATTTAATAGGTGTACGTGAGTCTATAAGTATGAGAAGCCCTGGTCTACTACATGCCTGATAAGAATATTACGAAGTGGCACCACACTTTTTTATGTATGCTTAAAATCCCCATAACCATTAGCGGAGTATAGAATGCCGTGATAAAAAAAAATTATAGTGTTAACGAGAGATCGCTTATTCAGTATAACTGGTAATTTAAAGTAATGGTTGTGAATAATGAAAGTGCAAATATTTGATCAAAAATAAAACTTTATTAATAAATACAATTTCTATAGGATAAATTAAGTAGAAAAATGATCGTAGTTAACGTTGGTTTACGTTACGCCTACGCTGAGGTAAATAATTCGCGGTCAGCACGCAAACGTTAATGCCCTTAGTAGTACATAAAATTTGCATAATTTTGCAACTATTTAATGTTTGTTTAAATAGTTTTATTAATTGACCAAATAGCCAAAATAAAATAATATCATACTAATAGCATATTATTAAGTTATAAGCCAATGTTTATACTGTTAAAAAAATTGTAACTATATTAAAAATATAAGGAATCATTTAATAATAATTTTATAATATTATTAAAGTGCATAGTTCGAATTTGAAGCACCACCGCTATACATATTCTTGTCGCAAGGCAGCAGTACTCGCGGTACTGTATTCCAGTCCACAAGTACACACACAAATGGAATTGCCAAATGCAAGAATGCCAACACGGACTGGTACAGGAGGTGTTCTAAGTCAGTCCTCAGGAGTAGCGACCTATTATAACTGGTCTCAAGACTGCGGTTCTTTTGAGGTTAGATATACATAACCGACTGCATTGACCACTTAATTGCTTGCTACTTTTAAACACAAAAAAAAACATACCTTTAGTCTTTCCCTGTGGTCCGCCTCGTGAGATAATGTCACCACCGTCTTCTCGGCGCCATACGATCTTCGGTGGTGGAAATCCTCTAGCTTTGCAGACTAATTTTGCTGAACCTCCCTCCGGTACCATCATATCTCCCGATGTCTCTTCGTATATTATATCAGGAGGTATAACTACTTCTAGAAATGCCGTCTGTAATACAAATTATCATTTTAATTTTAAATGTAAAAACACGTTTTACATCAATCTAAAACGATTTTTTGTAATCTAATTTAAAAGCAAATAATACTGTTAGTATGTAAATTAGTTTTATAAAGCAACCACGTCAGTGAGTGGATTATGAAAATATTTCATTATTTTTAATTAATCATGTTACATTATTGTACTTTTATCTAGCGTAATTATAATAGTTCATGTAAATGTATATTAATAAAATTTTACTACACTACAGATAGTATGATATACTAACCTGCATTTTCATAGGGTCTGTGTTAACTTGGCACATGTATTGTCCTCTGTCCTCCCTCTTCACACCCCTAATGTTAAGCGTCCATGTGTTGTAATCGTTATGTGTAACACTCAGTCGCGCATTGTTCGTGATGACGTGCTCGTGAATCGCCAGGATGGCCTTTGTGTCAGCTTTTATCCATGCCACCTATCGCCGTAACCCGATCGAATTTAATCCGAGAGAAAAAAAAAACATCTATTAGAACACCCACAATAAAATTAATTTACGTTTATGAGAAGTTTGACGTTTTGGAATTTAAAAGCAATGGAGACTTAAAACGAACAAGTCTAATTACAAGCGAATGCTTCCCAGGAGGCAGTCACGACAACGATCCTCGAGTGCCGGCAACACTATCTTGTTGCGAGAACCGCGCAAAATGCTCTCGGAATTTTTAATTACATTTTCGTCTGGTCGACGCTATGAGGCGAGCTGCGGGCGCGCTGAAAACGCCCTCGTTTCACCCGCTTTACCGAAACCGTCGACATCGCAATAGAAGCTAATTTCCGCATGGCACGTAACAAAAAACGAAGCGAAATATAGCGTTTGTTACAGTACACCGAGCTCGGGATCGGTATTAAAACTTTATTGTCAACAATAATTGTAAATAAACTGTTTAGAAAGTGGTATGGTATGGTATACGTTAACATTGTTTTTAGTTGGTGTATGCAACTTCATTTCTTTGAAAATAGTTTATTGTTGAGAACTATATGGTTTACCTTGATTAATTGTGATTTATTTTAATTGTAATTGTGTCTTCACTATTTTACCGTTTGCAGGTTATCTCTATTAAATTATACCACGGTCACTTAATCCCTATGAATAAGCGTGTATCTTAGAGAAAACTCCTCTCTATTTCATGTCAAAATAGGTTCAGCTGTTTCAAAAATCAGCCCGGATAAACAACAAAAACTATTTTTTATATATATACATTATCTATTATAGATTATAAAATGTGGAGCAGATAGTAAAGTGCACTAAAAGAGGAAAATGTTTCTACTCAAAAAAGTACTGTGCTTGTGCATAAACACTAACAGTGTTAGGTGCTAATTAAGTGCTCTTTATATTGTGAACTTTTTTCTACTATACAGAGAAAACAAGTTTTCATACCATTCTATATAAACCTTCGGGTTTTGTAACACAATCTATAGCCATTTCTAATTTAACTATTCGGCGTAATTATTTTTAATCGTTTTTTCTTGTGGTTATAATTTTTGTATTTCGGAATTTGGGTGCTTTGAACATCTATGGTTTAACTTGTTCTTAGTTATTTTACTTGGGAACAAAATATCTTTTGTATCATATCGCTTTTTAATTAGTTTTTATATTTTGTATATTCGTCGATTAATATGTATCCAGGTATAAAAAAAGTAGATACAGCGATAAGACATAAAAATACTTTATCCATATTACTTTAGTACTTACTTCCACTTCGTTTGCTCTTTTCCTTTATTCCAACGCAATTAGCGAAGAAAGGACTGTAGAGCTGTTAAAAACTACGATGCAATTCCAAGAAATTTCAATTAATATTATTCGCGAATTAATTTCATTGCAATTTCATCGTACAGTTTTTACTTAAGAAAAAAGGTAAGTAAAAAATATTTAAAAAACGAAAAACAATTAAACTCATCCATACCAGCGGTGCATATCGAAAGTTTTTGTATCAAAATTATTCAGTTAACTGTGTTGTCTTCTGTATAGTGTGTTCTTTTGTGAATATATATATATTTATGAAGTTATAAACTTATATATTGTTTTTACTAGATGAGACAAGAAAATAAAAGGTATAATTCTCTTGTCTTTGTATCGTAAAAGTAATTGATTTTATAACAAAATTACATTAAATCAATTATCTGTATGATTGTACCTATAAATAGGTTTATGTAAAATGTAATTAAAGTTAACATATGAGAGGTGGATTAATCTCAAGTATTTATTAAGGTTCTGTCGTTATATCAAAGATATGTTGTGTATCGCTAGCAAATCGACTGACTAGTACTAACTGTCCCAGAGAGACTATCATCGAATCTTGTTTCTTGTATCGAATACATTCACGCATCGAATAACCATTTATCGCTTCATTTATAGTTTGTTGTATATGTTTGCGACCTCAAGGGATTAACGGTAACATGGACGTATGTTGTGTAGCAGTCAGTACCTTACGTATTGTAGTATATATGATAAACATTTACGTGAAATTATTGATCTTTCAATCACCTTTCAGAAATGTTTTTATAAGAATGTAATTATTAAAAAAAAACGTATACGCATTAATGTCGTTTTCGACATTTTATCGACTATGATAATAATATCCTACTTTAACTCATCGGACCGTTTGCGGGAGTCGACTTTCGAGATGATTGAACGGGGACCAAAGAGGTTTGCCCTCAGCTTTACTTTAATTTCGTAAAGTGACTATTTTGCAGCGTAAACTCCTAAATGAACAAAATTGTCTCATCGTATTTGGCTTTGGCTTTTTGTTCTGACAATGATTGACTTACTTAGAGTCTATCACATAAAGTGCCTTTTGAATACACAGCAAATCATTTTGATAAACTAACTTCTAAGGTGCATTGGAAAGCATGCTTTTAAGTTTAATTTTGCTTGACAAGTTGTGTGCATAATGAAAGTAAGACCCAAGAACATATTGTAATAACTTATTGTTTATTGTAAATGACCACTTTTCGCTGTATTCTTGGGTCCTAACTTTGTGCGAATGTAGTGTTTGGTGCAACCGGTGCGAGCTAACTCTACAGTTAATAAACTTATAGTTTATAGTGCAATTATAGTTTGTGTTACACTCTATGCTAGGATAGAGATAGAGGTACTAAGTGCTGTGAGTTTGAAAGAGTGCCGAAGAGGTGCATTGAAGTTTGTGTGCTAAAGAAGTGTGAAAGTTTAGTGCACAGGTCTATTGTTTAAGATCTATAAGCGTTCAAATTGATTAGGTTAGACTAAAAGATATAGAACATATTTGTTATTATTAGATACATGGGAATATATACTTTGGAGTTATTTATATTCTGGTAATTAACATAGTTTCACATAATATAAATATTATTACAATTTATTATTTATTTCTACTATATTTGTTAGATTTTTTGGAATTTTTATGACAGCTATTTTGAGTACCGATAATGTTGTTGTAAGTATTATATTAATTTGTAAAATTTGTATACAAAAAGGAAGAATGTATTCTAAAATTTTAATATATCGATTATAGATCTTAAAACGAAAGTGCCGTTTGGAGAGTGCTCCTCTATGTTCTACCTGTAACGAGTCAGTTTGATACACACCCTGGCTGTGGCGGAGTCGCCACTCACCCTGTAACCACCCAGGTTATTGACCACACACGTGAACATCGCGTCTCTGCCCTGCGCTATCGTCACGTTCTCCAGGGGATAGAGGAAGTCCGGCTCCAGTCCCAACGCTGAAACAATATAACAAGGTTGGGAATTGAGCTCGATAACTACTAATTGCGTCTGTTTGTAATAAATGTTTATCTAAGTTTACATGAGTGAGTTTACTTGAGATACTAGAGTGATATATAACTTACATTCATACATAAACTGAAACTTATAACTTATGTAGTTAAAGTACACATTTTCATCATTTTTTACTGAAGACTAAAAATGAGGTGTTTTTACTTGACCGACCGTATCTATGTATAATATAGCTGTCACGTTTTTAGCTTTGATGAATTTTAATATATGCCATGTCATTAGATTACTATTAATTGTGAGAGTGAGATAAACTATATAATTATTGGGTATGATGTCTGTTAATAAAAAAAATAGAAGGAATAAATAGAATAATATAAGTACGTAGAGACATAAATTAAGCAGTTATTTTAACATTGCATAGAGAATTACCTAGCCCTACCTAACATCACCTTAATATTTAAACCAATCGTGTATGGTTAGCTGCCAAGAACGCTGGCCACATACCGCAGTGGATTATCAAGCTAATCTTTCCAACGAAATATAGGTCGGCCTTTTTATTCCCTGTTGAGTCAAATAGACATTTGGACATATAATAATGTGTATATATAATGTGTACATGGTTAATGCTACTTTTAGTTTTAAAATTCATTGTCTTATTATATAGCATTTATAAATTATGTGTAAATTATTTTGAAGTATACGGTAGCCTCTTCATGAATTTTTTAATAAGAAAATTTATATGCTTATTGCCGAACCAACAAGATATTTTCATAGTATCAACCGGCTTCGTTATCGTGAAACGCATAAATGTGAAAATTTGATTAACAAAAACCATTTGACGTATACCAGAGCGAAATACCTTTATACATTAGCTAGTAGTAGGGAATTTTCTAATGATCTCATGGGTACAGTCCATTCACAAGTTTAAATTTTGGCACCAAGCCCTTACAGTTGTATTGCGGCAGCTGTATTTGAGAGCTACTACCCTAAGAGGCTTTCCAATTTACCAGGTTCAACCGCATTGTTAACTAATATCGGACGAGAATAAGGTAAAGTATTAGCTTAATCAATACATATTATAAAACAACGTCGTCCGCCGCGCTTGTCTGTTTGTCTGGATGTTCGCGATAAACTCAAAAACTACTGAACGGATTGTAATGTCGTCTACACCAATAGATAGAGTAATTCACGGGGAAGGTTTAAGTATATAAATTGTCAAGGCTTTTTTTCTAAATTGGTTGAAATATAATGATATTTGTTGAAAGAATCGGAAAACTCAAGCCGCCTTATGCGTTTCATGCACATAAGTATATAATTTGTTATTATAAGGGCAGGACAACGACCGTCGGCCCTGCTAGTAAAAAATAAAGGATTTGGTCCCACATCACCATCATAGTCAGTGACTACAGGGAGTACTGGGTATAGAGTTCCTTTAAAAATAATTTTCCTTTAGAAATTAGAGAACAATATAAACTCAAAATATACACTTTTTTGGTGTTTAGTATTATGTTCTAATAAATAACAACTTATTTTATCGAACAGACAGAGGCACCATTAATATTAATAAATAGTGGATGTCTGTGACTTAATTCCTCTATCGTTTTATAGGATCTACGTACTCGGATCTTATTTGGTTTGATTGTCGACTGTCTTTTGTTTAATTTAAATTACATACCTGTTTCAAATTTTATTAGTACTGCTTAGCTTTCATAAAAAGTACAAAGATATGTATCATAGACGATACTCTGGAAAATCCTCCATCTATGAGTAAAAGTTTCGTGAAAATCGGATCAGCCATTTCGTAGATTAAGTTTCGGACACATCAATGTTATTAAATATTTATAGATGGGAAAAATACTTGAAGCAAGATGGCAATATAATAATTATTTAAAACTTTATACTGATAACTAGTAACCGCTACTGATTTCTTTGACATGAATTGTATTAAAATTAAATAAGTTATGTCACTCAAAGATAACATAGCTTTTTATTAGTAAATTCCTTTTTAGAATCTAATTCGTATTTCTGAAAACTAAATCCTGCAAACAAACAAACTTTACTTTTTAATACATATATACAGAGTTGACAAGATTGAAGAATTGAAATTGTGGGAATTTCATTAGTAAATAGTTTATCTCTTTGGACAGTAAAAGCATTTAATAAAAGAAAAAAAATACAAGAAATGTATTTATTAATGTAATTTTAACCTTGTACCTTACAATTAAGTTTGAATAGAATAACACTAATTGAAGTGAGGTTACTGTTAACTATTTTGTTTATGAAATAAATATTTTCGACTTTGAAAAGTAGTTAAGAACAAATATGTACATATTAATAATTCGATTCGATCTTAGAGATTGTAATGTATAATTATTAAATCACTAGGTTTTCTTAAATTTACAGTATTGTAAAAGTCATTAATTAGTTACCTTTTTAAATAATATCAAACAACTTTTACGTTCTTTGTTTTATTTTGAATTACATATTTTATATCTGAAAGGATCGACTATGGGTTTTCAATATATTGATACATGATGCTTCAAGAATGTTGTAGAAAAAATTATACTTTAATTTACTTTCTTAGATTTTATAAACTTTTCTTTGATTTTCGTATAATAAATTAGTTGTAAACGAATAATCATACTGTCCTTTTTTCATATGTAATTCGCTTAAAATCGTTTTCCAAGGTTTATTAAATAGTTCAAGTAATTAGTTTTTTTTTGTATAGGAAAATACACCAAGTAAATTTTAGCAACAGTTTACACTTTACATTTTTCCATATACGTAATCGTTCAGGAGAAATATTTATAGATTTAGAAATTACCAGTTTATGGATCATCACTGGCTAAAGTAATACTTATAGGCTATTGCATATGATTAAATTTCGAAGAATAACTGTTTGCAATGAGAGGAATTCGTGTAAAAAATACACTTTCTCCCAAACCATATATAGTTTTTATGGTTACTTCTATAAAAAAAAAATATATGTTTGTTAAACGTGTACAGAATATAGAAATTTCTTAATTATTATTAGGAATACTAATCTTTGATGAATTAAAAACTCGACAGCATTATTGATCAAATCATTACATTTAAAACAATAGAATTAGACGTATACAAGAGTTTACTGTGTAAAACTATCTATAATTTTTTTAAGGGACCCTTTTATACTTTCAGTTGTTCTACACACAACTTAGCACGTTTAGAAAATATCCAAGTATTTTTATTAATATTGATATTTCAGATAAGTTATAATACATACATAACATATTTCAGATAAATGACTTTAACAAGATGAATTACCCCTATTTCATTTACTTTTAAAGTAATGTAGGAGACTACATTAATCATAAATTTGAAAGCGGAGACGTTATTAAATTACCTCTCACACGCATATCAATTGGTAGGTATAACTTTTTAATATCATTCTAAGTATAAGATATTTTTAAAACAATCTTGCATCATCTCTTGTACCTTTTATTATTTTTTATCTATATCGAATAATTCATACTTATGTCTGTAGAACACGTTATGAATTTAACCTACTACGTTATCGGACATTAAGGGCGTTGTTGTATGCCCAAGCCGAGGTTCGGCCACCTTGGCTCCGTTGAGCTTGTTGCTATACATACGGCAGAAGCGCAATAAACGTTTATTTAAAAAGCGCGCTAAAGCTATAAAGGGCTGTCCGACCAACAGCGTATAGACAGTTTGAAAAAAAAAAAAATCTACCAGGCAGTTTACCCAACACTCAATTACAGTGTAATATAAAGTCAAATAAAATTCAAATATTTCAATAGCAAATTTTATAGTAAGTATATTTTAAATGGAATATAATAGCACTATATTTAGTTGTAAGGGAGGAATTATAAATTATTCAGGTTAATGTCTCTTTTGTGATTTCTAAATATACTCAAACAAGGAATTACAACATCTCGAAGACTTCGACATCTGAAATAAAGTTTGGGACCAACATTTAACTAGTCAAACCAAACAAATCCTAGTGTGAGAGAAGTGGCGCAAACTGCAGCCGTGGAGTGTGGACTGTCTTTGGTATAACTTGCTCGTAACGACTTCAGAAACGTCTGGGAAAATATTTGTATATTCTCATACGACGTAAGGATTTTAGAAAATGTTAAAATCATTTGTTATAAGAATACACTAATTAATATAATTATGTTAGAAATGTATTGCATATACCTACTAATGTTTTATTTGACTTCTAATATTAGTAAAAATTTTTTTTAAACATATATAAAGAATATATAGAATTTATACAGAAAAAAAACTATAATGCAATATCAACATTTCAATTTGAGTCGTTTGAATTCATTCATTTGTATATAAATAAATAAATATTACTATTCTGGATTTACTTGTTAGTGTCGTTTTCGTTTTTAGGCGCTCCGAATATAGCCGTAAGTTCGGGTCCTGCGCATAATAATGTCAATAACTTAATAGAAAAAAATATTAAAGTATGAATATATCTAAAATTGGCATATATTTATCTTTAAGTTGTCTCGATGTTATATAATACGTATTTACAAGTAAGTTTGTAGTCTGCGCAGCTATATTCAAAGTGGTCAGAAAGTTTGGCGTGGACTATAAGCGAATTAGACACATGTCGATACAATCTATTTGGGTAGGAGAGTTTTACGCGGGATCTTGGAAAGACATGTAGTAGGTTTTATATTGTATTCTTTGTAACATTGATGGTATTTTACGTAATATAGTTTGATTATTATGCATAACTGAAGTGTATGGGAAATAATGCCACGGAGCATGGATTCTGATTTGCCACAAAAACTCTCTAGAAAGTTCTAACAAGGCCGTCTTGTTAGGTCATTGAAATGATCGCAATACTTCAGAATTTGCAGTATGGATTAGCTCCTTTGCCTGTCCTATTGGACGAATACAATTCCAATTTTGCGCATTTTGACATTGACGGTTCAACAAGGTCAAAAAAGCTAGTCTCGTCACGTAAACAACTTTTTAGAAAACATTATATTGAAATTAGAGATATCTCTTATGATATTGTTTGGAATGATTTGTTGTGTTAGTAGTAATTTCGATGTATATTAAAAGCCCAATGCAACTAAAATATTTTATTGGATAAATATGAATTCAATATTGTTAAAAAATAACTATGCAAATAACGAATATTTTTTTTAATTACTAGTGAATGCCAAGATGATTAATGTGAGTTATCCTTATATAGAATATATACCATCGTGGCTGTGAAAATTGTGTTGAACAATTATTGTAATGTATGTAATATAGATAAGTCAGTAAAAAAAAAACCTCCTGATAATAATGCGTCGATTTTCTCTGATTTCTATTGAAATAATATGCATATAATAATTATATATACCTTCCAGGTGAAATTATCTAAGCCTTAGTGAAAAACTTAACGAATTTCGTCACAGCTTTGAAAAGTAAGGGAACACGCAGACAAACTTATGCGGATAGCGATTTTGTTTTACACTATTTAAATGTGTATATCTTTCTGGTATCTATAAATACAGCTAAAATACCAGAATCATTTCTTAGTATTTATATAAAAATGTCTTTATACTGATATTAGGAAAATTACCAAACAATACGCAATAATGCATCGCACCTCTGAAACAACAATAGGCATAATTCACTTCGAGCAGCATAGCCCCGTTTTCGCTCTGTCGAGAGTCCCGAACGAAATCACTGAACCAAATTGCAAATGAAGCTTCTACCAAGTCTAGCAATACTTACATTATACGCAGAAGTTATGCGAAACATTATAGTTAAAAAAAAAACATGTAAAATCATGTTTGTCATAATTTATCTCCTAGATTATAATTTATCTTAATAGATATTAAGTTTGTAAAAGGTATCGAACAAACAGGCAAACAGAGTTACTTTTGCATCTGTGTCATTAATACAGCGGAAGTTATTCTAAATTGGCATACAAAGAAATATGAATTGCTTTCTTCGATCGATAACAATATGAGAGGCAAAATTTAATTCCAAATTAAAAAAGAGAGCACAATTTTACTATTGGCCCAAAATAATTATAATGTTTTCCATTATTGAGGCACGTCTATGGTAATCGCTTTCCGGGTTCATGCATTTCTAAGTACACACAAATAGATAATCACGTATGTGACTCTCGAAGCGTGTATACAGGAATAAATCAGTAGTACGATCGCCATTCTATGAGCAAATAGATAGTCCTCACTTCCGACACATGTTTCCGTGGACGCGACACAAGTAACTGGTCACGTAGAATATTGACGCCTCGAGCTATCCATTCGCTGGGGACAATACCTACGCTCACTTTCGAGAGAGATGTTTTTAATGTGAAATTTTCGTATGTCAACTTAAATTTCTTCTGGCGTTGATACTTATCGATAAAAGTATTACAACTACATGTAGTATCAAGCCCTCAAGGGATGTTTACACAAACAGAATTTTTGTTACTTCTGATCTAACTAGTATACATATCTATTTGATAGAAACCATACAAAATTTGCGAATATTATACAATTAAAAGTAAATAATAATATACACGTATAAATTCACATATCAACATAATAAAATATGAAATATGTGTAAAGCATTGGCAAAGAATACAAATACTTATTACGAGTGTGAAAATAAGTAGACACAAGGGTGCCATACAATGGGTTGTGGAGTTCGTACCGTTTATATTTCATCTACTGCAATGAAAAACCTAGTTTCTTAACATCCACTGTTTATTATAATATTCTTCATTTAAAATAAATGAACGATATTATTAAAAATATTTTTAAAAGTTAACAGTTCCATATTACGACGGGACTGTTGTCTTAGTTGATAGCGTGTTCGGACACGGCTTCAATTGACGTAGGTTCTAATCCTTGTAAATAAGCCGGAGCTTTCCGTGAAGAAAAATGTCGTAATGATAGGAATTTTTTAAAGTGTTTTCCGGTAGCTGTATTTGAAAACCCAATCCCCCTTTAGGCTTAGCACGTTTACCATCTTAGACCACATCGTCATTTAATATCAAATGAGATTGCGATCAAACTCTAAAACCTATGAAGTATTAAAAAAAATTATAGACAATAATAATCTCATTCATCTGGATATCTGAACGGAGACCGTCGAGATAGAGTTCATTGACAGTTGAATTATTAGTAGCTGGACAAGTGAGGACATAGATTGATTGTACGCACGCGGCGAATCTAGCCAATTTAATTATTAAAGCGTAAAAATGGCTACGTTATACAGATAAATGTATAAATATACAGTATAAGTTTGTTTTTATGTTTTGATAGTTAAAAATGTTTTAAGCTCACGCGTTTATATTATGCGTTCACTTTTTGTTGTATTTGTTTTCTTTTGAAGTTTCTTCTAGACGCTTCGTAAACGATGTAATATTAAGCTATATATTAATCTTTAAATAAATAATATAAAATATAATGACTCTATTGTAATCGATAGAAGGTACTGCACAAGTATTACAAGTCTTTGAGAACATGTTAAAACATTATCGACCACATGTTTTGCATTACTCAACCAATATAATGCGAACTTTCGCTCGATGACTGCTTCATACATTGTTTCGTAATAAATAAAACTATTACGTTGTTAAGTACATTAAAGACATTCTTTCGTCATTAAAAATATTCATTCGGGTATCCTTAACGCCATACAATGTTCAAACGCTTTCAACTTATTTAAGGATTGTCGGCGACCGTTCAAGCCGAGGCGAACCGTGTGCCCTTGCGCTGATCGCCTAAACAAATCGGGTGAGTGCCTTAAGCGCTCCCCTTAGTAGTCCGGTGAAACTGTAGAGGCCTTGCCAGGCTAACAGTGTAGGTCAGTTCTAAAAAAAATAATTAAGGATTGCTATGAACGCGGTTTAAGGTAGAAAAGCATCACGAACACATAGTCAAATTTTTCGTCTTACACTGAAGTATTTTGTATATAGAAAGTCCATTATATTATTATTTCGCAGAGACATTGGATTTCTGGTTGTGTTTTACCGCATCTATAACGGTTCTGAGTGTTCTGAGGAAATTTTTGATATGCTGCCCTCATCACCGTTCCAAACCCGCTTCACCCGCCGCTGACTGATTGCTCATTCACATACCTTAAAGCCCGGTAGAGTGGCGACAACCGTAAGGTTCTCTAGAAGCTTTATTATCCGCACGCTGAAATGGGCTACCTAACACGTTGTTCCCCCAGGATCATAATATGGGGCTCTTCAAAAAGAGATTGAAACACGCTCTTTAAGGTCGGTAACACAACAGTGATACCCTTGGTGTCTGGAGCTGTCTATAGACGACGGTAACCATTTAACATCAGATTGGCCGTCTGTATGTATATTTGTTGCCCTTTGGTATAAAAAAATCCAATTGTAATAAAGATAATTTGTCATAAATAATTGAGTTCCTGCCCGAGGCTTGTAGAAGTATTACACTAAAATATATTTTACTGTCTTCTTACTCCTCAGATATTAAATAGAATTTAACTTTAATTTCATATTACCACGTAATAATAATTCTAATAAAATTTGTACGTAAAACCTCAATAAATAAAGTCAAATTAAAAAATTCTTACGAGTTATAATAATAACCTTTAAACAACGTCGAACAGAACCAAGAATTCTGGTTTGGGGTTTCACAGACTCCGAGTCGAAGTAAGGAGAATTCTTTAACAACATTGTTTCTAAATTAAAACAATCTCATAATTGCACATTCCTTAACTTCTTTAATACTGTGTGGGTATCTGTCTGTAGAAACGTCGCAGGAAGGGAAAATCGTAGGGGAGGGAGGAAAGCCTGCGTAAGTTTTGAGGCGAAGTTAAGCCGATTAAGTGTCATTTCCGGCGCGGAACTAGCACTGTTCATTAAATATTTCGAGTGACTTAATTGTTGGGTCGGGCGTCGCGTCTCCCAAGTTTTGATGTGAACAGATTCGCCCCCGTTCTCGGTTGTCTTGACGCTTTAAACAGGGAAGGTTTTATACTATTGTTTTAGGTTAAGTTATTAATGTCATCGCAAAGTTTTACGCTCTTGTGAATTGTATAAATGTATCTGACCACTAGAGAGTTATTTGCGCGGTGAGTTTGTAAATTAATTATCGCTAATATGAAAAATGTGAATATGAGTTTGTTTGTTTCTTTTTACCGTCATTCATAAATGATCATCATTACATTTTTCATACATGATGTCAGGAAATATAGTAAAAGACATGGACAAAAGGATAGATCCAAACTACAATAACGCTAAACAAAAACGGTTAGCAAAAGCTAGTTATTAAAATAAATGTTAGAACAATTTACTGAACATTAATTTTTCTTTACAATAATGTATTTATATATAACTTATATATATAACTTCAGTTATTATGGAAAAGTAGGTATCATTTACCTAAAACTATTTACAGGCAAATATTATTTATGAATAAATATAAAGGTACGTATTTCATAAATGTAAGAACAAAAGCAATTTTAATTTCCATTTAAAACCTTGACAAACATCTGGCTCTCACAGTAAACAAAGGGGAAATATGGGCCACAATCGTGCGGGCACAAAGTCCATTACAGTCAATACGTCTAGTCGGAGGCACGTGTTGAACTATTCTCACGGGTAAACGAATTACCTGCGAAGAGTAAACAAAAGAAATTGCGAAGCACAAAGATAAACTGTATAAACAATTAAGATAAGATGGAATGAAAATTGTAAGATTTTTTTATACGAGATCGAGAAAAAAAAATAGTAATTGAAAACAAATACTCTACAGATACTTACCTAAATTAACTGTAGTATAAATATGCTACAATTGGTTAGTTATTATTATTATTTTTTATGTTATAGGGGGCAAACGAACAGGTGGGTCACCTGATGGTAAGTGATCACCGCCGTCCATAGACACTAGCAACACCAGGGGAGTCGCAAGTGCGTTGCCGGCCTTTTAAATATGTGGGCCACCGGCGCTCTCACTGACCGAACGAAACGCAACAGTGCACAAGCACTGTTACTTCACGTCGGTTTTCTGTGAGAGGGTGGTACTACCCCGGGCGAGCCGACCCATTCATGCTGAAACCAGTAATAGCTTCAGCGTAGCTCTACCACCTACAAAATTTTATTGCTATTGGCTAATGGTTTCTACTATAACAATATTTGTTTATACGTGAAAGCTTAAATAACTATAGTTATGTCGATGGATGCGAAATGATACATCTAAATGGAACATATAAATGGATGGCGCTATATCTTAGATTATTAACTGAAACACCGTTTAATCAATCATCTTGGACACATCTAGTTATTCTTTCATGTGGATGGTTTTTATATTAGACATTTTATTATTACCCGCCACTTGCTGGTACTGTTTTATTTTATTAAGCCTTATATTGCTACTTAACAAGGACAAAGTTGTGGGTAGGTGTAGACTTGGTAGTAATAATATAATTGTATAAATTAGGCTTCAATGTTGGGAGCTATCAATATCATCTACGTCGAATCTAATTAAAGAGGCCAACACCAATTTGAATCTACAGTAGAGTTGGCTGATACACAAAAATAATATGAATATTTGACGAAGACCTTTAATAGTGTTATATACGGTTATACAAATAATATGTTATATAAAAAAAATCGCCATATATTTTAGTTGCTTAATTAATTTTGTATTAAAATAAAATATTTTTATTATAAAAATGTACCAATATTTCCTAGTTTTTAATACAAAAGTGGAAGCTTTTAAAAGAGATGACTCAATTAAGTCGACAGGATATTTAATAATTTCGTGGAAAGGTATCCCTTATTACATAATAAGCAAGTTTGTAATTGTCTTTCGTATAAAGTGGTGCAAAGTTGTACAGCGTGACTACAATCTTAAGTTGTTCTACGTGATCCGTGTTTACTAACCGCATATCGGTGCCTATATTTGTCTATAACAAACCAATTCGTAGACATTTATTGGATTAGAATCCACTGATTCGTGAGGAACCGAGCAACGCGTTAGGGTTGTCGGTAAGTTCAAATTGTTTCACATTTATTTTTTAATTTCTAATTCCCGTTGCGTTTAAAAGAAGTTTCGTATATTTTGTGAAAGATACCTTTGGATAATATGTTAAGAACTCCAAAAGGAATACAAATATATTTATATTTATTTAGATGTTTTCGAACTTAAAATTATTCAGTTAGTAACTGAATGTGTTTGTGTAATTACAATATGCAAAAGTGAAGTTATAAATAAAATTGAAGTATTTCTGTTTTACCCCAGCTAAACCGTAATGGTGAAATTAAATAAATCGGTAAAACCGTTATGGGGATTAAGTTGTATATTAAAATTAAATTTAAGAAAAATTGTGTGGTTTTATAAAACCACGATACAAGTTAAACGTTTTTTCGGATCGTAGGCATTTAACGGAAAATTTCCGTAACACTCATTTTAAAAACTGATCACAATATTTATTTAAATCATTGAATCATCTTGCGGAGCGCCTTTCACTTTACCCCTACTCCACGGCCGGCTGTAATGTGACATGCGAAAGATGACGAAAAAATTTAAGGTAATGTAAAAAATGTTCCGTTTCCTAAAAAATGTTGTTGGATATACGTTCAGAGCTGACTTTAACTTCATACAATGAAATCTACTGAACAGGAACTGAAACGAGGAAATGATGATAATGATGGAAATGGGGTTGTTAAACTGAAGGCGACTACAATACATACTGTAAAAACCCGGCGATATATTTTAACCTCGGAACGTCACGTTTCGGGACTAGGTAATCTATATCCAGCTGATTGCGCCATTCAAAGAGCTTTGTCTGTTATTTGTGGGCTAGCGAAACGACAGCAACTGTCAATATAGGTATTTTCATCTCTTATCCTTTGCTGATATTCTTGGACTGTGTTTTATTTACAGATAATTAAATTTTACGACCAAGTGAGTGTCACTTCATCGAAGTCGTATAAACAAGGCATCTTAATTACATGTCGTATGCGGTTTCACCTATGGAGCATTTAATTACATTGTCAAATAACAAATTTGTAAATATTATCAGTGATAGTCGATTGTTACATGATTAATTTAATATTATAAGCTTTTAGAATTTCCAAAAAACAAACGAAGTTGTCATCAAATATTTATCAATAGTCTTAGAAATAAAAGTGCGTGTGTGTGAAGTGAAAACTTCTATATAAAAAAGTACAACAAAGAACGGAACGTCACACGGTGTTCTTAACTTCGGTGATCGGGCACAGTGTTTACCCCTATCACTTTTCTTCACACAAATAGGTTGCGGATCGGAATTTCAAAGCCCTCCCATAAGAAGTTTCACTTCAAAAATATAAAGAAACTAACTGGCACAATTATTTGGGGCACTAATTAATTAAAGATACTGTAATATTTTCGAAGTAAAATATCTTGTTGGTAAGCGTTTATGTACTACAGAAATAATTAAGTGTCATGAAAAAGGAGTGGAACTAACAAGATTCAACATCGTTGACCAATTACCAAGAAAGATTTCAGACTTAAGTTTTTTTAAAATAGAGAAGGTATTTATGCTGTTCATTTTACAATAAATTGACGTAAGTAAGGTGGCGTGTCAATTTTATTGCAGCTGCCAGGTCACACCAACAGGTGCTTGGCGACAGATTTTCTACTTAAAGGTTGTAGCTAGCCAGACGGACTTAGAAAAAGCATCACGATGTTTTCCTTCCCCGAAAGCTCCGACTCAGTTACTAGGAATCGAACCTACGTAATTCAACGCTGTCCTCCGAACACATTACCAACTTAGCCATCATCGCTTATCTTATAACTGAATCCTTTATTACAATAAATAGTAATAAAAAGTTTATTAATTAGAGACTAACAAATTAATGTATCTATATTACACATAGTTCAGGAAAATATAACCATCAAAAATTGTTTAAATACATATCGAGTCCGGTATATGTGTGTCGATCGGTGTGGTATACTTTTTCAATATCCCGGACGTAATGGCTGCCAGATGGCAAGTTGGGCAAAGTGATGCTATCAAAAAGCGATAGGCCGCGGTTTGGCCGGTTATCGGAGCACTTTGCGCTTCTGTGACGTGGGTTCACTTATACAAGGTGTTGTACGCGGGTTAACATGATTTGGATTGAAACAATATTGTTAACTGTTTTCTTTACCCATCAGAATATTAGCACACAAAGGTTATTTTTGTAATAGAGGGATATTTTTTTATTTCTGATTCTATAACTGTATGAAACCTAATCTAAAAATACAATGAAATTGTCTGTTTGCAATATTAAGTATATTGTATACACTACGTACAATAAAAACACATTATTTTGTTCCAGTTAATCTCCGAAACGGTTAAACCTATTTTGACGAGACTTTCACTGACAGATAACTGATACTATAAGGATTATTTAAAAAAGTAGTGTTCCGCACAAATATAATAAATAACGAAAAAGTATCCAGAAAAGCGCGTGCCCCGAGTAGTAGGAAATAGTTGTTTCATAATAACTATAAAATTATCGCAGTATTATTCTGATAAATGTGAGGAAGAAGAAAAAATGGATTTGTTTTCAATACTTATTTTAACAAGTTGTATTTTCCGAAGATATAAAAAATTATATGGGAATATATCGTTATATATTATTTTCAGTAGGTACCTTAAGAATCTTTAAAAATTATCCTATAATATATTGGAAATTTTGGTAATACGCTCTAGTTCTCCGTAAGTCCATAGTTCCTAAATTATTATATATCTCGTAATACTGCTTAGCTCACCTTTGCGCTGTTTTTTTAATACTTTTGCTCATTTTTGCATAATAAGAAGGCAACATTTTAGACACCCGTTAGCATTGTTATTCAGTCGGCGAAGTCGAAGCCGCGCACGCTCCACAGCTTATCGTCCGACCCCAGCCGTTGTAAATTAAATAAATATACACCTAATGAGCGGAAATACAATGTATGACTAAGCTGAATTATTGCTTCATCTTTATTCTCAAATTATATTAACAACAAAACAGATATTTCACAATTTCGAAGGCTCCAAAAATATGTAATGTAAATTTATTCATACACTTATACACGAAAATGTTCCGGGGAACGGGAATTTTTCGGTTTATCCTTGACTTTTTAATGTATGCGAAAACTATAGTATTATTTATTGCTTTCCGTTCGGTATGTAGATGCTCTGTTATTTTTATGCTAATCAGTGAAGTAAGGCTTAAAATATAGTCGCTATTGGTAATCATAAAGTCTGTACCGGAAAAAAATATAACTGAGTTATTTTACTACGTTTGTTTTTTTTTTTTTATATAATGTCATGGCAAAGTGATGGTAATATAATATAATGTGAGGGATGATAACCACTGTATAATCAAAGAACAAACGGTGATTACCACAATGTTGGCAAACCATTGCCGGTCACATTCTCGGGGCCTAAATATAAAAAAATAATAATAATTTGATATTAAGCGTACCTTGAGTACGGATGTATTATATTTTTATACTTTATAGGCTAGCGTTTGACCACAATCTCATCTGATGTTAAACGATGATGTGGTCTAAGATGGTAGTAATGCTAAACCTAGAGGAAGACTGGCTCTCAAGTGCAGCTGCCGGAACAGACCAACTGGTGCTTAGTGACAGATTTTCAAATTGAGGGTGGTCGCTAGATAAGGCTTAGAAAAAGCCCTACCACCATGCAAACCATGTATTTCTGATGTATAACAGAGTGTGGAATGATCACAAACCAATATGACAAAGTAGCTATGTTCTACTTTTTTTTTTATATTATAGGGGCAAACGAACAGGTGGGTCACCTGATGGTAAGTGATCACCGCCGTCCATAGACACTAGCAACACCAGGGGAGTCGCAAGTGCGTTGCCGGCCTTTTAAATATGTGGGCCTCCGGCAGTCTCACTGACCGAACGAAACGCAACAGTGCAAGCACTGTTACTTCACGTCGGTTTTCTGTGAGAGGGTGGTACTACCCCGGGCGAGCCGACCCATTCATGCTGAAACCAGTAATAGCTTCAGCGTAGCTCTACCACCTACAAAGACCACACACATTAGAAAATACAACCTTATAAAATGGTGGAGAACAACCGATAATTATCACACCTGTGTAGGAGGTAGGAGCAAACACTCGTTCCGACTATATTATAACAAGAAAGGACAGGCAACAACAAGTAGCTACAAGAGAAGTACAAGGAACCCGTAGACGTACATATAATATACACGAATAGAATATATTGTTATCTGACATGAATTTTGCAACAATAATAATTACAAAGTAATAGTAGCGTAATTAGGAGCCGTTTATTTAATACTTACAATATGCCGTATAGATATTATCATAAGTTGACTAGAAATAACAAAAGCATACCTTTCTTAGTGTGCAAAAACTTAACTGGTTAAACTTTTTTTATTTTCGTGAAAACATATTTACTTAATAACCTTAATATAAAATATATTTACTTGATATAATGTTGTTTAATTTATTCCATGAATTTTGCGAATTCGTGTGCCGCTACGATCAATTAAACTCGTATTTGTTACAACCTCCTCTATTTATTTGGTAAATTAGTGTTATAGGCAAAAAAAATATTTCACAAATATACAGTGGACATCGCCAATGTTATTTACAACATTATTGTTATCAGATTTATGTTAAAATTAAAATAATTGGTAGGGAAAGTACAATTTAAATATTAATTTATATACATTGAATTAAAAGCGAAGATACATATGTAGGCTATAATTTAGTTCCCTGGTATACACATTTTTTGTATTTGGATATTTAGTAAGAATTAGTTAGTTGTAGCTATTATGAGTTCCAAATATGGTAGGCAGAAGCTCGCACGGCACGCGGGCAATCACCTTTCCTCTGGGAACCCTAATTAACCTATAGATAATATAGTTAGACGCCGATAAGCTATCCAACAGTTATATTCATCGAGGGGATCTTTCGTTGATTTTAAATGACAATATTGCTTACTATTTCCAGTAAACGGTATTTTTGTTCAGAACTGGCTGATATCCGCCGTTTCGTTTGCATCGTTTGTTATCGTAATAATATATTTTATGTAAAAAGGAAAATAAAATTAAACACCATACCGCTTGTCCACACTTTTCCACGCCAAGAAAGCACATGTCGCTGAAAGCATAGCGCTTGTAAAAATCGTTGTTTCTTAAAACTTATTTTAAATGAAGACATAGTGCAAATTTTTTAAGATAAGAGTTAAGTGACTGAGATGTAAAACTAAAAAAAAAGTTAAATTCATAGTTTTATAGAAATATAAATATATACCTTTATAGAATTGCATAGGGCAATTTTTAAGTGATATGCGCAAAACCGCAAACCTTTTTTTTTCGAACTGACTAACGATATTAGCGTGACGGGCTTTCATAACTTCACCGGACTGCGAACCGCAAACCTCTATCCTTTTTAAGAAGATAGCTAAAATGTTATGAAATGTAATATACTAACTCATGTTAGATAAGTAGGAACACTGTCTCCATGTTCTCAAATGTGTCGAGATGTGTGCATACGTTGGGATCAAGTACTTTGTGATTGTGATTCAAGTATTAAATATTTTTCTCTAGGCAATCCACCTCCTTATTCGAAAAACATTCAACACTTTTATTTGCAATATTTAAACTTTAAACTTTTATGTGTATTTTCGAAGTGATTGTTATAGTCATATGTATATGTCTAAAATTGAACTACACTTGTGTATAGTATAATTATATAGCATATAGTATATATAATTTATATATTAACATATTCCTATATAGAAGTGTATGCATTCGTAAATGCATATATTATTTTAAAATAAAGGTTTAATTTATTACATGGGCATATATTGTAAAGGTAAAAACACCGCACGACAGAACCACTTAAACAGTTTTAATATGTAAAAAGAAATTTATTCACGGCGAACATGTCCTATCAAAATATCTCGGGCCACACGTTATGTCGGCACATTCTTCTCCTAAATTGAAATTCTCGAAGAGTCTCCCTTCGCGACGGGATGGGGTCAGAGCCAGAAGACAAATACTTTGAATGTTCGATTAATCTGATCAAATATAATTTTTCATTGAAAAGTCCAATATAACTTGTAATCACTTACAAGTGAAACTGACGGTTTCAAATCGAAAAATAACATTTCGTATCCATTGAATGATTGTCTTGTTATTCGCTCTATTTTTAGAATTCAAATTAACGTAGATATACTTCGTTCATTCAGTTCATGAATAGACCCTTTATTTTTTACGTCTTACACAAACAATACAAATTACAATGGAAAGAAACGCAAACATGTTTTCTGTGTAAAATTCTGAACACCATTTATAATTTCAATTCACAGTAAAGGTAGTGTGATTGCAATCTCGATAAAAAATATCGTGTTTTGTAATTGTGAAATAGAAAATATATGTAATATATGTATATATTTATATATATATATAATAGATATAATATAAATATAATAGAAATGAAACACATAAACTATTATTGTAATCCATCTAAATGAAAGAATTTATGGAATGTTAAGTATCAAGCAACCGATCCTATCGAAGCATTTATAACATCGTTAACATTACTATGGAGCCTGTCGTCTATATACTGTAATGGGTGTATGTAAATAACTGATACTTATAATTGCTGACTTTCTTTGTTTCATATAACAACTGCTGCTACAAAAATACATGACTTTTCTATAATATATTAGTAATCGCTCGCGACTTTGTACGCAATTATTACAGTATAAAACTTAATAATAATAACATATATTATATAGGGAAAACGTAGTTTTCTATCAATGGAACTGTTTTCAGAATTGGTTAGTAAATTTATAGATTACCAACTACATATACATTTTAAATCTTTATAACAATAGTATTATACAGACTGTATATATGAGAAATAAACATACAGAAGACAATTAATTTGGTATATGTTTCATTCTTGTTCATCACAGTCTATAACTCCATAGAAATAATATAAATATAACACATTTTTGGTTATACTTTTTACTAGTTCATAAATATCAATCGGTAATGTTGAGATATCATAGTGTAAGTAGTATTATTTATTAGGCATTGTAAAAGCTTTATTTGAAGACTCAACGTTCGCACTCGAGTAAACCGGAAATAGAGTAAAAATCTATTCACTGTTGAAATCGATACCGCTATCAAAATGCACCGCCGTCGCTAGACCGTTCAAAGGCCGTCTACTGCCGCCTCAAAGGATGTGTACGAAACAAGCCGTACGTTCCCACTCAGATCAATGTACAAGGGTATAAGAGGGCACACTTTTCTGCACTATCATCACTTAGAAAACAACCTTTCTTATACATACTTATTACACGTTTTATCAAACAGTTATATGTATTGGCTTTTGTTATACTTAATTTGATAAACATTTTTTTTTTTATTATTTCAAAGCAAATTCGTAACTTGGCGGCCAGAAATTTCAAAATGAAAGAAGCGCTTATTACTAAAAAAACTGAATTAGTAACTGCCTGCTACTTTGTTCCTATTAATTACGATATAAAATTTAGTAAGAGAAAAAATAGCTTGGAATACTTAGAGATATTGTAACTTTCTAAAAATATGTGTATTTTCAAAATTGTATCAGTACTTTCGGTGAAAACCCACAAAAATTAATGACCCTGCTTCAGGCTTCGCAGAAATGCAATAGCGTGACGTATTGTGTTATTAGTGTCTAAACGATTTAAATTCATTTATAATTAACGACCCGCTTTGGCTTCACCCAAATGCAAAATACTAATGTGACTTAAATCTATATCTATATATATATATATATATATATAAGCGAAATACCACTGATTGTCTTATCACGATTTCTCCGAAACCGTATATCCAATTAACTTGAAATTCACCATAGTTATTCCTTTTGCGATGAAGAACGGATTTTGGTAAAAACCTATCCTAAATACATTTATCAGTTACAATTATATATTCTCCTACAGATACCGACAGTCCCTGACATTAGGCAGCCGTTTTTATAGTAACCAATAATATTATACCCGTGTCAATAAGTTTATTTTTAAGGGTGTGCAAATAATGCTCGATCGAACCGAATTGAATAATGATGTTGAATTCAAATTTTGAATAGAAAATTCAAACTATTCCTATATTTTTAAAATAAGGTAGAATTATTAAACTAATAGTTATAGGAAAGTTACAACATTTTTCACTATTTTAATAATTCATATTTAAAAAATGCTAACGTCGAAAAAACTATTTTTAAAATATCAAGATTGAAATGCCTTTGAAAAACAACTTTAATTTACTGTGTAATTCAATAAATTCTAAATTCTTAATTCTTAATTCTTATTTCCAAATATGTTGTTGCTAAATCACATCTGACATACTGTTAGTATTTACATATTTAATGTACACGTTACATATCACAGTAGGTGACGGCGTGTCATACCTATAAATGTTTTTAAAAGGGCATTTCTGTAATTCTACCTCTTCTCACAATTTATGCTATTACTTTGATACAATTTAAAAAACGCGTGTGGAACCGCGGGTATTAGCTAGTAACTTATGTATGTCTAAACGATTTAAATTTATTTTTAGTATTGTAATATTTACTATTTATCAAATGCTATGCTGGTTAAAATAGCGTCAGAAATAAGCCGTAATTTTTAATAAAACGTAAACTTGCTTACTATGACTTACTTTTAGAAGTACATAAAAGGAAAGTAAGGATGTATTACATTGGCGACATTTCTATAGGCATTTTTAAGATATTCAACTCTGTGGTACCGTAGTTATTTTGATAGATCTCATACTACAATATTCATAAGATACATACTCACAAGACAATATGATAAGTAACATAAGATAAAGAAGGAGAATAAATAATAGAGCATATATATATTGTAATTAAAAGACAATATATTTTTGATCTGTGTTATAGATTCCCACACTTTGAACCAAGTGTCACGGGATACTTTAGAAATATACAATTAACGGAATCGAAGTACACCAAGATTCAGACAAACATTTGTAGATCACAGAAATAATTGTCCTGTATGACATTCGAACCTGGAACATTTGGTATGAGTACCTAATAGTATGAGACATTCGTCTACTCATTACAGTCATTGTATTAATATACATTCCTTTAGGTATAGCTTGCTATGCTAACTAACATTATAAATGCAAAATAAATTTCTTTTTTGTTTGTTCCTTTGTTTGCTTGTAACGCTTTCACGTCTTAACTACTGAACCGATCATCATGAAATTTAGCATACATGTTGTCAGAGAAACAAAAATAGATATAGGTTACTTTTCATCTAGAACCAAATGCGCAGTTCTTGAGGGATAGATCAATCTAAAATAACGCTAGCGAATTCGCGAGCAAAGCCTGCTCGTCAATTATTGTATTATGTTTGGTGATCACGTATGCTATCAACATTTATTGAGATTATGGTTAAACTATATATAACGGGAATAAAAGAAAATCTGAAAAATATTTATAAATATTACGTCTGCTTCAAAACCAAGAAGAATAACTTCCGATAGCGTCAATTTTTTTTAAAACAAACTACCAAACCTTCTATAGGAATAGGATACTTCATTTTCATAAGCCATATCAAATTCATTACGACAATAAACTCCCAAATGTATTTACGAGGGATCACGCTATGAATAAATTTCGTCCACAGAAAATTTGATGCGTAAAATAGCTGGACCAACTTAGACAAAGGCTTATAAAACGGACGAAAAACACACAATTGTATCTCAAAGGATTTGTTTCTAAATAGGGAAGTTTAAAACACATTTAATCGTGTAACACTATATGTATCGATTCTCCTAGTTTGCCCAAGAAGTTTCTTATTTGTGTAAACGAGCAGTTATCTGAATGTTTTTCCACACTATTTACTGTTTGTATTCGCTTTTATAACAATAATTGTCAGTAGTAATTCGTATCAGCGATGCCCGCTGCTAACTTACTGCAGCATACATATGTTAAGTACATGTTCTTATAATTTAACAACGAATTAATATACTGTATTTGTAATAAATCATGTACTACAATTGACTCTCAAGCTACACACGAAGCAACTTAGAAATAATGTACATCTAAACTACACTTTTCTTGTTGTAAGATCATAATAAATACATAACCTTTATATTCGTTATATAAGAAAAAAATATAACGGTAGGTGTTAAGGTGTCGATATGGGCTTTATGGGCATCTAGGTTACAAATGACGAGGGTCAGTTTTTAGTACAGTTCTTAGCTGACTATCGCTTAACTGTTTAGATGCTAATGTAATGGTCTGCTTACTGTTTTACTTATTATTTATAGCATGCTAAAGCAATATTCTAAGTCTTGTATTACCATTATTATTTGAAGAGCAGTAACATTCACGAAATATCAAGCAGTATATGTCTATATCCATAGAATAAAGTATATAATAAAAACAAAAACCTAGGTTTATTTAGAGCTAAAAATTAAAAAACGTTATCTGGTCATTTAAATTTACATTTGTTTATTTTCCAATTTCAATCTCGATTTTAATTTTATGTCCTAATTTTAATTGTCCTAAATTTAGATTTATTAGATATATATGCTTTAAATATTTTGTAATAAAATGTTGACATGATGCAGGGAGTTACTTGAAGAAACTAAAATAACTAAATTATCTTTACTTCAAAATCAATATTATTTACCTGTGAACATGAACCAATATAAAAATGATTGCATTTGTATAAATGAAATAAAGTAAATGTGTCGTTACCTTTCAAAATCAGCTAAGTCCAATTTAAATCGTTCCTATAAGATGTTCAATTTTTTTTTAATTTTCCTGTTTCCATACACCGTGGTCGATGTCCAAATTTTACCGTTCGTAAGATTGTTAGTTGCTTTTCTTCAAATCTTCAAGTTTTACAGGCATAAAAACATTTTGCAGATCTTAATAAAATTAAAAAACTGATGAACGATTATAATTGGACTTGGCTTATTTTTAAATGTAAGGACACAAATATCATTTGTTATTTAAACGGTAAACATATCAAATTCTCATATAATCAGTTATAAAGTAAACGTACTTAATTTTTTGCCAGCGAAAGGTTATATTTATAAACAGAAGAAGCGCAGTCCCCTTACCGCCTTTGACCGTGACGCCCTAAAGGCCATAACTATTTTACATCTCATAAATTTTATTCTCATATTTGCGTTTACAAACATTAAAAACATATATATATATATATAGATGTGATATATTATCTATATAGACTTGCGAATTGGAATGTGTGAGTCTTCGTAGATAAACAAAACTTACCGGAGAGGGTGTTGGCGGTAGATAAAACCCTTATGGGCGTTTGGAGGACAAGTGACGACGGTCACGTTTTTAATTACCCGAGTCTCATCCGTAACGTGTCACTAGGGGAGTTCGGCTGAAAACGTGTAGTTCTTTCTATTGTTACAATTCGCTTAAATTCGTTGACCTTGGCTTACCTAAAATGTGATGGTGCTTTAAATATCTTGCAGTTGTACGCTTATGAATGAAACCGATTATTTATCAATTACACCTTTATTTATAAGCTCTAAATATCGAGTTATCAAACTTCGTCTGAGTGGAATTTCATGTGTAACAAGAAGTCGTCAAAACTGTCAACTGTATTTATATTCAAGATTGGGGATTTAGTATTATTACCTTGCGATATATGATTGTTTCTGATTCTCGTTTACTATCGGGGTTCAAAGATTTTCATGTGTAAGAACGGTATACGCTATTGTCTGAGGAATAAAATACTAAGAATTACTGATTTATTTTGTATTAAGCATTTTAACCAAAACCAATTAACAATGTAATACAATCTGAAAGGTTCAATAGTTTCAAACTTTCCATTAGCAAATTGAATACTATTCGTAACGCTCACTGCCAAATAGAAAATCGTTTATGAGTAATCAAGTCAAATATATTTTATTTAATAATTCTTTATTAGTTAATAAACAATAAAAAGAGAAAGATCTAGTGAATAATGAGTTATTTTATTTTTTGGGAATTGGCGAACGCTCTTGTGCGAAAGGGCCATTACAGCCTCACCGGACTTGGAGCAATTGCGCAAGATATTTAACCTAAGTTTCAACTAGCGCAAAACATAATAACATATGCACTAGAAAATTCAGATTGTAAACATGCGATATTTATCGTAAATGTTATAGTAAAATAGATTGTTTGGTTGCTCAACGTATAAATAAATGAGACTTATGAAAAAAAAGAACCCTACAGCCTACTGATCCAAAACTAAATACACAGCCTTATACTAATTACCGGGGTATGACTAACAGAAAATGTATATAGGACAATAAAAATCAAGCAAAATTACTGCATAATTTAATTGCAGTAAAACGTAACAAACAGATATCATTTAATGTAAATATAGTTTTAACATTTTCTGTTTTTCTTTGTAATGTTTAACAACATCTAATATTATGATATCGTTGCATGTCATTGTTCACAATGAACCGTTTAAATATGTTCATAGTTTTTACATCAAATTTAGTGAAGATTCACTAAGTTTCTTTTTATACTTTATAGGTTAGCGTTTTACCACAATATCATTCTCTATATAACACAAACATTTTTTTATTTTTATGTACATATATAAAATATTCTATTAAATGTTACTACAGTATATAAATGTATTAAAATCCATCCTGTAATTTTTCAGTATAGGTAAGCGTACAAACGAACAGTGAGACAAAATTTTCAATAATGTAATCCATCATCGATTCTAAAATCCCTAGAATTTTCTTAGATATTTTTACTAAACATATTTCGTGTCTTTATTATATATATATATAGGCATATTCAATAAGCTATTAGATCTGTTAATAATGCAAACTCTGAACCTGTGTTGCTTTAAAGTCTTGAGCAGATAAGCTCCACCGAACATTTCAGATACAAATTATTTATATATGATATTGTATGCAACAGTTTGAGCTAAATATTGTATTGCTGTTCCGGAAACTGCACTTGAGAGTCAGTCTCTCTCTATACTTAGCGTGACTACCATCTTAGACAACATCATCATTTAACATCAGATGAGATTGTGGTCAAACGCTAACCTATAAAGTATAAAAAAAAATGATTTCATTTATCTTTATAAACTCTTCACAAAAGTGAAATTGAAAATTACGTCTATAAATTTGATTACATACAAAATAAAGATACATAATAAAGTTTTTTTAAGTTCAAAAGAAACGAAGTAAAAAGGGAAATTTAACTGGCGTAAAATATGTTACAAGGAGTTGGGAAGCCGACGACTATACTTGGGATATTCTCGGGTTTTCTTTGTTTTGTTTTCTTAGTACTAACCTAACTTCTTGGCACTAGACAAGTTATCATAAAAGAAGTTAACACACTATAGGACTTTAAAAGCTTTTATAGTTTTAGTACTTCCATGAAATTTATGTAAAATAAGGCGTTATCTATAAAACTTACTTCCTTATAATAAGAACTTTTTGTAGGAATTAATCTGCTCGAGTACATATTGTTTAAGGGAAATTAGCTCCAACTTAACTTTAGACATCATTTATTTTTATTGCATCTTCTTATATTTCAAATTCCAATACTAGCTGATACCCGGGACTTTGTCTACATCGTTTATTATCTCAATAATATATTTTATGTACTGATAAACAAAAAAAAACACAAAACACAGCGGCTAAACACGCAATGCTTATAAAAAAAAATTGTTTCTTAAAACTTTATACTGAAATAAGTTATCGTGATAAAGTTTTTTTTAGATAAGGACCAAGTGTTCAAAACTGAAGTTAAAAAAAAATTAAAACTTATCCAGTAATTTTTGAGTGATGCGCACACAATAGTAGACCGGTATGATTTTATTTATATAGAAGATAATATTAGAAAAAGACCAGTTCTGCTGCTCGCTTCTTTGTTTTTCTTTGTTCTTTATTGCTTCGCGTCTTTGTCGCTCGGGTGCGGTACATATTTTTTCTTTCATGTAGCTTCACCGACAGGTGCTTGGCGACAGATTTTCATGTTGAGGGTGGTAGTTAGCTAGACGAAATTTGAAAAAGCCCTACCAACATACTATGGTTTCAACACGATATTTTCCTTCACCGAAAGCTCAGAATCAGCTTACTAGGATTCGAACCTACGTCCTTCTAATAAGCCGTCATCACTTCAATAATAGCGGTAAGAATACAACACATTATACTTTTTACTAGTATTTAAAAAGAGCGACCTTTTTGGGATACATTAAATAATTTCTTAGAAAAATGTATGTATGCAAATATTTAATATACACACTCAATTATAAGAAGTGGGACAATATATCAACGCAGCTGTACTGACAATCCTGACGCGCCGAGAAGTCAAGAGGGTAATAAATAAAACAGCTTCCCTTACCCCCGACTTTACATAAAAACGCGCCTCATCCGCAATCTGCATGTTTATGAGAGAATATTCTATAAACAAGCCGGGAGACAGTATGGCTAGTGTAGTATGGAGGAGACAGCAATACACAGAATTGCATGCAAATAAGATAACGGCTATAAATAAAAGTATTATCGCTTTGTTTTTTGTTATATGAATTTACTTATAGTTAAGTATTAGGGACTCGATAGAATTCCGCAGTTTGTATACATACGTATCTTCTGGATTCATAATTATGTAATTTTAGATATCAGTAGCAGATAGAGGTAAACTTTTTTGCAGGTGGCTGACATTCGGAACTGCTACACGATTTTAAACGTTATCTCTTTAAAAGGAAGCCATTATTTCAGAGTTTTACCTATATCTTCTACAAAGATTATAGAATAAAATCGTTTTTCACATATATCTGTGTGCTCCCTTAGTTCTTTTACACGACGTATCGGATTTTGATACAGTTTTCACTATCACATGTAGAATTTCTTCTGGATCGTTTATATATACTAGTGCTCGTCCAGTGGTCAATATTCGACCATAGTTAATTAATTTTTCAAGTTGTAATATTAAGAAAATAAACGAGATTTCTATTTTTTTTATATTCTAACACTACAGTTTCTCAATAGATACTAAACAAAAAAAATAGAAAATCGATTGAGAAACAGATGACGAAGTTATAATTAACTGCTTTATCTCTACCTATTTATATATTAATAACAGATGTATATTATGTTTATGTTAGTGGAGAAAAATCGATATATTCTAATGAATTTGTAAGAAAGAGTTTTCGGATGCTTGCACTTTAACGCTGGATAAACTATATGATATATCACAATAATATACTACAGAATTGTACATCTTAAGATTACCTGCAAAACATCTGCAATGGTATATATGTCTATCTATTAACAATAGTATTTGTAATAATGTTAATTTTTTTATATAATATTGAAAAATAATTGTTTTGTTTTTTCTATCTATGTTTTGACCAACAATATATTAATTCTTATTCAGTTAAAAAATTAAATTAGATTCAGAATTTAATGTAAATTAACATTTTCTCTTACAACTTGTCATTTCAATGAATATCTTTTCAAATTACGTACAACAAATAAAAAGTTGTTTCGTCGAAAATTCTCACGTAGCTTCTATGACTTTGACAAACTGCAAATAATATCAAAGCCTCAAAAATTGAATATACATCATTTAAATACTTTTGTTTTTTCGAACTGACCTACACTGTTGACCCGGAGGCTTCTACAGTTCCACAATTATAACGCCATATTGGTACATTGTACTTGTGCGAAGTCAGGGACCGGTCGCGGGCGGTTACTAGTGAAACATCTGTGTTCAACTCGTATATTGGATTGGTACGTATTTGTTATACTAAATAAAATACGAATATATATATATGACGAGTTAAGGACCTCTGTGATATTTTTAAAAGGTGTGACGTCAGTAGGGCTGACGTCATTGCTGTTATTGTCACGGTGATCACTTATTTTTACCCTCGAACGAAGAGTTTAATTCTAATTTTAAAGCCCCGTTTATTTAAACTGACAGCGTAACAACGTCACACAGAGATCTGCATTGTCAGGTGGCTCGAGAGTGAATGTTCTTAGTGTTTTTTTTTTTCAAACTGATCTACACTGTTAGCCTGGCAGGGCCACTACAGTTTCACCGGACTACTAAGGGGAGCGCTTATGACACTCACCCGATTAGGTTCCTAGTGCGCTCTGTGAGGCCGTATTTATAGGGCGCGTTACACGTGCAGACGTACATTTTTATGTTAAGTATTGAAATATAAAGATTTTTGTTGCAAGTAATCAAACAATTACTTATGAACTTATTATAAAATAACGTCGGCACTGATTAATTGGGTACCTGTTTCGATTATATATATATATATATATATTAGCAGGCCCGGCGGACGCTGTACTGTCTTGATAATAAAAGATATATACTTATGTACATGAAATGTTTAAGGTAACTAATGTATTTTATTTGATAAGGATTAATACTGTATTCGTGTAAATAGCCTTCCAATTACCTCATTACATGTGACCATTTTTAGAAGATAGTTGGGTATAGTAAGCTATCCTAAAAAGATAGGTATATGCCATCATAGACTTTTTTGTAGATCTATAAAAGAAGAATATCTCAGTATGCATTGTTTTATTATATTTCAAAAGGGATGAATTAGGCAGCGGTTTTGACGAAAGCTCCCAGGCGGCTTCACGTTTTTCGATTCTTTCAACAATTATCATTATATTTCAACCAATTTCCAAAAAAACCTTGACGAATTATATACCTAAATCTTTCCCATGAAATACTCTATCTATTAGTGTAGACCATATTACAATCCGTTCAGTAGTTTTTGACTTTATCGCGAACATCCAGACAGACAGACAGACGCGGCGGACGACTTTGTTTTATAATATGGAGTGATATACAAATATTACAAAATTATAATATTTATCACTTATGAGATCAAGTTGAATTAATAAACATAATTTAAGAGATTTGTAAATGTTTAATATTTTATCATACTAAAAGGGATAAAATATATAAATGTAAATTTTTTACATAGAGTATAAATATGCCAACCATAATTTTCAGGTTATTTCGCGCCTGTCACCAAAACACAAGGGAAGGATTATTCATCGGCAGTGTCCAAACGAAACGGCTCATTGACTTCCTGATTAATTACGAGGAGAACCGCGATGACATTCTGAGTTGAAAAGGTATGTCCGTTTATGCAAATAACATTATTACAAATTTTTTTTCATAGGTTGTCTCATAATTAACTATATTTCATGGGGATATAAATAATATTTTTATAAATATAGATTATTTGCTATCACTATAATAATAGAATAACTAATGCATTTATGAAAAGCGTAATTATATGTAGACTAGTTAATGCTCGGAAAAGATCTCATTTGCCAGTAAATGGTTGTTAAAAATTCATTCAACCGGTTGGAGAAACAACAGACACTTTAGTTTTATTTATATACTAGCTGTTGCCCGCAGCTCCACATGCGTTTTTTTTTATAATTGTGAATTAATTCTTATAAGATTAGTTATCTGTTAGTGAAAGTTCCGTGAAAAATGGTTCAAACGTTTTGGAGATAGTACTACAGACGAAGGCATGGATGACAGCTAGTCTAAAATAAAGTAGCCTATGTCACCCGCTGTAATTTAAATATCGTCAGTGAAGCTTCTGTTAAAATCGGTCCGGCCGTTTTGGAGATAACTCGGAACATACAGAAAGACAGGCAAAAATTTTAAAAATTGTATTTTTGTTATCAGTATCGTGTATACGTTCATATCCAATCAGTAAAAAGTCGTTATTTTGATATTATAAACAGACACTCCGATTTTATTTATATGTATAGATGTATAGATTACTGTAATAGCAACGTTTTTGTACGTTCATACAATTCAGTCATATTTAGAAAAAAAATATGTACAATGTGTTTAAAAAAGTAATGCCCACTGTATTATTTTATGTTAACACCTAGTTGTTATTCTGTGAAGCCTACACGTGTGTTGTGTTTCACATAAGTAGGGATTTGGCAAAAAGGTGGTAATAAGGTATGCAAGCCCTCTTTCCTTTGTCGGCTACTCGTCGGCAACGTGACGAGAATCGCCGGTTAAGATTTGTTAACTCTATGCGAAGAATTCGAGAGGCGATATTCACGAAAAAGTGTTTACTCATTTATACGAAGACTTTCGTGAATTCACATAGTAGAAGTGACAGTAAGAGCTGAGAATAATATTCATGAAATAATGTGAATGTTCGGTCCATCCTCGTTTATTATAGAAACTGTAATTTGTGAATTTGTATCGTAGGTAAGGTAAAAGCGGGGTTAGCATGGCCGGGGTCGAACGGCCGCATCATGTCATTGTGCGGAGGAACCACGGGCGCGCGATTACAATGCCTTCGTTGTGACATTTTCGCTAATGGTTCCACGGTAGGTACAATAAAACGACAATACGAAGGGAGATAAGGTGGCAAGTGAAAATTTTACGAGATTAATTCTATTCCGTCATTCGTGCGGTCTTAGATACGGACTGCTGAGCAAGATTCAAGGTCCATGAAGGATTTAAATTTTAATTCCAAATTATTCTTAAATATGTATTTAACTTTACGTTTACGTGAATATTTTCAGGTTATTGCGGCGTGAGTAACAGCAATGATGTTGCTAATTACACATTTTTGCGGTTACACATTAACCAGCTGCAAGGTTATGATAATTTTTTTAATTAGTTATCTGATAGTTAATCACCGTGGTAAATCAGAACTAATTAAAGGAGTAATTAACGTATATATCATGTCAAGTTTTCAGAGTGAAACTTGATCCTTCATTAATTTACGTTTTTAAATTATTATAACGTGTCAGTATTTTACTAGGAGAATTAAATATTGACAGTACATCGCGTCTGTCGAATGAAATACCAATAGAGAGGTCTTTGGGCTTTCGTGAATTGATAGCGTTTTAAAAAAATAATTATGGTAATGACAAGTCTTATATATAAAAATGAATTGCTGTTCCATTCAACTCGCTAAACTTCGAGAATGGCTGGACCGATTTGGCTCATTTTGATCTTGAAGTATTTGTATAAGTTCAGGAAAAGTTAAACGGTGAGAAACATAAATAATGGAAAATACTACAATTTAATTTTCAACTAGAAAATATTCCTAACTATGAAACAGTTTGATGTCTTTTATCATTTTAGAAATAAAAAAATGTCATTGGCTTGTCAAATATTTATATGTGCGTTCAGAAATTTGTCTGTTTCATAGCTGTAGTATGAAGACCGATCTCTTTGGTGGTCTGTTTTATTGGAATAAAAAACAGTTGTTTTTTTTTAATTTGATTCAAAAATGAAAATAGTACCTGAGAAAACTTTAAAGTTATATGTTATATGTGTTGCATTCATAATGTAAATAAAATTTTGTATCAAGTTTCAACCACATTTTACGCAGTAAGTGATACGAAGTACTCCGGGTCATCTAGTTCATTATAAACATCTGAACGAATTCATTCGGATTTTTATACATGTTTCATTAGTCTTTGTCCATGAGTCTCATATTGGGAAATAAACAATACTTATCAAAAATGTCACCTCGATTAAATAGTAAATCACATGTCTTTAATGCGTCGTCAATTGTATACGCACATGTATATGAAATTGAAGTGTCTATTATTTGTGAGATAAACTCCACAAATTCTGAGTCGGTTCTTGCTAGATTTATACTAGCAGATAAAAGACTTTTCAAAGTATTATTTAGACTACAATTATGCTTTTCCAAATGACAAAGTAATAACAAAATTTAATAAAGGTAACTCAAAATTGATAAAAGGATTGTACCGGTTAAGTACTAATGAATAACAAAATTACAATAAATGAATAAAAAACAGACCATATAATTCAAATAAAATACATACGTGAAACAATAAAAGCTTTGTCACAATGAACGAGTCGGGGCAACAACTAGTCAATAAATGTAATCAGAAATAACTATTTTGCATCATCTATTCTTTCAAATATAAAATAGACTAACTGACATGTAAATAGTATATAAAATTGGAAACAGTTATATTGGATTATGTTCCCATTCCCTTTAAACTGAAATAATGAAATGACTCTACAATCTTTATATCGTACAGTAAATGGGTGTTTCAATGTACGCTTTGACATTTTGATCCGAGTAACGTTTTTCAATGAGGATTCTGTTGCTTTCAGCTCTGAAAGGGTTGTTCACTCTTCTATACCGCACTTTTATGTTTTTATCGTTGACGAATGAATTACTTTAAAAATGTAATTATATAAAATTAATGTGTCTGTCTTAACTTGAACCGTAGGTTACTCTGAAATATTTCAATTTCACCAAGCAATTAGATTGATATTGCTGAGATAATAAATATTGTACCAAATATGTATACAGACACTGTCATAGAATATACAGGTAATAGAGGGGCGTTGCGAAACGTGACTCACTGCAAACGTTTTATATAAAAGGCTGCACTTTGTGAAATGAGACCGCGTGCAAAACAAAGTGGCTCTGGACGCAGGCTGTGTTGCAAATGTCCTCAATATATGACGATATAAATATAATTTCCCATTAAGTGTATAATATCATTATTGTTATAGCTTGTTACTAACATAAATATAATTCATCGTAAGCAGTTTTCTGAAATGCTATTGTCAGTATATATATAATTTAACTCGGTGAAAACATTTTAAAGTAATGTATTTTTTTATTCACTTAATTAATTTTAGTCAATTTAATTTTACATAGAAATATTCTGCAAGCAATATACCTATAACGCGTTAGAAATAATGAAATGTAAATATTTTTTATAGCAATTACTTTCAATGATAAAAAGTTAGAGGTAGCGTGATATTAAGGACTTGAACAATGTTTATCGACAAAGTTTTGAATGGGAATTTAAAACCGCTTTTTCTACTTCCAGATAAGAGACAGTTTTGATTTATTTTCAACAGCTTTGTTCGTAAAAAAATGTGAACCCAATGTTTTTGTTAATTGAACTGTTAAAATTGGCACGAATAGAGACCAATTTTTGTTTTCTTATTTTGTAAATAATATTATATCTTTATTTTCCTTTAAATCTTATTGTTCTCTGTAATATAATTTACTAGATCAAGCTTTATAATTTACATTACTACTTCAATACACGGTATAAGATCTAAAAACTAAACTTTAACACATTTTGTGTGGTGAAACCATTAGTATATTGCGATCCTTGTTGTTGAGTTTAGGCTTTGATGTGAGCCCACACACTGTCCTGGACAAACAAATGTTTCATTTCTATTTACTTAATTCTATCAAACGACAAGATTTTTTTTTCAGAGAACTACGGACTTCATTTATCTGTAAATATAAAAATGTATTAAGTAATATTATCGGTTTGGTTTTAAAGTACTCAATCAAAACAAATATAATCAAAGGATTGATCAATTTGGTATGGATATTAAAAAAATAGTATCATATATAAATCTTTTTACAAAAAAAAAAGGAATTTTGATTATTTTCTCTAGTTCAATGAGTATTACAACAAAGAGGTTTTATTAATTTGACGATGTATCACATGATTCGTTGCGTTCGAAATTTAATTTCGTTTTTCGTTATTAATTAGGAATGTATTCCTCAAAACAATATCGTGGAAAGCATGCCTAGAAGGATTCAAACCTTGATTTGGACAAGAGGAGGTCATAGTCTTTATTAGGTTTTTAGATTTTTAACGTTATTTGATAAAAAAAAATCTTGTCTTTATTGTTGACCACTTCTTATTGTTTGGACGTTTATATCGGTTTTATGGAATACATCAAAGATTAATGAAAAACTTGCCAGAATTCCTATAAATTTGCATGATTATAAGTATACAGACTAAGTCAAACAATTAAATTCAATTTAATTAACTGAAATAGAACGTTAATTTCCTTAGGTGCTCGTTTTCTTTTTGCAAGGGAGTTTTAAATTAAATCATCAATACAAATTAATATGCAGTATATGTAAGGTGCAACTTTAGAGGCCTGTCAAGTCAACAGAGTAGTCAGAACGAAAAAAAAAATCTAACACGATGTAACAGCTTGCATCTACTTTCGTCCTATTTAATGTCTCTATATTTACTCAGACTCATTTTTGTAAAATATATTTGTTTTGTTTATATGTATTGTAGGATAGTTTAATGTACTTTTTAATTGTATATATAATACATTCAAGGTTTTTTAAATGATCATTGTTTGCTATGAAATTGTTTTTTTTTAATACTTCATAGGTTAGTTTTTGACCACAATCTTATCTCATGTTAAATGATGATTGGTCTAAGATGGTAGCCATACTATACCCAGAGGGAGACTGGTTCTCAAATGCAACTACCGGAACACACCAACAGATTCTTGGCGACAGATTATCAACTTGAGGGTGGTAGTTAGCCAGGCTAACTTAGACAAAGCCCTACCATTATGCTATGGTTTCATCACGTAAATTGGGATAAGTATGAGTAATCAATGAGTATTTTAGCATCTAACATCCGAACAACTATTAAAAACATTGTAATTATTAATATTAAATAAAATCATACCAACGAAGTTGACATGTAGTAAAGCCAACACTAAAAGACGTGCGAGGGGTCCTCCTCGACCCGTGTGCGCACCCGCCGCCATCTTGCCTCAGCGCGTTCTTGTTTCCTGCTGCCATCTGTTGTTACTTTTTAAATTTGATAAACACTCTTTTCTCTTCATTGTAATATGTTGTGCCATAAATAGGAACGTTACCTAGAAATAAAAACAGAAAACAAGATAAATAATTGTTTTTTTTTTAAATGTAAAGAAACATTCTCCAAATATAAATACAACATACACATAACAAAAACTTTTATGTAAAGATTGTTACATGAAATTTAAAAATATAAAAAAAGCCTTCTCTGTATGTACATGTTAATTTCTTAGATAAGTAATATCTGAGATGATTATATAATTATAGTTTAAATAGTGTATAGTTATCTCTACTATAATACCTCATAATAACTTATGTAAAAGTACTGGCCTCGATTAAATGGTGATGAAAAATAGGGTGTTAAGAACGCCCCGTTTAACAAACGCATAACTACCAACCGACGCTGCTAGTGCTGACAAAAATCCATCTCTGTTTGATGAAGCTATAAAATTCCTCCGTCTTTTCAATAGGTACCTTATACCTATATGAGGTGGAATTTACTCGATTTATGTCTATGATTATATCGAATTCGAATTTCGATTATATCGAAAGAAATTGAACGCATCCACCAACTTATTGAGTTCAATAGTAACGAAAATTGTAGTTAATGCTGACGCTATAATGACATGACAAATACAAAAAAACCAATGTAACCTTCTCATTTTAAAATAAAACTACTTGTTTTTAAATATTAACATTTTCGGTTGGAAAAAACAAGACGTGTGTTTCAAATTTACATATTTTTACATGAGTCTCGGTCCTGTCAACTTTATGAACCACCACTCTATAACATATATGTTTTTCAGATTTTTAATCGAGGTACTTCACGGTGGAAAAATATTAATACAATTTTTTTCTCAAAAATAATGAACTAATGTCAAAATTGATATATTGCATATAAATCTTATCACTAGTTTTTACCGATTAAAACAATATGTTTCATAGAATATAAGCTAAGCACTATTGGACAAAAAAGCATAATAATAAACAACAGATAAAGTATTCCAGTTTCCAGTCGAAACAGACAAGGGAATAAATTAATCTATATACATAAAAACCAATTGCCGGATGTATGTAAGCGCATCATTTCAGAGCGACTACACCCAATTGGCTAATTCGGTTTTTGTTGTGTTTTTAGTTGTCAGGACAAGGTTTCTTATAAAGAAAACAATTTGAAAAATCCTACAGAAAACTTATAAAATTGCGTTAAAGAATTTACATATAAAAAGTGAGTGAGTAAGACAGGAAACAATTTGGAGATGTCAAAAATATTGACAGATTGACGTTCAGTTGTTCAATTGGCATTTTATTTCATTACATGATCGTACTGTAAAGGAAAGACTTGGTCGTTAGTAAACTCGTATGAAGCTGGAGCGAAAAACTAGTTTAAAGATAATTCTCTCAAAGTATTAGTATGTCTGAGATTGATAAAATTCAACACCGTTTGACAGGTCACCCTGAAAGTTGGCGTTACTAAAGGATTTTTCATGAAGAAGGTTTTATGTTTCCATTTTATCATAGCTAATCACTAGGTACTCGCTACAGCATATCAAATTTGTACAGTTCAATCGATCGCCATATAAATAAATTAGTACGTGTACATATTTAGATGTATTCTATATTAAATATATTAATTTTGGCAAAATAAAATGATTTTAATCAATTAATTAATTATAAAAAAAATAATAATAAAAAAACGCACGTGGTAGCCGCGGGTACGAACTATTAATATAAGGAGAAGCTGAAAAAGATAGCGTGTACTATTATGTACACGCGTTAGAAGATATATTTCTTTGGCGTAACAAGATAAAGATCTTTTCAAATATTTCATCTTTCGCCTTATTCTACGTTTGTAGAAAAAACGATACTAACAATAGAAAAAAGGTATTTAATACATACATACTTTATTTGAATAAAATGTTGACTATAGCTAACTTCAGGGTGTCGGTTTTTCGCGACGGTGTGCGCGCGCATCGTAAAAATTTACTCTCATCATTTTTCCCTAACGCGCCAAACGAAGTATAACTTCAAAAACCTATTTCCTGACATTTCATTTATGACTAGCTGATATCCACGAGTTGGTCAGTGTTCTCCTGCACACCACTTGCCTTCTCCACGGTAAGTAAGCAGCATCACTGAACGTGTAGTAGTTTTTGCGTGATGCGCGCACAATACCGTTGATCTATGTTATTCATATAACTAATTAATTTAGTTATATATAGTTTGTCCTAAAGTTACATAAATTTAATAATACGCTTATTATAAAAGTCAATACCAATGAAAACAAAAAGAGAAGTAAATCGTCTCATAATTTTCAATATCTCAAGATCTCACTACTTACAGAAATGATAAGAATTCTTACTATTTATTCACATTTCGCTTGCGGAGTACAACAGTAACAGTCGAACGTTATCTAAAATATGAGAGAGTATCGGGGTCGGCTACGTGCTGTTTGTTCATTCTATTCCAAAAGAAATTCATATCAAACATTCACTAGAGACAATTTTCAATTCAACTCTATGATTAGTAAGGACAAGTAGAGATAATAAGATTAGTATGATAAGTAAGGTACAAATTATGGAATGCTTTAAGTTTCATTTGTTATTCTAAACGTAATTATCAACATTAATAGAGAACAGATTTTATGAATTTAGTGATCGTCCAGTGGTCGAAATGCTACTATAATATAAGGTATAAAGGTTTATGATCAGATAAATGTTATATAAATATTGTTACCTGTATTTCTTTTCAATTCTTTTTATCTGAGCGATTAAAACTGAATTGATAGCAAAAGTAAAGAGTTGAAGTAATCGATAGCAAAGAAAAAAGTAACTATTTCAATTGTTTACTGATAACATTAAGGTCAGTCAGCAGCTTCTGAAAAAAGTCGTCCGATGGTTGAAATTTAACCAAAATAAGGGGTACAATTTTTTTCCACATGTATATCCAAATATTTACATATAGATTATAGGTATGAGGAATAGAGAGATAAAAAAATAAACATTTCTATTTTTTTTCTTGATAACACTAAAACTCATCAGTAGCCACAAAATATAAAAAGAGTGAAAAATATTGGCTGAGAAACAGAAGAAAGAATGTCTTAATTGTTTTCCTTCCGTTTATTTTGTATATAGAAGATATATATTAGCTATATAGTTTAAATATATGTTATACGTAGTTAAGTTTACTATTTATACAAAGAACAAACATTATTTGTTAGTACTAATACTAGCGATCGTGATATATATAATATATTTAGGTTATAAAAATGAAACACTGAATAAGGGAACCGTCACGCTCGGGTCGATGACGCTGAATCGGATTTATTCGGTTCCAACCGACATCAAGCGCGTTCTGGTCGGTAAAGCACTGAGTCGTGTATACACGGTTGCTGTCATCATTATCCATGTTGACTGTCTGACAAGGATAACATTCCAATATGTTATGTATATAACCAGTATAGTATTTCAAGTGTTTATATTCAGTGTATTTAAATACGACTGTTATTCATTTACATATACACATTGATAACTCTGTATAAATTTTAATGTCTATGTATTTTATCATGACTTTTTAGTTAGAGTACCTACTATAAAATAAGTATCAATTTTTATGGATAAACTAGGTGGTGCCTACGACTTTATTTTCATGAAGGGGCTTTGATATTACACTGGAAATATTTTCTTCACCTGGATTAATTGTAGGCTATCTTCCATTTGTTTGTGTTATAACGTTATCGTTACTAAATAAGTAAATAATCCGTATGACTCTTTAAGGATACTGTCTGCCCGTAAAATTCAGTCAGTTCATTCGTTTTGAAGATTAGCAAAGGAAAAGAAAATATACTTTTTTCTTTTTTATTTATATGAATAGATTTTGTTTATGTCACGTATAAATAATAAGTATTATTATTCTTATTTTGAAGAAATATTTGTTAGTACAGTTTTCGTACAATGTACATTTTAGTTGAGTAAATAATTCTTAAAAATCATCGTTAAATCTAAACCTTATGGTTAATGTAATATTCAATATTCTGTTTATCGCGAGCAGTATCCACAAATGCAATACTGCAATTTCATAAATACGCAATAGCATGGCTGTTTCCTCAGGAAGTTGTAATTAATGTGAGCGCGACGTAATATGTTTTCCCTTTCCTACCTTATACAGCTGTAGACTTGAATACGCATGTATAAAGTAAGATTTATATTTATGTCCAATATCAACGTACGCTAATTATTTTGTTATTAAAATAATATCTAGTACACTCATAGTGAAAGTCCGAGCTGGTTGTGGTGGAGACTCGACATAATTTTGATTTAAAATTCCAATTATATAAATCATATTTCTAATGCAATTTATAGGTTTTAAACTTTTGTAATATTGTCACCTGATGTTAGATGATATGGTCTAAGATAGTAAACATGCTAAGCCTAGAGAAGGGACTTTACATCTACAGTATACCTATAGGTTGATATACGACACATTAACAATTTAAGGGTGTTGAGCAATTTGAGGGTGTTGTGTCGCCCGCGGGGGTGGCACTCTAATTTATTATAAGCGTTCTTTATATTGCATGCCGATAGATCCGCCGGTTCTGACAAATATGGAAGTGTCAGTGTGCAGGTTAGGAATGACCGGTCACGCGGATATAACGTTAGTTTCTGCATATCTTAAACCGAGTAAAGAGCTTTGTTCGCGTTAAGTAACGTTGTTATCATAGCCGGGGACCTCAACAGCGGGAGCGTCATCTGGAATAGTTCGAGTACTTCCCGCAACGGGGCGACACTCGACAAACTAAGTGGCGATCTCGCTTTTGACGCCATAGCCCCGCCGGAACCCACTCACTATCAGGATCATTGTCGGCCGACAGTGTTAGATGTAGCTCTTTAAAAAAATGTCCAGCTTCCGGTGCGACTCATACAAATCGTACATGAACTGGACTCAGATCACCGCCCCGTTATCTTGCAACTAGGATCGGACTTCGATACAGACTTTCAGCCCGTGCGCGCAGCTGATTACGTGAAATTATGTAGTTATTTAAAAGACAATACGTCCTCGGAGAGTCTGAATAGAATTCCGGATGTGTTGGTGTCTAAAGCCGACGCGGTTCTGGCCATCGATTCCCTGGTCGAACACCTTCAGACCGCCGTCATGGTGACCTCGAGAGAGGTAAAAGCGGTGAACGATCGTCGCTTCATACTCCCTGACGACGTGAGGGCGTTGATCACGGAAAAGAACGCCGCGACTCGAGCCTGCGACACTTACCCGTCTGTAGATAATCGCGATCGTTTACGTACATTACGGAAGTTAGTTAGAACTCGTATCCAAGAAATCCGAGCCGCCAGGTGGGACAAACTCCTGGAGGATATCCAGCCGTCCCACGTGGCGTATTGGACGGTCGCGCGTAAGTTTAAATCTGAGCAGAGTGCATCGATGCCCCCGTTAGACAGAGGTCATGGGTTGCCTCCCGCGTACGAAAGTATAGATAAAGCGGAATGTCTCGCCGCGAGTTTAGAGGAGCAATGTTCTCCAAACACTGCTAACACTGACCCTGTCCATATCGAATCGATAAAATCCGCGGTAGATAGCTTTACGCGTCTCCTCGCGCGGATACCCTAACCCCGGTTAGTTTTGACGAAGTGACGGCCGCTATCAAGCGTCTGAAGCTTAGGAAGTCCCCAGGTCCCGATGGAATCAGGAACGAGGTACTGAAGCTCCTTTCTGACTTCATCATAGCTCTTTTGGTATGCATCTTCAATGCTGCCGTGTCCCAGGGTCACTTTCCAGCCGTCTGGAAAAAGGCCATAGTGATAGGAATACACAAACCCGGCAAAAAAGCTACGCTTCCCGCTAGCTATCGCCCTATCAGTTTATTAGATACACTAGGCAAGCTATACGAGCGGCTCCTTTTGAACCGCCTACAGACCACGATAACAAGGTTGAATCTGCTGCCGCCAGAGCAGTTTGGTTTCCGTGCACAACACTCGTGCACGAACCAAGTACATCGCCTCACGGAGTACATCTTCTCTAAATTCAATAGAGACCCCCAGCCCCAGGTCAGTCCGCCCCATCCTAAACCGAAACGCACACTAGCGGTCTTCTTCGACGTCGCCAAGGCCTTCGACAAGGTCTGGCACGACGGGCTAGTCTATAAACTGTTTCAGTCTAGTATTTCAGATAGTTTAGTTCATATCATTCGCGATTTTCTCACAGATAGGACTTTCCGCTATAGAGTGGAAGGTGAGCTATCCCAGCCCCACCCGATACGTTCAGGAGTGCCCCAAGGGTCTATACTCGCGCCCTCCCTCTTCAACCTGTTCATCAGTAACCTACCTCGGTCCCCGGGGTTCGAGGTAGGTTGTTATGCTGACGATACGGTGATCTACGCTTCCGATTGGCGGCCGTCGCTATTAGCTATTCGTATGAATAAAGCCATCGAGAAACTCGGCGAATGGTTTCTTCGATGGCGTATAGAGGTAAACCCGGAGAAAAGCGCTGCGATATTTTTCGATCCAGTCTAGCGTCCGCGTCCGAGCAATATAGAGTTTCTTAAGCTATATGATACCGAGATTCCTTGGGCCCTTACGTTTAAATATCTCGGTGTCACGTTAGATAGACGCCTCACGTTTAAGCCGCATGTAGTGAGAGTACGAAACAAAGCCGCTATGGTTTTGGGTCGTCTGCATCCCTTATTATGTGCCAAGAGTAAAATGTCCATCAGACATAAGCTCACACTATACAAAATGTGTATTCGTCCAATTTTGACGTATAGCTGTCCCGTTTTCGCGCATATGTCAAAAGCAAACTTTAAGATATTACAAAAAATACAGAACCGTTTTCTACGAAAGGCGATCGGTGCCCCGTGGTACATCCGGAGAGTCGACCTCCATAGGGACCTGGAGATGCCGTATATCTGGGAGTACGTCAAAACTCTCACAACTAGTTATTTCGATAGAGCCATGAATCATCCCAATCCGTTAGTGGTATCCGCCTTACGATACAGTGCCAGGCGCGCCGCGTTATAAAAGACGTCCGCGTTACATTTTCACCGACCCTCCCGATGAAATTTCGTTAGGTAACCTAGACTACCCTTCCGTCCCTCGAAACACAGCGTGCGCGCGCCCATGCCCGCGTAATCACAGATCACGCCGCCGCGGTTTGGCTGTGAATTTTGCCCCAGCACACAATCCTAGGTCTCCCTCGGCAACTGCTCTAGCCGAGGTCCGATCCTCCGGTATGGAGCCCTCGAGCAGCTTGCATGCGCGAACAGAGTAACACCGATTTGATCAAACACTCGTCTACAACATAACACCGATCACCCCACACACGTGCACACACACTCACTCGTAGGTACACATAGTGGTGGGCTATTTTTGTTTGTTTTTTTGCCCTTTCGAACTGAAATAGTTTAGAACACAGATAGACAGATACAAAATGCATGTACGAGATCGTGAAACATACATGCTTGGTAACCATGTATATTTCACGAACCCATACAGGTATGATACGGATAGGCTTAGCTTAGTTTAGCTTAGCTAGTTAGATTCGGGTTCTCGACGACAGCCCAAGCCGAGGCGTGCCGTGCGCCCTTGTGCTAGTCGTCAATATAAAATCGGGTGAGTGCCTTAAGCGCTCCCCTTAGTAGTCCGGTGAAACTGTGAAAGCAATATTGCTGGCAGTGTAGGTCAGTTCGAAAAAAAAAAAAAAAAAAATTGAGGGTGTTAATTCTGCCTTCCCAATACATTCTGGATAATTTAATGTATGTTCGCTAAAACTTTGATAAGCTGGAGTTCGTAAAACACAGGCATGATTTAAAGACTAGAAACTGTGACAAACTGGTCGTTCCATATTTTAGACTCGGTAAAACCAGTAACACTTTTTTAGGTAATAGTGTTAGGTTTTATAACAAAGTCCCAAAGCACATTACCGATTTGCCAGACTATAAGTGTAAGTGCCATGTTAAGCGGGTTATGGTGTCAAAGGGCTATTATAGAGTGGATCAATATGTGAACGATGGTGATGTCTGTAATTGACTCCTTTCTGTGCATCCACTAAAATCGATTGTAATGTGTAATGAATTTTAAATATATAAGTATATGTTAAAAAGATAAACCCGATCGATTTTCTTGCCGATAGTTCTCGATGACTGGGAATTATTCTGAACCGGTGGTAATTTTGATGTTCATAAGCGCCTATTTAGGGCCTAAATTGAATGAAGTATTTTTGATTTGAGCCACACTACCACTGAAACCACTCTATGGCTTCGTCACTATTAAAAGATAGGAAAATATTCTTATGATTTAAGGATATCCTTTAAAAATTAAAATACCAATCATACTTGACGTAGATTTGATAACTATTAATACAATTTATTACACAGTTAAATTATAGAAGTAAAATAGGAGAACTATATTTTTGTACGATTTTTTATTTTATTTTAATCCAGTTATAATTTTAAAATATCGATTTTTTTATTTTATTACTGGGAAATATTATTTATATTAAGTTTCACATGGATACAGTGAGAAAAATTTAATTTCCGATACAAATTTTGCTACCACCCTCTTCACCTCTGTCTCACAATAATACGTATCTATTCCTATAGATGACAGTCACAACTATATATCAATAAGGAACCATACTACTGTTTTATTTTATTATAATTAGTGTTACAAACTCTGGTTATTTATTCTATTATTGCATAATCTGAAGTTTTGTATTAAATCGTAATTTCTAATAATGCTATGATGCTAAAATGCATATGTGTCCTTTGTATAGTGACTTGAAGTATGTGCTACATAAAGTGCTATTTCTATCATACTGATTGGTTATTCCATAAAGCTTATCTGCGAGTACGTGGCGATACTATCGATCGACCATTATCGTTGTCAATAACAATAACAGATAATTAACAACAGAATAATGGGATAGCTTGTGTCCCACGAACGCCCTTGAAACTCAAAGGGAAAGTATATAAAACTATTATAAGACCAGTTATGCTGTATACATCTAAGTGCTGGACCACGAACCAACAAATGAGAGAAGACTACATGTGATAGAGATTCACATCTAAAATAACTAGAAAGGATAAGATTAAGAATGAGTATATTAGAGAAAGTTTGAAATTAGCACCAATGGCATAGTAGTTGAGGAGCAATAGTTAACATGGTATGGGCATGTAATTAGGAGAGATTAAAGCCATGTAACTAGAAAAGCTTTAAGTATGAAGGTGAACGGATATAGGAGTAGAGGAAGACCAAAAAAGGTATAGATAGACTGTGTGAAAAATGATATTTTCATAAAAGTTGTGAATACTGAAATGACATTTGAAAGGGAAGAGTGGAAAGGGTAAACATGTTGTGCCGATCCTACTTAGGTGGCATAAGGGTAAGAAAATGATGATTATGAGTTATTTTAATAACGATAACTTGTCTCTCAGTAAGCATTCACTTACGAAGTTTAACGTCGCGGTAGGAGGTTCTTTACGCGCTCACATTGTGAACTAAATATTCTCGGGAAATACTCATTTAGTATGAAATTGTACTGAAAATATATGGATATGTGTGAATAATAAACGATTGCTATGATGTGAGGTAATTTTTAGTAAGCAATCCCATAGTAAGTATTCTTTGTTTCCAGTTTGATGGTAACCAATTGAATTTTTCCAATTCATTGATAAAGGTGTAACTTTGTGGAAATCCATCATTAAATATTAGAGTGGATATTCTAAGCAACGTCGCATTTAATTACTTTTTGTTGTTTCAGTTACTAATATTTCGCACTTTCTATTACTACTTTCAAATTTGTCTTTTTCAGTTGTACGTTGCGCAAATAAAATTAAACTTTTTTTAGGTGCAGTTAGACGTGGTAACGGCTAATAAATTCCAAATGGGAATGTAAAATAACATCGACAAATTTTTAACATTTCTCAATTTCTGCAAAAGTTTATACTTTAAATTACGGCAGAATAACAACGGGTTTAAAAATAATCAAACACGATGCGACATCGAAATTTTGCTGTATAATCAGACAACGTCATGTATGACAATACTCAAATTAATGAATGATCGAATGAAAACAATCGCTATCGTCGAATCGGCAGTTCAGGCTCATTTGTAAGAGCGGCAATTATAAACCAAGCGTAATGAGGACACGGGCAGCGCGGTCTCGAGCTCTGTTTCAGCAATATATATTATTATTGATTAACTGACAGTTTCCAGTAAATTATTTCACTTGAAGAATGCTTATGCTATAGTATTTTCCAATAAATCGTGGTGTTCAAGTGATTTAACCTATCGATTTGATGTTCGCAGTTCCGGATACCGAAATGTACCAAGTCAATATTGAGAATTCATTTACATTGATTGTTTTTAATTGATAACACGATCGGCTGAAAATAAATGAAATATGTTTTTGAAATTGTAGTACCACCGTGTGTGAGAATAATATGGAAATGATAATTTCTCAGTGTGTGCTGTCGCCAATTCATCATTGCCTGGCATAGTGATTATACTCATAACTTGCCTCGAAAACAGCTCTCTGCTCTAGCTGTGAGAGACGCTGTTTAGTTATACAGTTTTAGCATTTTCTTATAGCTTCTTTGCATTTACGTGGGCTTAAGTTATTCCTCTACCCTACCTCGTTTCTTGTACCTCTGACAACATTTATACAAATTTTATTAGAATCAATTTAATAGTTATGGTGTACTTTGGTAACAAAGAAACAGACACACACACAAATTCGCATTTATAAGATTAGTAAGAATTTTCTTCTTGTAGCATTAAATAAAAGCCGTGAAATGTACATCCATAACATTATATCGATTACTCAGTTTATATCTCACACAGATTGAGGTTTTACTTGTATGCTTTGATATCCTATAAAAGGTTATATATTTATGGATATCGAAGTAAATAAAGAATTACTGTCCTGAATGTATGTCGTTTGACGATATTTAGTCAAACTGTCTTATACTTCGCTAGATATAACAGGATAACCGAAAGCGAATGTTTGCATGTCATTCGTCAGAGGCATTCTGTAATTAATGCGGACACGGGCAGCATCGAGGGCCTAATAAATGGCTGGTGTAACGTGTCGTGCAAAAACTGGCCCGTCATACAAAACTCTTTCGATGAAGCGCGGTCGGACTTTTAGCGGACACATGAGAGAAATTTTAGTTTCTAGAAATAGTGTACTTATGACTACATTTGTTTAATATATATATATATATATAATTAATTTTATGTTTTCTATTGTGTTTAAATATACAAAACTATTACTTTTGCATATAACAGAACTCCTTTTGATATAAAGATATTAAAATTTATACGCAATAATAAAATGCCTCTTTTTAAAATTTAGCTTTCAGAAGACAAATAGTATTTTCATTTTCATATTGTCATTCACTAATTAAGTACCTACGTCAATTAAAATATACTGTGTTTATTTGTTTCATTCGTCCTTATTCTAATTAAGACTTGCGATTGGAATGATTATTGGCACGCTTTCACATTTTAATTACTCAATGGATCATCGTGAAATTTTGAGTGCATGATATCAGGAGTACAGAAAAGGACGTAGGTAGCTTTCGTTCAGAAAAGAAGGACTGTTCTCGCGGGATAGATAAAATGTACATTAACGCTAGCGAAGCCCCAGGTTAAAGCTAGTTGATAACAACAACGTGATGGTTTCATTCGTACTGCTATACATGAATTATTCCAGTATAGATGGTTACTAAGTATGAAGTCAGGCAGTCGTATTCAGCATTTTTTATTTTATTTTTAGGGGCTTTTATTCCATTTAACATACCAGCCCCATTGTTCCCCATTCTTATCGAGCATTTCTCTATGTCCATATTTACTTCCTATTCAAAAATTCTCTTGTATACCGGTTCATATATATTGTAAATGTATATTAAAAACTAAAATTAAAATCCCTGTAAAAGATAGTGTTTTTTTAAAAACCGAATTTGAGGTTCCGTATTTACCGTATAAAATCGCGTTCACTTTTTGTAATATAAAAACATACATTCAAGTTTGTGTAAGTGAAATGTAATAATTATATAAGGGATATTGTATATCATCTCAGATACCCAAGTTAGCTGCAAGTATAACTCTTTGTTGAAAAGTAACTGAAAAATTGATGAGAGCGAAGTTGTTGTTTACCACTAACGTTCTTTCTACGTTCCATATTCTTGACGTATTTGTACATTTTACCAATTATCTAGCAAATTTCGTACGATAATGGTACCCGCTTTCTGTGGAAACCCATCTTAGTTCTGCAGCCCTAAGCCGCGGACGAATTTCTAGATGTCAAAATGATGGGCACATATTGCTCGGTTATCGATTTTCACTGACCCGTGACAGGAGTTGTGAAATATATTATTTTAAAACATTCAAGTACAATTTTATTATATTAGGCAAAGCATATATTTATGGACAACTCTTGTTTTTGAATTTTGGTAACGGAAAATTGCAAAATTATATTTTATAATAAAAAGGTACAAGCGTGATCGCTTTTGTCATAGATGTTCTAACTCCTTTTTATTACTCTCTTACTGAGTTACCACGGTAGTATGGAAAGTACTTAAATAAAAAAAATGTGTATTATTAATCCATATCTTTACAAAAGAGCGGAGCCGGTACTCGTTGGGTAGGTGATAAATCTAGGTCTCGACGGAGCCCGTAATTTTTATTATTCCAACATCGCCTATTAAAACGGTGACGTGCGTGAAAAATGTGCTACAGGCTTTATATACTGGAGCCATTCGTATATCGCTGTTCAGCGAAGCAGAATAGCTTTCAGTACGCCCTTTTTAGAATTTATAATGATGACGTAGTTTTTATCAATTTAATGTTTAAATTTTTGTTACAATGAAACAAAAACTTTAAGTTTTTTTTTTCTTTCCGTTACATTTAGGTTTTTGTTTTTCTTATGCTAGCGGGACCGGCGGACGTTGTCCTGCTCTGATAATAAAAAATATATACTTATGTGCATGAAATGCTTAAAGTAACTAATGTATTTTATTTGATAAGTATTAAAACTGTATGCATCTAAATAGCCTTCGAATTACCTCATTATATGTGAAGATTTTTAAAAGATATATATAGTAAGCGATCCTAAAAAGATAGATATATGCCATCGTAAGCATTCTTCTAGGTCTATAAAAGAACAGTGGTAGAGCTACGCTGAAGCTATTACTGGTTTCAGCATGAATGGGTCGGCTCGCCCGGGGTAGTACCACCCTCTCACAGAAAGCCAACGTGAAGTAACAGTGGTTGCACTGTTGCGTTTCGTTCGGTCAGTGAGAGCGCCGGAGGCCCACATATATTAAAAGGCCGGCAACGCACTTGCGACTCCCCTGATGTTGCTAGTGTCTATGGACGGCGGTGATTACTTACCATCAGGTGACCCACCTGTTCGTTTGCCCCCTATAATATAAAAAAAAAGAAGAATATCTCAGTATACATTCTTTTGTTATATCTCAAAGTGATTAGGCAGCGTTTTCGACGAAAGCTACCAGGCGGCTCGACTTTTTCCGATTCTTTCAACAATTATATATCAACCAATTTACGACTCTACTATTGGTGAAGACAGCATTACAATCCGTTCAGTAGTTTTTGTGTTTATCGCGAACGTCCAGACAGACGCGGCGGACGACTTTGTTTAATAATATTTAATAATCATGTTTAATCGCGAATAGTTAAGTTATGGCGTTATCTTAAACTGGTATTTATCTTTGACATATTCTATATTCATTCAATTTCATTTATATTTTATATATATATTTCATATTTCATTCAATTAACCAAATGTTCTCTTTAAAAATATAGATGTGTATATTATTTATTAATTTCAATAAAACTAGACAACCTAGTAATAGACTTATTAGTATAACAATAAAGTAATGAGGGCTCAGTGGTAGTATGTTCTGACTGGGCTTCGATCGCCGTGAGTTCGAATACTATAATGTAACAGATATTTGTGAGAAGGACAATATGTTAAAGAAACACTATTAATTAAATCGATGGAAGGGCTTCTTCAAATGTCAAAACCTATTTAGAAACCACGAAAGTCTGAAGCCAAGCATCTATAAAAGTATTCCTGTTAATTACACTTGAGACTCAGTCTTCATTTAAACTTAATGCATATATTTTAGCTTACATCGTTACTTAATATCAGGAAAGAAGTTGGTCAAACAATAAAACCTTTTAATATAATAATCAAAAAAGAATTCGTGGTTGCATTGCCTAATACTTTTGAGTTTTATCACTTAGCGTCACACACAGAAGAAGGTAAATTATATATAAATTCTAATGATAGTCGTATGATAAACAAGCTTATGCAGGAAAGAAATCGATCTTACTTCAAACTGACTAACGTCGTTAACCTGACGGGCTATCACTATGTTCACCGGACTACGAAAGAAAATCATAAAACGTCTGTATACACAACAAGGCAACTTAATGCGTTGTTTTAAAAGCATATTCTAGAATAGTATATTGCTTGCTATCTGAAATTTCATACAACGCAAGTATATTTTATAGAAAATTTACAGCTCTGTATAAATCAGCGAATAAGTATTCCTACTTATAATTTATAGCACGCCTCTACCCCGTTGTTGGAGGGTAATTGATGCGCCCGCAGATATCACTGGTGCTAGCCGTCTTTAAATAACTCACTGTTCAGGAAGCATGGCCTCACTTCGCACTACAGACCCCCTCTAACTGTATTTCACACGATTAAGATGAGGTTGCTGATAAGAAAAAAAACATTTACCGCCTTTTAATTTATAATTGATATTTATTATTTCCTTAATGAAGTACCTATTTCTGAAACAAGTGTTGAAGGAAAAGTATGAACATTTTATATTGTTAAGCTGTTTCTTATATACGAAAAAATAATTGCTTGGCATAATCATTGTCTATTATTAGAATAAATATGGCTATGAACAGTCACAAAGAATATTATAATTAGAAAATATTATGATTAGAAAGTACAAAGTTGAAAACGTCGATGAGTTCTACATTAAAAATAAAATAAGGGTGTAAAGCACATTTGGATTCCTGGAAAATTGACTTTATTTAATAGTTGAATTAAAAAGAAATAGTAGACTTTATTACTTCGGTTAATTTCAAATCAGCTTTAGTTCTAAAACTAAAGGCGTATATTTCATAAAACTTACAAGATAAAAATATATTTTCTTATCTCTTGTTTTAGATATTTAGATAAACTTTATGCTGTATCTTTTCAGGCATTGATATCAAGATTACATGATGCCTCTAAATAAAACGAATGATATGAAAATTAGAATATAAATATAATTTGCATGAGTCTAAATTGAACTGTAATTAAAATAATGTGTTATTTACTTTTTTCACCACTAAGAAATAAAGAACCAGTCATTTGGGTCCATCTATTATACAGATAGATGGTCCTGGGCATGAGACTCAGCTACAATTATGGGCTTTTATACTTGCCTTAATACGAATTTGAGACGTGCTTGCAATTAAGCACTACACAATAATATGTTGCAACAACAATAATACGTGTTGTGTCCTGGCTACATACACAAATACAAGCCCGTACCAGATACAATAGTCGACATTGTGTGATCACCTTTAAGGAGATATAGCATAACTATACATGCATTACAATATAGTACGAACAGACAATAATAGTAATTTCTTTATTAGAAGTTGGTTCACGTAACCAATATAATAAAATGTATAAGTGGTAATTATTATATTTTTAATGCACTATCAATCCAGTTCATAGTAATTAACTAATTTAAATTGAAAAACAATTTTTATCAACTAACATTAAAATGCGTAGTATAAAAGCATACAGCGTTTTTTATCAAAAGCTCTTCAAAATTCCGTACACAGAAATTCATACAGAAAATGAATAGAATATTAAATTACGTTCGTCCGCATTTTGTAAAACTGAGGAAGCTTCTTGTTAAGCTTTCGAGAAGCTTTTAAGTTAATGAACGATTTATTTAAAAAAAACGTATTGACTCCTTATACAGTTGCGGACAAGTTTATACAACGGTAAAAGAATAAAGAAACGGGTTTTAATTTAATCAAATATAAATAATAAAATTAAGTAACGAACACTTGTTTAATAATGATGATATTTTTATTTTTTTGTAATAAAAAAAATGTATTATCCATAAAAAAAAATTACGAAATATATGTCATTTTAGATTAAAACTCGCATAAAAATACTTATTTTGACCTGTTAATATTATTCTATATAGTAATTAAATTGGAAACGAAAAGTAAAAGTTTCGTGCAAAACACGTTAAGCATAAATCAGTATATCAAAGATTAAACTTTGTAATTAGTTTTATTATTAATTTCATGTTAAGCTTTCGTAATCAGTAGTCACAGGGAAACGAAATTATAAATGAAATTTTTAATTACTTCAATATAAATTATATATATATATACGGAATAAGTTACATATTGCGAGCGCATCAGTTCAAGTTAATGGAAGATCGTTGCGTTCAAGATATTAATAATTAACTTCGAGTTGGTATGGTCTAGGTAAACTACACCCTATCATAAAGACATTATGATGTATTATGGTTACGCTTCTGATTACGAGATAAGGTCCACAATGAAAGATACAATGGTCTGAGAAAAAATTATCCATAGTCTAGTTTTTACATTTAATGATTATAAATAAAAGGTTAACTTGTCTTCTCCTCCTACTAGAACACAAGTCTAAACAGTCTTCATATGATCGAACGTGTTTCTTTCTTTGGCCGAGTATTCTACTCAAGGTGATTTTACTATGATTCGGTTTATTCTTACTAAAACTCATACAGTATATTTAATACAGTTGTCGATGGTCATTCGAGTCGGGCGATCTGCGCTACAGGATACAAATGTTACAAATAAAAATACATGTTCCTATAATCCTAATTAATTTTGTTACGCTTTCACGTCTTAACTATTCAACTGATCATCATGGCATTTTGCATATATGTTATCGGGGATATAGAAAAGGGTATAGATATAGATAGGGATAAGTAGATGTAGATAGAGACAGATATAGAGTACATTTCATACAGAAAAATGTACTGTCCCCGAGGTATAGGCATATCTAAATTTAAAGCATAAGCCACAGGCAAAAGCTATTTTTACATTAAATTCCGATATCTACGTGTGCGTTTGTAATTATTTTTCTAAATGGTTTAAACGATTGTGATAAAATATATTATACTCATGTGGTCATTTCAATAGTTTTTAACTATAATACTTGGACTCGGTATTCGACGTTGTTGTACATATCAATAAATTTTAAATTTTTTTCAATTAAATTTCCATATAAATTTTACTGGTACTTCATATAATAAACATATAATCATAAATTATCAGCCTCCCGATACCTGTCAATAGTTTAATTCAATATTTTTAATATACATTACTTCTTAAGATATGTGGGCGAACTATTGGGGCCCGCTTGTTTTTTATGCTTTTTAGATTATGTTAACTTAACTGAGAAAAAAAAATCTATTTTAAGTTGACTTCTCAAATTCGCTGTATATTTTTCCTACCATATATGAGAACCCAGTATACGCACTTAAATTCATTTAGATTTTTTTTTTATTATAAATATATTAAAGGCTATATTATTTATTTAATGGCTTCAGTCAGGACTAATTTATTTTTGGTATTGATTATAAGATGATGTGGCCATACCATAAAAAATTGTAGATGATTACTATAATAATCTATATTATATATAACCTCTCTAAATGTGTTTTATTTTTTAAATTATGGCGTAGTCATCTTAATCTATAAACCACTGATCTGGAATAGGACATTAAAAAAACTGTATAAATACCACAATAACATAGATATAACTATGTAGAATGAAAAAAAAAACTATAACTGTTATCTGTAGTTTTAATCTATATAAACTGCATTAAAGTCACAAAGAAAAATAAGAATTTAGATTTTAAGCATTATAAAACAATAGTGTTTATCAAATAAATTTTATCGTTATCATAAGTGGATTTTAAGTAAAGTGAAATGTGTCTGTATAAATAATTACTATGCAAAAACATATATTAAGCCATACGAACAGTTAGTGGAGAATACAAATACTTCATAAATATAAGCTATACATTATATTGAAATGAATTTTTGATATCTAATATTGACAAATTAAACGCCAGTTGCAAATTATTTTGCCAAAATTTATGGAAAACATCGACTTTAATTATTTGCTCTAAAAACAATTTATAAACAACGTAAATAAAACTTACCCTAGATTATTAATTAAAAACAGAGTTCATAACCATTGTTTTTACAATTATTCAACTCGCGAATTATTACGTTTAACATCCTCAACAACGTCACTGAACAACAATTACACTTTACAGCATTTTACACAGTTTAATTTAATTACTTATTTATGTTCATTACTTTCCTTCGTTCCACTTGTCTAATTTATCCGCTGAAGTTGTATTCAATTTTGTTGAAGTCAAACACAAAAGTTTCGTCTACGAGAATATCCCCGTGTTTGAAGTACAAAAACAGACGGGAACTAAGCACGTACGTTGTAGACGGAAGTTATTGGGAGGCCGGATACAGGCCTACCGCACGGCTGGTCTCACACTGACTTGCTCGAGGCGACAACCGACGCGAACGAGCGACTTGAGAGCGATATCGCAGCGATTCATGCGCGGATCACCGGGTAGGAGGAGTCTTCGTACGAAAACCACGCCTACCAAGGAGCTACACATTTCTTTTTCAATATGTGTAATTCAATTTCGCTTATGTCTTCGCTGGGAAAGTTGATGCCCCGTTGTCGTTCAACACGATGTTTTTATGTAAACTGTAATGTAGTTCGCGAACCGAGTCGGCTCGTGATGCTACGCGCCGTGTGATTTTGTTTCTTCTCTTTTTTTGTTCCCCAATTTCACGTACTGTTGCCTGTTCATATCAAGTGGAATAATAAAATACGATAAAACTTTTATCAACGAAATATATCGTACTATGAATATGTTTACTTTATTAAGAGTTTCAATACTTTAAATATAAATAGTTTATACATCAGTTACTCATTATATGGAATTTCATATAAGTTACTAAAGACATTGCATGGATTTCTTTTAGTCAGACATGTAGTGTGTGAGATAAAGTGTATAAGTCTTAACACTCCTCCATCGAATTAATATACAATTTGTTCTAAATTTACGATGCCTAATAATAGTATCTTAGTATATTATATAGTATATTAGTTTGTAGTCCGGTGAAAGTGTAGAGGAGGCCTTGCCAGGTGTAACGGATCTAAGTAGGTGGTATATTACGAAAATAAAATAAAATAAATTGATATAAGCTCTATCTATTTACAACTGTAATAATTTACTCTAACGGATCTAAGTAGGTGGTACATTATGAAAATAAAATAAAATAAATTGATATAAGCTCCATCTAGTTAGAACCGTCATAATTTCTCGATTATTGGTAAATTTTTTGAATGAATCGAAATTTTGACAGACGTAATAATAGTACGATATCGTAGTTAGCGCCAACTTTGAAAATCTTTGTAAAACCTGTTAAGTAGGAGAAATCAGGGTAAATGAGTATCATACTAGGTGTAATAAATCTTATGCTCGTTATTAACAGTAATTGTACATTAAATAACAATAATAGAAAGGAAAAATCTTAATGTAAATTCTAAACATTTGTAAACTCATAGACAAAAGTGGAGATTTTCTTTTATCTGTATTTCATTTAAAGTAACTGACCAATAAGGAATGTTGACTATAGAATAATTAGCCAATAAGAAGTTAAGTCAAAAATCGTTTTAGAAATAATGAATGAAAATCAGTTCCTTGATTAAACACCAGAGGGAATTGCAGGAGATTTTTGATTATGATGGTTGAGATAGAAGAAGAACTGAGGGAGATAGAGATATAAATAGTGGCATAAATCTGGAATAAACCGGAAAATAGGAGAAAAGACTGGGGCTCGAGTGGTTTTCGAGTAACTGGGTGGAGTTGGGGAAATGTATAAAAGGGATTACAACAAAGGAGTCGGGATGAGTCGGGAAGAATACGAGTTCTTTAGCGGTCGTAACGTTCAGTCGGGAAAAATTACAGTTCTTTAGCGGTCGTAATGATAGTCTGGAAAAGTAAGAGTGCTTTACCGGTCGTAATGTTAGTCAGTAAGAGGAAGAGTTCTTTAGCGGTCGAAACGAGTCTTCAAGTGCGGTCGTGATAGGTATATAGGCGATGTAACTTGGTCGTAACGCGGGTTTTAGAACAAAGGAATCGAAATGCTGCCAGTGCGGTTGGCCAGCTGCGGTTGTGAAATTCCTGATAGGCGTCCTCTTGAAAGTATTCCGCAGTGTTAACGAACGATATCCGTAAATTCCACATAGAATTAGGTTGAGAGTGCGGGAAACCCTAGGAAAAGTGTCTCGAATTACGCAGTATGGTTTAGGGAACCGCGTTACAGTGACTGAGTGTTCCTTTTCATAGTGCAAGCATTATTAGCTGTTAAATGCGGGCAATGTAAAATTAAAGCAGGTATTGTTGTGTTAAGCATAGTAATCCGTTATTTGTGTTTAAAACGTCTAATTGTGAACTCTACAAGACTGTAAGTAATTTATATTATATACGTAGTAAGTTTTAAGCGATATATCTAATTCAAACGGTAAGCTGTATTTATAGAATTCAAACGACATCTATTGATAGACTTCGAATAACATCTATTTATAGACTTCAAACAACATCTATTTATAGAATTCAAACAACATCTATTTATAGAATTCAAACAACATTTATTTTTAGAATTTAAACAAAGACTTATGAACATGACACTACTTTACATGAGCCAATGATTTGTAGTTCTGATTATATCAGAATGAGGTAAGGTCTGGTACTGGTAATTTCGTGACAATTTTATAAATTTAGAACCACACATTTCCCTAAACTGACGTGATTCCAGCACACATGCTTTTACTCTTCAGTGTTTTATTATAGGAAGTCCCAGTAGGCGTTGAATTGAGTTGGCACCTAATGCATATAGCGGCTCTGTCGTTCTTGAATTCTCTCTCGATGTCTAGTAAACCTATTTTGCTGGATAGCGAAGAGATTCCTGTATGCCTAGAGAGTAACGGGGTAGTTGTCGGTGATACGTTAGCCTTGACCCGGGGAATGGTTTGGTCTTAGAAGCATGGCTCTTCTTTACCAAAGTACGAACCGGTAGCCGTCATTATCCGACATCATCTGCCTTTGTGGATCTTTAGCCTGGTGTTAGTCGGCCCTAGCCTTGACGTAACTCACATTCGACATCCTCTTGTGTTTATAAAACAAAAGAATGTGTACTGGAATACATTGAAAGTTATGATGTACCTCTTTAGAAATGTCACAACCTCACACTTAACTCGAATACAGACATAACATCCTCTTTCAATAAATATTACATGTATCACTCAATTTATTTACTTGTAAAATGTGTAAAGCCTAAACTATTGGTTATGAATGTTTGAATTCTATAAACCTTATATAATTCTATTCCTCTAAAAAGTGAATATGTTTAGGTTTAATTATTTACCCGATAGTAGTAGGATTACAACAAGTCATATATTGTATATATTAAATGGTTGCATATATTTCAAACAAATCTATAAAATCAGATTGTTATATATACTATAATTTCGATGAGGAATATAGTTAGGTTTAGGTTCTTTACAATTATGTAGTACTTTAGGGTTTTATATATATGAATAAGAGAAGTGGTTACGTAGGTTAGTGTTACTGTAATTTCAATGAGGAATATAAGTAGGTTTAGGTTCTTTAATTATGTAGTACTTTAGGGTTTTATATATGAATAAGAGAAGTGGTTACGTAGGTTAGTGTTACTGTAATTTCAATGAGGAATATAAGTAGGTTTAGGTTCTTTAATTATGTAGTACTTTAGGGTTTTATATATGAATAAGAGAAGTGTTTACGTAGGTTAGTGTTACTGTAATTTCGATGAGGAATATAGTTAGGTTTAAGTTCTTTACAATTATGTAGTACTTTAGGGTTTTATATATGAATAAGAGAAGTGTTTACGTAGGTTAGTGTTACTGTAATTTCGATGAGGAATATAGTTAGGTTTAAGTTCTTTACAATTATGTAGTACTTTAGGGTTTTATATATGAATAAGAGAAGTGTTTACGTAGGTTAGTGTTAGGTTAGGTTTGAATATACACTACACCACCCCACACTACATTACACATCGCATTACACTTTTGATTTGCTGAAGGGACAAATATAGCCCTTATGCCTATACAATCAACTACTATCACTACTTGCTAAAATGTGTATTGAACAGAGTCAGCACTGCATTATTTAATTAATTGTTTGTTATATACTAACAACCTTGGTAATATGAATAGTCTGTATGGGAGTCGGTTAGCACATTATAAAGTAATGGTGACTGGAACCAATCAGATGTTCAACTACCAATATCAATTAATATCTACAATATCATTTTGTAGTATAAATGCTAGTGCCGATTTAGTTCTGCACATAACGCTACCAAAACCTATCCACTGTCCTTCTGGAACTGGTGTGATTTTAATATTCAATTACTGGTTATGTCTACCATTTAAAAGGCAGTATTAATCCGATGGGTGAGTTAGCAAAATCATTATACAGGCTGCTATGATTCCTCCAAACTATCTCAATACTGGTTAGGGTGTTTCTTGTCTTCCCTATATCTATGTCTGTCGATCCACACAGTGTTAGAGGCTAGACGAGTGGATTGGAGATTGAGCTTAGTCTCTCTCCTACATATCCCAGTGTCAATTTTAGTTTCTTCCTGTGCGGGGAGGTCTGGATTGAAGCAAGTTACTTATTTTCTCCTTGGTTGACTTTGTCACCTTGGAACGTTCGCTACTTCGGTGAGGAACATAGTACGTCTTATAATTGACTAGCTATAATCACTCATTAGATTGAAACATTACATTTCTTTATTAAAGGAGCTGGTGTCCAGGATCCCTTTATCCTGCCTTTTACCCTTACACTCCCTAGCGATGCTGGTGGTAGTTGATTGTTGGGTTTCACTATTAAAGTTATAGTGCTTGTTAAGAGGCGGGACTTGGGACGGAAATGGGGCCTCTCCCCCTTCTGGGGAAACCTAGGTACACTAAACATATCTAACAGATTTAATCTCACTTATATCTATATATATATATATATATATATTATATATATATATTTGTTAGGAATACAATTAGGATGTATAATTGAAATTGAACATAATATTATGTATTCAGTATTATATTTAGACATAAACTTAAAGTTTATTTGATTTTCAAATAATTGCATTTTAATCTTGTTGTTATGTGTTTCCTAAAGTTCTAATTATACTAGATTTATTCTATGTAATGTTTTCTGAGTACCAGATTAAAAGAATCTGTTTACTATAACTTTGTTTTAATTCACAACGTAGAAGGGTCCTAATTTCTAGATGATCATGGTAATAAATAATATATACATATAAAGCTTTAATCGGGATATTTATTTCTCTGGTTAGCTAATATATGGCAGATAGTGAGAGGAGGTGTGTAGTAGCGGCTAACTTCATAATTATATGATTAGTGATGTGTTAGAGAAGGGTGGGGTCGTTACACAGGTCAACAGTGTAGATAGTTCAAAAAAAAATCTAGTCAAAAGTTGCATCTTCAAATTCTGAACAACAAAATTTGAAAATGGCTTAGGACATTTCTATTTAAAAAAAGAATACAATTTTTTGATTGCTCTTGAAATAGGTAATATTAATACGCAGTGAAAATAGGGTAAAAATCAATATCAACCAATAGCATATTATTTTTTGATCAAAATATGTTTTATGAGTTGCGGTGTTGTTCGATAAAGCGTAGGGTGGAAAGGTTGGTGTAAGACGCGACAGTGGCCAAACAATTCCGAAAAGAAATGCGAAGTAACGTCCATCCTAATTTTTAGGTTGAAAACAGTAATGACGCCCATTTTTTTAAATACAGGAGCTTACCAAGTCGTCACTTAAATTTTGTCCAGGACATTACAAAAGGAAGGACGAATCTCGGGAAAATAGGACGGTTGACAACCTTATCACAGATATATATATTATTGTGTTAATGTGTAATTTTGAGTAATCTGTAAATTTGTAGATCTGTAGATTAAAAGTTGTATTTTTTTATAATTCGCGTAGGTTAAATATATCCCAACTTCTTAACTTAATTTTATAAATGCAAATCTGAATTAGTTTCTTTGTTACACTTTCACGCCTTAACACCTCGACTGAGTATTTAAGACCCAGATTTCAAAATGGCGGATTATTTTTTTAATTTGTAATAAATGAGGATTTTTTTAAGCTTATTATGCCGACAGTCTGTTGACCTGTGCCTCGTGAGGTCTACATACGTTTGTAAAAATCGATTAGCGTGAAATATTGCAGAAAAGGACATAGAATAATTTTACCCAAGAAAAAAAGATTCCGAGTTATAGGTCAAAGTTATATTAAAACGAGCGAAGCTGAGAGCAAATGCTAGTTTTGTATATGTAGATTAACCCAAAGTGTAACACGGGTTTACCAAAACACGTAGGTAGTAGTTTCAACTCCCGACACGCTTTGGACTGTAAAGGAATTCACTAAATTATAACAGTAAATTAAGCGCTAGTTTCATTTACGTTACAAAGTGAATTATGTGTTAGTGTCTTAGTTCTGTCACCGCTTAAGTTACTACGGTTCAAAATTAATACAGTGCCATAAGCCAGCGCTAATACTCTGCGTCCTCGCACTTCTATTTACAGTATCAAATTTTGAGAATTAGCACAAATCAAAATAAACTCTATCGTATACAAATTAAGTAATAATATTTCTCGCAGACTAAGTGGTGGATAGGCTTTTCAGTAGACGTTTAATTATTATTAAGTGTACACCTATTTGTTTGAGTATGTAACAGTATACTAATGACAACTGACATCAATAAATCGGTTTAATTATAACAAGTCCAACGCCTCATCGTTTACCTACTATAAATCATTTAAATTACTATGATATAGTATAAATAATAGAATACAAAATATTAAAACCATACCATATTTGTACAATATATTGTACTTATATGATTTGGTAAAAATACAATTTCATGTTAAGACTAATTTTCAACAACTCCATTTATTTTGAGAAATAGTTGATATGTCTGTAAGAAACATCTTACAAATCGCTGAGTTTTTCTCGAATTATACTTTTTTATTTCTTGATTCATGTAATCTAATGTAATGACAGTTTTCACGTTATCTACGTCAAGAAATGCCGCTAGTTCTCAAGTAATTTTAACAACATAAAATTCTATTATTAATAAAGAAACATTATTATTGAAGAGAATATTTTTTGGAAAAATGTTCTTATCAAAAATATTTGCAGTAGAATAAATTTGGTCAAGACTGAAATTGCTTTAAATACATGAAAAGGCTTAGAATTAGTTTTTTTTTATTGGAGAAAAATTCGAAAGAGTTACACTATACCTAATGGTAAATACTGTAAAATTCTAAAAATAACAGCAATCACAGGGGGATCTCCAATTCACCACTAGTAACAAATGTCATAATAGCTGTAGACTGACTTATTTGGAAATGTGACAAGCTAAAGGACTTTTTTAAGAGCTTATAACCATCTGCATGCTTGTCGTTGTTTAGTCGGGTTCAATATATCCTGCTTTAACCAAATTCAAACCGAAATTATTAATCTGTATTAGAGTCATTCTAAAATTAATTAAAACCATATTGAACATTATATTTTAAAATACGTCTCGTATAATATTGACAGTATTTTTAATTATTTTTCCCATTAACAGTTGTATGCTATAAAAATCCTAACTAATCTATAAAACACGAGAAAACATGCAAAAATGTTTAACGGTTCAAGTTTTTTAAACAACCGAGAGGGTGGATCTGTAATCCTGTCGAGTTTACAGCCAGATCGGCTCAAGTTAAAGAAAAAAGGACTCCGATAGTCCGCCTCCCCGGGGCCTCGTTTGGACCGGAGCGATTTTCGCGGGTCGTTCTTATGATTAAGTCTACTCTTTAGGGATTTAGAATCAAGACTGCTGTGTGTGAATGTACGAAATTGGTTACTTCGGTTTACATTGTATATGAATTACTCCGTGGTAATAATATTATGATTTCCATATAAACAAATTCTTTTTAATGGAATGATCTATAGAACAAACTACATATGGCAGTCACTTATTTATAAATATTGTTCCACTACTGACACTACTGAAAAAAAAACCGTGGTGGTCTTGTGGTTTAACCGGTGAAATATTAATCCGATGACCACAGGTTCGAACCCCGGTATGTACCAAAAATTTTTATGAATCCGTGTACATTTACTAATTTTAATTGGTAACACTAGCTGCTGACGGTGAAGGAAAACATCGTAAGGAAACCTGAACCTGAGGAATGTTCTTGTAGTACCAGGGTATGTGGGAAAAATATAGAACTGTAGATTTCTTAGAGTTTGAAACCGCCAATCGCGTGGTGATTATGCCCATATCTTCCTTCAAGAATAGGTCTATGGCCCTACAGTATATTCTCTTACAGGCTGATGATGATGACTGAAATACTAATTCTTTTTTTTTTTTATTTATAGTTTTTAGCGAATGACCACAATTCGAGCTGTGTATAATGACGATGTGGCTCAATAAAAGAAACACGCTAAATCTATAGGGACTCTATATCAAGTGAAGCTGCCGGAACACACCCATAGATGCTTGGCGACAGATTTTCTACTGGAGGGCGGTGGCTAACCAAATAGACTATGCTTTATCACCATGCTATGGTTTCATCACGATGTTTTCCTTCACCGAAGCTCCGGCTCATTCGTAATTCAAATAATCTACATCAATGGACGTGGCCCGAACACGCTAATCACTGAGTCACCATCGCTTCAAATATCTGCGGGTTTGAATCTCGAAGTGTACTATTGAATTTTTAAGAATTCGCGTTCATTTACTCTTTTCAGTTGGTAACATTATCGGTTGACGGTGAAGAAAAACATTTTTTTTTTGTGTTTTACATGCTTGGTCTCGATGTCACCTGATGTTAAATGAAGACGAGGCCGACGATGGATCGCTCTTACCCGCTATATGCCTATTCACTCTCCTTTTGAATACTCCCAAGTTATAGAATAACGAGAAGACAGACGCCGGGAGTTAAATCCACTCTTTAGCAGTACGTATAATAAATGTGGGCGCAAATCGCTTTGCACGAACCACGGGAATATAAACCACATGAGGGTGGAATCCATCATGGCGTCTAGTCGTCCTCTGATGGTATAGGTACGGTAGAATTATATCACATCGTGAGGAAAGGTGGTAGAGCTACGCTGAAGCTACTACTGGTTTCAGCATGAATGGGTCGGCTCGCCCGGGGTAGTACCACCCTCTCACAGAAAACCGACGTGAAGTAACAGTGGTTGCACTGTTGCGTTTCGTTTGGTCAGTGAGAGCGCCGGAGGCCCACATATATTAAAAGGCCGGCAACGCACTTGCAACTCTCCTGGTGTTGCTAGTGTCTATGAACGGCGGTGATTACTTACCATCAGGTGACCCACCTGTTCGTTTGTCCCCTATAATACAAAAAAAAAGGAAACCTAAATATGAAAAATGTTCTTGAAGTCGAGTTGCACCGTATGTGGGAAAAGTAGACGTGTAGATTGCTTAGCGTTTGCAATCGCAAACACACCGTGAGTTGCAGTAGTGATTATTTATTATAGGAAAGCGATATTTCACCAAGCAGTGAGACAAACTGGCATTATTGATATTATTATAATGATTAATCTCGAGTTAATAAATATTTCAATAGCTTTGAATTTGAATACTTGGTTAATCTACTGTAATTTGTTGTAAGTATTTTTCACATAGTTAATTTTAAAATAAACTGTAGAATATGCCTATATTTGGTAGGTGGTAGAACTACGCTGAAGCTATTACTGGTTTCAGCATGAATGGGTCGGCTCGTCCGGGATAGTACCACCCTCTCACAGAAAACAGACGTTAAGTAACAGTGCTTGCACTGTTGCGTTTCGTTCGGTCAGTGAGAGCGCCGGAGGCCCACATATTTAAAAGGTCGGCAACGCACTTGTAACTTCCCTGGTGTTGCTAGTGTCTATGGACGGCGGTAATCACTTACCATCAGGTGTTCGTTTGCCCTCTATAATATATATATTTTACTATGCCAATATAAATACAATGTAATAAAAACAAAATAAAAATGTTTTTTGAATGAAACCTTAAAGAGTCTTGTAATTAAATTATCAATATAGTAAATTATAACTATAATTATTTAAAAGTATAACAAATAAAAAAATATATACTAAAATAAAACGAACGAGAGATCAACAATGACTAAGTAAATATAAGTATTAACTACAGTACATAATATTGACAACGATATTCGAATAGAAACAAAATCGTATCTTTGTTATTTCCTAATTAGAAAGACCAAAACATTAATTTGATTCATATTTTAACAAAGAAGCTATCGATCACGAACATTAAATGTATAACTGTATCGCTCTAAATAGATGAATGTATATAGTAGTAATAATTATCGATATAAGTTCAAGCAAGTGGACTGTGGAACATCCACCTAATGAAATAATCATAAATAAACTTTTTTATAAAACGAAACAGGGAAATACGATAAAGGGGGAAGAGTGTTCCATTTGAACGGAAAGTTATTTCTCATTTTAGGCAAATTTTGTTTATTCGCATTCAGGAAAGGTAAGAAACTTCACCTGGTCGCGTACAACAATATGTATATTCAGGTATTCGAGGTATAATTTTTTATAATAAAAATATTCAGAGTTCATGGATGGCTTGCTGTAATTAAAAAAAAATAAGTTACTAACAATTCCGTAACTCAAGTTTATTCAACTTGTAAAACGACAATTTAATTTTTACCGTTATCATCCTTATCTCGTTTATTGGATTGACACAGTGTACTTATAATATTACAACGTCAATTAAAAGTAAAAGTCCCAGTGATTGAACAGTTTAGCAGATGATATATGGATTCGATATCCCCAGTTTGAACCCCGGCATGTACTAATGAACTTTTCGGCAATCCCTTACATTTACTAATTTAAATTGGTACCATTATCGTCGCGTGAAAACCTTAAGACATTTTTTTTTTATATATTATAGGGGGCAAACGAACAGGTGGGTCACCTGATGGTAAGTGATCACCGCCGTCCATAGACACTAGCAACACCAGGGGAGTTGCAAGTGCGTTGCCGGCCTTTTAATATATGTGGGCCTCCGGCGCTCTCACTGACCGAACGAAACGCAACAGTGCAAGCACTGTTACTTCACGTCGGTTTTCTGTGAGAAGGTGGTACTACCGCGGGCGAGCCGACCCATTCATGCTGAAACCAGTAATAGTTTCAGCGTAGCTCTACCACCTACAAAAACATGTTTCTAACCTAACGTAAGAAAAATATAGTAGTGGATTTCATTTAGTTTGAAATCGTTAAGACATCGTGTACTGCGTGGTGATTATGCTCGTATTTTCACTTCGTGACCACCGTTAAGACATCGTGTACTGCGTGGTGATTATGCTCGTATTTTCACTTCGTGACCACCTTTCCAACAGAGGGGCTGATGTTATTATTATTACTTGTATTTTGGGTATCATTCTATTAACATTATAAATAAGATTTTTGATGCAGATGGATCGATGTTTGTTAGCCTTTCTCGCAGAAGCTATTGAACGGATTTCGATAAAAAATTCCAGTATTATAAATGCTCATATATCAGAATAACCATAGGCTAAATTTAATAAAGATATTCGTTAAATTAGCCAAAATATAAGGATAAGTCTAAAGTATGTTGGAGAAATCCTAATATGTGAAAGCTATGTTAGCATGCACAGCAGTTAGCGTCAGCATTAGTGTTAGTGTTATCGTTACTATTAGTATTAGCGTTAGTGTTAGCGTTAGCATTAGTGTTAGCGTTAGCATTAGTGTTATCGTTAGAGTTAACAAAAAAATAACGTACCATACGTTATTTATAAAGCTACAAATACAGACGCAGTTTCGAGCAGCTGCTGTTATTATATAGTCCAGTATAACTGTATATAACAATATAGGATAATAATTGCTTCATACTAACAATTACATAGTTATAACGTATGATATGTAATCTCAGATAAGTTGTATTGATTTTAATAAATCAAAACCAGTCAACTCACAATCTGCAATATAGTAGGTATTTTTAAAGTTAATTATATTTACGACACGGACGATAGTTCTCGCTTAATTCGGCGGTTTCCATGCCAGTGGGTAATTAAACGATTGTTTGCCATTTGGCAATAATTGATGTTCGTGTGTTTGATTTGCGCTAATTATCTTTCAAACAGTAAATTAATAATTCAGTCGGAATGCGTTTTATTTTGTAATGCAATTTGCAATTTTGTCTACCCTTGTTACGTCATTAATAATTCATTTGTTTTATTATATTACATACACTATTATATGCATTATTTTATGTATATTGTGTGTAGATCAATTGCAGTTGTCAAAATTGTTGTTCGAATATTTATAGATTGTAGTATTTTTGTCTCTTCAAATAAACATAAGAATGAAACTGTATTGTTTCCATTTTGTATGTAATTTCAGGCTCGGGGAAGCATGCTGGCATTTTTAACGGTAGAATTGCAATCCCCTGTAATACGTTATGCACACATATTAAAATCAACTTGAGTTTCGTTTTCATTCATCTCGTAATTTTATTTGCCCTAAACAATGCAATTTAGGAGCTTTTTGTTTTTTTTTTAATCGTAGCTATTTTGTGTATATTATCTTTAAATATTATCAAATGGTTTATTTTTTTTAATTAGATAAACACGACCATAATGAACGTATAAAAAAAAGTATTAGACAAATAGTTTAAATCTCTATTGATAATAAGTTTCTAAGCGTTATCGAGTCTATCTTTATCATACCACGAAAAAAATCGACGCTCAATGTCCCAAGAAATATTAATGTTCTTCTTCTTCTTCTTTATTTTTTGGCTCCGTCACGGTTTGTGCACTAGCCAGCGTCAAGTAACATGATTTTGCCAAGTAAGTGTCTTGTGATAATTATAATGTTCTAACAAGATGGTGGTTTCCTTGTTAGAACTTTCCATGGAGTTTTGGTGGCATCTGAGAATGCATGCTCCGTGGCATTATTTCCCATCCACTTCACTTGAGCATAATAACCGAACTATATTACGTAAAACACCACCAATATTACAAAATATAGAGTCTAATAACACAAGATTATGAATAAAATATAAAAACTACTACATGACAGACTAAGATCCCGCCAAAAACTCAATATTAATGTTACTGATTCGTTTCAAAAGGACATTTTGTAGTAAATTAAACTTCTCAGAAGTTTGTTACTTATCTTTTTTTCTGTAAGTCTACTCATTTATGGAATAGCGTTAAGAAAACAAGCATTTCAAAACTGATATCTAGTGATCTCACGGTGTTGATGAAAACTACCCCGCAATAAGTACTTTCATAGAGAGTTTAATTCTGCGTAGATTTTGTGCAATATAATAAGATAAATTGTTCCCGAGTTATAAGAATTTAAATTGTAAAATACAATGCATTAACTCCTGTGACGTTCAACTGATGTGTAAATAATATTTGATTATATAGGATATTTACACAACAACGCTTTTGCTATAGAACTCACCTAATTATTACAAATAAATTAATATTGAAAAAATATTTATTAAAATAAGTGCGCTAAAATACTTAATCGTTTTTTTCCTATTTGTGTTTTTGATAACTATTTTGTTTTATATTTCTTTTTGGCCTATTTCTCACAAACAAAGTGTTTTGTAATAATATACATGTACAATTGCAAAGTCGTAGGTCTAAAGGAACTCGTTCTTATTCAGGTTGCAAGATGTGATGTAAACTAACTAAGACACATTGCAAGCTTAATAAAAATTTATAACAAAAATAGCAATTATCACATAATAAACTAATGTCTATAAATAAAAATGAATTGTCCAATGTATATAGCGCATCGCTTCGAAACGTTTGCATCTATTTGTCTACATCTTTTTCTTTGTTTATAATTGTCGTGATAAGGTTTGTATGAAAGAAAATGTTTGAAAAATCGTACGGAAAAGTGAAAATTTTGGATTACAAAATCTCCACATAAAAAGAGGGTGAATGAGTAAGATGAAATCGGAGCGTGGAGGTAGAGTAAGATATAATTTTATATTTTTTAGAACACGTTATATAATATAATAGCTAATACGACTCTTATTTGCCTGTCTTAAAGATCTTTGTAAGAAAGAATGCCGAGCCTCGTAGTTGAGGCGAGCGTGAGTTTTTGTTCCAGACTCGTACGGTGTTTAGACGAAGCTTTGTTGCATTATTAGTTTTCAACTAACAAGTTTAACATTTTCGGCTCGAGCTTGGCTCGCTGAAATTAGACGAATACTTTTATTATTGTTAAATGTTTTTATTTGAACTGAGTTTTCGGGGTAATTTAAAGTTTTAATCACGATCCTGTTCCAATCAAACAACCCTTTTCTTGTTCACTGAACTAGTTATCGGGGTATTTTTGCAGTGATCTCAAAAATTCCAAATTATTGTATCCAACATTTTTAAATATTCTTAACTCTCCCTTATTCAATACATATCCATTTATATCGATAATGTTCTTTGTAATTTTATCGTATATTATAAGTAATTTTATTCGGTCATGGTATTGTTTCTCCAGCTTATAATAGGATTTCTGAACGTATAAGTAGAAGTATGAGTATTTATTTTGCCTTATATAATTTGATTAGTTGAGGCCCACGGTTTCATCGGTTTTAATTTTTAAAGTTTGTAATTCTGTCAACAGAGTTAACTAAACTCAAACAAATTCCGCATAAAGCACGAATGTTTTGTAAGGACCGAAAATGCGGCTGAGCAGTGCGACACGGAAACTCGTTGACATAGGCGTTTACAGTTCGGTTCCTCTCACTGATGCTCGATTCTCGTCAGATATTCTAGCGTAGGCCTTTAAAGTAATACAAGACGTCGCACGACATGGCCCTTCTGTGTTTTTATAACGTTAATTAAGTTCACAATTTATTATATAAAAATGGTAGTTAGATCTACCTCATTTCTGAAATAATAAATATCACAATGTAGTCATTAAAAACATAAATAATAAAATACTTGCTTTTACTTAAAAAAAAAAAACACCGAAATACATTTCATTCCATTGAAATATTAATACGCATAAAAAATCTATCAGGGAAAGGTTAAATAAGAGAAACATAAGAAGGTATTTAAGATCTCAATCTAAAACTGTAGCAGTACTCTTTCTAAAGCTATCTGCTCATACGGAGTGATATTCCGACGCAATTAACTTGATTTATATCAGGCATTTACTTATTCAGTGCTACCGTTACTACGCGATAAGAGCACGCAACAGTTTTGCTTAAAAAATTCTTAACTTTTCGCAACATAAATGTATAACACTGCAATTTTGTTAATAATAAAACTAAATTTATGTTTAGACACGTATCGATTTTTATAATTACAATTATATTTGAAAATTGTTTAGAACATAACTTAAAAAGTTCCTTGTTCCTTCTGTTGTGAATACGGTAACATCGTTTTAGAATCGTATTCCTTTATCAAGAGTTTACATTAAGTAATTTGTCATTTCTAGTTTAAGGGTAATAATATAATAACAATTTAGTAACGAATATGAAATCTTTCTCGTCTTCTCGCTTACAACTTACAAACTTCTCGGTAACAGGACAACTGGCTGATCCCGAAACATTACTTACCAAAATGACACTGTGACGGATTTAGCACCACATGCATGGTCGCTGGCAGCTTGGTGCAAGGGTGTGTACTTGTATCCTCTTGTCACGAAAGAAAATACATACCATTTTTTTTATTATATTACTGTTTGAAACAAAAAAATTAAAGGCGTCTAGATTGCTGTCCAAACTTTTTCATAACGTTGTCGATAAATCCAGTATCCTCCTCCACTCTATTGTTATGAACACTGAGCAAGCACAGTCTGATTAGCCGCGCGTCTCTCATCGTCGAGCGATTCCATGTCTTGACAAGTTGTAATTTCATATTAGCTAATAGTATAATATGTAGATTCAAACGCTCCTACCTGAAAGTAATCTTGTCGACGCTCATGATCATGTGTATAGTGGCAATTCAATAAAGTATATGCACCCTATCAATCGGTAATCCAAATTAGCTTTTATTTAGTCATGAATCTTTTCTTTTCTTCCCGGTTAATTATTTATTTCATGGTTTTTTGAAGTTACTTTTTTTGGCGCGTTAGAGAAAAATTATAAGAGTAAATTTTTACGAAGAACCGACACCCTGAAGTTAGCTATAGTCAACATTTTATTCAAAAAAAAGTATGTATGTATTAAATACCTTTTTCTATTGTTAATTGTTAGTGTCTTTTTTTCTACAAACGAAGATAATAATAATAAGGCGAAAGATAAATTTTTTGTAAAGATTTTTATCTTGTTACGCCAAAGAAGTATAAGTTCTAACGCGTGTATATAAGTACACACTATTTTTTTTGTATTAAAGAGTATAGTGAAGCAATTTAGTGGTCCCTATAATTGCCGGTAAAGACAGAGATTGGGTGAGCATTCTCAAATATCAATTGTCATATGTCATACAAATAGTCATATATATATTTTTGAAATTACTTTATGCAGTATTTTGCCTAACAATATTTTTGATTGTGTACATGGCATACAATCAATGGTCAAATTATAACTCATTGTAAAAAAAATGTTCAGAAAACTCTCTCTTACTTTCTTTGCAATAAAGTGAATGGTGTTAAAACAAATTTTCAACACAAGTTTCATTGGTCCAGAAGTGTTATTAAAAAGGTGCAAAACTTCCAATTCGTTTCTCCGGTAAATTTGTTAGACGACGTCGTGAAATTAACACTAGACGAACATAAGTTACAAACGAATAGTGATGTCTCTATTTATTTGGTTAGATGTCGACTTGCTATTTGATATTGTAATTTTTTTTATCTAGATGACAGGTAGACGTTCATACCAATCATTTGTAGGTGTAAGTTTATTTATTCAATTCACCCAAAATTATTTAAAGGTGTTTTATAGTTGTTCTATTTATACCTCATTTAGGACAGACTAAGCTTTGTTCGAGTTTCGCTCGCGTTAATGTAGGTTTTGATAATAAAATACAGTTTATATTACTCGTTGATAATGTAGCCTTCTTCTAAAGTCAAATCATTTTAAAATCGGATAAGTATTTTTTAAGTTTATCCATTACAAAAAAAAACAAATCTTCTCTCTTCATAATATTCCACTAAATAAAACAAAGTCGTCCGCTGCGTCTGTATATCTGTCCGGATGTTCGCGATAAAATCAAAAACTACTGAATGGATTGTAATGAGATCTTCACCATTAGATAGAGTAATTCACGGGGAAGGTTTAGGTATATAATTTGTCAAGGTTATTTTGTAAATTGGTTGCAATATAATGATAATTGTTGAAAGAATCGAAAATGCTGCCTCAAAATCCCTTTGAGATTAGCAAAAGAATGCATACTGAGATATTCCTCTTTTATAGATCTACAAAAATGTTTACGATAGCATATACCTATCTTTCTAGGATAGCTTACTATACCCAACTATCTTCTGAAAATGGTCACATATAATAAGGTAATTGGAAGGCTATTTAGACGAATACAGTATTAATGAAATGCTTACATTTCATGCACATAAGCATATATTATTTATCATCAGTGCAGTACAACGTCCGGCAGGTCTGCTAGTATATTATGAAAAACGAATAAAAAATGATTCTTTTACAGACTGCATTTCATTAAATACTTTGTTTAATACTAAACATATATCAAAGACATTTTTATTTGTATGATGATCGATGTAAGAGACATGAATCTCGTTATCATGAATCTCGGCCCCTTCTCTAGAACCATTTAGGATGTAGTAATAATTGCAGCGACATGCCACTGTAGCTACGATGTTATTAAGTCGAACAGGCGTTACAGTAGCTATGAAAGTCACTCGATGCGGTACCACCGGAATTACACATCACCCGCGTGAATTTCTTACAAAATAAATTTAAACTTCATGAGAACTTTAATTGTTTTGTTTTCAACCAACGACGATAACAACCTTTTATCTATGTACTAGTTTTTCCTCACGGCTTTGATCGCGTTAAGATAGATAGGTCTATACGTCGGAAACAGTACATTTGTTTCCGGATGAATGGTACCCTATGTCCTATCCTGTACCCCTAAAACCGTGTACAAAATTTCATAATGATTAGTTGAGTAGTGTAGGCGTGAACTGCCGTAACAAACAAAGTAATACACTCACTTTTGTTACCTAGGATAGGAAAAATTATATGAGCTATATCAATACATATTATAAAACAAAATCGTCCGCCGCGTCTGTCTGTCTGTCTGGATGTTCGCGATAAACTCAAAAACTACTGAACCGATTGTAATGCTGTCTTCACCAATATATAGAGTAATTCACGGGGAAGGGTATATATATTATAGATATAAATTTGTTAAGTTTTTTTTTTATAAGTTGGTTGAATTATAATGATACTTGTTGAAAGAATCGGAAAAAGTCAAGCTTCCTTAAACGTTTCATGCACATAAGTATATGTTTTTTTTTTATTATCAGAGCAGGACAACGTCCACCGGACCTGCTAGTACTACACGAAGAATTCTAAATATCTATAGTTTATGTTTTCATTATTTCATAATACCTTTGTGCCCTATACTTATAAAGTTTATGTTGTAATAGTAATATGAGTTAAGAGTGGTAGAGCTTATGCAAGGTAGTACGGTAACACCAACACCATACCTATTTCCGCTACAATGCTACAGTGCTTGCACTCTTGTTCCGGTAGGACGTATGGGGTTGTCCTCTCTTGATGAGTAAGTTATATGATTGGCATCAAGACTGCGATTTTTCAAGTTTAGTTTTGCATAACGATAAGCTCCATTGATCATTTAATATAAGGCTTTTTGTATGCCTGTTTGGAACATCAAAACAAAAAATGGATATAATAGCAACACAATAATAAATTATAACAAAAACTGCGGGCTAATTGAAAAAAATAATTGAGAAATATAAAAAGAGATAATTCTTATCATCTTGAATTGACAATCACCATGATCTGTGGCGTTCACACAGTTTTGTTTGTGTCCGTCCCCCAGCACTTAAAATGTAGACATTATTATATCTGTTACTTACACTGTTGTTACTGTTACTTACACAAATATAAGAGTGAAAATATTCGTTTAACGGGTGAGATTACAACGATATACATTATTATCGAATAATAGTTTTTACTTCCCGTCTTCGCCCGTTATTGCCATCGGAAGTAGTACTTTTTTTTTCTGAATGAAAAGTATTCTATGTCCTTTTCAGTACCCCTGGGAAAGTGTATGAAAAATTTCATTGATAGTCGATTGAGTACTTAAGGACGTGAAAGGGTAACAGAGAAATAAATAAACATACAAACTGACATTCGCATTTATAATATTAGTTCAGGATGGTAAGAATGAAACATATTTGGAATTTATACGGATATATTTCACTTACTCTAACGAAACGCTGATAGTTTACGATGTATAGCTCAGACCTTTACTTTCAAATATCTAAAACAGAATTATTCGTAATATGTTTTTTAAGATGAAAAGACAAACTAATCAGAAGTAAGTTGGGCAGGTGCTCTTGTTTTCTATACGGAGTTTTTCCATTCCGATAACAGAAAACCCGTGGAATGGCTTTCACAATAAAATTTGTTAAATTTTACTACCGTGGGGAAATCCATCATGGACACACCACCCCCCGGGGGAGAGAGTCGGTAGTGTGAAACACTTACTCATTAAAACCCCACGGTGTACCGACCGCCTCTTGGTTGGGGCGACATGGGATCGTGCAGTGCTATCACCATTCCGCCCCAGCGGCCAGCCCAGTAGAAGGTATCCGCTGGGCGTCGTCCTAATAAGGGGGGCAAGCTGGGTACACACCAGCCGCCCCCTCCTCGTCAACCGAACCTGTGCAATGGGGAAATGGGACCCCACGTACTGCATAACATTTGACGGAGGATTGTATTTTTTTATTAGTCTTGTATATGCTTATGCTTATATCGGACAAACAAATTTAGCTTTTTAAAAGACTCCATGGAATATATCGAGTTTTAACTACATTAAAAACACTGTCATTAACAAAAGTAAATAATTTTATATTGAGTATTGAAATAACGATAAGACAAGAATCTCCGTGGTTTTCTATGTCGATTATCTATAAAAACTTGGTTCATTTGGTCGAATGCTTTGAGAATTTTAATACCCGTGTACTTTTACATATCTTCCGAGACTGTTTATTTACTACTAGTATAGTTCTTTTTATCTCAGTTTTGTATGATTTTTAGTAATAGATATTGTTTTGTTATGTTACGTTTGAAATATTGTTTTTCCTAGACAGATAAAGAATGTCAACAAAATACAGGGACTTTGTAGGGTAAAAAATGGGTTTAGTAGTCGGGAATAGGAGGTCAGTTCTTTTTTAATTTATTGGGATAGCGAATGTGTCAAGTCCGAAGTTTTTATTAATGACTTATTTCAAATGATCAATTAAAAATGTAAATTGTGCCTCTTTTGTAACAGTAGTAATATTAGAATGAAATTTTGATCTAATAGTTCTTAAAAACAAATGAATTATTTGTTTAGTTGTGTATTGTAATTTAATAATCTTCTTAAAATTTAGATATTTCACAAAAAAAGAAGCTCGTTTTTAATTTTTCCATTATTTCATAAGCTTTTTTGTGTCTTTTACTATTTTATTCGGTGACTATTCATAATAAAATTTTATGCTAATTCAACATTTTTAGGTTTCAACTCCTAAATTAGGTCCGATCAAAAATCAATAACGTCCTAATGATGCTACAAATGCAATTAAAGCGACATCTTACGAGTGCTACGTTTATTACTATTAGGTTAGGTTTAAAATCCTCGAACAAAACACTTTGTATTATTTTTTTCTGTAAGATGGCACTGTAAGTTCTGTAGTCACATGGTTTTAGCTGGCCGTTTGGGTCACAGAATTGCTTTGAGTATTAAAATAGTGACTGTAATAGTTATTACATTAAAGAACAGATGTCGCGTTTTCTAGTAACGCAACATTACTTTATTTTTGTTCTAAGAGACATATAACAAAAAACATAGGTGGCGTTGTTTAATAAAAATTGAATTGTTTTACAGAATTAATGTTTAATAAAATATTTTTTTACAGACTGGCTGATACCCGTCCTCACCCGCTTCGTAATGCACGTCCTTTGTTTTTATTAGCGATTAAAAAATCTATAAAAAAGTAAATAAAAAATGGAATTATGGATTATAGAAAGTGTGATTATTGTGAAGTCGAATATGCTCTTTGTAATTTAGTATTACTAATGACATCAAGTCCATAAAAGTAGTAATATGTACAATTTTGTTTTTTTTTTTCTATTATGTGTATGTTCTATGTGTAATATGTGAGCTTTCATAAGCAAAAATTTTTTAATAAAATTGTCTAATAACAATTTATTTATAACTAGCTATTACTGGTGACCACGTTCGTGTGGTTTTAACTATAAATATATACGTTTTAACTATAATAACTGTATACTCACTTTATAAAATTACCCAAAAAAAGGATGTACAAAAAAAATGTTGTATAAAAAAAAAAAAAAACATAAAATTTTACATTACAAGTGTTTGTATAATAATGTATAATGCAATTAATTCGATATTTCTGTAGATTTATATAATGATTACAGTGAATATTTTGTAAAAGAAAACTCGCGAAATTATTTCATAACTTTGAACAACCTCATTTACAAAGAGATTTCTCACACCAATACTTCTTGTATAAATACAGTATTGTTATCAACTGTGCCTCGCGGAAATAGATATCGATCCTTAATACCTTGAAATTAGGTGCAGTAAAATGTTAAGCTAGGAGAAATAGTGTCGCAATATGCAAGCTACGACGCTGGGGTTATAAATTGTTAAAGTTAGTGCGAGGTTGCAATTTCCACAGATGTATAAAATATTTCAGGCACAAGCAGACAAGGTTGAAAGGAGACGGATGCATATCGACTTAATTTCTCTCTTTCGGTCGTCGGGCGATAAGAGACATTGTTTTCGGGTGTGAGATACGTTCTATAATAAATAGTTTTTGTTTCTTGTATCAGTTTAAACATTGACGAATAACATTTATTTATGAAAACTATGTAAAATACATTGTAAACTTTAAATAAATAATATATTTGAAGTTCCAAATAAAACAAGACTTTCTACATTTTCGTGTTGCAAATTTATTGATGTAACCATTTTACAGATAACAAATAAATTCAATTAATAACCGATATTAATATTTATAAAGTTATTATGCAATTGTATTTATGCAGACAATACTTTTCTTTCTAGAAATAAAACCTCACAATATCCGACTAACAAAACAAATAAAATTTAATAAAAGATAATTGAAAATTAATGTAGAAAGCGTGGCTTTTGTTCCCGATTATCGCACGACTCGTTAATTTCTTTTAAACACAATTAATTTTATGACTATTGCAGACTTTAAATTATATTCTTTGAATTAATGTTGCTTTACGTCGTAAACATTTTTTTTACGTTGTAAGCTTTGGGAAGAATCATCATTTAAAATGAAGTGATAATATGCATTTTTTTTGTTATGAATTTCTTTTATAATCACTTACTTTAATAGAAGAATTGTTATTATCTCCTTAGAATACTGTATATATATTGTAAACCTTTCATGTATAATTGATACGGTTGTTTACAACAGAACTTAAAAAAAAAATTGGTTGTCTGTAAAGTCGGTTTATGTAGAATAATTTTACGTGATAACGTCATAAGAAAACATGGATGAAAAATTGCATACTTTTTGCGGCAATTGTTGTTGTAATAAACAATAGAAACCATATAAACTTTTCATATCACTTTATAAACAGTTTATAAAACAGTTCACGTGTAGGTTGTGTTCTGCCTGCTGTCTATCCTTCTACTCGGACACATCAGCCGATGGAGTCCACTGAGAGATAGATGCGTAACAAGCTGAACGCTTAGGCCAATAGCTCCTATCTATTGCTTGTTCCGCACTCTCGCTTGTACGTTCGGCTCAGGTGGAACGTGACAATGAGTCATGCTTTTTCGTGCGTGCTGCCTGTGGTCATCGATTTATAAGACGTTATCACGTCAAACATTCAGTTCTATCCGATACTAAGGCAGACGGGTTTCTGCATTGAAGCTTAACTTCAAACGCTTTGTCTGTCAAAACCCCTTTAGATTGGAACATGAGGTGGAGTTGTCTTCTGCTAAAAGAAAAAGGTGTATTGGTAATAAGGTCACCGTTGAACGTTGCGATATTTTCAAACATTTTTTTATTACTCTATCCTTTATAAGAAACCCGTATTAATTGGCCAAAAAATAATACTAATTTCTGAAATTTATTGCCGTGATTTTGTATTATTAATGGTATCCTTACTAATATTATAAATGTGAATATGAGTTTGTTTGTTACGCTTTCACTTCTTAACTACTCAACCAATTCTTTTGCGTACACGCTATTAGAAGTACAAAAAAGGGCATAAGGTAGTTTGCATCTAGAAAAAAGTACTCTTTCCGATGGATAGGGCATAAGCTAGCAATTCGCAAATTAGCAATTATTACGTTATAATTGAATACCTAATACTTTAGTTAAACTGTCTTCTCATCAGGCTATGTCGCGTCATCTCACACACCGTTTGACTATCCTAATTCAAAGTTCTTATACAAATTATTATAATTAGAATGGTATTCATCGACTATTGTTTTATGAACAAACTATTGTTACATTATTTTTATTCTTGTAATTTTATCAAGATTTTTCTGAGCCCCGATGTTGCTGTGTACGTATCCGTCGATAAAAACGATTTTATATATTTGACTTAATTTTTGTCTCCATTCTCATTAACTTAGACTTATGTGAATTAGCGAAATTATTCATTTTCTTATGTAACATGCTAAGGTAATTAGATTTTGGAATAAAAAAATCATATATGTTTATAAAGCGGATTACGTTTTAGGTATGAGAAACATAATTAGTACAATATAATGATTTTAATTTAATTTTTTTAATTAAAGTTTAATTTAATTAAAGTTCGTGAAATTAAAAAGATTATTCACTCTATAATCATTTAACTATAGGAGAGTAATACATCGTAACACTGTTAATTACACAAACAGTTGTAGGCGTCGTAGAGCTTGGTCTAAAATTCGATCGGGTTTGTTCCTCACACTACATAGCCTCAGCTCACACTCTGTTAGCTGGTGAATCATTTGTTGGAAACAGTTAAATTTCGTTACAATAATGGATATCCGATGTATCCACACGTTTAAATGCTTACTGTCTTAATACTAACTGTAGATTATGCAGATCGTGGTCAGGAGTATACTTTATGTTATGTATTTAAACTCTGCACTATAAACCGTCAATTATTGCAGACGTAAAAGAATAAGGGCTCTGATAAATCGTTAATTTATTTGCTATTAATATCATTGCTTTTAATTATTTTCTCATTTATTCTGGTGTTAAGGCCTGTCAATTCTGGACTCCGGTAAATATGTATATTTTTATTAAGCAATTCTTTTTTATTCTACGTAAGAAGCTTATCTTCACTTCACCGCTTGGCAAGTGCTAAAGTGCTAAAGTGGTTGAACCTCGACTTGGGCTGTTGCCTGGGATGCAACACCGAAGATCTGTCTAAGCTAAACTAAGCTAGCTATTCATTCATATATAAGAGTTCGTGAAACACACATGTGTACCGGCATGTGTGCCTCACGAATTCACACATGTATTTCGTATCTGTGGACCAAATAACCGAATAAACTCAGTATAGAATGGGGCATTTCAGCATCCTATTATAGAAAACTTCTATTAAAATTCAAATAATTTTTTTTGTTTAATTGTGTAAAGGACAGTGTTTAATCAAAATCTTACTTGCTATTACGTAATAAGGTGTGATCAGAAACTTTGTCTAAGATAAGGATTTGTTAAAAAACGAAATTTATAACTTGGCTGTGGTAATTACCATAGATAGATGAGCTTTAATTATGGTATCTTTTTTCGTATGGAATTCAGTTCTTTTGTGAATGAGCCTTAGAATATACTTTAAGCCCAAGTTTTTTAAAACGGTGCTTGATACGAGTTTGTTTTTAATTCTCAAAATATATTTCGAGAACAATTATTATATTGCTTACCCAACGCCTATAGGAGTTCTATTAGATCAGAGAATTAATTACTATTACTAACCATAAGGCTTTAATTGAGTTTCGATATAAAATAAAATCTCATTACTGCAAACAATATATCCATGTCTGTAGCCGAAGGATTTTCGAGACTAAAACTATCTGCCATTTGATAATAATTTCCAATAACAAGAAAATAAGTGTAGGTAAAATAAATTACGTACAATACGTTATGGTGTAAATAGTTCCAATCTATCTTTGCATCGTGTAGTAAATGGACGAAAACATTAACTTAATATACCCTCACAAATGCTCTCATAAAAAGGGACAAGGAACAAATTACCTAATTCCACTTTATGTATACAAAATGAGATCGAAGTCGCTCAGATTGGCTGTTAAACACACTTTAAATAACTTTATATGAACGCGCCGACCTTATTAAGGCGTTTAATTTTAAAGGTTCAAAGTGAATTTATTAATTTATTAAAAATGCTGTTCGTCAAGCATCTTATACTTACATACGCGAAAGAGAATTATTTATTAACGTTAATTATTTATGTTCTAAATCCTCTTGTTTTTCTTTTTTAAATACTGAAGTATATTTTTTTATTAAAGGGCAATGCTCATTCTTTGTTATACGAAATTATTTATAGTATTAACACGTTAACTTTCTATATAACTTTTCAAATTAATTTTCGTATATTTTTATATATTTATACTGTTTCTATTTTAACTACTATTTAAAATATATTAAATTAAACTTAATAAAACTAGTATAGCAGACTTCGTGGTGTAATGACAGTAAGCCCACTTACAGAGTCGAGAGGTTAATTGACTGACTTTTGTGTGATGAGCCGTCCTTATGTCTAGATATCAATTATTTACTATAGGTATATAGGTATATATATCAGCTGCTTAGTTATCTCAATACAAAGTATGCTCACTTTGGAATTGTTATTTGCTGCCGAAATTATATCACTTTGTAGATTAAAAAAAATGCATTCCAATACTTTTCTACAGATGATTTCATAAATAAAAATTAATACTTATACTTAAGCAATATACTAACCTTTCTATATGACTTCTGACTTTTCTCTCTGTATTAAAACTATTGAGACTTCAACAAGCGTTCAATTCATGTACTTTTTAAATTATTCACTATTTATGGAATCAAGATTTTTTTTCTAAGTCTGGCTAGCTACCACCCTCAAGTTGAAAATCTGTCGCCAAGCACCTGTTGGTGTATTCCGGCAGCTGCACTTGAGAGTCAGTCTCTCTCTAGGTTTAGCGTGACTACCATCTTAGACAACATCATAATTTAACATCAGATGAGATTGTGGTCAAACGCTAACCTATAAAGCATTTAAAAAAAAGAAGATAATTATTCCGAAGAAATACTGAAAGTAATCAAGAAATATATTATATATGGCATAATCAGAATTTCATCATAGACGTTCAGAAATAAAATAACAAATTACAACATTGTGATAAGAATAATATGTTTAATATTTACATTATACATTATTAGTATTCCATTCGTGTGTCGTTGCTTTGAGAATAACGCGCTCCGAGCACTAGACGAAGCTTTTAACAAATAATTGCATTAAAATGTCTCTACACGCGATACCTTCGAAATTAGATAGGTTCGTACTCTGTCGTTTCTATGTCTTCTTCACTACATAGTATAAAACAAAGTCGCTTTCTCTGTCCCTATATCCCTATGTATGCTTAAATCTTTAAAACTACGCAACGGATTTTGATGCAGTTTTTTTTTTAATAGATAGACTGATTGGAGAGGAAGGTTTATATGTATAAAGCATCCATTAAATAGTGGTGAAGTGCGGGCCACGGGCAGTAATGAATAAATCAAAACTACTGGATGGATTTTAATCATTTTTCAGTGAATGACTTAGGCTATATATTATATACCCGTGCGAAGTCGGAGCGGGCCGCTATTAACATATATAAGTAATACACGATTTTGAATAATAAAAAGAGATTAAGATATAATTTTTGTTCAATTTCATAATATGATGCGATAAAAGTTATAGCAAAGAATACGTAATGTTATCACTGATACTATAATAATACAGAATTATTTAACATAGGTATACATAGACAATCTTTTAATTTTATGTAATGAAACTTGGGTCTTTAAGATATTTTCAAACCACACAGATTTTTTGATGATGGTTACAAGCAATGGTACTAGTTTTTATAAGGTATCTATGATATATAAAAATAATGTTAATATATGTGAAAATAATAAATAATAATGTTACCTGATTTAGTAAAAAAAAACTTTATATAGGTAATTGTTGTAAGAAAACTTTGTTTATATAGGTAATTGTTGTAAGAAAACTTTGATTATGTAGGTAATTGTTGTAAGAAAAATTTGATTATATAGGTAATTGTTACAGTAATAGGTTGGCTCAGTAGTAATGAGTTCAGTCACACGATTATCATGATTTTGAATCCTGCAATAAGTATAAGCCTTTGATGAAAAAGAAGAAGTATGTTTGGTGATGAAACCATGGCTTGATGGTATGGATTTTCCTAATACCCGCCTATTCATTACCGCCCTCTACTTTTAGATATAATCTCCATACAGGTGTGTTCCGGCAACTGCACTTGAGACCTAGGCCTCTTAAAGGCTTAGCGTGGAAGCACTTCGAGCCACATCAACATTAGTATAATGTTAAATAATGGGCAACCGCTAAAAGCGATATATAATATATATAAAAAATAATAATAAGGAAGATCAGATTAAATAAGAAATTGATTTCAACATTGCATAGTTATTACATATATTGCATAAAAGTTACATTGTATAAATTACATAAAAATACAGTTATATCGTGTAAACTCATCTTTTACGCGCGCTTATCAGTTATGACATAGTGCTGTCGAACACTCCACAGATTGTAATATCGATTTAACCCGACACTGCAGTATGTTGTTGACATACTCCATCGTTCCTTTAGGCTTGAACGTCAGTGTATTTTCATTTTCAATTTACTGCCTCTAAGAGATAGCACATTGGTCGGTAATTGAACCGAGGACTTCTTTGATATATCGGCTCTTTTATCCGATTGGACGGACGCAATAACAGAACGTTGATTGCTTCCAAGTGGACTCGGGAGATTGATTATTTTCTCGTTACTCCATCGTATATCTGTTGTTTTCTCTATTTTGTCTGTAAAAGGTTAATTTTACCTTCATAGTAAGTTGGGTAGCTTTGTTTCATCATTCCAAAGTTTTCTTCATTCAATCTAATTATGATTCAGTTTTTAATGATAATTAAGAGAGATTATCAGTTTTTTGGTATTATACATCTCATCATCCCAGCCTATAGAGGTCCACTGTTCAATACAGGCCTCACCACACGTTCTCCATAGCGTGCGACTCTGTGCTGTCTATAACCAATGGCTCACCGCAACCTTAATAATGTAATCGGTCTGTCTGATGAGGTACGCTCTACGCTATATGGCCACCACTCTACGACTTTATTTGCCTTCCAGCTGTCCCCTGCCCATTGCCACTTCAGCTCCTCATTTCTAGTTCGATCACGTAGATCATTATACATCTACTCTATCTATAATAAGCTAAGACAAAACAAGTCAGTACCTTATTATCTCCGGTTGGTCACCCGATTTTCTTTTTCTCTTTTGTTTAGTACCTTTCAACAAGTTTTAGTGTTATATACAATTTTATTGGAAATACTACGTTTCTTCTATACTATCATCTAGTACTCTTTCTTATTCTATACGCTCCTTACGTCTACAATCCTTATGAATATTATAAATGCGAAAGTGGGTTTGTTTGTTACTCTTTAACATCTTCGGTATTCCATCGTTCATTATGAAATTTTGCATACACCTTATTGTGGTACAGTAAAGAATAGAGGGCACCATTCATCGACAAAAATGTACTGTTTCCGAAAGATAGATCAAATCGATATTAACGCGAACGAAACCGCGAGCAAAAGCAAGTCTATAATATTTGTACAACACTGAAACAGTTTTATCAATGAAGAAAAAACAAAATACATACATATAATGCTATCTATATACATATGTAACTCGTGAAGAAGAAACTGTTTACCCGATTTGTAGGTTGAATTTACCGCTAATACTTATAACGACTCTCTTTTGTACCGTATTGTGAAATAAGTGTCATTTAGTATAGATATTATATCATTTTGAAAAGTTTTTTGTTAATGATATTCTATTTAATATTTCTATAAAAATATAATCTCATAAGTTTTAAAATAATGTAATCTCGTTTTTCTATAACTCTTGGTAAAATTTATTCCTATATATCCATCTAATGACTAGCTCCAGTAAAATGCAATGTGTAAAACACGTAGATGTTGCAATTTTAATGATCCATTTTTTTATTATTTATAAATTTTAGCATTTGACCACAATCTCACTTGATGACGATGTTATTCAACGTGGTAAAGACGCTTAAGGTAGAGGATTACTTACTGGCCCTTTAGTACAGCTGCCGGAACACACCTATAGGTGCGGGCTTAGAAAAACCCTGCTGTCATACTATGGCTTCATCACTTTGATTCCCTTTACCGAAAGCTTCAAGTCGTTCGCAAGGGCTCGAAGATACGTCGACTACTATATTGATGATTCAATTCGTGACCTTTCGGAGCATTAGTGGGCTTACTTTTATTTTCAGTCCAATACTGTCTATTGCAGTTTGATATCTGTTTCACACTCGCATCTACGGACGGTATTGACTTCCTTTAAGCTAGGTAGATTTCTATTGAGATTTAAGAAAAAACCTTTTCCTTTGAATGAAATAAAATAAAATACCAGATATCTATTATTTATTTTATACACAACGTAACTCTGAATCAGAGTAAAGTCCCGTCATAACTTCAGGTATTCAAACGTGTTTAAATATACGCTAATGCGTATACGGTTAAACCAGTTTTTTAAGACACCTAAACAATGGTCAGCCCATGGCCGTGTTTGTTTATGTACCTAAATCGGTATTGTAAAATACAGCCAGTATTAATGTGAAAATACTGTCGGTCAAGCCAGCCGTCCGTCCGCAATGGCCAAAGCTCATAAATAAACAAAACTGGACGCTCTGTCGAAAAGTTCCATGTAAAAAAAAATTCAAAACGTTAAATTTACAACCGGGAATTCAGTCGAGTTTTAATTAACTGTACATCGGGTTGAAGGAAGTCCCACATGTGACTGTGTGTTTCATAAGTTCAATTAGTTTGTTAATCAAGTCTTTTAGTCGAAGATATCTACGATTTATATTGTCTTTGTATAAAGATTCAATATAATCAGTAATAATATTTATTCATACATATGTTTTTTGGTTCTTTCGTAGTGATTCCGATCACGAATGTAACATTAAAAAAATTAACAGTTTTTTGTGTCTGATTTTTATTCGAAAACAACTAGATCGATTATAATAAAATGTTCCAAGTGTTTTTAGCGGAATGTCTGTCATGTAGTGGTTTATAATATTGGTGGTGTTTAAACTACCTAGAAAGTTCTAAAAAGGGATCCACCGTCTTCTTAGAACATTGAAATTATTACAAGACTCTGTATAATGGCAGCAATAATCTAGATGACTGGTTGCCAAAACAATAAATAAAAAAAACATTATTAATGGGAAGTATATCTTATTCCGTAAATTATAGACTATAAGAAATGTCAGTGATATTTTTAGAAATTGTAAAAGATGAGAGGAAAGTATATTACAATCATTTTTCAACTTTTATCAAAACAATATATAAATTACGAGACGGGGATTATTACTGCGTAATAAACGCACGGGAGCCGCAAACAGAATATTACTATTAATTTTGTGACTTATATAAAGTGTTTAGGGGTTTTTAGCCGTGGTACTGACAAGTTGTTATATTAACCATGACTGTAGAGGATATTTCTTCCCTCCACGGTGTCCATTGTTATACTACTGCATTACGCAATAGCAGACGAGTTGTTTCTTCTCGGTTCTCAGGAAGTGAGTTCAAAACCACTTGGCTTATGGCTTGCCTCTGGACTGGAGTCCTTTTAAGGTTGGTTTTATATATCTATACGATGCAGTGAACACTTAACATGAACTGGACTGTATGCCTGCTTGATAAGGGATGCTGTTTTCTGCAATATATGAACGATGGTGAAGTCTGGAGATCAACCCTCTGTGTGCATCTGCCAAAAATTAAATCTAACCAAAATGTATTTCTGTGGAAATATATACTATGAAAAGATAAACCAGACTGATTTTCATGCCGGTTCTTTTCGATGACTGAGTTGTTTTCCGAACCGGTGTTGGTTTTGACGTTCTTAAGCGCCTTCGTAGGCCCAACCTAAATTGCATAAAGTATTTTTGATTTTAACATAGATGCGATAATATACAAAGAAAATGTTCCATCTCATACCAGCTTCAAAACTATAGCTGATAGCCAGATTGGATTTTAGTAAAGCTTATCCATTGGTGGCTTATTTGTTTTTCTTTGAACCTAACCGAGAATCCTTCTAAAATTCGCATTTTAAAAACAAAATCTTCTAAAAACTTTTGTCACTTCTCGGAATTTTTGTAGCTGCCGAGAAACGTGTGAGAGTCCCAGTAACACAACATTTTTGTATTTAGGGCAACGTGTATATTCATTTTTTCCATGCCACACCTAACCAGTTCCAATATATAACTATATTATGGTATCCACCTATTCGTTTATGCAAAAACTTCCTGAAGTCCTTCCTTATTTTTTTTCACCCCGAAAATCCCCATGAACGTCTCTTGTCTCTCCAAATTTCCCGTTAGTGCTTTAAAAATACTCTGATAAATACTATCAAGTAACAGTGTTCAAGCCAAAATACAGTTTCTGCATTTCAAAGGAATTTCTATTATCACAGGTATTTCTCACATAAAGTTATTATTTTTATTTCGTTACAGTAGAGTAGAGGTAGTGACTTTGTAAACCTTATTTATACAGAGCCTTTCCAAATTGACGTCACTCATACGTGAACACTGGCACTTGGTGTGTTATTTTAGGACAGAGACCAAAATACAGGAATACTGTATTAACATTCCTGTGTAGCCAAAAAGTTTATTTGTTTGGTGAACTTAGCGAGACTCATTTAAATACATAGAAACAGAACACAATGTTTGGGAGTGAGTATAGATATATTAAAATGATAAAGGTACAATGAAGTCGAGTACAGGTGATATTGTTTTAACTTTCGCGTCTAGTACACATTTTCAATCTTTGTTCTATAATTTTATGTATGAAAATAATGATGATGTAGAAAACTATGCAATGAGGGACATCAATGAACGAATAGAAATCTTTTAAGGGTTTAATGAAAAACGGTTTTAAAGGAGTTCGCTTAATTGTAAAATAAGAGATACTATGTAAATGCTTTATAGCTTATAGTTAATAGTTTATAGTTACAAGTAAAAAAAAAGTATTCGCTTTTTTGATAAATCCAATAAAAAAATATATAAAAATGTAGGTGAATATTACCTCAGGAAAAAATGTACGTAGGAGTACCTGCTAGTAGAAATTATTTTTGTAATTTTCATTCTTACGTAGGTGTCAGTTATTTTTGTCTGAAATGAAAGTATCTTACACGAATTTAGTGAAACCAAATATCTAGTAAATTATTTTTACTTTATTATCAACAAGTGAAAATTACAGAATCTCTAACAAGTATGGTCGACAATATTTATGATCATTTTAATAATTACAGTTTGCATTTACATTGTTATTTTTAAAATAATTGCAATACACTGATAACAACTAATTACTTTCTATTATATGAATAAATAATATAATAAAAATACATTATTGTCGATTTTATAGAATATTATTAATGTACATGGAATGTTAATGAATATAAATTTTATACATGATTTGACAATGATAAAGGTTATATTAAGCGATCCCAATAACAACGTTAGAAGAATAAAGGAAATAAGACCGTTAATTAATGATATATTATAACCTTTCGAATCACAGTTAAAGAATAAGTGCTTGCTTAAGTATGTTTCTTTTCTAGTATTCAAAGTAAGTGTTAGTTTATCTCAAATGAATATTTTAGACATTTCCAGTAAAAAAAAAATATTTTATTTTATTATAATCGTGGTTATCATATGGTAAACTTTTTGGAAGAGGTTTCATTAATTGTAATAAAATGTTGAATTAAAATTAAAAGTAATCTGGTTTTTAAAAACTTGGAAGATGTTTGAAAAAATGTCATGTGCATTTTTATAAGAATTTATAATTTATAAGGAATTACAAGTATCTTTATATGAACCGAGGGAAGGTTCCTTGAACTATAAGGTTACCTCAGTAAAAACTTATAAGGATTCGTAAAACTTTCACTATTATAAGTTTGTATGAGTTTTTATCACGTTATTTTTTAATAACCAACATGCTTTAATCGTAGCAAAATCTCAATTTCATCTTTATTCTTAAAATGTATATAAATTATCAGTTTTAAACATTTTTATCTCATGACTTTAATCAATTAAAAGATGCTATGAAATGCTATAAAATAATTGTGATATGTTCACTCTCCGTTTTTCATAGAAGCCCGTTTTATTTATGAGGATTTGTAATAAATGAATTTGTGCTGTCATGAAAAAAAATAGTCTATCTATAGAATATAAGATAGAATCTTAAAGCTCTTCATATAGAACTAATAAGACCTTTTCCAAAGTAAAGCTAATTACACAATATTAATATTACACGTAATATTCGCTGTATAATGCCGTATAATAACATTATTGCCGCGATATCAGTTCAGTAGGATATTAATTTACATAGCCGCAGAACAATCATTAATATCCATTTTCTGTCTATCCACTTCGACATGATACACGATTAATTTATTTGAAAGCACTAGACTTTCCGATCATGAGGTTCATGTAAGGTTGGTCAAGGAACTCATTTTAAAGAATACTTTTAACGTTCGATATGAAATTAACCAGAGTAAACAAGTTTTATATATTTATTTTACATATTATACAATAACTTTAAATATGACTTCATTTATATTTATTATACTACTTGTCTCGGCCTTTATTTAAGGTCTAAAGTGCTCCCTGTACCAGCAATAATATTTCATACAATGTATATTTCTCTTATAACATATTACTAATACTTTCTGTTATATATTGAGTAAATAAAAATATTTAGATATGTAGCAAACCATCCGTACAATCTGTCCATTTTTCTTATCATACCAGTCTGTAAGAGAACCCACTACAGGTTCATAGATCTCTTCCCGAAGAAAGGTGTGGGAATAATCACTACACCAGTTCACGATGTATTGACGATTTCAAATTTGGTGAAATCCAGATTTCTATATTTTCCCACATATGGTGGCATTATAAGAACATTCTCAATCTCAGGTTTCCTTACAATGTTTTTGTTCACCGTCACTCGATAATATTACCAATTGGAAGTAGGAAATGTACGTGACTTTCCAAAAATGCCTTGTAGTATATGTCGAGGCTCAGATATATGTACATCGAATAGATATAGCACCAGTTGTACCACTCGATTACCACGATTTACTCCATTATTGCACCCCACACATACTGGCATGATAATTACCGATAGACTGTAGATTTCTCGGTGGTCACAATTGTTTTTGGGTTGCCTTGTGTTTACCATTAGGGTCAATGAAGTTACTTTGTCGTATATCACTAGAAGTGATCTCCGACTTGCCTTCATTATCGACCGTATATATTAAATAGATTATCAGAAAAAAAATCAGTCTCCTTTAAGTACTACGGTTCAAATAAGTACTTACTTTTGTGTCTACTTTGAGAAGAAAAATACTATATACCCTTGAATGTTATTTTTGTTTATCTATGCTTGGTAAAGTGACGGCATTACAGTAGTCTAATAATGAACACAGTACAAGCAAAGAAGATAAAACAATAATCGGAAGATGGTTCCAGATCTTCATTTCACTTTGAAAAGCTTGAATTCGTAAAATGCCAGCAAGATCTAAATACTAAAAACTATGACAAACGGGTTCGTCCTATGTTTCCGACTTAGTAAAAGCCAGTAATAGTATTGTAGATAATAGTGTTAGATTTTATAACAAAGTCCCAAAGCATGTTACCGATTTTTTGGACTATAAGTTTAAGCAACATGTCTAAAGAGTTTTGGTGTCAAAGGGTATTGTAGATTGGATTAATATGGGTACGATGGTGATGTATGGAATTGACTCGTATCGTGTAATTTAGTATTATATATATGTTAAAAAGATAAACCATATCGAGTTTCGTGCCGGTTCTTCTCGATGACTGGGTTGTTTACCGAATCGGTTGTAATTTTGACTTTCATAAGCGCATTCTTAGGACCTACATTGAATAAAGTATTTTTTGTCTTGTTTTGTTTCATCGTATGAGAAACTTAAATATAAATATATTAAGAAATGCGATTGTGCAATATTATTACCAGTAAAAAAGCACTTTATATTGTCACTGAATAATTCATTTATAGGTTTCTATATAGAGTAATATATATCTATTATATAAATAATTTTAAGTGAAACCTGCTTTGACACAAAATAATAATTAAATAATATATAATATTCACAAATGAGATATGCAGATCACAACTATTATTAACATCAAACTCTCCGTTTCCCATTTCAAATTTGTTGATAACTTTACGAACTTTGTTACTTAATTTTTGTTCGTGCACTGAATTTGTTAGCGTATAATGTACTGTTCTATTTCTAATTGCATTTCCATTTGCTTTGTTAAAATCGAATTTATCAGGTAAATCAGTTACAAATTCGTCATCATCTTCATCGTCGAAGTTATCAGCTATGCCGAAATGATCACCGGGACTCTCTAGAGGTGTCGAGAATAATTCTTCTTTGCCAGTTATTGGGCTTGTATTAATGATCGGTGGTCCAGGTATTTCTGGGGAAGGAAAAGAATTGTTAACATTTTCTTAACCTACAGCGTTAAATATAATTAGTGACATTGTATTATTAATCTAGAAAACTAAAGAAGAATTATAAAAAGTTAAGCAATAACTGTAAGGAATAAAGTTGTAGCATTCTTAAGTAATACTTTCTAACAACGGAATGCTGTATACTAGATACTAATAAACTACCATTTCAAGGGTTTGTCTTTATTAACTAACTTCAAAGATTCTCTGTTGTCCTGGTATTATTGTATTACATTACTATTATTATTATTTTAGAGCTCAACAAGAACGATTTCAGCACGACCTCTATGATTCTTTTACACATTTGGTAAGATTTTACTATAATATTATTATCTTATGTACATATTTATAAAAATGAAAACTGTATTTATTGTTGATCTTTAATGAGGTTTCTTTGATTTGTTTCGTTATTAAATTATGAGTATTCGGAGAACAAAATATTTTAAAGGTCATTATTATTTTCATAGTTTCATTTAATTCGTCAAACATGTATTGCTCTTGGTATAGTAATGTTTAAAGTTCTCATAATATCCAGTGGCTTAATTTATATGTTATAATAGTAGAAGAATAAAAACTAATTAAATCTCACCATAAAGCCTTATCACACTGTCCACCTCGCCTAGCGAGTTTTTAGCGACGCATCTGTAACCACCGACGTCTGTTGCCGTCAGTTGCCGAACAGTCAGTCCCATTCGACTTTCGAAAGCGCTCAACACCGTGTTCACAACTTCATACTTGCTTGATGATATCACCATCTCATCTAATAAGACAAATGTATATTATTATATACAACTACGCAAATAATAGATGAAGGTAAATTAGGTGCAGAATCTTTGCATAGTTCCAGTCTAGTTGAAGCATTCTTAATTTGGATGGCAAGGTGTGATAAATAATGCTACATAAAGCGTTCTTGGCCCTAAGGTATATCGTTTGTTGTTTAAAAAAATAAGTTGTCTAGATAGATACACTCCGAAAATAAAATATTGCCGTTACTAAGAAATTCTATATATATGTATAATGTATATATATATAAAATATATACGTATACAAAATTAGTTCACTTAATAGAGTAGGGAATTAGTAGAACTTTATAATGAACTATTTTATAATGAATTGTTTGTACATAAAAATAGAAAAACGTACTTTTAATGTTCCGTAAATACATTTTAATTAGTAAGCCAATTATAAATAATTACTATTATTGTCTTCATACTCTAATCTTACGAAGTCTGATAATATTTAAAACTTCAAATTATTAGATAAGTTTAATAATATTATAATAATGGTGTGTTTCAAGGGACACGATAATTTCCAAAGGAGGAAAAATCATCGATATTTCCTGCTAGACCCCTCTTTCATGTGTCCAAACAATATTTATATTGCGGAACGTAAGTACGTCGTTCCCTGCCTCCGAGTCCAAGTAAGCCTCTAGTGCCTGTTGTCCTCTAAAGATAAAACGACTAGCTTTCCTTCCAAAAGACTAACCGACATGTTAAACATGCTTTCTCTCTCTCTCTCTCTTAGCTTATTTTATTTAACGAGAGTATATTAAGACTTTGCACGATTTAATTTTAGAGACATTAATTACTTTATAGCTGTAAAATTTGCTCGTTATGAACTTTACGAGGAAACGATAACACCACTCGGTTTTCCTTATCTACATGCCGATCGAAAGTTTACTTTGTTTACTCTCCAGTGTACATTTGGCTTTACGGCGTGCGCCAAAGATGGCCTTCGAACAAAATTACTCGACAAAACCGAGCCTCCCTCCCCCTGTTTCATTATAACAAGAAATTTCATCTCAATTAATGTCTAAAATAACACTGTAACACTCTTAATTACGCTCGAGTGAGGCCTGCTTAATTAACACTTACATGTCAGCCGTCCTAACATAGATTGATGACAAACGAAAATGACGATCCTGTAGTGTTCACCCTTTCGGGTTGGTTTTCGTAATGGGCCAGAGTGAAAACGCCAGTCACTCTGTACAAGTTCGCAGCCGAACAAAGGACTGCGTTGCGCCCGACAATACCCAATATGGATCATACCGCAGATGTGAAATAACTTGTGACCTTAATGCGTTTTAATAATTAGCGTCGTTCCAAGTTTTATGGCTATTTAAGTTTGCGTATATAAATAATGTTTCTGGTATAACCTTCCTACCGTATCCTACACATAATTTAACTTGTTTTAAGCAGCGTCTATTAATTACTTATAGTGTTGCTTTTTTAATATTTGCAGTCTCCTCTCTTTTGGAGAGATTTAGTAAGATGTGGATGCGAACTGCCTTTCTCTCACGTATAAATTTGTAATAATTAAATGACACCTATTTATTGCCGGATATCTTTCTTTATAACCGATATAATTAATAAGTATTCAAACTTGATCCTTCAGTATGAAATGCTTCTTCGATCAAACAAAACTTTATAGCAGATTATTATGCGGGTCATCAAATAACGATTTATGTTACGTAGGTAGGTACTATTTACGTGAACCTTTGCTAAACTAGCACAATATAATGATAGGTTATAATAATATAGAAACAAACTTGCTAGGATGAGTTACTGGACTAGTGATATTGGCTATTCCACGCAAGTTATAAGCATTGCCGGCAGTGCTCTCTAGGGGTTTTACAGTAGTGCTGTAAACTGTGCTGCTTAATGGACGAAGAGCAAACAATGCTCTTGTGCTGTGTGAGAGGAGTTAAGAGTTATATTTCATAATAAAATTGCTCCTAGAGTTACTTCATCCCATTGTCATTTACACAGAGATATCAATATTCTTATACTATTTATAGTAGTCAATTTATATAAATGTGTCTATTTTCACAATTAACTAAAGTAGTACAATAGAAACAATACAACTTGCTTCGTCACCGCTAGATGAAAGCCAAGTATAGCTTGAAACTTATTTTCAGCAACTCGAAACCAGTCCCCATTGAAAATTAACCCGTAAATTCCACGCGACAACTGCCGAATGGAGAACTTTGCGCAACCGCCGTCGGCTGGAATACGCCGAGAATACGAACTAACGTCTGTTGTCGCTCCATCTGGCTCATTATACTTCGTTTCTTAGCAAATCACTCATTTTCACATATATACCTTGTTAATTTATAATAGATTTAAACATGTTATAAATATCCTGTAATGATTACAGGATTTATGATTAACTAAATGTTGTACGCGACATCGGCCTCACCAAAAAAAAAGGTTTTGTTGCGTCATGTGAATTATATACATTTGTGAGCCGCCTCATATTGCTTTCATTTATAATTTTAATAATCGTATGTTTTTTTTATATTGTATTTTGTAGTTTCGCATAATTGTATTTGGAATTAGCAATGTAATGGAAGAGAGAGGTGGTCGCAATTTGATACGAGTCATATCCCTTCCCTTTGACGCGTTGCATGAGCATTATATAATAAGGTCACAAAGATTCCTCGGTAATGATTTACGTATAAGTCAAAGAGTCGTAGTAATTTCAAAGTCCGTAAAATGCGTTGAGATTAATGATCACATGTTTAACTAAATTATAAAACGATTTGATAACAAACTCGTAAATAATTGTGTGTTACCTTTGTTCATGAATATGTAGCCTTGATAAAACTCTCAAAATCTTTTGTGTGCCTGTATATCGATTCAGCTATGTCGGATATTAAGATTGAAAGTACAAAAGACAGTTTAATTTAATTTATGTGTGAATAGAAAAGGCTATGATTAATAAGGGCCAACCAACAGACTTCACATTAGCCCAGAATTGGACATAACCCTATTCCCGTAGGATTATCTCGATATTTCGTTTGTAATATAAGAAAATATAATTTTATTATTGTATAATATCATACCTACTTTCGTTTTACTCCACACGAGAAAAGAACATTGGCGAAAAATTTAGTATTTTCTAACGTGTACATTATTACACTGCTTTATGTTACTCCCGGGTTAATGGATTCTCAGTGCGGATATCACATTTTATTATGATTCTACACAGGTAATATTTCTGGATGTTATTGGAAGCCATTTGGTTCTTGATACGACTGGATTACGAGCTCTAGTTTGCGTGACGGCTTCGATTATTAAAATGCAAGCCCGGGTATCGATGTACTTTCATCGGAGCGAAGCAATTTAATCATTGGCTTATCTTTTAATATTACCCAGTGGTGATCTAAACAGTAATTTTCAAAGTAACGTACAAATAGATTATTTTGTATAGTGGGATAGACGTGATAAATAAAACTTTATTGATACAAATATCTTAATAATATATAGCGGTATCACGTATTTATATCACACGAAATATCTTCATAACTCTGTATAAAAATTACCCAATGTCAGTCTGTATGTGTACAACTGCTGTAAAACTTTCTGCCTAGAGAAATCAACTGACATAACCATCTCTTCAGCCCCACATGATTACAGTATATAAAGATAAATCAACATACATATCTTTTCCTCATATAGTGTTGCTACAAAATAATCTCAAGGAGGTTTGATGTCAGGCATGGGGTCGATCGTAACAATTAAGCCTAATCATACACAACAATATGACAAACATGTTGTGCCGACCCTACTTAGGTGGAATAAGGGTTAGAAGATAATGACGATTTTTTGATATTATGACGTAATGAGTCTCCTTGGAACTAAGTCCGTATTAGGCAACATGTTAAGTCTAGATGGACTGAGTCTCAAGTTCAGTTCACAAAATAGACTAAGAAGGTGTTTGGTAACATATTATCTATTTCAAGATGATAGTTAAGAAGGCGGGTATTAGGAAGTATATAAACAGATATTTTTTTAAGCCGAAAGTTCAGATTGTATACAGATGATCGATCAATATGGTATCCGGACACTAGCACTGACACATTATTGCTTTGATATATATAGGATTTGCTTATACCCGAGGCTTCACTTGCTTTTATGTACATTTGTCCTATCCCTTGGGAACAGTAATTTTATGTACATTTATATTATATAGGTATTACTAGCAGGCCTGGCGGACGTTGTCCTGCCCTGATAAAAAAAAATATATATACTTAGGTGAATGAAATATTTAAGGTAACTGATGTATTTAATTTGATAAGGATTAATACTGTATCCGTCTAAATAGCCTTCCAATTATATGTGACCATTTTTAAGTAGAAAAATGGATATAGTAAGCTATCCTCAAACGATAAGTATATGCCATCCCAGACTTTTTTGTAGATCTATAAAAGAGGAATGTCTCATTATGCCTTGTTTTGTTATATCTCCAAAGAATTAGGCAGCGTCTTCGAGGAATGCTCCCTGACGGCTTGATTTTTTCCAACACTTCCTACTGTTATCGTTATATTTAAACCAATTTACACAAAACCTTAATAAGTTACATACTTAAACCTTCCTGTATTACTCTATCTACTGGTGAAAACCGCATTACAATCTGTTCAGTAGTTTTTGAGTTTATCGCGAACACACAGACAGACGCGGCGGACGGACGTATATTATTTATATTTTATGTACATTTATATTATTAGTTATGCTTAGTGTAACAATATAATATAAGTGATAATCTTACGAAACTTTAAATCGAATCTGTTTTTCTAATATATCCCGAATATTCTATTAACTTGAATATACGTGAAGACATTTAGTTACATAAGATTGTTTAGTACCTTTAAACAACTTTATATGAAAGTCAAAGAGACATAGCGAGTCTCAGTTACCGACCCTCGTGCATGGCAATCTGAATAAAATATGGATTCATCAGTTGAATACACGAACAATTCTTACTCAAATAAGTTTGTTCATATAAGATGCGTTATGATACAATATGTTTTTTTTACTTGAGTTTCATTACACTTTGAGATGTAATAAAATTAAACAGTTGTATTGTATTATGAAACCACGATGCAAGTGAAACGATTTTCCGGATCGTAGCATTTTAAAAACTGAGTACAATATTTATTTACATCATTGAATCATTTTGAATTGAGCCATGGGCGCCGCCATATTGGCCTTGGCTGCTCTTTCGAGCGTCTTTTACTTTCTCCTACTCCGTGGCAAGTTGTAATGCGACATGCGATAGATGGATAAAACATTGAGGTAATATAAAAAAGTTCCATATAATTTTTTTATTATGTATTAATAGAAGTGATTCGAAACTACATTTGACAATAAACACTCGTACAGCGAATTAAAACTAATTGCAGTTGAAAGTGTAATGTTGAAATCTAATCATATTCACGTTTTCCTTAACGAGTAATAATATCCGAATTTCTTTTAAAATTTCCCCGTTATAAAAGGTTTGAATTTTATCATTTAAATAGGGAATTTGTAAATCAGATTTTTTTTATTTCGCTCAGTGGCAATATAATGGCGTTATAACTAGTCGAAGTGATTTAGGTATGCAGTGGCCGATTCATTTGATGTTGCTTTGGCATTGAATATTCTTCAAAGTGATAGAAATTTAGCAACTTTTGTGAAATAAACAACTTTCTTTGCTTGTTTTTGCATAGCATTCTAAATCTGTAATATCTTCTAACATACCTATGTATTGAAATGTTAGCAGTATCGAACAGTTTCAATCTATATTTAATATCAATAGCATATTTCAATAGGATTACATACACATATATATTACTATACTAGGAAAAACAGTCTTGCAAATAACCTCAAAGCTTCTGATAATATTTGCATAATAAAGATGTTTATTGTGCATTATCCGTAGAAGATAAATATATATATCTTCGTGAACTTTTCTGTAAGGTATTTTATGGTTTAAAATTCCGTAGTAAAATATTTTGTTGCCTCTCGTAATGTTTAGTCAACGTCATCAACGTAAGCATCCCAAAAAATGTAACATATGATTGCAACACGCAGAATTTTCACTTAGTTATAGAAATATAATATACATGATCTGTACAGACCTTTCATAAAAAAAAAAAATCGAAATGATAGGAAAAATCATATCAAATCTGTTGCCTAGTTTCAAAGAGCTAAGGGAAACACACAGTTTTTGTTATACATCATTTATTAATATTGTTACTATTCCTCTTTTTTATATATAGAACAGAGTGATATTATTATCTTGTTAAATTAGAATTTCACAAAGGAAATTTGTGACCAGTTACTCTGTTATGGTTATTTCAATGATATCGCCTTAAACCGTCACTCGGTCCGGTTGCTTAATCGGAAACTTGCCGAATCAAAAGCTGGACTAAAGTTGGCTCAATGTTTACTGTGCTAACAAAACTTGGTTTGCTGCCTTAGACTGTGTCCAGTTAAATCGGTCTAGTTAGCGATGCAGTTTATTTATAAAAAATATTAGTCACGGTGACTTAATTCGACATGTTTGACTTCCGATGTGTATTCTAAGCTGAGTAGTTCTAAAGGCAAATTGAATTGAAATTCGACCCTTATGGAATGAAATACGCGATATATCTTGAAATGAAAATCAGCTGAAACTATGGGCAAAATTATACTTAATAGTGATAACTTCCAGTGGCTGAATGTAGTGTTGCCCAAATGCAAGACTAAGACGAGACTTAGTGTTAGTTTTTGTCTTGGTTTTGGAGCAAGAGTCTTGCAAGTCTTGCAAATGCATACTTCCCTATTGCTATTTTTTTTTTATATTGTAGGGGACAAACGAACAGGTGGGTCACCTGATGGTAAGTGATCACCGTCGTCCATAGACACTAGCAACACCAGGGGAGTCGCAAGTGCGTTGCCGGCCTTTTAATATATGTGGGCCTCCGGCGCTCTCACTGACTGAACGAAATGCAACAGTGCAACCACTGTTACTTCACGTCGGTTTTCTGTGAGTGGATGGTACTACCCCGGGCGAGCCGACCCATTCATGCTGAAACCAATAATAGCTTCAGCGTAGCTCTACCACCTACAACTACTACTATTTACTACTATTTATTAAACTCTTTCGGTTACACCTTAGAACAATGCAACAGATAGAAATATTTTGAGCTTATATTTACATAGACATACTAAAGTGTAATTAAATTCATCATGAACAGGAATTTACAAGAATTTAAAGGAATGTTTACAGAAATGAATATTTGCGATTCCTTCTCGTGAAAAGATAGTAGATGCTTCCTTAAGAATGTAGCGTTTCTATTTTTAATTTTTATTTCATTTTTTTTTTATTTTGGCACAATTTATCGATAGTAATTCGGGAAGCAGAATTTTTTTCGAAAATCTCATCAATTTTGCTTTTAGATTTTAGTGTGCCTGGATTGAATTCTACAATTCTCACTATTACTTAGATTAGAACTATTTGAATTTTCGTCACTCATGTCAAGTTGTATACTTATTAATCTAAGAACAATTATTATTATTCTCTAAACTCGCAGCAAAGTATGGGTATAAATAAAATAATATATAAGATTTTTAATTATATATACACACACACACACATACACACACACCGAAATACAGATAAAGGAAAGTTGAGTATTCTTTGATAAATATGATGATTCACAGGAAGATTAAAAAACAGAAGTGTCGTCCACTATTCTGTGCCTATTTACCTTACTAGAAAATATAACTTAAGCGTGCATTACGTTCCTCTTTTGTTAGATTTAATCTATAATAATTATCAAGTTAAACTTATCTAGGTACGTTGCCTGCTGTAAATAAATATATGTCCCTACTAGCTACATAAACTATGATATAAGTGGATACATAGTAAATGTTTGTACATTTCAATAAAAATGTATAGTAATATACGTAAAATAACATAGTTAGGTATCATGTGACCTTTGCTGTACATATAACAACGTATATATACAATTTCCTGATGATCGGTTAAGTAGTTAAGGCGTGGAAGCGTAACAAACTTATATTCGCATTTACAAAGATTTGGACTCGTAGATTGTATGGTAAAAAAATATTTACTTTAATGTTTTATTAAGCTTAAGTTTAAAAATAACTAAATACTAAAAACAAATCAAGAAAATCGGTTGAAAAATATAGGAAAAAAGGTACTAAATAATCTTATTTTCGCCTATTTATATAAAATTATCATCAGCCTGTAAGAGACCCACTGCAGGGGTACAGACCTCTTCCCGAAGGAATGCATGAGTATAATTACGACGCCAATCTACGACGTATTGGCAATTTTAAATTCTGAAAACCACAGTTCTCCATTTTACCCAGATCTGGTGGCACTATAAGAAGAATAAGAATATAAGAAGAATATATAAATAATAGTTTATCAATTTAAATTAGTAAATGTACGCGAATTCCGAAAAATTCTTTAGTACGTGTCGGAGTGAGAACCTGCGGCCATCGAATTAATATTGCCACCGATCAAAGCACTAAATCACCACAACTTATTTATACAAATAAAAAAGATAAAGTAACATTTAAGTTGTTTAGCTTTTTTTAATCCAAGACAACATAATTATAGCAAAGATACAACAGTAAAGAAAGAAAAGGATAGTAATGCTGAAATTTTCAAGTTTGTTGTGCACATAAAATTATATTTAAATCATTAATCTTGCTTTTTCTTCAACCAAGAAGTAACATCTGAATTTGTAACCTATGAAGATAATGATGTCGGCAATAGAGAACATTCACAAAGGATAAATTATAAAAGCATTGTTGATAGTACCGACACAGAGAACTCATAAACGCCTGGTCCACTCAACTGGAACTAAATGGCATTGTCTTATTTCACCACAATAGGTCAATTTTCTTAAGACAGAAACCCGACGCCGCGAGGCACCGTAAATTAAAACTTAATATCTCATTACCCGCAAGCGTTACTCCGCCCAAGTTTAGGCTCGTGCCAAAATCTTCTCAGTTATAACAGACTGGTGCCCTTTTTCTTTTGTATAATTTTTTAAGCAGTGTTCATGGACAAAAGTTTTTTACGATTTATTTTTATTTGTACAATATTATAAATTCTGATTATCAAAACAATTAACTGACAAAAAAAAACCCTGAAAATTTAAATTGTATTACATCTGTAATTAGCGACCTGCCCCAGCTACGCATAGGTGTAATGTACTAATATGGTCTTATAAGTGTGTAAATTACTCAGATCTATTTATTGGCGCTTTGATATTTAAGGTTGATTAAAGTTATAGGTTTTTTTTTGTTCTGTGTAACTTTAAACCTGAGATATATTTTACGATATTCATTCAAATTATATAGTGTACAGGACACCCTTAATCTATATTAAGTGGCCAACTTAAATACATTATTTAATTGCATAGGAGTTAAAATGCATTTATTTGTCAACCAAACATAATACACATAAATAAATATATATAAAAAACATTAGTCTTATTACTTCATTAGAATACATTTCTGTAGATTATATAATTGTAATACATATACATACGTATACAAAATCTTTGCAGAAGAAATTCTATAAATGATAGTGAAAACCATATCAAAATCCGTTACACACTTTAGAAGAACTAAGGTAACTCACTGGCAGACACGAAGAGCTCCTTTGTTTCATAGTATTTTGTGGATGTCTCGAGGTGAATTCTGTTTGTATAACACATTTTTCTCATGTTCCTTATTTATGTATCACTTAATATATTTACGCTAATAAAGAATATAACTTTAATACTCGTCGAATTTACACGTAGCCTATCTTTTCTCATACTTTTCCTAATTTTTTTTCTTTTCTATTCTAAAAGTTTTTTTATATATTGAGAATATTTGTACATAATGAGAACGATAAGAAAACCGAAGCATAAATAGACAGGCCACATTTTATATATGATACAAATTATATCAGACAAGAGTTATTGAATAATAGAATAAAAGTATTTTTTACCTTACCCCAGAAATACAAAACAAGACGGATAAAATTATTTTGAAGGGTCGAGAATGATATAAAGGCATTATATTATATACATTAAACATTTAGTGGTAGCGTGTCTATCGACGTAAGCTCAAATCCTGCATTAAGCCGGAACTTGCGGTGGAGAAAACCACCAGTCGTCAAGCACGCACCTATATGTGTTTTTCGACAATTACACTTGGGATCCAGTTTTCCTCTACATCTAACATGTTACCATCCTTAGTCTATATTCTTATTTAACATCAGGCGATATTTTAATCTAACGATAAAATCTACAAAGTATACAAAAACATCATCATCTTCTTATCCTTATCCCACCTGAGTAGGGTCGGCACAACATGTTTTCCTTTTCCACTCTCCTCTGTCATCCGTCATCCCAATATTTACATCTTTTATACACATATCATTTTTCACAGAATCTATCCATACCTTCTTTGGCGTTCCTCTACTCTTATATCCATCCACCTTCATACTTAAAATACCTTCATATATCTACAAAGTATAAAAAATAATGGAAAGCAATGAGTCAGCCTTTTTTATAGTTGAGCAACTAGACGGAGTTGTTAAAGTCAACTTACTAAAACAGAATTATTGGACTTATTTAGTTCTAAAGTTTATTGTAAGTATGCGATTGATTAAAGGCCTATATTATCAGTTTAATAACACTTTCTTTACGACTAGTCGAAATCTCATTCTGCTGATTTTATTGTCCCGTGCGTATTACTGTTTACTTTGTATTCTTTTTATGCGACTTCGAACTTATATAGAATTCAATATTGTATATATTTTATAAATATTATATACAAGGTATTAATTATTAAAGAATATTATATTTACAACGCACAATTTAATTTCTTGCTTGCAATGCGGTTGTAGTTATTTCGACAATCATGCAACAGTCACTAATACTATTACGACATTTAACTGACTCATTACCAAGTATATAATATTTTTCATTTATATTAAAATAATAATATTAATTACATAAACCAAATATGAAAATATAGTTTTTACAGAGACTTTTTCCTATAATATTACTAATTATACTGACAAATAATATAAACTATTATAAAATTAATCTCAGTATTATTAACTATATCTTTTTCTGTACTTTAATGAAACCTTTACTAACATGCAAAATAGTAATATCGATCTTCGTCTGGTAAAGAGAGCTAACCCGAATTACTTCAGCACTTAAGATCAAATCCGAGGCGGCGCTGATCACGTGTCGTTGCTATGGTTACCGAGTAATACGAGTCCCAGAGGACTAATAAACTGACCAATGGACGTCAGAAGAGCCGTCATAGCAAGGGCGTAATTCGCCAGATTATCCCTAAGTAAATTTTAGTATAAGAAACATTTACGAACGATTCCTAGTACTTATCTATCTTTTTATAAATAACGGTACGGTATTTAAGGCAGCTTCATTTAAAATAAGTTTATGAAAGATTATAAAAAAAAAAACTACTATTTTTATAAGCACCTACGGGTTCAGATATGCGTGTTTCTTATCGCGGGGAACAGGGGCCAAGCAGTGTGGGTTTATGTTGTTTCCTATGTACATAAAATATATTGCTTAGATCATATATACTGCGGACCAAGCTGGAGGTATTAGCTAATCTTCCCTATGAGTATAAGTGGATATTGATACATCTGAGAACGAAAAATTCTCTCAACTCTTAATCGATCAATATGAAAGTTTGCACACCTCAGTAGAATTTTCATAAAATAGGTTTATTGTATCCATTGTGCAATAACAATTCGTGTCGTGTTAGATCAACTTCTTTTCTATTCAATTTATACCTGTGTTATTTGCAGGTTTTTAAATATTTGCGCGTTATTCATTTCGCTATTACTCCAGTACTTTTTTACAACCAATAATAACACATGCGAGCGAAGCCGCGGAGATAAATAGTTAATAATAAATTGCATACTTTTATCTCTATGCAAAGAATAAGTAATATTATGTCTAAAAACTTACTCGAATCTCTAATCCAATAGTTGATAGACTTCGGCGAAGACTCGACATAGCATTCGAGAGTGACATCTGTGCCCAAAGGTGCTCCGACGAGCTGATTCGGTACTTGAATCACTGGGTGAACTGTACAAACATATATTTCTTATTTCATTACACATCTATCTAAGAACTGTAATAGCACTGATATAATAATAAGCACTGACAGTGTGTCCATAGGATTACGATTTGGACAGCTTATATATTTAAATATAATGAAAAAATAGTTCTTTTTAGACTCGATCAGGCCAATAGTACTGAACGTATCGGCTTAGAAATCGGACCATTCGAAGTGGAATTTGTCGTAGATGATATTAAGATGCTTATTTTTCGGATTCATTGCCTCTTTGCATTTTTTTAATACACAACAATGCGAGCGGATCTCAGCTAGTATTCAAACAAAATGGTAGTAATCCATATAAAATAATTAGTGAATAGTAATAAATAAATATTTATGATTTATTAGTTCTGGCTTAGTAATTACGTTGAACGTATTATATGAACAAGACATGGTATACAATTTTTTCAATCAATATCTATGTGTTACAATGTCCAAGTTTTTTCATAAATTTCTGTTTACGAATTGTAGAAAAGTAAAAAAAAAAAAACAAATAAATTGAGGCTAATAAGTTGTTGTAGACCTTTTAAAATTATAAGAAACTGTAAATAAATAGTTTAAAGTATATGCATATTTTAGAAATCGTTATTATAAGCTTTGTTTATTAATTTTTAGTTGTGTTTAATAAAAAAAAACATTAATAATAAAAATAAACTTGTGCAAGAATAATACCCATACATATGTGTATACATACATAATTAATAAAAATAACCTTTTAAAGTTTTTAAATTACCTTAAGCTAGTAATAAGTGTAGTTAAGTTATTTCTTACTATAACTCGTAGTTCAATTTTATTACTTATAATTTATACATTTCATGTTGATCATTTTAGGTATAATTTAATTTTTTTTTTATTTATTAATGTAGCATATTTTATACCAAATGCTGTCAACCTAGATAAGGTCTCTGTCTGCTGTCAGAGGTTTTGCATTTATTACACAACAAAAAAAAATGTCCAAGTTCTTAATTATTATTCTATTTTTACAATAACATTTGCACCGATGGGCTTAGTTTGACATATAGCGGAATCCGAAAACAACATCTCTCTTTTATTGATAAATAATCCCCTGCAATAGTTGCTGTTGTTATGCCTTTTAATACCATGGCAAAATTTATTAGAAAACTAGTCAAATAATGCGTAATCCTGAAAAGCGACAAACGATTGATTACTACAAAGCTTTCACCGAGTTTATGGCATTCGACAGAATCAACTACGAGTTCTCTAATCATACCGAATAATTTAAACATAAACAAGCAAGATAACATATTAACGTTAATTGAAAATATCAATAAAATAAAATGTTTAAGTTATACTCTTAGTGGTTGTTCTTCCCCATATATATATTACACATAATAATAAGTATATATACATACATATATACATAGTATGTATACATATTAAGATCAAATGTACAAATTCTTTATTAAAATATGACGACTTTAGTCATTAATAATTACTAATATTTAAACTATATGAAATCCATAGTGGTGTTTTGGCTAGTTATTTCTTTACTCGGCATTATTAGTTCATTATTTTAATTATTGCGAAATACATTTTTCACTATAATCGTAAAAAGTGAATCGTTAAATTATTATAATAACCAAGAACGAAATTCACAAAACGCAAAGTAGTCTAATAATGCTAAAGTTAAATCTTGCATAAAGGCAAAATGTCCGAGTGACTTGATGCGAAGACACAAACAGTCTCTTACAGTCAGAAAATAATTAAAAGCTACTACTCGCTGACATTAAATAAAACCATTAATAACAAGAAACCTCCGAAAGTTGCCGAGATAAACAACAATTACAGCGAATTTGCCGAGGACCTATTTCGTCCTTAGAACGGACTTGGCCCTAAAATATTTTCAAGGAAAAATAACTGCGTAAAAGGATTCCGTCACTAACAGCTACGGTTTTAACTAGAAGCATCCAGTACATTTAACTAGATAGCATTAATAGTTATTTGTCCAAACAAAATAAAACAGACTCATAAAACTACAGTATTTGGAGTATATAAATTAAATTAATATATTCTGTAAGTTTTGCAAACGTAATTCTGAATTTATATATTTTTAAGAAAGCTCTACTGATGCTTTTGTCAATATTAAACTGTATTTCAAAAATAATAATAAGGTATGATTCGACGATAAATAAATATACTTACAGTGTACTTTGATTGTGATCCGCTTACTAACAGAAGGTGGAACACTGTTACTGGCTATGCAAAGATAAGCGCCCATGTCTGACCGTGATATCTTTGACAACGTCAAAACTTCATCTTCATATAGTGCAACTATGAGAATAAACACTAGTTTAATATTAATTATATATTTTCTACTAGAATTATAGTTATTAACAGTTATATTTAAATGTTCATCATGTAACAGACAGTATCCTGCATTAAATTATATGCGAAACGATAAATTCTATACATTCACATCAGCTACTCCTAACCGTTTTCAGTCGACAGCGACCGCTAAAGGAATCAATTCTAACAGTCTATTGCTTTGTTCTATCGTGTGTACGTAAAAAGTTTGCATATTCTATCCGCGTGGTAAGCATGCGATCATACTTGAGGCTGGACTGCATACCTGTTACAATGATTGTACAATGGTTGTATTATATAGCCGCAAGTTTATTCGTTTTCAGCTTAATACGCATAATGTTAAGCTATTTGTCATAGCATTCATAATCGTGTTAACGCTGCATTAAAAATTACTTTTCTTATATTCTGGTGCTACCACTTTGTGGCAGACTTTTTATTGCGAACCACATGTCAAGTAGCATATATTTAAGTTGCTGGTTATTTCAAGTAGATTATAGTAGAGTAGATATAAAATTCCTTTTATATACTATTTACCTTGAAAATAATGTGTTAGTATTTTATCAGCTGAATTGGACAGAGAAAAAATTATATAATTCACAAATTTTATAGTTGAGTTCATAAGTTACCCTTAGTTTTGCTTCCGTTCGGATTTCTGATGACAATATCAGCGCCGTCCTCCCTGCGCCACATGACTCGTGGTTCCGGTGCACCCCTCGCTCGACAGGACACATGAGCCGTCCCACCTTCTGGTACCATTATATCTCCGGACGTTTCTTCTGCTATGAAATCTGGTGGGACTACTACCTCTAGGTACCCCATCTTATATTGGAAAGTAAAGTATTTTAATGGGCAATTAAACTTATTGGTACTCATTCAGTGGTTTTCTTAAGTTTCGTTAGATAGTTTGTTTAGAATGAACACAAATCAGTGATGAGGGGCCATCAATTATCAGACACCAAGTAGCGGTCAAATATATGCACCAATGTTATTATACGATTATTAAAATCTAGGTAGTATGTATATTTCCATATCATAATGACTCCCAGAAAAATTCTATTTTTCTAATTCACTATAAGATTTATGTTTTTAAAGTACTGCCATGTAATGGAAAGAAAATATCGGACCGAAGCCTACAAAGACTATCACTTAAAACAATTTATACCATTATCACCCACGGAATAAATAACAAAACGTCGCAATAACTCAAGTGCACCATGCACGAATCATTACCCGCAGTGTCACCCTCCATTATTGTGTGCGTGCAGTTTAATCTGCTTTAACTCCCCTACGCTCAATGTAATTTCTATTAATCTTGAATTGATACTTCACGCGAATTGATAACGAACTGGCTGGAAGTCTATCAAGTCATTTATTTTATCTATCTAGTTGGTTCAGTGGACAATAACCTTCATTAACAATTATATTGTGATAAATATTGAAGATGAATGAGCGAAAGGACGAAATTCCAGCGAATTATTGCCCACAAATTGAATGTCGATGGAAAAATTATAACAACTACAAATTAATTCTGTTAGTTTGGATGATGAACGAATCAGCAATAATGTTTAGTCCAGCGGATATATCGCACAACGCTTTTTATGTTTACGCACTCCATCATATGAGTGCGGTTATATTTATCGGTATACCTTTGGTGTATTCAGAAATATGCATAGCACAGTATACAAACTGTAATATTATAACAATGTGGAATTTTTTACCTATGTTCAAGAACATTGGATACGGTATGTTTTATTTGATCATTTTGAAAACGATTTACTTGATGGTTTTGACAACATGGTATCTGATCTACACCTTTAACGCCGCTATAAACCCGCCGCCTTGGTTTACATGTGATGATTACAACAATACAAATTGTATGGTAAAACGAGTGAACGTCTCCGTATTTCAACATTGCTTGGAAGCACAAATATTGTTCGATGACGATTGCGGAATGCGAACAGCAAGTAGCTGCTTCTATGAGAAACAAATTGGTAACAATAATACTCTCATCGATCCATATTGTTACTGCCCGTGGAAAGTTATTTTCACAAGTAGCACTATAGGCTTTTTGTTATTTTCATTGACATTCAAGAAAGAGAAGTTTATACAAATTTTTAACAAACTTTTAGTTGCGTATGTCTTTATTGTTATTATTCTATTGATTACTGTATCTTTATCAACAAGTGGGACTTGGTATGGCACAAAAATGAAGTTAAATTGGAAGAACTATGAATTTTTAAACATGTTTCCATTCATTTATACGTGGATTCTTAGTCCATCGGTACGGGATATGGTATGGTTATATTTTTAACTCGTGACATTTCATTTCGTAGTCCAGCCACAATGACTTCAATATCTACACCATTGTTATCAATGATAATATCTGTATTATTATCACTCATAGCGTTTGGTGGAATAAGAACTATGTCCTATTTCCATGGAGAAGAGGAATATATTATTGAATTGGGCGACAGTAGCTACTTTACAATATTCGCTTCTATGTCTGAAATTATGATTTATTTTGATGCTATGCCGATCTGGGGTTATTTTTGGTTCTCGACTATCTTCGGATCATTGTTTGCGAATTTGTGGATTCTTTATTTATACTTACAGGAACTAATCCTAGAAATAAATATAGCACGAAAATATAGAAACGTCTCGTGTATAGTACTTATTTCAGTTGTTTGCGTCACCTCATGGCCTTTTTTTTGTTCAGACCTTACCGGAGTCCTTACTGATACAACCGAAGTAATTCAAATAATAAATAGCTTTTTCTTATCTATCTCTTTGTATTGGTTTTATGGATACAATAATCACAGTATCGATATTATATTTATGATAGGAATAAAGCCAAGTTATTTCTGGAAAATAACATGGTTTCTAAATCCTATAGTATTAATAGTAATTTTTTATTTTAAATTTATCGATTTGGATGTTTTAGAATACAAAGATTCCTATCATTTGGATAGTTTAGATCTTGCTCTTGATGTACTTTTGTTTTACATTATTATTAGTATTTACGCATCTATAATAGTTGCTGGTATAATAATTCAAGTCATAGTTTACTATCGCGCCGATGAAATAAATTGTATATTGAATCCGACCGCAGACTGGGGTCCTTGTGATAAAATTTTGCACAAGAGCCGAAAAATGTTTGTTCCCGAAACAATGACAAGGGAGTTTTTATACAGACAGGTGAGAATACATGGATATCATATGAGAAGGAACTCTGTAAAAGCAAAAAATAAATCGCGAGAGATATCATTGGATGAAATCGAATGGAGTGCAATGACTTCGAATTAATGTGCTAATAAATGTATATTTGTTACCTGGCTTTTCATGGGATCAGTATTAATTTGACACATGTATTGACCTCGATCTTCCTCTTGAATATTTCGGATGTGTAAATTCCAGGTCGTTTGGCCATTATGTGATACCGATACTCTATGATTGTTAGTTATTACATGAACATGTATCGCTTGAATCGCTTTAGTGTCAGCCTTCACCCAGCCCACCTAAAATAATTTACCATAAATAAAGATGCTTATATACTAATAAACAAATTGACTTAATTCACCGTACCCTGTAACCTCCAAGGTTTTGAACGAGACATCTGAAGGTGGCATCTCGTCCGACCGGTACCGTTAAATTCATCAAAGGCTCTGCAAATTCCGGTTGAAATGCTTGTCCTAAAAATCATCCCTTTATTATGATAAGTCACTTATTGGATTAAAAAAAAAGTTAAGAATTAATTAAATTTTTAATAGTTGATTTAAATTACGTGATATTTATTACAAGTATAATTTACTAAAATAATTTAATACAAAAAAAATCTAACCAGCAAGTTTTGAGTCAAGTCCCAGCATGAATATAGCTAGTAAATATATTGACCAACAAGGTTGCTGCATAATTAAAATTACGCTACACATGTTTCAGCCTTACATTATAACCATTTGAAACTGTAAGCATACAAGAAAAACAATGTTAACATTATTTATGGAAGAGGTAATTTGGCAATTTATTTATCAAACAGAAACTCTGTTTTCACGATACTGATACACGGATAGAATAAACGACTAAAGGAACCTAGTACGTCCCTTCCGTAGATATATTTCGAACACTCAATAATGATTCAAAATAACGGGTGCTCATGTATCTATCGTCTTCGCATAACAGAAAGTCGTAACAACAACGTTCAAAATGTGAAATGAGTGCGGATGCGATCGCGCACCGGTAACTACTTTTCCGCGAATGCGATAATGTTCGTAGCATAACGTGTCCTTGACGAGATCTTTTATTATATTTTTATACGTAAAACATATCCGAGTAACGAGTTTTTATACCACATTAATAGTGTGTGATGTGTATATAAAATTAATAATATTTACCTATTCTTTTAGACTTTTCATTAGGTATCTTTATTCGTTTTATTATTAACGCCCATGTCTAGCGTGAAAATTTTGTTCTGTGGATATATTACGATAGTTGGCTTTAACTTCTCGGGTCGTCAAATTTGCACAAAATCAAATATCGCGGCATCTTTGTGTCGACAAGTAATAGAAAGTAATTTATTTTTACAATACATTTTTAACGGACGGTTCTTCTATCTCATCGATTTTATATTCAAAATTCTTAATAATTATTATTATTTGTAATTACATAATATTAATCATTTAGGATAGATTAGGGTTTCTCAAACTTTTGGCTCCACGAACCCCTGTAAAAGTTTCCAGACATGGAACCTCTTAACTAACCAATTAAATCCAAAGAAAATAATAAAATTGGTTGTTGAAGAAAATAAAGCTTTTACTTGAATAAAATGTGAAAAATGCGGTGTCAAAATAAATGTATTTTTAATATTAACGTGATGGGTGGGATTGTTTTTTGTTGCAAATTGAGTCAATTTTAGGAGTAATTTTGTATAGTTTTAACGTTAATTCTAACTCATGCCTGTCATGCCTCTAGTTATCAAGCTACCATTACGTAAATCTGGTCGCGAACCTCCTACCATCGAATGAAGAACCCCTAAGGGTTCGCGTATCCCACTTTGAGAAACTCTGGCATAAATAAACGTTTTGTTGATTAATAAACATACAGTAGTTTGAATATTCTCATTAAATTATTAATTGTATTATTATTCTTCTTATCATATTAATTTATATCAATCGTTATTGATGTTACTAAACATACTTTATAAGAAGTTAAAGCGTGTGTTATCAGTCAAAGGGATTTTTCAGCCGACAAATAATTTTGTTCAATTTTGGAGAGGCTTAATTAATCGGCAAAATTAGGGAGCACAAAAATACAAAACATATGACAACCGGCTCGGTATGACATCCTCGTCAGAGCATAATCCCAGGGTTCAATTGTTATTACCAACGTGATACTTTTGTTTTGCAAATCCTTACATTTATTTAGACCTAGTAATAAAGAATAAAATCGTGTATAGCGTTACAAAAGTATTATATAATTACGTACACATATTATTGTAATTAGTAAATTTTAGTAAAGGTAAGAATAAACGTTCCGGATAGAACACGCGTAAACTTAAATCAATTAATTTAAAACTATTTTGCTGAAATAAAAAGTATAAAGCATTTTTGATATTACTTTTTTATTTCGAATTAGAACATCTGTTATTTCTTTCTCCAACAGAAAACAGTCGATAGTAGTAAAACTAAGAGAATGAGGGCAGATCTTGTCAACAAACTCAAACCGTTCTTGGAACTCGTATCTCTATGGCAAGCAAGCAACGTGGTTAAGTTCAATGCCGTATGTGGTGCCGTACTGTGAAGATGTGAATAGTGATCTTTGTTAAAAGGCTTGTTACAAAAGGCTTTCAAAGAAAATAAAATGGCTTTTAAGGAATGGAAATATACTGGAGACAGGGAAAGCATGACTAAAGAAAATAAGAAAATAATGTATGCAGAATGTAAGAGAAATGCGAAAAAAGCTGTCGTTATTGCTAGAGCTAAAGTACAAGATGATTTGTACCAATCACTTGAGAGCTCACAGACGCAAAAATATTTGTATCGATTAGCAAAAGCGAGAGAGAAGAATACAAGAGATATTATATTACACACGTTAAATGTATAAAAGACGATACAGGAAAAATTTTGACGAATGATGAGAATATAAAAAGTCGTTCGAAAGAATATTTTGAAAGACTGATGAATGAAGAAAACGACTGGACCGGAGAGTTAGAGACTGTACCGTCAAATTTAGGCGTTCTGCAAAAGATAAACGAGGATGAACTAAGAAAAGCTGTAAACGCTATAATAAACGGAAAAGCCGTAGGACCAGATGGCATACCTATTGAATTATGGAAATTTTTATAAGGAGATGGATGGATGTGGCTGACTTTATTTTATAATAAAATTTTACTAGAGTAAGCGATTCAAAATGAAGGGTGCAATAGCATAATAGTGCTTACCTTTAAGAATAAGGGTAATATACAGGTCTGTAACAATTGTCGAGGAATAAAGCTCATGTCACATAGTATGAAGATTTGGGAAAAGGTGATATCGAGACGAATAAGAGATGAGACTGAAGTGACTCTGAGTCAATATGGGTGTGTATGCCTGGACGTGCGACAACAGATGCTATTTTCGCACTTCGACAACTGTGCGAAAAATACAGACGTGTACATAAGAATTTGCATGTGGTGTTTGTTGATCTGGAGAAGGCATATTATCAAGTACCTCGAAATGTTCTGTGGTGGGCTCTGAAATAGAAAAGAGTGCCTACGAAGTACCTAGAACTTATTCGTTGTATGTACTACCAAGCCAAAACACGCATTAGGTCTGAAGGTGTAGTTACCGATAATTTCAATGTGGCTGTAGGTTTGCACTAGTGTTTAGCTTTAAGCTCTTATTTGTTCCTTCTTAGTTATGGATAACTTAACATCAGACATATATGAGAAGGCACCTTGGTGTACACTATTTGCTGATGATATTGTACTTGTCGGAGAAAATGCTGCCAAAGGTCCAGAGTAGGCTAAGGAAATGGCGAGAAAAGTTGGAGAATATTAGTTTGAAGATTAGTAGAACTTTTTTTTGCGAGTTCGGTGGTCCATCCAGTTTTTCTTATATAGCCTTAAGTGGTGTATCCTTACCAGCCTGCCCCAATTTCCGGTAGTCTCTATTCATTGATCCATGATGGCGGAATAGACAAGGATTTGAGGACTAGGATCGATATAGAGTGGTAGGTGAAAGGTATCTGGGATAGCTTGTGACCAACGAAATGCTCTTGAAACTCAAAGAGAAGGTGTATAAAACTATTATAAGACTAGTTATGCTGTATGCATCTAAGGGATAATCGACGATCTACGAAAGAGACGGATGAGAGAAAACTACACGTGGCAGAGATACGAATGTTAAGATGGATGTATGGTATAACTAGAATCGATAAGATAAATATTGAGTATATAAGCGGAAGTTTGAAAATAGCACCAGTGACAGAGAATTAAGGAGTAAAAAGGTAAAATTGCATGGTATGAGCATGTCATGAGGAGAGATGAAAGCCATGTAACTAGAAAAGTTTTAAATATGAAGGTGGACGGATATAGGAGTAGAGGAAGACCGAAGAAGGTATGAATAGATTATGTGACAAATCATATGTGTATAAAAGATGTTAATACTGAGATGACGTCCGACAGGCGACAATCGAAAAGGAATACATGTCGTGCCGACCCTACTTAGGTTGGATAAAGGTAAGTGGGATAAGAAGATGATGATGTTAAGCGACATGTTGTCAGTAAATTTCCTATTTTAATTACTATTGTGTATGGAGTCATCAGAACCAATTACTTTTAGAGTTAACTTTCCAGAGCGTTATCTTCAACGAATTGTCTTAGACGCGCTATGAGCAACGCCATGGAAACAAACTTTACAAACGCTGCCTGTCGGAAATTTCATACCAACCGGTAAACTTTCTGTAGTATCTATACATTTAAACTTAGTACATTTACAATAGAGTTTATCAAGATATGAAGTACTTATAGTACTTAATCATACTTTTCAGAAAACATACTGCTCTATGAGCTGCACTATATTTTATGACGTCGAATATTTACAAGATTGATTAATTTATTCAATTTCACGAGTTTCATTTCCTATTGTGTCGTAATTCATTTTGTAATTTAATATTATTTTCATAGAAGACCCTATTAGGTTTAACCCAATAATATGAAATCCCATAAGACGGTTTCATAAATATTATTCGTTATAAAGTATGGTAAGTAAAACTTGTCAGCGGAGTAATGAAACAAAACAATGGTAATTGTATGGAAAAGTGAAATCGGAGCTAAGGAGTTCATTGAACGCAGTATACGATCATTTGAAGGCGATTTGAGTATAAGGAATGGTGTTATACTTTCATCAAACAGATGTGCCCTTAGCTTCATAGTGTTTATTACAAAGTACCTAATATTTAAAACGGATTTAATACCACTTAACTTAATATTCACTTGTTATTAATAAATAAATAACTTTGACAAGGGCTACAGTAATGAAATAGTCACTAGGTAGATTTGATTTGATTTAGTTAATAATGAAAAAAAAAAACACGATTTAACATTTTTTAAATTATTAGTCAAATAAACGCCGTCGTAATGAAAGGAAGTTAAGAATAGTTACATTTTAAATCATTTAGGGATTTTTTTTATCGTTATGCTATATAGTTTTTTTTTTTATTAAATTGTTAAGTAGCGGTTTGATTTCCAATTTGCAACGTTCCTTATTCCTTATACACAGAATATGATTAACGCTAAATGATAGCTAGATATCTTTGCTATGAAATAAAAATAATCAAATAAATCATTCTTGAGTAATAAACACAGTATCGTATAGGGACTTAGAGATTTTGCGTTTTATGGTAGGTGAGGAGAAATATGAAAAAGTCCATGGAGTAAGATATCGACAATTCTAAAGTAATGGAACTGAATCTGTAGGTACTTCTGTAAGTTACAATATTTTAATAATTAGATCAATTAAATGTTGAACCAACTCATTTATTTTATAATTTCACAAGATTTTTCTTTTTATGATTTCTAAAAGTAAAAATAATATTTATAACCTGATAATCTCAGAAATTTACTCATCTGTGTTTGTACAACCTTTCATTAAATTTTTATAAATATAAAAAACCTATAACCCCATTATCTTTATTATGATTTGAAAACTATTATTATTAATATTGCTTAACAATTGGATTATTTGGATATTGGAATGCACTTTTTTGTGAAAACTTCAACAAAATCTGTTGACCCATTTTTGAGCTAAATTCAAACATATAAACAAAAATATTAATATAAAATTTCTGTCCAGCAGCCAATAATAGACTCCAATATAAAATCATACACACAGAACTACTAATTTTTTCGCACTTTTTATTTGTTCAGAAAGTTTCCGTACAGAAAAATCATACATTCTTTTATTATCAATAGAATTTCTAAGTTGTTTAATTTTCTGGGATTTTCCAATATATTAAATAAGTATTTAAGAACAAAACATATGTTCTAAATTGTATTTTTTGGATTCTCTTAATTATATATCTTTTCAAATGTGTCCATCTACGTATACATCAATCATAAAGTTCTTAACGTCCGTTTCTATAAGGTTGAATTTCCCTTGTTCAAAATGAACAAAGATCTAAGAAGTGTTAAAAGAAGATTGATAAAACGTTCATGTCTAGCATAACTTTTTGCTTTTAAGCTATGATATATAATGTTACAGTCATATTATTGTTGGTTAAAAAATGCAATACGAACAGATATTAAGGTTTTAAAGTATACGTGTTAGTTACATAAATTACATAATACCTTCAATAATTCGCTATTTATTCTCTTGAACAGAATGTAATCGTCAAGTTGATATCACTGATATCAGTAATAGACTTAATCAGTTTAATGTCCGTCAGAAGCAAGGGCAGGAAGCTCTTCAGTAATTAACGACTCATGTGTTAAACTTCCATTCAGTTCGCAGGATATGAATATATATTCGGCCAATAATGTGGAACACATAACTAATTGATTATCTATTATAGACTAGTATTGCAATTTATTATATATCTGTACATAACTAACAAACTAAATAACTACACAATAAATGAATAATGAAGCCATTATATATAACAGTTGATTTATTAACATGATAAGAAAATTAGAGTTATTAATATAATTATTAATAAATATATAGATGATAAATTAAAGTAAGAAACGTAAGATAATCTCTACGATGTATAACAAACATTTTCTACACGAAAAAGGAACGATTTCTTACCTCTATCTTCTGTCTGGTAAATATCAACAGTCTATAAAGAAACATCACTTGTAGTTTCTTCTAGTATTATCCGACATAAAGGGTGTGTGTAGCGTGTGACTATTTAAAAGCTGCTGCTGTATAAAGTTTTACGAGGGCGCAAGAAGTTAGTAAGGCTCTCTGGCGAGGCACGGCGCGGGCAAGCGGACGATAGAGGCGGGAGTGCGCCACACACTGAGCGTTCCGTTTGTTCATTCAGCCCGCCACTCAGCCGTTATTCTTACGCAGATGTCCGTATGATGGAGGCAGATATGAAGCCGATAGACGTCAAAATTTGTATATTTTCTACTAAAGGTTTTAACTACTATAAACCTTTTCCGTTGTGATTTAGAAATGAGCCTAGTTGAAATATTCTTATACTCAGAAAATTATTTTCTATATTTATGAAAATATAATATTATTTTTATTAAACGTATATCTCTATTATATATTACTATGATAGTATATAAAAACAATCTTAAGCATATAGGTTACACAATATAAAATCAATAATTCATAAAATTTTATTAAATAGTTTTTGTATTTACTCGTAAGTGTATGCAATTACCACGATACTAATTTTTAAACTTGGTTTTAGTCGACTATCCGCGATACAGGATTTGTTTCCTAGTGCGAGGAACTAACATTATTTTTGTGCTTTGTAAAATCAAATTCTGTTAAACAACAACTTCTTCTGGCGTACCTAATTGACTTATACACACAAAATTTCTGCAGAAGTCGTATACATCTGTACGTATATACATATAGTTTTTTGGAAATATTACGCATTAATCAGGGTAAAAAATTAAGAAATTTAATAAGTTCATTGATCCTCAATTACGGGCATGAAAAACCCGTTTTCATTTTCATTTCAACTACAAAAACGATACGTTTAGCGTTATCTATTGGTTATTGGGAAAATCCATATTTTTGTGTTTATCTCAAATTAACATTGCGTGAAAATTAAATAATTCAGATTATTTCATTACAATTTAGTCTACAATATATATACAAATGTATATATGCGATAATAATATAACCTATGTTTATACTATACTAGTAGGCCCGGCAGGACGTTGTTCTGCCCTGATAATAAAAATATGTACTTATAAGCATAGGTAACTGATGTATTCGATTTGACAAGGATGTACTCGTATACTGTATCCATCTAAATAGTCTTCTAATTACCTCATTGCATGTGATCATTCTTTTAGAAAATAGATGGGTATAGTAAGCTAACCTTAAAAGATAGGTATATGACATTGCAGATTTTTTTGTAGATCTGTAAAAGAGAAATATTGACTATGCATTGTTTTGTTATATCTCAAAAGAATTAGGCAGCGTTTTCGATGAAAGCTCTCGAGCGGTTTGAGTTTTTCCAACACTTCCAACAATTATCGTTATATTTCAACCAATTTACACAAAATCTTGATAAATTATATACCTAAGCCTTTCTCATATATCACTCTATATATCGATGAAGACTGCATTAAAATCCGTACCGTAGTTTTAGAGTTTATCTCGAACAGACAGACATAGAGACGTGGTGGATGATTTTGTTTTATAATTGCAGTGATGTTATTAAAGTGTATAAACTCTTACCATACCAAATTTCATCTAAATTCTGTGTCATATGCGTAAATACGAACCGACAGAACAACAAAATATTTTCCCTAAAAAACAAGAAAATATGTTCTCTGCCTTCGATTCTAAAGGCTCCATTCATAAATATTTTTAATGTACTGAATTCAGCACTTTAGTGCATAATATACATATGTATGTAAATATAAATGTATGTAAACTATTACTACCAAATATCGTCAATATTCGTCCAGTAGTATTCACGTGCTGCGCGTACAAACCATATACAGACAGACAGATAAAAATTCTAAAAGCCATGAAAATGTGTTCGGTCAACCTAAAGCCCTCAGAGTATTTTTTTTATATCTATTTGGTGTATAAATTTTGTCTCTTTAGTATTTTATAAGTATGTACTCTTTTACTATGAGTATAAATATATTTATAATTAGCACAAGTACTGTGGAAATAACCAAATAGAACAGTAAATAAAAGATATTTCAGTTATACTTTTACCACAAATTCCATTAATGTCTCAATTTAGCAGTATAATAATTTGCCATACAAACCAAATTTAGTTAACCTCACGCCACGGCTGAGCAACCGAGTGAACTTAATAAAATGAAGATAGAATAATTAGCGGCTTTCCGTTAATTTCCAAAGTTATTAATTGAAACACCAGAAAGACCGTCATCTGTTCTGGTGAAAAGATTTTGATTAAAGTGTGTGTAAAATAATCCGTCATTATAATATATTTCTAACTAACTGATCCGCGCAACTTCGTTTGCGCCATATCGGTAATTGCCAGTTCCAATTGTGTTTCTGAACGCGAATAATCTTAAAAAAACCTATAATCCGGAATGACACCTACCGGTTCCAATTGTGAATTCAAACTATCCAGAGACCCCTTCAAACATAGAAACCTAGTGGGTATGCGAAAAATCTATAGAATATAAGCCTAGAATTCGATTGTAGCACCACCTATCGGGTCCAATTAGAAATAAAAACTATCCTATGTATTAGCAAACTATTTTTTCCCAGTACATTGTAGTCTGGTGAAAGTGTAGCTTTAGCTGTCCAGTCAACAAATTACCTTATACCGCCATCCTTTAGAATGTTATCGAACTAACAGAGATAATCATGACTCTTTATTAACAAACAAATAAGTCGCAATAAAATAATATTGCAGTTATAAATTGAGGTATAAACTAACCTATCTTTCAAGTTAGATTAAACTGCACACAACGATCAAAATTTTAATAAAATCGGTTCAGTAGTTTAGTAGTCTATTGCGAACAAACAATGTGGCCCATGATTTATATATATCAAAATTTTACGGTGTCCAATATTCTGTCATTATTACTTTACCTTCACTTCAGTGTTCGTATGAGTTATTGCGGCAGTAGAAATCGCTCCAGTAACACTTATTTACAATGTCATTGTGAATAACCGAAACATAATAATGATTGTTTATTTAATGAACCTAGACAAGACAAATGACAAATAGGATACAGTAAATTGCATTTTAACGAAAATATACCTTATAAATGCACAGCCTTAGCCCAACATCCCAATAGTATTTTATTATTAGTATAAATCATAATTATTTCCGTAAACTGAATGGAGCTATTTTTTTTCTACTGCCAAAGGATTGTTATATCCTTCATGGAAATGATTATAATAATTCCAAGGCGACTGTAACTGATAGCTGCGCATTTCTTGAGAGAACTCAACTGGCTCGTATACAATTTTCTTCAGCTCATCATCGTAACGAACTTCCGTGTAACCAACTAATGGAAAATCTTTTCTCAAAGGATGCCCTTTAAAGCCATAATCTGTGAGAATTCTTCTCAAATCAGGATGATGACTAAAAACAACGCCAAACATGTCATAGACTTCTCGTTCCCAACAATTGCATGTCTTCCAAATAGCGTAACCGGAATGTAGTGGTGTCAACTCGTCTGTGTACGTTTTCACTCTGGCCCGTTCTCCAAACCTCAAACTAAGCAAGCAATACACCACTTCAAATCTGTATACCCTGCTTGGAACATCAATGGCGGTCACGCAAGAACACACGTTAAAACATGCATGTTGGTGGTGACATAAGAAACTGAGAACTGGGAATAGTCCTTCAGGTACGGCCAATATCTCCAATTCATCGGTATGTTGCATTTGTATTTTTTGCACGTACTTCGGCATACAAGCTGCGACGTACAAACCGAATTCGTAAAGTCTTTGTCTTTTCAAATTATCATGTTTCCTGAGAGTGTGACTCTCATATTCTATAGGTTTCAAACAAAATGGATTACCAACTTCTACCGACTGCTTCTTTTCATCACAATACAGTTTGTTGTGTATCCCAAATTTGCGTCTACAAATAGCTATGACACTTTTTCTTGTAACAGGCAATATCATTTTATTCATAGTCACACTCGTAGATATAATAATTTCTCAATTAAATTATAATCAAAGTTAAATTGCGTCTACGAAAATAATATAAAAACAATGGCGTCACCGACAAGTAATGTCATTAACAAAAACGTTATGTCAAAATAAAAATGTGAAAGTAAAAAGTATCTAATATTTTAAAATTACTTATTCGGGTAGTCTCTTAATATTTTTAAAATGTTGATATAGAAGATAGCTCTGAGAAAATGTATTTAATTAAAAACCACAAGACTTTATATCTTACTTTTTCAACTATATTCATTTTTTACTGTAAATAAAAGGTTGTGTAAACGCTTTTGTCTATTATACTGTTAAAAATAAACAAGATATTTTTTTACATGATAGTAACATGCTTAGAATAATCATATTAGAATATTAGGGATACCCGAGTATGGTGGCTTCAATTTGTATGAAGTGAAATCTAAAGAAATTTTACGATTATGACAGACGAAGCTCTTTGAATGCCGTTCTACTTTGATTTACGTATTCGTAGCAGCTTTTGAAATTCAAACCTCATTTTAACTTTATAGTGTCGCCGGAGTTAAAAGGTCTTCTATTATTATAACTCTATTGGAAACAAAACTATAATTAATTTAAAAAATAGTTCAATACATTATTTCGCTTTTATTTATCACTTGCTGTTCTCCGCGGCTTAGCCCGCGTAGATTTGACCTACTACTCCTCGGGGACAGTACTTTTTTTCTGGAATTTCTTTTTCTGTACCCTTAACTACGTGTATGCAAAATATTGTTATATTTGCTTGAATAGTAAAGGCGTGAAAAAGTGTCAAGCAATCAAACTGACATTTGCATCTATTATATTAGTTAAAATTCATATTCTAACAGGTCCTGTACAACAAATTTTAACGGGCAAAATACGCTCAGTTTTCCAGATAACTTTCCTCAAACTATTATGGTTCGGTATTCGGATCAAAAATTATTTATATAACTAACCTAAAATTGTATTACTGTGTTATCGGAAATAACACTTTAATATAAGATGATACACGAGATACAAGGCTTTACTCTTCGTAAAGTTTTCAAGTGAAAGTTCCGACATGTGTCTGGTAAGAGAAGAACAATATATAAACGTAATTTGTACTCTTCTTGGGCGTTTAAATATAAGACAACCTGAACCATAATTGGTAACGATTTTAGCGATAAACGAAATTTTTCTTCACATGCTTAATATCGAAGATTATAACCTAAAATCACAATATATCTATTGTTATATATTTTTTTATATAATTTAATATATATTACTTATTTATTTATTTACTACTTATTTATTTATTTTATTATTACGCTCGATCGATTATGATTAAGATTTAGTTTTAAGGTAATATTTGATTATAATAATTTATAATTGTTTTAAATCATAACATTCAAATTATAAATCGAAAAAATACCTGCATAATTTTGTGACAATTAACAAAGATTCTTCTTCTTTATTTTTTGGCTCCGTTACGGTTTGTGCACTAGCCAGCGTCATGTAACAAGATTTAGCCAAGAAGTGTCTTGTGATAATTATAATGTTCTAACAAGATGGTGGTTTCCTTGTTAGAACTTTTCATGAAGTTTTTGGGATCTCAGAATGCATGCCCCGTGGTATTATTTCCCATCCACTTTACTTGTAACCGAACTATATTACGTAAAATACCACCAATATTACAAAATATAGAGTCTAATAACACAAGATTATTAATAAAATATAAAAACCACTACATGACAGACTAAGATCCCGCCAAAAACCCATTAACAAAGATTGAATCTATTTCTTTTTCTTTATGGATTATAGAATTTCAAATAAATTATGACTTTGTTTATTGTTGTCTATGGTTGTCAAGTTATAACTACTTATTCTATTTTTAACTTTATTTTACTGAAAGAAAGCTACACTATCTCAGAGTATTAAATTGAGTTGTTAAATAGTATTATATTGTTATTATTTATACGATGTCGGGATCTGTAACTAGTCGCTTATAGAGGTGAATTGTATAGAAGGTTAATTCTCATAAACAAACGCCTCGCTCGTAAGATAAGTAGACAACTAGGAATATTTACAGGTGCCACGAGTGGTATCAAATGAAAATGTAACCATTAATATTGTACAGTCCTTTACATAAAACAGAAAGCACAAGCTGCACTTGATTCAGTGTTTCCCGCCGTCCAACTCCAGATTGTGCGCCGCTACACCGCAACTTCCGGTTTCCGGTGGCAACTATGCGCTTGCGCGATGCGTAACATAGACCGGACGTGACGTCACGCTATGTCACTTCCGCCTGGTAGTTTTACGCTCCATTTAGTTGGCGCCGAATTTTCAGTCTCTATTTCATTCATAATACATTTTTTTTTTGTTTGCGCAAAGCTCACTTACGGTTGCTCATTTGTATCCTTTAATGACATTAACAGCTATCAATACTTATACCATTGTATGACTCAAACTATTTAGATTACAAACTTCTTTCAATTTAATGATACATACTGAGAGCATAATTTGTCTAAAACAAGACTTTATTCTTTGAAGTAATAGCTATAGGCGTATTGAAATAATCCGTTTTGTTGACCCTCATCATGATATCAAATTAGTTACTTATAAAGCACAACAGCGATTATAGTATCGATGCTGGTCGAATAAAAGAATGCTATTATTATTATTATTATTAAATCAAATTTGTAATTGTTTCATTCGAAACTATCGTTTTGAAATATTTAAGATAATTAACTTTTACATTATACATTTTAGGTCGTTAAAGGAACTTCCGTAAAGTAACGGAAATAGCATTTCGTTTCCGATACGTTTTCCTTTTTACTATAATCTAAAGAATTTTGAACTCAAAATAAACTTACATTTTAAATGAATTAAACGTGATGATGCTAAAAATGTTCATTTAAATTCAGATTTGTTTATTCGAAATTCAATGAAACGAATTTAATTTTTTTTATGGTACCTTACACATATGAATCTTCATCCGACGAACTAACGCTCACTTGCTTTATACTTTTAAATAATTCATAAATTTCACTGAGTGGTTTGCATAGCTTGGAATTTGGGCAAATCTTCCTTTCCGGCCCCAACAGGCTGCGACCGCAATTTCGTCCCTACCACTCCAATCTAAGCGGATGTGTTCTTTAAAAATATTAAAGTTGCATATTACCTGCTTTTAAATTTCTAATGGAAATATTAAATAAAATACCAGTTATTACTGCAGAGCTTCGTTTAATATTACTCACTTAAAAGGTATGAACTCTTGGAATCTTGACTGTTTTATTTAAATTATTGTGTTATTATTCAGTCAGATCTTAGGAGTACCTGCAGGAGGAGCAACCTACTATAATTAGCCTTTATACAGTTTTTATAAAGTTTATTAACTAATCAAACATATGAGGGGCTGCACAAGCTCAGTGTATAATATATTAAGTACATAGGCCGCTATATTATGCGTACTATTCTGGTGCAAGAGCAATACTTCACGAGCATGTCAAGGTAATCGGTGATGCGAACCCTTAAATTTTTCCCCTACTAAAAATTGCCCAACGCGTCTACCGAAATTTTCACTACAAACTGAAACGAAACTAGAAAAATAATTGATAGTAGTATAGAAGCGATGATTACTCGGTAATTAGTGTGTTCGAAGACCGCGAGGTTTTGGTGAAGGAAAATACGGTGATGAAATCGTAACATTGTAAGGTTTTTCCATGTCCATCTGTCTTGCTACCACTCTTAGTTGAAAATTTATCACGGTTCCGGGACTTGTGTACCATCAGTTTTACTTGAGAGACAGTCCCATATCTCTATGTTTAGCGTGCTTACTATCTTAGATCACATTGTTATTTAACATCAGGTGAGATTATTGTGAAACGCTAATGTTATAAATTATAAAAAAATATTAAAAATACATCAATAACTATTACATATTCCTGCATGATAATAATGATAAAAAGTATAACAAAAACTGTAGTCGACAGATTAACGTCATTGGGCATATTATTTTGACATATTAGGTCCTTATATATAAAATAGGCGTTTTGTCGAACTAGTCGCTTTAATCTCAAATATCTGTCATTTGGTTAGAAATTCCAAAATCACAATTGGGTTTCGAATTTAGTGATTTATTTGTTGCATTTGATTTTTTTTTACATTGTTCATTTTGCAACATGAAAAATTTGAAATATCGCATTATTTCCAAATACATCTTCCATCGTCGGCATTAGCGCTGCAATGACTGCTCGCAAGAGTCAATGATATCTATAGAGAATCTATTATAATAGAAAAGACGATAATTTTTGGTTCCAAGTGTGTTCGTTTTAGTAAATTTTGACATACAGAACAAACTCTATGGGCGACCGGATAGCCTAGTTGACAATGCTTTAGAGTTAAAGTTAATCCTGGAAGCGGTTCCATCGCAAACCACGTCAGAGTTAGTGGTAAGCTTTGGTGTGAATGATAAAATAATTTTGAATTAAAATTATTGAAACAAATTAGAAAACTGAAATGGCTTGAGAAATTTAAACCTCGTGAATGTACTCAAACACGCCTGTAAATACACATTGAGCGCTACGGTATATTACTCAATTGTCACAACATGAACGTAGTTTTGGATCATATCGTTACTTGTGACCAATAATAGATCCTTTACTACAATTGAAAATGTTGATCATAGTGGTTGAATCCATAAGAACCGGTCAAATCCTGTCCCAAGCAAAAGTAGATTCAGAAAAAGTACTGGTGAATGTTTGGTGGATATGTGCTGGTGTCATACACTACAGCTTCCTAAGATCTAGATAGACAATTGTGATAAATTTGTATTGTCAATGATCGCAAACAATGATAGGAAAGCTAGCTGTTAAACAATCGAGAATGGTCAATTTCTCTAGCCCACTGCTGCTTGAAGTCAACGCTAAACCCCATATAGCACGATAGACAGCCGCTAAATTAGAGGAACAGCTAAGCCCTATATACCACGATGGGCGCTAAATTAGAGGAACACTGGTTGGAGTTTCTCTGACACCCACTATACTCCTCGGACATTGACCCAGCAAATTACCACTTTTTTTGGAATTTGGCCAATTGTCGTCTGTAAGGAAACAAATAGTCAATTCCTATAAGGCAGTCCAAGCCGTTTTCAAAGATTCTTTAGATTCTCGCTCCCACATTTTTTTCGGTAATGAAATCAGTGAACTACTAGTAAAATGGCGTAAGTTATGCACTTAATAATGGTACTTATGACGATTGATTAAATATTTAATTTCATAATGTCTTTTTTGTTTTGCTTTTCCGTATTAAGCGCTAATTTCATATGTAAGGACCTAATATCATCTTCACGTTTCAATCTATCTTTCTATTAAACTATCACTAAAGTACCTACAAAAGTAAAGAAGTAGATCAATTTCATTTTTTTAAATACCGGTTGGACTTTCATTTTAATATACTTTATGACGTTTTGCTACACAAATTGTACCTTAATGTTATGAATCCAAAATAACACTGAGAAGATTTGGTATTACTAAGTCTAATTTCTAGATGACCCTTTAACATCGTATCATAAATTATGTCTTTCCATAAAATAATTCTTTTACACTACGTTTTATAAATTTTTCGCACATACAAATTTCAGAAGAATGCGTTCTCGGTTGAAAAATAATTTATTGTGTTATTGCATGAGATTCTTTATTCAACGTCCAAGTTTTGATTTATTAATCATCTTTTTTTAATATCTATAGAAAACAGCTGTTATTAATATAATAGTAAATATTGTACGAGATAGGTCATCTTAATTTTGTATTAGGAGTCTCTCGAGCCTTTCGTCACCATCAACGGCAACCTACTCCTAAACTTAGGTTTTTGTATGACAAGAATCTTTTCTGCACGTGACCTTATTCTTATTCTTTAGAAATACAGTCGATAAAGTTAATCAGGCTTCAGGGGTCTTGTTTCTACTTTGTCAATGTGTACCTCGTAGTTCTAAAATCAAGTGTTAGGCAAAATTCTGACCAGAGGCAAATGTCTGGATAGCCTTCTGATTTCAGAGAAAATAACCCTGTGCAAAAATTAAAAGGAACCAAAAGCTTTTAACTAACAAAACAAAGAAAAAAATCATACGAATTACGGAGGATTTCGTATCATATAATCTCATTCATGGAGAAAGTACGTAAGGTTTTTAGTAAATAAGGCATGTACGTATAAACCGCTAGTCTCACTATCTAAAACAACAAACATAAATCTATAGAGTTATCTTATAGCATTACCAAGTGAAAACCGCACACCCATCTCATGTAGCTATTAAGAATGACATAGTCATGTAGTTTGTTTTAATTGTTAAAACTTTACTTGTAGTTATACAAAATAGTTCTAGTAATTTCTATGAATTTTGATACAACTTCTATCTTCTGGTATTTCTTTCATATGTCGCTTAATTACCACACAATCATTCTTTGGTAATTAAGCCGAATCAATAATAAATCGATTTTTAATTGCTGAGCGCTACTTATATTCTCGTAATTTACTGAACATTAAACTTTTTGATCACTGTACGCAGTAGAAGTATGACTGACAAAATACTAGTTATAGAAATCAATATTCATATTTACTTTAAGTAATGTTAAATCACATTAAACGTAATAAATGCCGAAGTAACTCTTGATTACTCTGAAATGAACGCAGTAAAATTTTGCACCGAGGCAGCCTGTGACCTGGAGAAGGAAAAAGGTTACTTGGCATCTTAAATATACATGCTATTTTATTATATATTTTTCCTATTGATGAAGATAATAAGGTAAGGTAAGGGTAAGAAGATGATGACACGAATGAAGAAGAACATTAACTGCGTTATTAATACGATAAACATGCTGAAGACGTAGCAGGCAAAAGCTAGTACTGAACATAATGATGTTGTGTACACCAAATGTATATAAAACTCTTCGTACCCAAAATATCAGTGAATAAAAATAAGAAGTTTGTATTATCGCAATGTACAATGTGATCACGTTTGCGAACACAGATGTTTATTATCTTGTATAAATAAAGAAGTCTACATATGCCTTTAAGGCGCTTTAAGGAGGTAATTTGTTAATGGAGTGGTCGCAAATCTTTCGTTATCTGATGCCGCAGCGACCCGCCTTTTCGAAATAAGTAAATTTCTAGTGGTTTCCTTTTTTTCTAAATAACGTCCACGACTTGTTTACTACCCCTTTCGCGATAGGAACTCTTAAAAAGATATTAAGGGCTTTTAAAGGAATTGTCTTTTGTTTTTGCATGCTTATAAATAGAGGAATAATGTTCTACGTACCTTAATAAGTACTTATTATATAAAACACTTAATGGTAAGTATATTATATTATTCATTTAAAGCAAAGCTAAGACCCGTATTGTTATTTACAGAAGTTTATATTTCCGATATTTTACACAATCACATCTACAAGAAATGAAGTTAACAAAGTCTTGAACAATACGTATTTATAAATTAGCGCTGTATTCAAAGTTATATCTATATTAATATATGTTATCATTAACATATATGTGAATATGTGTATTATATTTATAGCCTGTAATTAAAAATATACGAGTAGATTCAGTGCATTCACAAAATATTATAACTTGACCTCTCGTGATACATTAATTTATTTCCTAGTATCCCTATACTTTGCAATTTGAATGTTGAACATAAACGTTGTTGTATTTTTCCATCTTATATATATAGAATGTTTATATTTTATTGGTTATTAGATAACGTTTGTATACATTATTACGAATATTTCAGGTAAATCGAGTACGTATAAATAAATACAGAAGCAACTTCAAACATGAGCGCTGTCCTACCTAAAGCCAGTAAATAATTAACTGCTAGTTATGTGGATTTTGATGGGAGGTAGAACGGTTTGTGTGCCTAATGCATGTTTGTTAATAAGCCCTTTGAACAGAATCAACGTATTACTCTACGGCACTTTGCTCAGTTCTGCAAATATCGAAACATATAGTTGATTAAAACTATTTTGTTGTGTCGTATATCGTCTTTATACAGCATTACAGTGGTATTGTTACCATTTTTACTATTCAGAAATTATTAAAACACTTTACTTGACGATTAACATAATTAAAAAGGTACGTCCACACATTTATGAAAAAGGAAACAATCACACGGTTATCTCATAGCCTGTCATCACGCTATAATCAGAGCGTAATGTTTTACTTTTGTTTACAACCTCTCGGCTGGAAGTGATTAACACAAACACACTCAGTCAGAAGGGCGGTCTGTTTATTTTGGCCTACTTGCTGGAAGCTAACGAAACAGTTGAGTATAAACAAACATCTTTACATATTTGATTGTTAGTTTTAATATTTAGGGTTCGACAGTGAAGTGGAAATACTGGTTTGTATTTTTTTTTTAATTCAACTCTCTATATATTTTATGATAAAACCAGTAAGTACTTTTGATATACTTACTAACTTTAAAAATTAATAGAGTCTGCAGAAAGATACCTATAGTGTAACTCGATTGTTTCTTAACCTAATACTCTTCATTGTATCCAATGGAAGTTGATTTTCAACAAGAGAAATAAAAAGGATGTAGAAAACAGAAGCATTTAAAATTTGCATTTTTCTGGCGTTTTCAATTATATAAAATCAAAAAGAATTGTTTGATTTTATGAAACCACGTTGTAAGTGATACTTTTTCGGATTCTAACATTTTAAAAACTGAGCACAATATTTATATAAATCAATGAATCTTTTCAATCAATCTTGAGCCATGGATGCCGCCATATTGGCTTTGGCTGCTCTACAAAGCGCCTTTCACTTTAACCCTACTCCACGGCAGGTTGTAATGCGACATGCGATAGATGTACAAAAAAAATCGACGGCGATGTAACAAAAGTTTCACTTTAAAAAATGACTACATGTTTTACCAACTTAACTTACTATGAAATATTATAGTAGTATTATTATTGAGATATGTAAATCAAATAATATTTATATAAAAAAAGATGTAATATTTATGATGAACAAATGTTACTCAGTTGGTATGTCTTTAGATTACTCATCGAAAGATACGTATTATATTGTTCGACACATAAATTGACAAGGACTTTTTTGTTGAGTAGCTCCTTTCAAGTTAAGAAAAATGCTTCCGACGTTTTGTAAGATTTTTGGAGTGAAATAAATATTCCTTCAAATGGTTCCCTGAAAAAGGATAACTTCTTTGCTCGATGTACGTATCCCTTTATGGTTAATATATCTGATAAAGTGAGTCTTCTACATTAACTTTAATTTTTACTTATAAAAGTTTTAAGTAAATCATTGTAAATAACTATTTGTAATATAGCTTATTAAGCACGGGTAAATGAATTACATGAAGAAATGTGACCTACTCGAAAATCACTCTCGTCATCGAAGTAACAAATAATTTTGAGATAAATGTTTAATATATTGATTTAGTAGAGATAAAAGATGCGCATTTAATTTTTTTAAAGCTAATTAAATACTTATTAAGAAAATTAAAACATTTGCAATGTTTTCGGATTGATCCCCAAACAGCTGGACTTATTTCATCAAGACTCTTACAAACATATAGAGGAATTTTTAGATTGTTGTCTTGACTACATAATGATAGAATTTAACAGACGTAACATAAAATCTATATTATATAAATAAGAGTTAAATAGTAATAACAACATTGCAATAAAAATATAAAAAAACGTTACACAATTATTCCTGAAAAAATTTGTAGTTCTCACGAAACAACAAAAATAGTTCACTAGAGCAAAGTCGCCAGTCTTTAACCAGTTAGTCATCTATAACGTAACCATATACTCGTATTTTTGTAGTCAGAGCGTTACTACAAAGACATGACAACAATGTATTAAAAACTAGTTTCTGAGCACAACTTCGCTTGCTTTAATATATATTTGACCTGCCCCTAAGGAGCAGTACTTTTTCTAGATGAAAGTTACCCTATGTCCTTTTTTGTAGCCCTGACAATGTTTATGCAAAGTGTTATGGTGAGGTGAACCTTTAAGTATTTATGGCATGAAAATATAACAGATAAAAACAAAAGCCATGAGGACTCAATTGAAAACGTGTTTGGCCACCTCGTCAATCGGCTTAGGTTCGAATCCTTGCGACCGAGTGTGAGCTTTCGGCGAAGAAAAATATCGTGATGAACTAATAGCATGATGGTAGGACTTTTTCTGAACCCATCTATCTACTACCCTCAAGTTGAAAATCTGTCGCCAAGCACCTATTGGTGTGTTACGGCAGTTATAAATAAGTAAATTTTATATTCACGTTTCCTCTATTTTCAAAAGCGAGACGTTTGTACTCTCCCTGGGAATAACGGGAACGACAACCTAAAAGCGGGATTGTCCCAACCACAACGAGACGTATGGTGACGTTTGTCATCCATAAAATATAACTTATTATTATGTACTAGCTGATACTTGTGACTCCACCTGCATCGTTTATTATTTTAACAATACATGTTATGTACAGAAAAAAACATATAAACACCACACCGCTTGCCCCACTTCTTCACGGCAAGAAAACACGCATCGCTGCAAGCGTAGTAAAATCTTGGTTTCTGAAAACTTTAATAATTCTATGTCGTGAACAGTGGCTATCATGATAGAAAACTGTGTCGCAGCTACTATTGCCCACCTCCAGAGGAACAGCAAGAGCAGTGCCTGCATTCCACGAAGAATGTAAACAACATGTTTTTATTATACGTATGATAGATATATATATATACGCAGATAGATATAAATAAACAGTTCAGTACGTACTATTTTCTCGTCTATTCGTCAATAGCTTTTCTTTATTTCTTCTTTTGTATAATCGTAATTTACGTTACTTTAGTGTTAATAATATTTTTTTTTGGAAAACGTCTAATTTTTTATTTAATAAGTCTTTCTTTATTCGTTATACTTTACGCTCGTTACGTCTACAGTCTAAAATATTAACCTAAATACAGCTTGTACCATTAAAAAAAGAAAACAAATAAGAAATACAGAAGAACAATGTCTACCTGTATATTAACACGTGAAGGAAAGTTATATCCCTTATTATAGCCGAATTTCGACCATTTCGACAACGACTAATAATAATAATTGTACTTCAAAATGATAAGAATTTCTTTTGTTTAATAAAAATACAGTTCTCTATTATTCATAATGTGGATAACTACTATATCAGTATCAAATGTAGTACAATTTACATGTTACTTACAAGTAATAATTGATTCGTAAATAATTATGAAGATTTTTTATGTGTTTTAATTAAAAACGCGTACCTACGTCAGAATAGGCTAATGAATTAGAAAAATGAAATCAGTTAAGTTGTTAATGAATTCCAGCAATTCTTGCATTTAATTTCTACTCGCCGTTATGAGGGTGAGAAGTGCATATTTCATAGCTAGCGGGCGCTCACTGGGCGTTAAGTGGGGTATTTTATTGGCTTATTATACAATATTCTAAGCTAAAAATCGAGGAAAGAGTACGTTTTTAATTGGGCAGTGAGCTCGCGTGGCTATGACGCGAGGATTATTCATTGCCGCTTCAGCGCCAAGGTTTCGTCGCCCCATTATTCCGGTTCTGTTTTTTTTTTAGCGCTAACTCAGCGATTGCATTGTAACTCACTAGTTTTGTAGTGTTTATTCACTGTTCAATACCTGATACAGTCACTTTTCGGAAACTATCACACGTGATTCTTATAGATTACAGGTTACTATTATTTAAAATCTTTAAATATTTCTTACAAATACAAATTTCCACAATATTAATGGGCTAAAAGATAGAGTCCTTTATGTACACAAGTTTATTGTTTTCCCCCTTTGATCATTACTGATAAAATGAATGGTTTATTGCCAATCTGCATTGACCGAACTAATCTATCGAATTCGGTATATTTCAATTTGTCGTGGTTTTCACTGTCCGATCCACAAATGTTTTGTGCAATTTCATGTATATTTCACGTTAACTAACTGTTTATATAAATGTCGCCACATAACTATAGTATTACGCTGTAAAATTATTTTTTTCTTGGCACCCCTTTCAAAGTGTAAATTATAAGATATTCAATGTATAGGAAAATACATACAATCAAATTGGTTAAAAAAGAATAATATACTTTAACGAAATCAAAGAAAGATTCTTTACATATGCTCTATACATATGCCCTTAGAACGATTAATATGAAATCATTGCTCCTATATCATATGTCGTATGATACTCTCTACTTTGATCGTTGGATAAATAAAAACTAAAAACTATAGATAAAATTATATATTCGTATTCATATAGTTTCGTTAATATTTTAAACAACTCTCTCCCCGTACGGACTAATTTAGTGTTCCGAGCCAGCGGACCGCAGCGCTCTGAATTTAAACATTTCTTCTAGAATACACGAGAGGGCGCGCCGAATCTATTTCACGCACATTACGCGCCTGAGTTATGAGTTATTACTGCTGTAAAATTCAGCATACATCAGGCCATTTACTCACGTTTAAGTAATTTTCCTATACACAGTTTATGCTTGATCATGTTTTGTATCTTCTAGATTAATTCTTAAATAGAAAATCTATCTAATAATTGATATAAAACAGCTGTTAAAAATTTATATTAACATTTTACATCGATATAATTTTGCTTATTCTAGAGCTATTATAATATTATATAGTAAGAGATAATTTTTTTTTTATATTATAGGGGGCAAACGAACAGGTGGGTCACCTGATGGTAAGTGATCACCGCCGTCCATATACACTAGCAACACCAGGGGAGTCGCAAGTGCGTTGCCGGCCTTTTAATATACGTGGGCCTCGCGGTGCTCTCAGTGACCGAACGAAACGCAACAGTGCAGCCACTGTTACTTCACGTCGGTTTTCTGTGAGAGGGTGGTACTACCCCGGGCGAGCCGACCCATTCATGCTGAAACCAGTAACAGCTTCAGCGTAGCTCTACCACCTACAGTACCACCTACCAGTAAATTCTTGTATTTCTATTATATAGTATAGATAATATAATACATGTTATATAGAAAACAGATGTAACGATTTGGATGAAAATTTTATATAGACAGTGTTTTATTTTTCAAGTTTACCTAAAGAGGCATATTCTATAAGATACAGAGTGAAGCTTGGTCGATTAAACATTATGTATAAGAATGACCAGTAAAATAACGCCCAACAGTTAATAACAGATTTCTTTGATAATAGTACGGTTAATAAAAGGAAGATGGAAAAATTATTGCCCGAAGGTTCTTTGAACAGTTTTATAGATTTAGAAGTTTATCAAGGCGATAAATTTGGGGTAGATACATTACTTATTAATATAAAGTCAATGTTGACTAATAGCAAAACTCGTTGGCGTTACAGTTCATAAAGCATTGTTCTTCTGCAACGACCACACGGGATTCTTGTAAAACCTACATTTAAGTTAAAAAAAAAGTCACATGAGAGTCGGATTCACTCGTCACTGTTTCTTTTCCACTACACAATATATTCATAGTTTTAGAGTTATTAACTCCACTATTAACTAACTAAAACTACTTTCTTTAGTCCAGGTCGGATTCTTTTACATCCTTACTTGTTGTACTTATTTAGAATTTACATTATTATCATATTAAGCTATATTGAGTATCTATTACCGTTTTATTACAGACCAAAGAGCCTTAGAAAACATGTGGCCTTTCTTAATTTTTTTGTTTTTAACTAAGTTTATTATTGTTGAATTAAGATATCCACAAACATTTTCATTCTGATTATTTTCTATGGATTTTTTTGTTTTTTATAACCCTGTGAATAGAAAAAAAACCAATGGTATGAAATCTGATGTTATTATAACTATGAAAGTGCATGGTGGAGTAAGACTAGACGATACGGCGTCGAAACGGAGGAACGACCACTCTATGGTGGCAAGTGCTGAAAATCTACCGGCTTCGTAATCGCTACACACAGGTTTATAACTGTAAAATAAATCATTTAATTTATCTTGTTTATCAGAAATGAAAATAATATATTCTAATTATTAAAATATAATATTCTAGATAGACAAGGCGTGAGAATTAAAACATTATAATAAAAACAAAATTGACATAAAGAACATATTTAAAATAAATTTGTTCATATTGTAACATTAGCTACAATAATTTAATAGTCAAATAAATCAAATACAAAACATAAGATAAAAACTCTCATACCTCTATACGAGGCACACTGTTAAACAAGTGACCCATACCCGATTTGACTACAGTTCTGCGAGGATATAGTCTTCACATTGTCTGCAAATTCAAGGGTCTAGCTAAAAAAAAAGAAGTCCGTTCTATATCTACGCTATCAACAGTAAACATTGTCGCCGAATTTGAATCGTATATTTTTTTTTAATTATTATTTTATTGTACAATATGTTTGTAATAACTATTGTAATAAATACTTTTCTTTTGTTTTTATGTTATTAAAATACGTCACGATTATTTATTTCAATGTCATTTGAAAGTCATTTAGAAGCTTTTATCTTAGAATTTTATTTGATTGATGGCGACGTTACTCTGCGTAAATTCATGATCGAAAATTAAAGTGGACATTAATTCGCACTTTCGTTTGAAATTTTCTGGCCGCAGTGACGTCTTACCGCAACAGAAAACGGTTGTGAAGCGACTGAAAGTAATTAAAAGGCGTCGTTGGTCGGCGATTGAACTCGACGTTGGTGGATGGTTGAATCTGTTGTCGATTAACACTGTTATACAATGATAAAAAGATGTAAACAATATAAGAAAGAAGTGTATATTTAATTATAAATATATTGCAGATTGACGTGTATCGACTACAATGTATTACATGCATTTCGCTACGTCGCGAAGCATCTTCAGAATCGATGTTAACTTTTCTAAAGCAAACTGGCGAGCGATTTTTTTTATTAACAAGGTTAATCAAAACTTACAATAAATACTTTTTAATAACGTAAAATATTAATTCCAATACATTGTCAGTGATATAATAAAATGAATCTAAAAATATCGTCCAGTGTGAACAGATTTCATGGACTGAACCCGTACTAACAGGTCAAAGTGAAGTAAATTCATTGCAGTCGACGAGGAACATGAATAGAAACCTAGAAATATATTATACAAGTGTTTTTTGGTATGAATCACTCGATATCACATTTTATAAGAACTACGTTTCTCTATATTGACCTATGTTTTATCCAAATATATATTTAAACCTAAATCAGTGAATACAGAAAAATAATCTTCTTTAATGTAGCCAAGCTATGAGCAGCGACCGGCGATGAATAACTTTATCTCTTGGTGGTCGCAACTTGTTTTTGGATTGCGTTATGCTTTCCTTCAGACACAGTATCGTCACTTTGCAATTATCTCAATTATAGAAATAAAATAAAACATTTTCAGATTTATTTTACTATTACACTGATCTTTGTGATCGATAAAAATATAGATATTAGGTGTTAAAAAACAACTTTAGAAATATATGGAAGTGCATTGGTAGTGTTATCGCATGAACTAGCCTCACTATTATAGTATGGACGTATCTACCATTCCTTGGGAACGAGTCACCCATCGCTGCACGGTTAAGCTGCCCATGGTCAAAAATTGCTTCAATATAAGTAGTTGTGCATTTATTCAGATGACACTATGATATCGAAAATATCTATTGTAAATTCTCAATAATTACTAAATACTCCGGGAGGCTCCTCTCATTGCTACTGCCTGGATAAAGTCAAAATGTGATAGACATGAACATGACAAATATATGTAATTAAACATTTTCATTCCTTACGAATAGTCACAATTTATATTATATGCATAAAACAATTTTTTTTCTTGAGAACATAATAATCATGAAACTAAGAAAGGTTAAAACGGATAATCCAATAATCATAGTACCTACTTATATAAGGATTCTGTCGTCTGTTTCTAAAATGTATGAAATAATACCATTATAACTAACGTTTCATATCAGTCTGAGTGTTCATACTCGATGTTCCAATAAAGTTTTGTCAGGGGATCTTTGCCGGCACATAATAAAGTATTACAAAAGCCAAAGACCGTCATTGTTGCTGGTACTTCAATCCCGGGTGCGGCGCGGTGGACCGTTTTAGCGAGAAAGTAAATTCACTCGCTGTCTATATTATTTAAAAGAAAACTCACATTTGACTTATTATCTGCACTACTATTGTATAATTTTTAGGCATGTATTTTTTTGCTTACATATTTGAAAATACTGATCCGATTCGAAAAATTCTTCCTTTGAGATAGAAAGCTAAATTAACCTTGACTGGTACAGACATATTTTATAGTTATTATATACTAGTTGATGAAGATGAATAATTTGTTTTCCCCTATTCCACTACAATTACAAACTATAAGGGTCTCCAACTGAAAATGTTAGAATTGTTCTTGGTAACGTAACTGCTTCTCGCTAAATTAATCAATATTATTGTATATCCATCTGACTAGACCAACCTTTTACATCAGACGGGACGGACATAAGGCCAAAGGATGAATCCTAAAAAAAATTATGTTGTTAATCCATTGATATAGTGTATCCATTGTACAATCTTTACGTTAAATATATAACATGGTACAAGTAACTGATTTTTACCGTCAATATCAACAATTTTATGACATTTATTTTTCCGCATCAACATCAGTCAGCTAATACATCTTAATAGAACAAATCATATGCTTGATAAAAAAAAATATTACCAAGAACACCGTAAGTCAAAATGTTTGTGTACGTTCCAGTGGCGCGAGAATTATTACGATTCGCTAGTCAAAGTATCACATCAAATGCTCCGCGAAGGGTACAGATAAGGTTTTATGAGCTCGCCACATCGTTTCTGGGCGGGAACAGAGAATGTGCACTGCATAGGTTTGTACAGAAAACCAATTACGTTCTCTTTTGTTTTTATTTTGTTACATTTTTTACTGAGAAGTTCCAAGAATTTATATCCACTTTAAATATTTCTATTCATAATAACGTTACAAATTATACACAAAACTTGTTTAATACAAGTTCACATATAACCAAATATATTATTATTTGTTACAGAATGGAAAATATATCAACAACTAAAAGATATACAAAATTCAAATACACACATATCAATAACATTATAGAGATCTATCGTTATGTGCCCATCACTCAAATACTATGAAATATATTTTTTGTCTTACTTCTTAGACAGTCCTAATCTAAAGGAAAAGTTTCAAGCAACTACGATTTTTATAGAAAATATTCGTTCAGAGATACGGATTGCGCCGTGGTGAAATGGGACAAGCGGCGTGGTGTTTATTTTTGTCCTTTGTACATAAAATATATTATTAAGACAATAAACGCAGACGAATTCGCGGATTTCGTTTAGTTTATAATATTCTCCGCAACTTTGTCCAATATAAATAGTTATAATATAAAATTGAATAACAATAACTATTGTTTGTCGCCGATAAAGCATTAAGATTATTAGTTGGCGAATTTGAGTTTTTAAAATACATGTAAAAATTAAACAGAAACTAAGGCATTGTATGTCTTCCTATAAATGAAATGAAAATTTTCTTTTTCTCATTTTGCCACCAGTCTGATTATTATATCTTAGTGAGTCGATTTAAAATGTTATTCTTATAATTTTTATATATACAATCTTTTTTATTCATATATTAACTTAATTTATATAAGAATCATCATCATCTATTCAGGTCTAGATTGTTATAAAGAAAGAGCGAAAAGAGTGAAATAGTATAGACTAATAGCATGAATATTAATTTCCCAATTAAAAGAAAGTGGTAATAGAAGCGAGTAACATATTCACAGATATGTAAACAAAGGTCTCTATTGTATTCACGGTAAAATAATTTAACGCTGTAAGTAATTGCACCTAAAATCTGCACTAGCGGTTACGTTCAATATAGATAGGTACTCGTATAAGCTTTCAGGTATGCACGAGTGTTGTTTATCCAGTGAATTCCGCAAACACGTTTGCGAATTAGCTGTTGCTGACGTGACGGCTGTCGGGCATATTTACTTACCTATGTACTTATATAGCAACATACAAACAGTTAAATAATATGAGTAACGTAATAGAATAAATTACAATATTTATCTACGACTTACATGTAAAAAGGATTGTTGATATATTTGAGAACTATATAGGTACTCCACCAATAAGAATCACCATACAAGTTACAATGCAAAATGTATTCTATTAGAAAGAAGATTTTTATACTATTAATTTTCAATAACTCGCTACAAGATGGCTCTTAGATATAACTTATTATTCACATTATACAGAGATATGTTAACTAATTCCAAAAGTAACATTTTTATTATTTTTTCCTTTCGAAATATCTAGCTTCCATACAAAAACTCAGTTTAGTGGTGGACAGTTATAAAATGCTATCATTAATATATAGATACCTGTAATTAGATGTCATTCCGAAATAAAGATATTTATTATGTAAAATACTTTTTTTTATTAATTGTTTATTTATCACTACATAGTATAAAACAAAGTCGCTGTCTCTGTCTTTAAAATCTTTAAAACTACGCATCGGATTTTGATGCGGTTTTTTTAATAGATAGAGTGATTGAAGAGGAAGGTTTATAAGTATAATAACATCCATTAAATAGTGAAGAAATACTGTTATTTTTGAGGTTTCTAATGTGATGTCGTAAATAATTACATTTTTTCCGCTTACATTGCAACAAACGCAGGCTGAACCCTACTAGATTTATCAAAATAATGTACTAAGTATTGTACACATTGAAAGGGTCTACAGAAAACTCCGCGATGGTTTATGTCTATCTCTTATAGATATAACATTTTTTTGTCATTTACTTTTTACGACAAATAATGACTAATATTCGAAGCGAATTTAACCAATACAGCATTAATCCTTATCCAATGAAATACCTTGAATACATTTTTGATTTAATATAGATCTATATGGACCTTTACAGCGTTACAGCGTATGATTTAAATGAATATTTTCGAATATATTACAGATTTAAAAATTGCAGGACGTAGCATTTATTATCGGAGCTCTTTAGCGAGGAAAATAACAATATTTAATAAAAACGTGCTTAAAAAAAGATAGCAGGAAATCTTCATGGTATAGGGAAAGGGGAATTGTTTTACTCTAAATTTAACGCGTGCGAGCCACGGGCAGTAACGAATAAATCAAAACTACTGGATCGATTTTAATCATTATGTTTTAATGTATACTGGTTGTCAAAAATCAACCATAGCTAAATATTTATAACTTACCATATTATATTTATTTTGAAGCGAAGATGGCTCAGTTGGTAGTGTGTTTGGACATCGCGTCGAAGGACGTAGGTATGGATCTTAGCAACTGAGTCGGAGCTTTCGGTTAAGGAAAACATTGTGATGAAATCATAGCATGGTGGAAGGGCTTTTTCTAAATCCACCTTGCTAGCTACCACCCTCAAGTAGAAAATATGTCACCAAGCCCCTCTTGGTGTGTTCCGACAGCTGCACTTGAGAGCCAGTTTCCTTTTAGGTTAAGCGTGACTACCATCTTAGATCACATTATAATTTAACATCAGTTTACATTGTGCTCAAACGGTAACCTATAAAGTATAAAAATAAAATGAGGGTTTTTTTCAAAGAGTGAACAAACGTTGTACATTAATAAACGTAAAGGTCGTGAAGCATGACAAACAGATACTTATGAATAAAGACTTCGACTACTACACTGTTAAAAAAAAACGAACTGTACCCAATTTTTGATATTACTAACACTGAAGCTCGTTACTAGCAACTAAGCAAAAACATAAATAAAGAAAATCAGTTGACAAGGAGAATAACGTACTGAACTGTTTTATCTTAGTCACTACATAATATAAAACAAAGTCGCTTTCTCTGTCCCTATATCCCTATGTATGCTTATATTTTTAAAACTACGTAACGGATTTTGATACGGTTTTTTTTAATAGATAGAGTGATTAAAAAGGAAGGAATTGTATAATAACATAAATTAAATAGTGGAGAAATAGTGTTATTTTTGAGGTTACTCAAAATTTAATGCGTGCGGGCCACGGGCAGTAATGAATAAATCAAAACTACGGGATTGATTTTAATCATTTTCAGTGAATGACATAGGCTATATATTTTATACCCGTGCGAAGCCGGAGCGGGCTGCTAGTCATTTATAAATAGAAAAATTTCCTATCATTTCTTCTTATGTGTTTGTACTATATAAAAATGTTCCTAAAAATAAAAAAAAGGAAGACAAAATATCATTTCATTGGTGACAACAGACATTTTCATATCATTTTCGGAGTTATATATTAATAACATAGGAAAATAATTTCATGTATAACTTGGCCACTTCATTTACAATGAATTAATTATATCATTTTGATTTTTGTATATGTAAACACATGTATGCGAAATTTTATTAAATAACCTTGTGTTATACATAATAAAAGCCATATGGATACTAAAGTAGATAAAAATTTGTAAATCTGAATTTGTAATGTAAAATAGGAATAGCTAAGGGTTAATTTTCGTAAGCAGATTACATATAGGTTGAAAACGTAACACGATTATTTATTTACCTAGTCACTAAATGACTGAAAATACGAAATACATTCCTGCACCAACAAATTAAATTTTATGTTTTCCTGGTAGATCGGAAGCATTTATCACTTTGCATATACAATAGTTTTTACAGTATTTCTTTCTTTTTCATTACTGGCAACTCGGTCCTCTTCAAAGACTATTACTGCCATTTTCACGTATTAAATCAGTCTCTTCTGCTTTATGCGATTTTCTCCTTCTGAAAATATATTCCAAGCTTTTAATAATAACTAATCGTACTTGCCACTTCTGTAGTAAGTGTCTTGGTGATAATTTAAATGTCCCAACAAGATGATGGGTTCCTTGTTAAAATTTCCATGGAGTTTTTGTGGAATCTCATAATCCATGCTCCGTGGTGTTATTTCCCATCAACTTCACTCGTGCACAATAACCGAACTAAATTACATAAAACAATATTACAAAATATACAGCCAAATAACACATAATTATGAATAAAATATAAAATCTACTACATGACTGACTAGGAACCCGACAAATCCGAGGTTTTTACAGTTATTTGATTGTCGTAGTTCAATGTAAAACAATATATCAAAATATATATATTTTAGAAATAGTTATTATAAGCTTTATTTATTAATTTTTAATTGTGTTAAATAAGATAAATTAAAAAAAGAAACAAAAAATCATTAATACTAAAAATAAACTTGTGCAATAATAATACCCATACACATGTGTATACTACATAATTATTAATAATATCCTTTAAAAACTTTTTAAATTGTCTTAAGCTAGTAATAACTGTAGTTAAGTTGTTTCTTACTATAACTCGTAGTTCAATTTTATTATTTGTAATTTATAAATTTCATATTGATCTTATTAGGTATAATTTTCATATATTTTTCAATTTATTAATCTAGCATATATTATACCAAATATTGTCAACCTAGATAAGGTCTCTGTCTGCTGTTAGAGGTTTTGTACTTAATTCTCAAAAAAAAAAATTCAATTGAATTTAAAATATCATAATTTTAACGTGCATTGTTAAATTCATATAATCAATATAAATAATTCACTGTGCAAAGTTCGCTCGCTATTGCAAGAAACTTAATAGCCGCGAGGCAGACTCGAAATGACGGCACGGGGTTACGAGCGTGTCACTTCAACAGCAGTAATGGAATTCTCATGCTCGCCTCGCGTCGCTCACGGTTTTGTGGCGCTAGTAATACATACTTTAAATTTGCACCGGTAACACCCGCGAGCGTTCCGACAAGTTACTTCTCCACAAGTTTTAGACGATTTTAAAAGGGCCTTATTTAAACTTTATCCGTCTATCTAAATAAAGAAAAATGGAGAAGTATGTATATCTATTTGTGGAGTCTTGTTAGAGTTGCGTTGATATAAATAATAATGATTAAAAAAAATCGCAACAAATTGTAATGCGGTCTTCACCAATAGATAGAGTATCTCAAGGGAAAGATTTAGGTATACAATTTATCAAGGTTTTTTGTAAATTGGTTGAAATATAATGATAATTGTTAAAAAAATCAGAAAAAGTCAAGCCGCCTTAAGCGTTTCATACACATAAGTATATATTTTTTTATTATCAGGGCACAACGTCCGCCGGGCCTGCTATTAATAAATAAAATAAATTATTAGACTATAATAAATTTTCTTTTGATTATTGTTTTAATTTTAACTGAAATGGATTAAAATTGAGAATTATTGCGATTTTTACTTAGCACGCTAAGTCGGAAACGCTATCGGGCACAATAAATGTTGCTATAATTATAACGACTTATGATACATAAACGCGATTTGTTATATTTTGCCGTTAAACCAAATATAACAACTAAACATTACTATAGCAAAAATAGTTTTTCGCAACAATCACAGAAATCTACGAATCGAACTATTAAAACCAGGTGTTTAATAACCATTGAAATATTTTTCGATTTTATGGTTTGTTTTCGTTTACACTTTATTGTATGCGACTAATCACAGTACCTCGTATACTACCATTTTTCACTAAAATCGATATTTTTAGTATTTAATTGTCAAATACGTTATAATTAGAAAATATTTATGGTTTATGAAACCATAACGAATATAAGTATTTTTGTAATTTACGTTATAATAATTGTTATATAATATATTAACCACCTCTAAAATGGATAATTATTTTATTAATAATAATGGATTTGAACCTTTACAGTTATTTGTTAAGCGACCGTATATACCATACTTCTTTCCTGTATTTATATTATACAAATAAAGTAGAAAGTTGCAACGTCTAGTTTAATTACAATAAGATAGAAATAGAATATTGTAAAAGTAAGAATATTTCCGTTCACGGAACTGAAATGTTTGCGGTTGATTGGATTTGTTTCGTTCGCCGTTCAGAAGCTCCTGAGTTCCAATAGCGGATACTCGTTTTCAGTAAAACACTACGGTTTACCATTGACTACGAACGCTCCACAATATGCAGCTCTTTTTATTTCCTTTATTTTATTTGTTTTTCGGATTTGAGCACTCATTTATGAAGCGAAATGAAATTGAAACCCTGGTTAGCGACGTAGTTATTTTTATTCGTTTATTTATGAGTATAATGAAGTTGTAAAATAAAAGTATGTTACGAGGAGACAAATGACAATATATAAAGACTAGCTTTTGCTCGCTGCTTCGCCCACGTTAATTTTGTTAAAGATATTTTTTTATATCTCGGACTATTTTTCTGTATAACATGTACCCTGTATGCCCTATTATTTGTCCTAAACTTTAGGTCCATAAAAAATTAAGCGTCAACCTAAAAATGTCAATAAAAAGATTAATGACATATTTCATCCCTTATTTGATTCTTCACTTTGGGCATGAAATTTGGCAAATGCTGAAATAGGTGTTTATTTATTTCTGTAAGAAAAATATAATGTTCAATTTCAAGTACATAGGTGAAAATTTTTTTTGTGTCCCATACAATCTTTGTTACCCTGTTTACCTTAGGAGTCAAATTTCCAACAATCGCTTCTTAGTGAGTGAGTGTCACATCAATGAAAGCTTAGATTAGCACATTACCGACGTACACGGTAGTATTTTTAAACAGCATTTCAGACAGGTTTTATTTTCAAAAGGTTATTACAGGTTATATAATTATATGTATGTCGACACCTGTGCCGTCATATGCAGGTAGCAATGAATCTGTAAACAACACGTGTACCTCCAACCCCACAGATCGCGTTATTCAATTACCCTCACTCTCCCTACTACTCATCGTTTCGGTATAAAAGGAACGGAGTGACCGTAGTTCGGGCGGTCTTGGCTTTGGCGTTATACGTTACATTTGTTTTATTGTGCTAGTGGCTTATCCTAGACTCTTGATAATTGTGATGTCACGATTAATTAATTAGTTGGAGTCTCGTTCGAGCAGCGGCCGGGTGCGCACGTGCCCGCTCGCAGCTCTGACGGTCCGTTCATTCGGCAACTCGCGCGCAGTTGTCGGATATTTTCGTGTGTGTCCGGAAGTTTAGTGTGTTCGAGCGGCTACTGTCGATCGTACGCTCTTTTCAGAGCGACGGTGGACCTCCATTAGTGCACCATTTAAACCGCACTTTTCGGTGTGAAGCCGTGCACACTGTTTGCAGTGCGTCGAGTCGCCGTGCTACGCGTCGTGCCTCGTGCTGCGCTTCGAGAGTCGTGCAGAGCGTCGTTCTTCGCGCCGCGCCGTGTGCAGTTTTGAAGAGAAGATTCGCGTTCGTGTCGCGTCGCGTTTTCCCTTTGACCCGGACACGGATTGTCCGTTAGTTTTGAATTAGGCGCACCCCCCTGCCCCTCAGGCAGGGAGGTTAGTCATGTCTACCCCCGCGACCCCGCGTGCCCATCCGGCCCTTCCGGCCGTTGAAGATACCGTCCACCTCGAAGAACTGTTACGCTTCCACATGTTCGTCGAAAAGGAAGACCCGCAACTCGTCTCGGATTACAACAGACTCCGGAAAGTCTACGCGCGCAATCCTCCCGGTAAGATACCGCGTTGTTTCTCCGCGAACCCTTTCGCGAATCTCCCGGACGACCCGTTCACGAGGCTCTCGGACGTCGATTCCGATGACGACTCTGATATGGACTACGATACTGTCCCCGCGACCGCGCCCGCGACGGTAACCACGACCGCGACCGTGCTTGCGTCCGCGACCGTGCCTGCGCCCGCGACCACGCCCGCCGATGACGACGGTTTCGAAACCATCACGCGCCGCGGTAAACGCCCACGCGCCGCGATTCAGACCGATAGCGACTCTGCTGCGGGACGTCCAATCCCAAAGCAGTCCAATATAGGTGGCGCTCGGGTGCCCCGAGCCTCTCCCACGCCCTCTGCCGCGAATTCGGCTAAAGCTTCGGCTGCGGAACCCGCGGTCGCGGCTAAGAAGCCACGCCTACCGCCTCTCGTCACCTTCCGTGACAAAGCCCGTTGGGTAGAGATTTCTGAAGACCTTAAGTCGAAGGAAATCGTCTACAAGTCCGCCGTCAACACTGTTGCCGGCATTTCTATTCGTGTGTCGACCCCCGATGAGCATCGCAAGCTCACGAGATATTTCAGGGAGCGTCAGCTCCCTTTCTTCACTCCCGCGCTCGAGGAAGAGCGCCGCCTCCGTGTCGTCATTCGGGGAGTTCCCTCTGAGCTCGCCGAATACGACATCTGCGATTGCCTGAACGGTCAGGACTTCCCAGTCTGGAGCGTGCAGCGCATGCACCACCCCCGTACGAAGGCCCCCTTCAACTTGGTGTTGGTCACTCTGGACCGCACCTTGGAAGGCAAGGCCATTTTCAGCCTCAACTCGGTTTGCGGCCTGTCCCCTGTCTTCGTAGAGCTTCCTCGCAAGTCCCAGGTACCCTCGCAGTGTCACAACTGCCAGGTGTACGGTCATTCCGCCCGACACTGCCACCTGCGTCCCAGGTGTGTCAAGTGTCTCGGAGATCACTCCACTAAGGAGTGCCCCCGCACTCCCGAATCCGTCGAGCCTCCGAGCTGCGTCCTCTGCGGGCAAACGGGTCATACCGCGAATTATCGCGGGTGTCCCCGTGCGCCTCGCTCGACCTATCACCGCCGCGGCGGTCGTGCGACCCGGCCCAGGGCGCACGGCCCGCCGACTCGGACGAATCGGCCTCCGCCTCCGCCCATACAAAGCCAGAAGGCTTTCCCCGATCTGCCGGGCACCTCCAGTGCGCCGGCAGCATCCGCTCCTGCGCCGAGCGCGCTCTCCTGGCGCGTAAGGCCTTCCCCGCCAGCTCCCTCGGCTCCTAAAGCCAAGCCCCAGCCCCCAAAGGCTCTGTCCACTCCTGCGCCACCTATCGCGGCTTCAGCATCGACCTCCGTTATAGACTGGATAGCTCGCTTACTTTTGGTACACGATGTACAAGAGATAATCACATTTAACGCGTTAGTTAATAGTACGTCTGAGCTTGGGCTCTTAAACGCTATCTCCGCTTTCCCGGCCGTCGCGACCACGGTACAGCAACTAACCTGCGCCGCGCATAAATAAATTCGCGTAAATCAAAATATCAGATCGAACCCGCGTGTTCATACACAATAGACCGATACATTAGGATTTGTTACGTAATTATTTAGTTAAATCGGCACCGTGCCGTTGTACTTTATTTTTTAGCTCGATTCCCTCTCAAAAGATGCGTGTTTGCGCCCACGCCCGCGACTCTCTCTGCTCACGCCTCCGTGAGCGGGGGGTGAAGATTCGATCCCGCACACTCGTCGCGATTTTTCTTGTAACAGCTCGAGCCTAGGTAGTCCCTCGGTGTGGAGCCCTCGAGTATGTTACTCGCGCGAATACAGTGATTTACACATGTTCTACACTTACACGATCACCCCACACTCTTGCACATCTAGGCACTCAGTGGTGGGCTGTTTTTTTTTTGCCCTTTTCGAACTGAAATAGGTCACATAACACAGTAGTCGGATACCAAATACACATATACATTCGTGAAACATGCATGGTCACACATGCATACGAATGCATGGTCACACATGCATTTTTCACGAATTCATATATGAGTATTGTATGGATAGATAGCTTAGCTAGCTTAGTTAGTTCGGGAATCCGGCGACAGCTCAAGCCGAGGTGCACAGAGTGCCCTTGAGATGTTTCGCCTAAAAAACAATCGGGTGAGTGCCCTAAGCGCTCCCCTTAGTAGTCCGGTGGAACTGTGAAGGCCTAATAAGCCGGCAGTGTAGGTCAGTTCGGAAAAAAAAATAATTAGTTACGTACAGTCTTAAATACACGGAATTAATAATAACTGGTTATTATTGAGTTTTGGTTAGATTATTTGAAAAATAAAGACCCGTTATATCGCCATATTGGTATTTCTTTAATTCACTACATCGACACCTCGACGATCACATTCTACATGTATATAAGTAAAAGGTAACATATTGTGTTTCTTGATAGCTCATTGATGACAGAAATGTTGCGAACCAGTTTATCGTTTATTGTACAACTAGTATTTAAAGTTTCATAAGTGCCTTCTCAGGTTCTAAAATGGATATTATTCATTTTCGATTTTAATTTTGATTGACTTTATTCGTACATAAACCCTTGTTCCTGATTAAAAACGGAACCATTTTACTTTTTTATTACAGTAATTAAATCAAAAGTTATCGATGTTCATTCACTGTACACAAATAATCGTTCTCAACATTGGTAGCTGGCCGCAAAAATTCTATCTGAGCATTTCAATTAATCTTGAAAGGTTCTAGTAGAGGAATGCCTCTTGTTTAGACAAAGGAGATATAAAGCCGTTTCAGGTAATTAATCCGCGTGGAATTCTTTTACACTCGAGAATATAATTACAATTAGATGGGAACGTGGACAAACTACGTTTCAATATTTATTAGTGCTTACACACTTGTTGTAGCAATGGGAAAATGCTTCGAATTTAATTGTCTTCCGATTTATTTAAATCTACTGTTTTATTAGTTGTTACTGGTCGAATAGTAAAATTTTCTTTATAGAGACTTTCTAGAGACTTTAATCAAAAACACTTCTAATCCATACAGGCAATATCAACCTATTTAACGTTTGGGATTGTCATAATTTCTATTTTTGGTAATTGATTTGAATGATTTAATATTGCCTTTGTAATATTTTTTTTATTAACTAAAATGATATTCAAATGATTTAAACGGACTTCAGTGAGCTGCCTGTTGTCACTTTTAGTATTTATTTACTATTTCAAATTATCTGTGACCGAAAATGCATTGCATTCATATTTTAATATCGTCAGCGACAAAGATGGGATAGTCAGTTCATGTTCAACCATCGTAGGAAAAAGTAAAAAAATAAGTAGTGGTATTAAGCTTTGAAGTAGGAAAAGTTAATAAAAGGTGTTTAGTAAATGAGTTCTAAACGAAAAAAGTTATTTTTATAATATAGGGTGTTTTCATAATAAATCATAACGGGATTATATTTAAAACACTGTGAAAAAGTTAGCATAGTAGAACAAAACGGCGACCATTGAGAAATCGACATTCCACCATCGGTTATTACTGTCATATCAGGTTATATAAATATGGCTTCGTGTTACGCTTAAAGGATCTTATGTCTTAACGAACTGGTGGTAAGATTTTTCCACGGCTTCACGATACGGCAAAGATAAACTATTAAAACTATTCAATTCCTACGTAGTTGGATGTTACTTTAAAACTGTGGTTTCGTAGTCCAGCAAATATGGTTCTATTATGTAAAGAGAAAATAAAATAGTAATTCGATGTAACTTCTGTTCAATTTTCAATGCTATTAATTTTTACTTGTATAATTTTGTTATCATAAATATAATGTTCCTGGAAATAAATGTCTTAACGTTTATGGTTCAATTATAGTTTTTGATAATTGTCATCGACAGTATAAATGGCAATAAAACTGACATTTGATTGTAATCGAAGACAGACTATTATCCTGTCTTCATTATCATCATCACCAGTCTGTTAGAGATGTACTATAGGGTTATAGGCCTCCTCCCGAAGGACGGTATGGGCATAATCACCACGTAATCACAACGTGCTGGCGATTTCAAACTCTGAGAAATCCACCGTTCTATATTTTCCCACATACGGTGGTACCACAAGAACATTTCTCAGGTTCAGGTTTGCTCGCGATGTTTTCCTTCACCATCAGCCAATAGTGATACTACCTAAAATTAGTAATTGCACGTGAATTCCAAAAACTTCGTTGGTACATGCTGAGGTTCGAGCTTGCTGACATCGGATCGTTATTCCACTGGTCAAACCGCTAGATTATAGTGATTTAAATAAATAACTTATTAACTAAGAACTTTGTACTTATAATTCAAACTCAACAGCAACATGTCATTCGTACGTCAGTGCCTTAGTACATACATAACTTTTAAAACAGAAAATGGATGGCACAGCGAAGTTATAAAAGAAATACGGCATTCCTCGTCTCTGTTTATTACTGTACATTAGTTATACTGCTTCCGTAGTGTCGTCTCGGCATGAAATGGGAACTAATGAGATTTTGATGTTTTTTTGACTGTACTTTTATTTTTCTTGGTAACTTTAAGATGTTATTCGAGAGTTGAGTGCACCGCGACACTAGTACAACATCGTTTAGCAGGCTATAAAGGTGTTGCTAATTTCATATATCCTTTGAAATGTTTTATTGTGCAACAGAGCGTAAACATTGAAGTGTGTTACGTTATGAAAACTGACTTGATGTTTGGAAAAGTGCTAAATCAAGATATTTCAGTTTATATCCTATTCGTTATATTATCGTTTCAATTTTAGAGTACTATTTCTGAAGCATAATGGACGTCGTGGTTTTCAAGAAATACTAATAATAAAACTTGTAACTAATAATTTAATTGTGAGAGTGTACCTATTTGTTTATTTGTTACGCTTTCATGCCTTAACTATTCAACGGGACATCATGAAGTTTTGCATACACATTATCAGGGGTACAGAGAAGTGTATATTTCATCCACATAAAATGTGCTGTTTCCAAGGAATAGATCAAATCGACAGTAACGCGTGCAGAACCGCGGGCAAATGCTAGTTGATGATAAATTGCGACCTTTTAATATATTTCGATATCTGATTAATTCCTCATTTCATTTATTATAGCTGTATTATAGATTTATTAGTTGACATTTTATCAATAAACAAGCGAAAAATATTTACAACAAGTATCACTTGTAAATTTATAAAATTAACCACAAATTTTAACTACAAAACTTACTTTGAGAGCAACAAAGACATGTCAAGTAATTAATGCAGCTAAACAGATGCATACAATATAGAAATTTGTATTCCGCTCTGTGTTAGTCTTGTTTGTTTTGTTTTAAACTCGAGGTCCAACCTTATTCTCTGCATGAGCTCTATAAATAATGAATAGTCTTGAAATAAATTGTTAAAACGATATTCTGTGTTTACAGTTACAGTATATCATTAATATTTTGCAAAACGTTTTCCTATTTTTTTAGCTCTTTTACATACGTCAGTGCTAATTGGTAATGTTTATATGGTTAGTGGATATGTATCGGGCGAATCTGTAATATGTAGTGAAACATATTTCTATTATATAACTTCGACTACGAAAGTCGAAGTGACCATCGACTTTTGGCCTGATGAGCCTTCACAGCTGCACCAGGCTTTTTGAGCGAGCGCTCAAGGCACTCAGTCGAAATGGCAATTAGCATAAGGGTGCCAAAGTGGTCGGAACTCTGTTTAGGTTATTGCCTTATATGCAAATTTCCAAATCGAACTAAAACTATCCATGAGTTCGAGAGTACGTTCGAGAGACAGATATGCGTCGTGCATTTATATCTAAATGCATAATAAAATCTGACGATTTTGGCTAAGGGTAACTTCACACTGCCAATGTACTACTGTCAAAACTATTTTTTATCGCAATATAGCAATCTTCCGTGTGGTGTGTCTGTGTCTGTGTCTGTGTCTGTGTCTGTGTGTGTGTCTGTGTCTGTGTGTGTGTCTGTGTCTGTGTGTGTGTCTGTGTGTGTTTGTCTGTGTCTGTCTGTGTGTGTGTGTGTGTGTGCGTGTGTGTGTGTGTGTGTGTATATATATATTTGAAGAAAGTGATTGATAAGACATTGATTCTAAAGTCTTTAAGTCTTCGGTTCACTAACGTTTTGATTAATACTACAATGTTGTAATTTATTCCTAACACAAAATTATTAGGATAAGCTGTATATATTAAGCATGTAGTTATCCAAAAAAACAATGCTTAGTGTGAATGTGAAGCGATGAAATGTTGCATGTCCGAATGCCCAGTCAACCAATGTATGATCGAAACATACAATAAGCCTAAGCTTTCTGTAAAGGAAAACACCGCATAGTCGTAGTGTATTTTTTAAAAGCCGTCTTGTTAACTACCAGTCTCAAGAAGTAAATTTGTAGACACTATATCCTGACAGGTGCACTTGAAAGTCAATCCTTCTCTGTTTAGAGCGTTACTATCTTACATGGTCACTTAACGTCAGGTGAGAATAGTGAGGTGAAATGCTAACCTATACAGTATAAAAATATTATATATATAAGGAATCACTAATGCTTGTAGATTAAGATCAAATAGTATACGTTATATATATAAATATTTGCAATTATTATTAGTGACTTTGATATTAGGTATAAGGTCTAATTAATTATTTATTACAATTATAATGTTTGATAATTTTTATACGTCTTTTTCGGAGATTGTGAATTTTATTTTCATATGCCGTTCAGTCGAACTCCTGTAACGTAGACGGAAAAACAATATATCGGGTGTTTACAAGACGCTTGTTTATTTCGTGTGATCTGCAAGTTGTCTAACACAATACTTTAGCATTGAGCGTTCACGAATGGACCATTTATTACGTACATAATAACGGCTTGAAATTAAACACAACACATGATATTTTATATCCATGTTTTTGCGCGGTTTTAGTAATTAGATGATAGCAGAATAATTGAAAAAGGATATTGCATAAATATTTACAGTGTCCTTTTTCATGTAAAAACAGTTTTTCGTGTATAGTACAGCTATATACATACCTATAACATGGATTCACGTACACAATAATATCGCTACTTTAATGTGTAGTATTAGAAAGTATAATTTTATAACTTTAAATATAGGAAACACTTAATGACCTTGAAATATCGTAAAATAATGAAATATATTAGTAAGAATATGGAAATATTCATAATTGTATATTAGGACACTTTAATATAAGTATAATATATTAAAGTATTACAAAATAAGCAGATATCGTTTCATCATATAAGTGTTATGACGTAAACCTTAATCTTAATCTCAAGGTTGACGAAATTATGGGTAAAAAAATTCCATCTAATGATTAGAATATATTTACTAAATGAAACTAACAGATAACACGTGCGTCAACTATTGCGTAAATGTGATAATGAAAAGTGGAACGTCTGATATGATCATTTTTATTCAACTATGCAAGAATGAAGTGTGACTGGAGCTTGCTTGAAAATTGATCTATGGAAATGCACGTGATATTTAAGTACAAGAACAATCAAGCATTCTGGACTTTCTACTGTATAACAACATACATGAAAGTGGAATCAAAACGTTCTATGTCCTCGAATAGTTTCACACACACCTGTGAAGACTTTGCTAAGTGTATTTATATTTTATTGACATAAGGTAGGTAGCTTAAACAAATCTATACAGCTACAACACAGCTTAACGTGTTATTTAAGTACAAGAACAATCAAGCATTCTGGACTTTCTGCTGTATAACAACATACATGAAAGTGGAATCAAAACGTTCTATGTCCTCGAATAGTTTCACACACACCTGTGAAGACTTTGCTAAGTGTATTTATATTTTATTGACATAAGGTAGGTAGCTTAAACAAATCTATACAGCTACAACACAGCTTAACGTGTTATTGAAGTACAAGAACAATCAAGCATTCTGGACTTTCTGCTGTATAACAACATACATGAAAGTGGAATCAAAACGTTCTATGTCCTCGAATAGTTTCACACACACCTGTGAAGACTTTGCTAAGTGTATTTATATTTTATTGACATAAGGTAGGTAGCTTAAACAAATCTATACAGCTACAACACAGCTTACTATATGTCTAACCCTGCTCAATTCTTCTAATCTATATTTTCCAGAACGTCTGCATTTTTATATTTTTGCATACTATATTCCATATTCTGCCCAATTTTGCGCACGTCAATGGCTATTTGCGATAAAGTACTATTAGTCTTGAGGCAGGTCAGGATACTGTTACAATAATATACAGTATCATTCGGTAAAAAGCAGTACGAGCTAATTCACTTTGTAAGGCAAATTATATACATACTCGTGGAACTAAAGAGACTCTAATTTGTGGTGGCTCCACTTTAATTAGTAATCTCGATGCAAAATAATATCATGTTTTTTTTTTGTTTTATATTATAGGGGGCAAACGAACAGGTGGGTCACCTGATGGTAAGTGATCACCGCCGTCCATAGACACTAAGCAACACCAGGGGAGTCGCAAGTGCGTTGCCGACCTTTTAAATATGTGGGCCTCCGGCGCTCTCACTGACCGAACGAAACGCAACAGTGCAACCACTGTTACTTCACGTCGGTTTTCTGTGAGAGGGTGGTACTACCCCGGGCGAGCCGACCCATTCATGCTGAAACCAGTAATAGCTTCAGCGTAGCTCTACCACCTATATACTAATTTACAAAGATTAAAGATTAAAAATTACAACACCCACAAACACGTGCTTTTAATTTTTTATCACATGAGTAAGAATAGCGATATATGAGATAAAAAAATCGCACGATATATTTCATATCAAACATATAAATAGTAGTTAATTATCTGTCGTACAAAGTAAAAGTAACAGTTTTTAAATTATTACTTATTTCTTATTCGAAAGTTCTATATTTATCTATGACTAAAGATTAAGATTCACAAGAATAAAAAGAACACTTAAATCATTAACTCATTTATATTTATTAGACTAGGAACTATTTTAAAACATAATTTTAAAGGTAAACTTATATACTATTAATACTAATGACTTATTGTTTTTAAATATACAACATATGCATTAAGTAAACACATTTCAAAAGATATGTGTTAATGGCAGTTTTAATAACAAATCTAAAAGCTTTACACTAATTTTACCACGTTTCACAGCCACAACACATTTTATTTCAGTACGGTATAACCGTTACATTGCACGAAGAGTATTATTATTTATCTTATATTTCATATCTACAATTTTACTATGAATTTTCCCTTTGATGTACACTTTGAAGAGTTTTCTTATTTTGTTTTTTCTCTTTCATCCAAACATGTAGCATGTCTGGAATCCATGTCACTAATACTAATTACGAGTAAAACATTTTGAGCTGTTATGCAAATTACATAACTTCCAGTAAAGTCTCTGATCCAACCTAAGAAGTATCCAGAAGGCGGTACGATAATACCCATTGTCAACATGCCCAAACCAACTGCGGCTGGTACTTGATCCAGTCTGCAGTTTTCAGATATAGCAATATTTCTAGCAACTATTATCATGCTCCTGCCGAAGCCGTAAAGGCATGACATAGGAAGTAGCACTTCCATTCGAGTCTGATATGCCAAAACTGAAACAATTGTATATCAAACTAAATAAACATACATATTTATAAAACCAATAAACTCATTTTTGTTTTTGGGATCGTTATATTGAACTTACTATGCTAATCTGCTTTTATTATATATTTTACCAGGAGTCCAAATAGCAACGGTCTTTAAATTCCATACGACATTTTAAAGAGCCAGTTTCTCCTAATTTTTTTGGTATTGCTCCCTTAGGAGGAGCCAACACCTGTCCGATGAGCAGACGTAGTGCCTGTAAAGGAATCCTGCTCCTCCGGCCATAAGGTGTGAGAAGGCACAATGGGGGTTTTGACCGTGCGAATCAGACATAACCCACCTTTGCTGCTCAGCGGGTTGGATATCTCTTAAGGATTTTCCCCATGTAAAAAAAAAACCCTTGGACAATATGTTAAATATCAAAGAAGAAAACGGCAAAACCTGTTATAATTATAGGTGAACAGATGGTAATGGAGACTGCCAATGAATTATCAATATCTTAGATCCCACTAACGCTTCTGAATCGAAATGAATGTACAATCAAGCGTATTGTATTAATTAGCGGTACCATATATGAAACATACGATAAACAACAATTTAAATAAACATTGCCGAGAAAATATTGCATATAACCACATTTAGATTCATTGAAATCAAATTTTGGATTAATTAAATACAAAATTAGAAGTGGAATTTTTACTCACTATAAAAAATATAATAATAATGCACAGATTTTTTAAACTTTAATACTCACTTTGTCTGATAATTATCAACCACACACTGGTCCAGATGAGCATCCATCTCGCCTTAATCTTATATTTGTCTTGGAAAATTGGCAAAATGAGACGACCTAATATATCTGCTATTGCCACCGCTGACATACAAATAGCAGTTCCTCGTTTATCCATGTGCGCAACTTTCTGTAATCAATTTTGCAAAATGATGATATAATTTTTTTGTTTCACTGTAAAACTATGGATTCATAAGTTTCGTAAATTCTTAAAAACAAATGTAAAAATGTATATGAGGGAGTGAGTTGTCTCCTTAAATCGTTTCTGAAACCTTAACTATTTTTTGGAATCGTATTATTTATAAGTGATTAAATTGCGACTTACGCTAAAAACTCTTCACACCTGTTAGTGTCGTTAAGAATTAGTTATTAGAAATCTTAGAGAATTTCGCGTATTTTTATGAATCAATAAATCATATATCGGCCGTCGCACCAATTTTTACACCTGTTGCAACAGCACAGAAATATATAAATAAATATGTTTACATGAAAGGAGCATTACCTTTACTATTAACTATAAAAAATATTGAGTTTAATTAATTTATATAGTTGTTTGTTAATTGCAATTATTATTTGGTTATATTGAAAAATGCCCAAGATAATGATCATATGAATTTAACGCCATAGTTACCTGCAAGTAGAAAGGGTATAACATACTAAAGTTCTGAATAGACGTCACAGACAGAGCCGTACCAATAATGATGTTCAAGAACCTTGGGCTCGCTAATAATGAGATATCCAACAAATCGTACATTTTCCTTAATAGTGTTTTATGTTGTGGCGCAACAATTACGTTATTGTTATTACCTGAAATGAATTAACACCATTTAAAAACACGTAGCATGCTAACTATTAGAGTGGCACAAGTTCACTACGTGTACAAGCGACATGCAACTTTGTATAAGCCAATTACATACGGTAAATAATGTAATTGAAATGCATATTACGTTAATCAAGATAAGATTTCAGGAAAACCAATCGACATTAAGTTCCTTTGTGGACCTTAATTTTATAAAGGTGGATTACAAATATAGAGTATATGATAACCAAAGTGTGCCACCAACTGGATGGCGAGAAATCTATGTTAGTAACGCACTACGATATACCGAGTCACATTTCGGTATTAGCGACGTAGGTCTCCACGAAGTATATACATATAGTAATTCTGAAGTTTTTGTTCTTATATTTACAAATCGCAATGCCGACGAAAATACAAACGGAAAACTCAGGCGCATAATTTTTGGTTTGGAGCGCCATGGTGATAACACTGCATGATCCCATGTCTCTCCAAACCAAAGCGGAGGTCTGTACACCGAGGGGTTTTAGTGAGTAAGAGACTCCCACTACCCACTCTCACCTCCGAAAGGGTGGCGTGTTCATGATGAATTACCCCATGTTAATAAAAAAAGGTTAATTTTTATTTGCACAATTACAGTTTATTCATTTAATCGAAAAATACTTTATACAATTTAGGCAGCAAGAAAACGCTTATGAACGTCAAAACTACTACCGGTTTGAAAAACCATCAAGCTATCGAGAAGAACCGGTAAGAAATTGGATGGGGTTTCTATTTTTAATCCAGATATTCTTACAAAAATAAATTAAAGCTACAATTGTTTTAGCGGATGCTCAGAGAGGAATGTTAATTCCAGGTGTCACCATCGTTCACATATTGATCCGCCTCATAATAGCTTCTTAATATCAAGAGCCGCTGGACATGGAGCTTGAACTTACAGTCCGGCAAATCGGTAATATGCTTCGGTACTATGTTCTAAAACTTAACTATAAAACTGTTACTGGTGTTACTGAGCCTGAGACATGAGATGACCAATTTGTTTATAGTACTAGTTCATAGTCATATACACTTACTGTGTTATAGAAAAGAAATTATAGTGCAGAAGTTATGAAAATATTAAATAAATATTTTGCTCACCGTTTACCCCGTTAACGCCCGACTTGTTAATCAAAGAATTTAACTCTTTATAACTAAGTGATTTTTGATTCCAGTCAAATAACTTTTCATTGCCATTCAGTTCAGGTTCTGTAGCCCTTCTATTGATATTTACACCGGCTTCCTTAAGGATCTGTGAATTTTTCCTGATAACTATATCTTTATGTTTTTCTTGTAGTGGCTTTTAAATCTTCTTCGACAACTTCTTTCTCCACTTTCTTCATATGCCATTGGACTGGCTGTATTAACATAGTGCCGCAAATCTATAATAATAAAATGAATATAAATTAGGTAAATAATATTCACTTCGCTTCACTTAGCGTAAGTTCGATAAAATTACAAATTATCACCAGCTTCTTTTATTAACCTGTATAATTAAATATATATTTACAACAGATTTAAATGTAATAAATTGGAATGATATAATTACCCCGTGTAAACTCAAGCCCGACAGGATCAAGCATGTTCCTCGGAAACCATAATATTCTAACAGAAATCCCACCAAGTGAGGCATTAAGCTTTGCCCGACGCCGGTGCCCACGTTTGCGAGACCCACAGCGCGACTCTTCCTTAGCGTGAAGTAACTATTTATAGCCACAAATGACGAGTTCTGGATGAAACCCAAACCTAGACCTAAAATGTTAGCAATTTAATTATGTTAAAAAATATAATAAGTACATACATTTTTTAAACAATTTTTATTCTTAGACGCGCGCGACAAGACATGAATAGAAATTGTGCACTAAGCCTGTGCTTTGATAAGAAAATATCGTAATGCGATCATAATGTAATAATAGGTGTTTTGTTATTAAAAAACATTTGAGAAAATTGTCAACAAGTATCTATTCGTATATTATGATAACTGAACATTAAGAGTTCGTCCTATTTTCTATACTAGTGTTTTACTAAATTAAGCCAATTCTTTACATAACTCCTTGACATATTTTTTTATATTATCTACTATTTAATAAAATAAACATAATTGTGGTCACAAGCATAAAAGATAAAGGTAAATCAAAAACTAGTAGTAATTAATATCTATTCTGTCGGCCCAACTAAAAAAACGATCACCAAGTAACAACTACATGTAATAAAAAACCTTCTCTATGTTGTTACAATGTCAAAGCAGTAACCAAGAAACTCATTTAAATCGATTTTAATCGACGACATAACAAAAAACTTATCTTTTGTCTACATTATTTAAAGTTAAAGTGACTCATAATGTATTTTATGTTATCTTTAAAAATAACCTTTATTATAAATCGCTAGTGGCTGCTTCGCTGGTAGATGAATAGAAAAGTGTGTGTGTGTGCTTGTATCTTGTGTGCTTATGAGCACATGAAAAAGTGAAAACTACTTTATAAAAAGTACAACAAAAAGCCAAAGTCGCGTGGTATTCTCAAATGTTCACCCATCAAAATATTAATCGCGCCCGAAGTTTCTTAACTTCGGTGATTCGATCACCGGATGAAAACCGGTTTTTCTACACTCTACCCAACACAGTGTTTACTCTTATCACTTTTCGCCACATAAAAAGGTTGTAGATCAGAATTTCAAAGCCATCCCAAACGAAGTTTCACTTCAAAAAGTCCTACGTCCTATCTCACTACATGAAAGTTCCGTCACAAATTCTATTACAATTCGTGCAAATTTTTAAATGTAGGTGATAACCAACTATTTGTAATACATACTGGAGTTACTATGAATACATCTTAGTGTGTCTATCTCGCGTACTCTTTGGAAGAATTATATTAATACGATAATCGCCTATTAATGCGTCTAGTGTTGTCAAACTAAGAACTTTGACAACACTATTCGCATAAGGTAGACTTTATGATGAACGTTTATATAGATACTACAAATACGTTAGAATACATAGAAGTACTGTACAGTTCATTTAAATTCCGATACAGCTGCGTAGACTTACCTAAAAAAATTCCATAGGTCAAAATCAGATGCACAATATTCGTCGAAAATCCACTGAAGAATATACCTATGGTACAAGAACACGCTCCAATTACTGCTACGAATCTCGTTGACGTTAAATTAATTATTGCACCAGCAATTGGACCACCTAAATTAGTGACGAACAGCATCGTACTTAAGACAATAGCGGCACCCGCTGTCGTATGCCCCATTGCTTCTAAAGTATCTCCGTATAACAAACTGAACAGTGACAGCATTGATTGATTGAATATCTATAAAGAAATATATTTTAATAACACAAATTAACTAATTTTGTAGGTTTTAGCCTTGGACCACAATCTCGCTTAATATTAAAAGACGATGTGGTCCAAGATGGTAAATACGCTAAGCCTAGAGGGACTGCTTTTCAAGTACAGCTGTCCGAACACATCTATAGATGTTTGGCGGCAAATTTTCAACCTGATGGTGGTAACTAGGAAGGCGGGCTTAGACAAAAACCCTATCACCATGTTATGATTTCATCGCTATGTGTTCTTTCACCGAAAGTTCCAGCAGTGCAATGAATCAAAGTCCATACCTACGTCGATAACCGTGGTGGTGGAAAAACCAAACTAATGAACCATCATCGCTTCATAATATATTATATTAGTTTAATCTGTATGTATATTATTTATAAATAATATACATAAATGATTGGAATTAATAATAGCGTAATATTTAGGTTATAAAGAAAATCAACCTCGTGGGTTAAGTCGATATCAAATAATAAAAAAGATAATATAGGCGTAAGCAGTGGATATTCCTCGGAATTAATAATCAATTTTTATCAAAAGGTCATTCTTTAGCAATAATATGAAAACAAAACTAATTTTATCTAGTTATATATGTAGCTTTATCTACAATAGTTAATTAATGAAACGTTTGTGTAATGTATATATAATTAATATAGCATTAGAATTGACAGTTAGTGCTTGTGACTTTATATTGTATTTTTTTTTTACTTTATAAGTTAGTGTTTGACCTACAATCTCATCTGATGTTAATGATAAGCGGTCTAAGATGGTAGTCACGCTAAACCTAGAGAGAGATTGGCTCTCAAGTGCAGCTGTCCGGAAACACCAACACGTGCTGGTGACAAATTTTTAACTTGAGAGTAGTAGTTAGCTAGGCGGACTTAAAAAAGCCCTACCACCATGCTATGGTTTCATAATAATGTTTTCCTTCGCCAAAAGCTCCGACTCAGTTGCTAGGATTCGTACCTCCGTCCTTCGACGCTGTGTCCGAACACACTATCAACTAAGCCATCTTCGCTTCAAAATAAATAATATGATAAGTTAGAAATATTTAGCAATGGTTCGATTTTTGACAACCAGTATACATTAAAACATAAGAAGTTCTGCCAATGCATGACTTTTTCTTTCTAAATCGACATAACTGAATATATCGTATTTGTTTGTTGGGATCTTGTATAAATAAATAAATAATTCAAAAAAGTGTTTTGTATAATACTTGTTTCTTCAAAAGTACATATTTTATATGGATTAATTAAAAAAAGCATATTAAAAAGATGGAAGGGATACAAATAAACTAAAACTGGTACTTACGTTTGACAACGCTGCTCCTAACACGATCATCCATCCCCAATCCCCATCCGGAGGTTCTAACACGACTATTTTCTTTGTTTTTGGTGTAGACACCAGTGCACTTTTTTCAGAAGGCATTTCTGTTTACGAGGTAGTTGTTACTATAAATTATTCGACATAATGTGGATATACACACGTAGTGTATCTGAAACCAACGTCAAATTTGTTCATGAGGTTCGAGTGTAATTATTTGCAGATTAAATCGAAATTGATTAATTTGATTTTTGTAAAGTATGCCGAGTTTATTGATAAATTTTAAATAAATAATAACATTTCTCAATTGAAAGATATAAATTACACATCATACTTAAATAGGTGCCGATTTTAGGAAAACCTTTAGGTTTATTATAACTTATATGTCTAATTAATGCGTGCTCACAAATGCACTTTAATGTATATAAAAGTTTTATTTAACAGATAACATCATTCTTCCAGAGTCATAATAATGTTATGTATTGTTTTTATTGTATAATTTACCTACATATTTTTAACTTTTGAAATATTTTCACTATATTTGGTTTTTTTTCGGACTTTCAAAAATAAAGACATCCGTTCCTACACTTTTGAAGTAAAGAAAATATATTTTAATCCATCTTTTATTATGCGAAAATAAGAATAAAAATATAAGTATAGAATAATAGAAAAAAATATACTAGTAACCGCTCACGACTTTCTCTACATTTATATTTTTATAGAGAGCTTTATTTTAATTTGAAAATAAAAAATAGGAAACACCTTTCTTTACTTTCTAATTGAATTGTGAAATATCAATTTGGATATATATGTTCATAAATGATGAATTTTCATACAAATTCATACCCTTTTTCACTAACTTAGGAGTTGAACTTCCAAAAATTCTAATTTAGTGCTATATACCTACAATGTAAAAAGAATCTGTACGCAATTTTTGACGGTCCTATCCACCGTAGTTTGGGCTGTGTGAATATATCAGTCACTTAGTCAATCTTTCATATACATAGAATATAGGAGTCCAAAAAAATCCCTTTTCTTCATATTATTGGATCATGCTCATTATTACAATATAATTATTACTAACATTATTTATTACACTTGCATCATAATAACAGAATTTTCCATTATCTCGTGCCAGCGTGAAATCAGAGCAGTAACTGTTAATTACTACATAAATGATGCAAGATACATATTTTTACGATCTAGGCGTGTCTGTTTATGGCACCACTTCACACGGGTCATACTCTCCAACCTTTGGCCTTTTTATCTGCAGTCAAAGGTGTCGTTGGCAACCACGTGTTTTTAGAACTATAACTAATTAATTATTTTGTTACCTGTTTACTATATTGGAAACCGTTTACGTTGTGTTTTTAAAAGACTTCGTTATTGCTTTGTGTCTTCATCTGTATAAATTTAGTAAGTGCTTTTAAACAACGCGACGAATTTTGATACAGCTTCCTCTATTATTTAGAGAAGTTCTTCCATAATTTTTATATGTATAATATTTATGGATGATAAAAAAACGTTCACGTAATTAAGTCGAAAAAAATATTTTTCATGCTCTAGCACTGGTGACAATAGTAATAATGCTGGTTAAATATTGTGTTGTGATTTACATCCAAATATTGTACTGCGGATTAAACTAAATAAAATTCCATCGTAGTCCGATGAAACTGTACAGGCCTTGCCAGGTCAACAGTGTAATCAGTTCAAATAAAAAAAATCTGAGGATAGCCCATTATATATTTTTTTATCTTTCATACAATATTATTAATTTTTTTACCAATAATAAGGGTTTTCAGATTCGATGGAAAGAATATTTTGAACGGCTAATTAATGAAGAAAATAACAAGACCAGAAAGTTAGAAACTGTATCGTCAAATTTAGCCATTAGGCATTGTGCAGAAGATAAGCGTATGGAGAAAATGATATGTGAATAAAAGTTGTGAATACTGAGATGACATAGGACAGAAAAGAGTGGAAAAGGAAAACATGTTGTGCCGACCCTACTTAGTTGGGATAAGGGTGAGAAGATGGATAATGTTATTATTATTGAATTATATATTTATTAAAAATATCTTCAAAGTAATTTTGAGCAGTAATAGTCAATGCCTATCCAATTAAATATGTTAGTTACGTTCGGTATCTAATCTAAGCCAAAGTTACTCTTTAAAATATATCATTTAATGAATACCCTAGAAGATAGTACAAATTTAAAATTAGGCACGTCATATAAAAGTTGTTTCGTAAGACAAGATTTAAAATCGGATCGAACAGGACTTCTGCCTAAACCGCTTCGACACCTATGTGTCCTCAGATTAATAAATTGCATCCGTGTGCATCCAAGACGAGTCGTTAGTTGTATTATATTTAAAATCCATAACGAAGCGACAACTATTATTATAAGCTTATGCCTGCGGCTTCACTCGCGTTAATGTATATTTGACCCATCTTTCGAGAAAAGTCTATTTTTGCTAGATGAAAGGTACTCTATATAATTTTTTCTTCTTCTGATACCACCGTACGCAAGATTTCAAGATGAATGGTGCAGTACTTAAAACGTAAAGGCACACAAACAAACAAACGAAAAAATCATTTTCGTATTTATCATATTAGTTAGGTTAAGTTCAATAATCAATTGTATGCGTTAATTTTGAAGCAAATTCGAATCATTTGAAATGATTGTATATCGTAATGCATACCGACACTCCGATAGTAATATTATCGGTCAAAGATCATTAATTACCTCGTGCTCGGATATGTTATGCGATTTTGACGTAATAATAACAGACTCGCTTTATACATGGGTCATTCCGTGTCAGATCGACCACTTTTAAACCCCATTAGATTTGGCTGATCTTTTTCCCCTTTCTTACCCCATTAAAATAATGAAGATGGCAACTATGAGAAAGATAAAAACTAAAAGTTTCATAGATTTTAAAACCTTGTTTTTTTTTTATTTATTTTAGGAAAGTACATTTAAAAAACACGTACCAAATATTTATTTTTTTTAAAGTTACACATAGATATTTGGAAAAACGAAGATTTGAATTTATGCTTTTTTTGGTTTGGGAGGAAAAATGTTTTTATTAAAAGTGGTCGATTTGACATGGAATTACCCAAATATATAATCTGACCTACTCCTCGAAATAATATTTTGCTAATAATGTAACAAAATGCCACAAAATATTTAATATATTTTTTTGATATCAGCAAATTGGGTTTATATATCGGTAGTACATAAAATACTGAAGATGTTTTTACGCATCGATACGGATTTTGGTATTTTCCACAAGTTTAGACCTAAATTGATAAAAATTATCGTGTCACGATTAATGTTCTACAATTTATAACTCGATACTTTTAAGATAGCATTTTCAATTGGTTATTATTTTTTTCAAGTTGTCATATTAACATTATAATAAATTTGTTTATAAGAGTTACACTTTGTCCAAAAAGAGTAATTTGTAATTTGTCCCAAAAAATATTTAATTATATAATAATTGCATTTTTACGCCTTAACCTATTTAATATGCACCCACTGAAAACAATTCGGTACCTTTTTCTTCTTTGTTTATGGACCAATTTTCTTTTTTTTATTTAGTAGTAATTAACGTGCTTTCTTTTTATCAACGAAAAAAAACTGTATACATTTTTTTCCTTAGCATAAATAAGTCCAAGCCTTTATTTATAAATCTCTGTTCGTCATACTTCTCAATCCATAAGTATTACTAATCTAGAATATTTGCACATTCTTTAGCAAAAAAACTTGAATAATATTGAAAAAAAAACATCATTGCATTTTACAACTTTTTTAATGTGCCGTACATAATTTTAAGTTAATTTTAAAGTTCAATAAAATGTGATACGTTTTATAAAATAACGTAAAATAAAAATACAAAAATAATTTATAAACTAGTTAATCCTCGCGATTTCGTCTTCATGAAAATGGTTTTGTCGTTTCATGGAAACCGCTTGTTTTGTCTAGATTAATTGTGGGCTATATATCATATTTTAACTGCAATTTTATCATTAACGTTTAGCTTCTATAAATAAGCGTAATGTCAACAAAGCCTCGTCATATTTGGTTCAACCGTTTCGGACTTTTTTTCCGAACAAACAACATATATTACAAATTTATTTGTATCTATAGGTGTGCATACCAAATCCTAACTAGTATTATAAATACGAATGTGAGCTTCTATATTTCTCACTTTTCTTACGCTTTAACTAGTCAACTTTCACCATGAAATTTTGCAAACAAGTTGTTATCGGCACATAAAATCAAATAGATTACCTTTCATTTGACGCAAGTACTGCTTTCGATTGGTAGAATAATATATTTTACTGCATTAACATGACCAAAGCCGTGTGAAAAAGCCAGATATATAATAATACTAAGATAACAATTAAAACATGTAATATAACTACGTGTTTTAACAAGCATCACTTCCAAAATGTGCATAAAATATATCTTTATGCTCATCAGTGGATAACTTATCAGCTCTCGAGAAACTGATTAGAATTTAATCTATTTTTATCTGTACTTTCATATGTGTTTTTTTTATATTCCTATCCCAATGGCTGACATACGAAAGTATATTATAAATAATATATATTTTAATATATATAAGTACTAAAACGAAATACACGCGTATAGGGCAAATACATATTTTGTCTAATTGAAAAAGTACTTTTACTTTAATTCTTGAATAGAGCTGCCAAAGATGTATCTTTTACAATGTGACAAAGAAATGATTTGTGTAAGATTTTAAAATAATTGTGGTGGTTTATGAAACCACGATGCAAGTGAAACTTTATTTCAGGATCGTAGGAAATATAACTGTAAATTTTCGGAAAATTATTCGATTTAGACTAATAGAATCGCATTTTAATCTTAAGTTAATAATTGAAAAATGGGAACGATAATAGGAAATCAATAGTAGAAACTATGTTTAACTTTTTAAAAAAAAAAATCAATCTCCTTATTAGAGTACGAAATATATAATAAATACAATCATTCAGATGATACACGCATTTTAAATTCACAATATTTATTTAAATAATTAAATCGTTTTGAATTGAGCCATGGGGGGCCGCCATATTGATCTTAGCTGCTCTACCCAGCGCCTTGCACTTTATTACGCCTACTCCGCGGCCGGCTGTAAAGCGATAGATCGATAAAAAAGTTTGAGAAGTTTTTGGCGGGATCTTAGTCTGTCATGTAGTGGTTTTTATATTTTATTCATAATCTTGCAGGATGTAACGGATAGATCGACAAAAAAGTTTGAGGCGATGTAAAAAAGTTTCATTTTAATAAAACTTAACTTTAACATTTAAATAATCTATAAATTGAACAAATTCGTTCTATAACATTATCATATATTATCATATTAGTATTACAAATACAGAGATCCGATTTTGTATGTTTGTTCTGTTGGGAACGTTAATTCTGGACCCACTGCTCCGATTTCATAAATTCTTTCACTATTTGAAGGGTACACTGTTCCAGACGAATATAGCTTATATATTATGTTAATATAGATAAACCACATAAAGTTATGACGATATTTGTCAGCTAAGTCGGTAAAAATGGTGCTATTTCAAAGATTCTATAGCTTGTGCTGCGATATAAATTAAACCCATACGAAAAAAATATATACATAAAGATTGTTTTCATAATAAAACCTACAAAAATTTCCTTCATAGTACATATTCATGTAGTAAAGATAAGTCACAATAACCGTTTATGCCTAAAAATTTATCAAAAATAATGGATTATTCTCGAAGATGTTTTAACCAGTATACTTCTAGTCTGTATGTAACAAAATGCTTTTATCATATCGAATATTTAATGTACAACATATTTCCTCATTATCCTACATAATTAAAATTAATATTTTGAAATTTATGAAAATGCAAACTCTCGCTTGATAAAACAATTATGGTATTCGCTAAAATGGCCGCGCGGCGGTTAGCATATTGCGGGGGAGATAGATATTCCTCGTATTCCCATGACCACCACCTACCTTTCTTTTTACATGATTGCTTTACTTACTGCTAATTATTTTATTGTTACTTTAGATCAGGAAATATGGAAAATCGATTTATTTTAAAACCTCAGATCAAGGCAAAATATATCTGGCATACAACGAAATTTTAATATAAATTACCATCACGCTCAACCCGTTAAATCCGTCAATGCTAATTAAAGCCTCTCTTTTAAATAAATTTATAAATGTAAAAATAAATGTACTAGCAAATGTACTTCCACATATGTATTTAAGATAAATAATCATTTAAGCCGGACATAATCGATCGTAGATTGCGTAATTACAGTTGATTAGAAAATTGAATACATGCGATTTTATTGCAAGGAATAATTATCTTCATAAACAAAAGACGACCAGCTTTATAGTTATTTGTACATGCGTTTTCCTGTAAATCAAAAAGCACTCAGTTTGAGTGATATCTGGTTTTACACAGGTATACTTTACTTACCTGCAGAACCCGACCGAAGCCGAATCGGGCCACTAGTATATGATAAATGATAAGATATATTCCAATTCATAATTTCATTAATTACCCGGATGACGATGGGACGAGGATAATCAATCAATCCGAAAAAACTTTTCTTTTATTAGAATAAAAACTTGTGGTTAATCGAATTCCACTCTTATATCCTAAGAATCTTAATAAATCGTAAGATCAGACTTTTCTCAGTTTTATTACTTTTATTGCTGTCCTCGTATATTATAAGGAATTGGATTGGGCTCACAGTAAAAAGCGACCATAGTTATAATAGAGTTAGAGAAATTGTTTTTTTTTTATGTTGGAACGCGTTTGTCTTTGGAACTACAAATTAGTTTTGAAAGATTATTTTTGCATTTTATAACCTGTATCATAACCTACCTAACACAATACTATGAACCTTAGGAGCAGGGCAATTATCTTACAACATGTATACTACGTAGAGAACAAAAGCAAAAACAATATAAAATAGTGCACACGGACCGTATAACGTGTATAATAGAGGCCGAAGGGAAATAAGCCACCCGACGAAAAACGAGCATTATTGAGAAATGTAGAACTGTAAATGCCTATATCAACGAGACATATGCCACGACATTTAGGCAAGTTTTGGTATTCCTACGCAATAGACATGCTTCAATACAGAATTTATGTAAGCTTAATTGAAGTACTTCCAAATAATATAATTTAAGTTATGTGAATCTACGGGGCATAGCTAACTAATATGATAAATGGGAAAGTGACTTATGTTTGTTCGTTCGTTTGCTTGTTACGCTTACATTACTTAACTACGCAACCGTTCATTATAACATTTTGCATACACGTTCGAGAATTATCTAGAAATACCGAACTGTAAATGCCTATATCTACGAGACACCACGCAGCGACATTCGCGCAGGTGCTCGTATTCCTACGCAAAAGATTCTTCAATACAGAACTTATGTAAGCTTAATTGAGAGTACTTCCCAAATGATATAATTAAATTATGTGAATCTACGGGGCATAGCTAACTAATATGATAAATGGGAAAGTGACTTGCATTTGTTCGTTGCGTTTGTTTGTTACGCTTACATTACTTAACTATGAAACCAATCATTATAAAATGTTGCATACACGTTCCCAGAGTTATCAAAAATAATCTACGGTACTTTTCATTCCAAAAAAATGTGGCTCCCGAGTGTAAGATCAAATCTACATTAAGGCAAACGAAGAATCTTTTTATTTCAATATAAAATTTATAAGTTATTTAAAACACTATTTCCTACATAACAACTAGTGGATATAATTATTACCAAAAACATGCTATATGTATATATAGAATACACTTACGTATGTATGTTACGCAACTGTAAATTTTATGTACATGGTTTCGGTCAAATTTTACTAACGAAGCCTAATTCTTACACTCATAGAAAAGCTATAATAACACACTAATGGTTAGGTAAATACGATTTACTCAAGGTTATTCTTTACATTATACTAACATTGTGTGTGTTACTCGTGAATTTCTTACAGAAACAATTTTAGCAAAAATGTAATACAACAGGTAGTAAAAAATCTATTTGTAGTAATCGATTAGCGCAATTCTCATTGGTTCGATTCCTGAGCGTCTATTTAATACCTATAATAAATCAAATGTTACAAAATAATATAGGCTACACTTAGCTTCGAATCAAATTATTGTGTATGGGATTATTTTTTTCAATGATTATTAATCAAAGACTTATCACAAGTAATGAAAAATGTTGAACTTTGCATCTTCATTTACATTTACATCTTCATTTACCGCAAAGGAAAGGAACGTGCTATCTGCGTCTGTTTTTTCCAAAATATAGAATCTTCAAAAGAAGAGTGAATGAGTTTCTACTCAGCGAACACGCTACATCCTAGACCTCGTCCTCACTTTCTATCAGGTGTAGCTGAGGTCAAGATTCACCCAGTGTAGTATACAAAAAAAAGTCTTTAAAGACGTCATAAAGTTATTGATAAATCCTACAGATAAATTTTCTACTACTTACTACTGATAAGTTGTCTTTTATTAAAAATACTACGATTAATTAAATTTACTACATAATTTAGCCATATATAGTGATACAAAAACTTATATAAAAGTTCACCATTCCGCTACTAAAACATGCCTTTACAATAAAAGTATGGGATAAACATTTTTAATTAGAATTGATAAGATTAAGAATGACTACACCAGAGGGAGTTAGAAAATAGCAGCAGTGACAGACAAGTCGTGGAGTCATAAGTTAAAATCGAACGGACATGTTATGACGAGGGATGAATCTTATGTAACTAGAAAAGTTTTAAAACTAAATGTGGACGGATATATCCGTAGAGGAAGATCGAAAAGGTTATGGCTGAACTATTTGAAAAATGATGTGTATAAAGTATGAATACTGAGATGACGTCTGACAGGGGAGAGTGGAAAAAGAAAGCATGTTGGACGACCCTACTTAGGTGGGATAAATTAAAAAGTAAACAAAAAAATACATTTGAAATTTAAAATGGATTTGATTTAATTATTATTTTCACTTCAATATTGATTTCAAGGTAGTAAGAATTATAACTGAAGATAATTATTTATCAAAAATTTGTCATATTAAGTTTCTTGATAAACAAGAGCTATGTCGTCACCTTTTGACGTAAGTTCCATGAAACGGTACTTTACCCTTTAATAATTAATTGTATAGTACACATAAGTTGTAAATAATAACACTAAAATTACAATAATACTAGTATCCATTTTTTTACTAATGTCCCCATTTTGTCTTTCCTTTTAAAATATAAAAAAAACACTATGACAAACCACATCATAAATTGACCCACATCGTTTTTCACATATTTATTTAAACTAACGCACGTATCTTTTAAAACTCGGGTGAAAATGGTTTTATTATTTCATTAGAATTACATATTTTATATGCAAAAGAAAATGTAAAAGGAAAACATGTTGTTCCGACCCTACTTAGGTGGGATAAGGGTAACAAGATGATGATATGTAATAATCATGAACTGTCTTTTATTTTCTGAATTATAATCATGTCAGTATTTTAAAACCCTATTACTGATTTACCAATACTGCATAATCCCGTTAGGAGAATTAAGATCGTACTCTAAAAAGTCCTTAATGTGCCAATAAGACTTTTATTTATGCATACAAAATATTACGAAATCCAATATACATTTATTTTCTAATTTTTATTTCGTATAATTTGATTTGAGTTTTAATATATAACTATATATAGTAATGACTTAATTAAAAAAAAGAAATGCATTATAAAGTATATCTCATGTTCATGACACATAATCTTTAATAACATTTCATTTCAATATATACAGCTGTTTGATCGATATTGAAGGACAAACATTCAAATGACGAAATCTAGCTTATATGTTGATATTTTATCGAGAGTTAAGAAGAAAAAAAATATTGCACAATACAATCCCCTTTACATCCGCAATGTAATTTATTTGGCAATTATAAAATTTCTCAGAAACATTTTAAAAGTGACAATAGTTAAATAAAAATCTATTCAAGAATTGTTTGTTCTTACCTAATATGAAACGTGAACAGATCAGAATCTATAAAATAGCACGTGTGGCGCCATTCAACGTGTGTTATCCACAATCACCACTTAGTTCGATGCTCCGACCGTTATTAATTGACTCATCGCCTATTGGAATTTCTTCACACAACCGTCCTGTTCGAAAACACAAACATCAATGAACAATGACATTACATATCACCAGCTGACACAAGTGTTTGCTATATTGTATATTGGCATTATTTGGAGCGTAACGAGGAAATTTATACGTTTTACTATTCGTTTGGTTTTTCCACGGACTTTTACCATTTTTAATTATTTTTAAATTATCTCCAAGCGAGTAATACATTTGTTGACTGCACGTAAGAGTGAAAACAAATTACGAAGTTAAGAGTATTTATATAAATAAAAATAAGTTACTGTATGTGAGCGTATCACTTCAGAACGACTGTAGCTATTCATTCATGATTTCTTTTTTGTCAAAATAAGTTTTATATAAAAGAAAATGTTTGAAAAATCCTACGAAAAATTTGAGTTGAAATCTCCATATAAATATTTAATGACATATATAACAATATGGAGATCTACAAAAATATTAACATGTTGACATTCAGTTGTTTTTTTTTTTCGAACTGACCTTCACTGTTAGCCTGGCAAGGCCACTACAGTTCCACCGGAATACTAAGGGGAGCGCTTAAGGCACTCACTCGATTTGTTCAGGCGATCAGCGCAAGGGCACTCGGTGCGCCTCGGCTTGAACGGCCGAATTTCCCGATCTGAATAAACTAAGCTAACTATTATTTCTCGGTTATATGGTTATACTGTAAAGGAAAAATGAGATTTCATTTTCCTAATTAGCATACCCGTGCGAAGCCGAGGCAAGCGGCTAGTATAACTCATAATCATGTAATACAGGACTAAGTATTTAATTAAACATTTCGCGTTAAATATATAAATAACTTAAAGACTAACAATCTGAAGCTTAACATTATTAAATTAATAACGGTATGGTCCCGCCAATAAAAATGGAGGTGGATGACCTTATTTAAAATGGATATTGGATATCGCCTGTGAACGATCTATTTTAACAAAAAAAAAACAAAAATCACTCAATCAAAACTTTTTTTATCCTGAACGACGTGTTTTCGATAACATGTCTTGAAATCTGTAATTAATTAGACGTTTTGTGAATAAGTTTTAATTCACGGATTTGATAAGTGATTTCACTTATTTTCACTCTTTTCGTTCATGTGAAGTTACTATACGTGTTAGGTACTTTTTAAATTATTTGTTGAAAACGATAAAATGTATTATTGTCTCTTTGTATCTCTATTCGAGTGCATGTATCTTCATTTTTTTGGTTATTTAATGCCAAGAAATTGATTGGAGATAACACGAACGTAAAGTCATTTCAACTCCTTAAATATTGATTTTTAAAATATATTATTACATACAAATATTGTGTGTGTGATCGCTACCATCATATACGTGGTAATAAATCCGTTACAGTAGTAAATTATAAATATTACAATAGTATCTTTCATTTAGTTGCGGCGTTTTCAAGTTATTTCAATAAATTCTTCAAGGTATCTAAGGATTATCATTTATATCTATATGATCGTTTGTAGCTAAGGGATTACGTATATACATTCTTGTTTGATCAACACGTATACGCCTCGTGCATTACGTGATAAGAATTAGAAATATCTATATAGCAACGGTGCTCGCGACTTCATTCGCATGAGTGCCAAATGTATCGTTAAGTTGTTATTCCAATAAAGATTTATTGACTACATTTGTAGTTTACTCTATATGTCAATATTTATTGAGTAGTTTTTATACACAATATTATAATTAAACCTGAGTGCCGTTAAACTCGTTAAAAACTTTCAAGTTCAAATGTATTCAAAACGTGCTGCAATCGAGGACAGTCACAAAGACAAATCGTAGCAATTTCAAACGACTAAGGAGATAGTGAAAGCTGGTGATACGGTACTGGCTTACTAAGAAAGGGATGTACCCCGTGACAAGGTTCAAATTAACGAGGGCCGCTCCGTTTGAAATTTACATGGGTATGCATGTTGCGCTCTTAGATAGTTCTGTACAGGCGACTGAATTAACTGCTACGAATAGTTTCGAAATTCTAGATCTGAGTAAACGACTTGCATAGAGAATTACAATTAAAGAAGATTCAAATGGTCTGTGACCCAGGTTTAAGGGTTTCTGTATTATAAAATTATCTTCGAGACCCTCCTTCTATTATACAATAAGTAATTTTTCTTTTATATGAGTTAATTGATAATGGATGTTTTCTTTTTTTATTTGTTTTGTCTCCGTCACGGTTTGTGCACTAGCCAGTGTCAAGTAACAAGATTTTGCCAAGTAAGTGTCTTGCGATAATTATAATGTTCTAACAAGATGGTGGTTTCTTGTTAGAACTTTCCATGGAGTTTTGGTGGCATCTCAGAATGCATGCTCCGTGGTATTATTTCCCATCCACATCACTTGTGCATAATAACCGAACTATATTACGTAAAACACCACCAATATTACAAAATATAGAGTCTAATAACACAAGATTATGTATAAAATATAAAAACCACTAGGTACATGACAGACTAAAATCCCGCCAAAACTCCCTTATAATGGATGTTATAAACGTAACCTATACCCTAACCTAACGTATCCATTTTTAGGAAGACGTAATATACTCGTTGCTTCCGGTATCTGTATTTTTTAGGAATAAATATCAAATTACTAATATCAGATATTTATGAAATTTTATTGGCTTAATTACGAATAAAGATGATATGGAAAAAAACCATAAAATATTATTTGATTAAAATCTCATTTATTATTCATTGACAATATATTCGAAGATAGTAACGCACTAAGTGATAGACTTTTATCTGTGTGTATATATAAGTGTAGTTGTATGTATTATATATATGTGTAGTTGGAAGAAAACACAACTTGGCGATAGACTAGGTAAGATATAGATATGTAGACTATGTCAGATAGGGTGAAACCTGTTAGCGAGACAGGCGAACTTGAGAAAATAGCCCATTACCGTTCTATAGTTTTATCACGCTGTTTTCCTTCACAGATTGCACAGGGCCATTGTAAGGTTCGAATTCAGATTGATCAATGCGTTGACGATACACTTTAATACTGAGCTCGTAGCACTGTAACATAACAAACTGTTTCGGTCTCATTACAAAAAGAAAAATGAATCCGCGTTTAACACGTGTTTTACTAAACAGTGTCTAAAGTTTTAAACACATGATTAATAACTTTATTCCAAAAGAGGGTTTTTTTTTCAAACTAACCTACACTATTAGCCTGGCAAGGCCACTACAGTTTCACCGGACTACTAAGGGAAGCGCTTAAGGTACTAATCCGATACAGGAGAGGGTCTAAGCGGTCTCTAGATAAATATCTGGTTTATGTTTTTTATGCAAGCAACTCTGAATAGCATTCATTCAATTCAATTTCATCGTTCAAAAACATTCCAATTTACGAATAATATTTATGTTTGGATCTTTATTAAGAATATTTATTTATTTTAAGTGAAATTGGTTATAATTTTTGTGAGATTTGGTGTAAAGACATTGATGTCATGATTAAAATAAGCAATATGTAAGTTTAAAATAATACGCCAAATTACGTAAAGTGGAACAACAGTATAATCTCAGAAGTAATACATTGTGAAATGTCAATAATGTCAAATTGTAGTAGTTATCATTTACTTGTGAATCTTCAAAATTATCTAATTTATCTATATCTTCCATAATAATTATACACACGAAATCCATAATTTACTACGAAACGTAGTAAACGTAAATAGAAATAAAATAAATCACAACAATAAAATGAGAACTGTGAATTTAGACAAGTGTATGTTTAAATTTAAATAATGCCTATTTCTAAACAAAGGCAAGATACTCTTTTGCGATCAATCTTTATTAAAATAAGTGTTCGAAGTGTATTTAACTTCTTTGTAATAGCACGGTTTATGCTTAACTTCTTTAAATAAGAAGCCGATGATATGCAGAATAGATTTTTCAACATCGTGCGTCTACATTGTATAAGTAGAGCTAAAAAATAAAGTACAACGGCACGGTGCCGATTTAACTAAATAATTACGTAACAAATCCTAATGTATCGGTCTATTATGTATAAACACGCGGGTTCGATCTGATATTTTGATTTACGCGAATTTATTTATGCGCGGCGCGGGTTAATTGCTGTACCGTGGTCGCGACGGCCGGGAAAGCGGAGATAGCGTTTAAGAGCCCGAGCTCAGACGTACTATTAACTAACGCGTTAAATGCGATTATCTCTTGTACATCGTGTACCAAAAGTAAGCGAGCTATCCAGTCTATGCCGGAGGTCGATGCTGAAACCGCGATAGGTGGCGCAGGAGTGGACAGAGCCTTTGGGGGCTGGGGCTTGGCTTTAGGAGCCGAGGGAGCTGGCGGGGAAGGCCTTACGCGCCAGGAGAGCGCGCTCGGCGCAGGAGCGGATGCTGCCGGCGCACTGGAGGTGCCCGGCAGATCGGGGAAAGCCTTCTGGCTTTGTATGGGCGGAGGCGGAGGCCGATTCATCCGAGTCGGCGGGCCGTGCGCCCTGGACCGGGTCGCACGACCGCCGCGACGGTGATAGGTCGAGCGAGGCGCACGGGGACACCCGCGATAGTTCGCGGTATGACCCGTTTGCCCGCAGAGGACGCAGCTCGGAGGCTCGACGGATTCGGGAGTGCGGGGGCACTCCTTAGTGGAATGATCCCCGAGACACTTGACACACCTGGGACGCAGGTGGCAGTGTCGGGCGGAATGACCGTACACCTGGCAGTTGTGACACTGCGAGGGTACCTGGGACTTGCGAGGAAGCTCGACGAAGACAGGGGACAGGCCGCAAACTGAGTTGAGGCTGAAAATAGCCTTGCCTTCCAAGGTGCGGTCCAGAGTGACCAACACCAGGTTGAAGGGGGCCTTCGTACGGGGGTGGTGCATGCGCTGCACGCTCCGGACTGGGAAGTCCTGACCGTTCAGGCAATCGGAGATGTCGTATTCGGTGAGTTCAGAGGGAACTCCCCGAATGACGACACGGAGGCGGCGCTCTTCCTCGAGCGCGTGGGTGAAGAAAGGGAGCTGACGCTCCCTGAAATATTTGGTGAGCTTGCGATGCTCATCGGGGGTCGAGACACGAATAGAAATGCCGGCAACAGTGTTGACGGCGGACTTGTAGACGATTTCCTTGGACTTAAGGTCTTCAGAAATCTCTACCCAACGGGCTTTGTCACGGAAGGTGACGGGAGGCGGTAGGCGTGGCTTCTTAGCCGTGACCGCGGGTTCCGCAGCCGAGGCTTGAGCCGAATTCGCGGCAGAGGCGTGGGAGAGGCTCGGGCACCCGAGCGCCACCTATATTGGACTGCTTTGGGATTGGACGTCCGCAGCCGAGTCGCTATCGGTCTGAATCGCGGCGCGTGGGCGTTTACCGCGGCGCGTGACGGTTGTGAAACCGTCGTCATCGGCGGGCGTGGTCGCGGGCGCAGGCACGGTCGCGGCCGTGGTTACCGTCGCGGGCGCGGTCGCGGGGACAGTATCGTAGTCCATATCAGAGTCGTCATCGGAATCGACTTCCGAGAGCCTCGTGAACGGGTCGTCCGGGAGATTCGCGAAAGGGTTCGCGGAGAAACAACGCGGTATCTTACCGGGAGGATTGCGCGCGTAGACTTTCCGGAGTCTGTTGTATTCCGAGACGAGTTGCGGGTCTTCCTTTTCGACGAACATGTGGAAGCGTAACAGTTCTTCGAGGTGGACGGTATCATCAACGGCCGGAAGGGCCGGATTGGCACGCGGGGTCGCGGGGGTAGACATGACTAACCTCCCTGCCTGAGGGGCAGGGGGGTGCGCCTAATTCGAATCTAACGGACAATCCGTGTCCGGGCCAAAGGGAGACGCGACGCGAAATCTTCTCTCTTCGTATCTGCACACGGCGCGGCGCGAAGAACGACGCTCTGCACGGCACACGACGCGCTGCACGACTCTCGAAGCGCAGCACGAAGCACGACGCGTAGCACGGCGAAACAACGCACTGCACAGTGTGTACGGCTTCGCACCGAAAAGTGCGGTTTATGTGGTACACTAAAGGAGTATTTTCAAAACATTATAGTATTAACTTAAATTATTTTTTTAAAATCCAGGCATTCCAAACATATTGAAATCGTGCTACCTAATAAACAAGTAAATAAATCAATGTTGATAATAATTAGATACTGACTAGTATTTTGAATTTGGTAATTTATACAATTTTTGCTTATTGAAATAGTCTACTAATATTCCCGAGATAATATTCTACTTATTTACTAAGATTTCGAGTTTCAGGTTTCGTTTTAACAAAATAAATAAAGACATCTTTCAATAAGTCCATAGACGTGAACAAGATTAGAGGGTAAGGTCGTAATTAAAATAGATGGGGGTACATCTAAAATATTTTACCACAGTAACAACGAAACCATGAAAATAGATTGCTCCTTAATAAAGTTCGTAGCAAACGATTTACCAATTCAGAAGGAAGTTAAAATTGGCAAACTTTAATTAAAATGAATCTCATCGCGATTCCCTCGTTTCCTTGATAAGTCAATAATTTATTTGTTTGGTCACATGAAAATCTATCTCAGTATAGTACTAAGACGTAGCCTAGAATAACCGGGCTATGGTTTCGCAGAGTGCTTAGTATGCAGTTCGATTCAACTAATGCCACCTAATCCTTACAAGTGGCTCACAAATGGGCCACGACGCGTTGCGAAAGGCCACGCTCAATATGTAGTTAGTAATTGATGATAATCCTCCAATAAATCAGAAGATATTGCAAAATATATTTACAATTTCTATTATAGTGTATTATAATCAGAAACGTTCTTCTGTGTTTTTTTACAATTGCCATAATATCTTTGCATGTGAATACACAAGTATATATTGTATACACAGATTACACAGATTTATATCAAAATTCGATATAAAATGTAAGCCCTGTGCATTAGACGCTTCAGATATAGTTTTACTTAGCCCCTAGACTGTCCAAAACCATAAAGGTTTAAATTCCATATAAACGACAATAGACTTCATGATGCACAAGTCAACAGACTGTTGGCAGCACAGGCTTAAAAAATACCTAATTTGTTACAAAACTTTAAAAACATCAAATTAATTATTTAGTAAAATTGTAATTTCTATGTAAAATGTTTTTAAAAAAAATGTAAAAGATATGTTATTTAAAAAAAAAGAATAAACTTTATTACAGACTTTTTAAGGTTTACCAGAGTCGAGAATTGAAGCAACTAAAAATGCAAATACATAAATATTCACTGAGTTACTGAAACATTCGACAGGATTTATGGTATGTTAGAATACATTTTGCTAGTTTCAAAAAATGATGTTTCTTTTGTGCTAAACAAAATTTCATACTTACATTAATAATTTTAATGAATCTATGCTTGTTGTGTCTGTTGGATAAGAATAATTTAAGTTGGATTTATCCCGCTGAATATTTTAATGCGCAATAAAAATGTACAAGTATATCTTACTCTAAATGAATCCCCTTCAGTTCCGATGTGCAATGTGGCGGGGGTCGAGACGCGGCGAGGCGGAATAGGGAACGGAAGGTACGTCTCGGAAGCAGGATGGTGTAAGATAAAGAGAACATTTCCTATAGCACGTCTTCGAAGATTTACCAGATTTACAAAAGATATCTTTCTTTTTATTAATAATTGTCGAAAAGGGGTAACTTACTCGGCAATTTTTCGGTTCTATTGCATAGATCATTTATGAGTGGTAAGCCAGAGTATTAGAAAGTTGCTAGTTAAAAAAACATTTGTATGTATTATAACACAAATCATGTTCTATTACGTACAATTCATTAATAAATTCTTACGAAATTAATAATTAAAGGGTTACCTAATCTCTAATAGTTTAGCAAAACATTATATATATAACGTAATAATTCTAATTTAGAAGTATAAAATCTGTAAATATGTAAATATTTACAATAAGATCTTATTTTTGAGTTTTGTATGGGTAACTGTTATTGGACATTATTTATTGATTTATTGTTTATAGTGATGCTGGTCACGTTATTGTTATTGTAATCCGAGAAAAGATTGATATGAATACTATTAAAAGCAACCACAAGCCCAATGTGCATGAAAATTAATTGAAGTTCAAATTTTATCATGCATATTAAGGGTTGTTTATTATACTTTTGAGTTTTTGACTATAATATAATATCTTTAATATACACAGAAAAATATTACATAACTTTATTTATACTGTTGCAATAAAACAATTATTAATATTATTAAGCTGTCATGCGCTTGGCTTGACGCGACGCGCGACGTCATGCCATGCCATTCTAAATATTATAATATCGTTTTCTTCACTATTCATATGTCATATTGTTAATATTGGAACTCGGTTTCGGAAAGTCTGACGTAAAACATTAGAATTTTTCATTGTGTTATATCAAGAACGGATTATTTCTTTCTTTTTTAATTACTAAGAATATATGTTAAATTTGTAATAAAACTTATACGATAATCAGTGTATGTATATATAAGCAATAAATAAAAGGAAGGGAAAAGAAGGACATGAGGTTTTTGATGTGTCGACTGAAAAGACAAATTAATATAACGTAATAGTAAAATGAGAATAATGTAAAATTGACATGAAACTATTTTATCAATTTATTATTGTCATAGGAAACTAAAAAAAAACATTAAATGGTTATTGTTTAGTATTGCTTAATAAAATTTGTGACATATGTTTAATTTGTTCTTTATACTACTTACTAGCGGCCCGCTTCGGTTTCACATGAGTATAAAATATATAGCCTATGTCATTCACTCAAAAAATGATTAAAATCGATCCAGTAGTTTTGATTTATTCATTACTAACCGTGGCCCGCACGCGTCAAATTTGGAGTAACCTCAAAAATAACAGTATATCTCCACTATTTAATTTATGTTATTATACATATAAACCTTCCTCTTCAATCACTCTATCTATTAAAAAAAACGCATCAAAATCCATTGCGTAGTTTTAAAGATACATACATAGGGATATAGGGACAGAGAAAGCGACTATTTTTTATACTATGTAATGATTAATCAGATTTTAACAAAATGCAAGAATATATAATACAATTGTAGGAATGCGTTTTATGTCTTTCTATAATATTTTAGAAAGTGACAACAAACAAATCATTTATATAATCAGTTATGCCAAAATGTTTCACCGAATTAATTTTCTAATGAATAGTCGCCAAATAAAATTCAGAATACTTCCACAATTACATATGAAATGAATGTATTGAATCGATCTATAATTTAGAAATGTTTATCATGTGGTATTATCCCATTCCATCAGAGGACGACTAGACGCCGTGAGGGTTTCCACCCTTATGTGGTTGATATTCCCGTAGTTCGTACGAAGCGATTTGCTTCCACATTTATTACGCGTACGGCTAAGGAGTGGAATTTACTTCCGGCGTCTGTCTTCCCATCCTTCTATAACTTGGGAGTAGTCAAGAGGAGAGTGAACAGGCACCTATAGGGTAAGCGCGATTCATCGTCGGCCTCATCTACACTTACCATCAGGTGAGGTTGCGGCCAAGCGCGTGCCTGTAAAACATAAAAAAAAAAAGTGGCTAAAAGTTAGTGGCTGTGAACTAATAAAATTAAGTGCTACGTCGTTAATTATTCCTAAAAGCGTTGTCTGCCAGTTTAAAGAATCGCGGCTCTTTTGAACGCCTCCCATTGATGTGTAGACAGGTGCGTTGTTCCCAAACTTTTTGAAAGAGAAACTTCGCAGACAGCTGAGCGCGCGATATTTGCATGCTTCACTTTTTTGCGCTCTATGACTATTTTGGTCATTTTTTTTATTAAAACTCAGGATTTTTGTGGTGTCATTGTTTGTACTACCGAATGAGAAAAGTGAAATTACATAATTCTAACAGCATTATGAGATTTATGAATGATATTTGTTATGTAAGGTTCGATCGCAAAAGCATCTCTACCGCAACTATTCGTAGAGTAGAATAGCATTGCTCGGGTTGCTGATGTTTTATGAAATGTTGAATGTTCTCAGGTAAGGTTTCCATCGTATATACACTCCCAAAAATGTAATAAATATTGGGGTTATTTAACATAAGTTGGATTACAACATTGTTATTACTCTATAACAATATCTCCAAATAATACAAAGTAATAGCTTCGACTTGTGATGTATATCGTTGAATAAAAAAGAAAACAAGCGGTAAAGTATTAAAATTGTGCTAAATACTATGCAAATTTCAATTATATATCCATATAAATAAAAACCAATTGCTGTATGTATGTAAGTGCATCAGTTCAAAACGGCTCTGCAGCTATTCGACTATTAATTTTTTTGTTTTGTTTGTAATTGTCAGGACAAGGTTTGTATAAAAGAAAAGGTTTCAAAAATTCTATAGAAAAGTGTAATTCTTTGGTTAAAATAGCTCCATATAAAAAGTGAATGCGTGAGACAAACTGTTGTAATGCAATATTGTAGTAATGCTCATTTATGTTGTAAAATACCCTGGTTTTCGGACGAGACTGAAGTCCATTTACGAATATACTTTTCTCCCGTACTTAAGTAATTAAAGGTACGTTAACTTCTGATAGACGAAACCGATTTTAATACAACAAAGACTAAATGTTGCCCAAGAATATGTATAATAATTTACTTTACTGATGTTTTATCATAAACCTATTACTTTAGAAGTGATGCCTGTTCAAACAAACAGACAGATAGACATTTGTAAACATGATTGAAATGTATTCCATTACATATTTCTAGACACCTGCAACATTTTTTTCTCAAAAATCAAAAAGGTACAGATTAGATTTAAATTCTTATAATATGTATACCTACAAGACAATGTATAGAAGAATATTTCCACAAAGTAACGCCTTCATCAATCAAAGATATTTACCATTTGGACACTTTTATTTCATATATATATTCAATAACGTAATTTACTAAGCATTATATATTTATCGATTATTTTCATTTATTTATCGAATAAGTACATTCTGTAAGTGTAAATAGCTAATAGTTATTTGTCAATAACGAGTCATGTATCCATTTTTTGTCTAAGATAAAAATAGTATTACTCACTTATTGTTTATATTTCGTATCTGTATTAGCGAGATTGACAAATAAAGGTAGGTACTTTTTATGGCTGCCAGGGTTTTACGTATTCATTTTTGTTTTGACAATATTATTAATATTGGTTTATTCTGGGTATTTCCCTGTACGTTGTATTGTATGGAATAGAAGCGTTGTGGTAAATATCTGTAATATTCTATGATTTAAAAACAATATTCATTGTACCGATTTATTATTTAAAAACAAACTTTATTGCCAATAGTGTATATCTGTAAGGAGACCTAACATTGTAGAATGATTATACTTGGTATATGCATATTGGATATAGTACCTAATTTATGTAGAATCTCCTTCGTGTTTCGCCTCTGTCAGCCGCAAGGCTCCGCTCAAGTGATTAGTGCCAGTGTTTAGTGCAGTTAACTGCTTCGGACACATTCTGCACTGTACCCGGATACCAACGTAATAGAATATAATTGTTTCGGATTACAGATTTAGCTTTCCCTTTTAATCGTAAAGTATAATTTTTATCTACCTAATATTATTTTGCCTTTGACACGAGAGTATCATAAATTAAGTTTTAATTTTGTTTTAAAACATCATAATTGTAACTAAATAAGAATGAAAAATGTTGACTAAATATGTTAACTGAATAAAAAACGAATTGTAATTCGACTAATCATTTTTTTTTTATATGTAAAATATAATACGAGTTTATGATAGTATGTGTGTTCACGCAGTTAAACTATCGAATTGACCAAAAGTTTAGCCAATTACTACCTTCAGTAGACACGTTGTCTTTACATAAATATGTTTTTTTTTTATATATTATAGAGGGCAAACGAACAGGTGGGTCACCTGATGGTAAGTGATCACCGCCGTCCATAGACACTAGCAACATCAGGGCAGTCGCAAGTGCGTTGCCGGCCTTTTAAAATATGGCCAATAACTCAAATAGGTAATACAAGAGTGAAATGTAACATAATTTTATTATCCACACCTAATACAAACATTACTTTTCTATATTATTCAAAGTAATGGTAGTTCAGCATATAGGCTTACTTGAGATAATATATTAACATGCAAGCTAATTTATTATTCAAGATGTTCCCAACCCTCCCTGTTTTGACCATTTAATATATGGCAAAATAAATTGCATTTATCTACATTTATATTAGTAACTGAAATTTAACAGTTCTCAGAGAAATCTCCTTAATAATAATGTATTACTTGTAGATTTGAATTACGTAAGTGAACATAAATTCTCAATTTCAATCGTTTAATTAACTTTAAAGCAAGTTCATTAAGATTTCACTTTTAAAATACGAGTGCAAAAAGTGTATCAAAAACTATTTTTTTTTATAAAACATAATATACCAAAAAATAATAACTTTGTTTCTGTCATGTGTAAAATGAAATACTTTTGTAGACAAATCACATTAACCCGTCGGTTGATTTTTTAAGACCCAGATCTCAAATTGGCGGATTATGTTACTATTATACTTTTTATTTCACGACATCGCACATAGTAAATTTCATGATTTAGTAAAAAAAGTTCGCACAAATGAAAAATAATTTAAAGATACACCTTAAATTAAAATTATAATTTTACAATACATCATTTGTTATTTCTCAATGTTTTATAATAAATCAGGTATTTTTTTAGCTTATGCTGCCAACAGTCAGTTGACCTGTGCCTCATGATCAATTTAAAAACTCAATTTAAGCCTTTATGTTTTTGGACGGTCCAGGAGTTAAAATGTGTTTAATTAACTGTTATTATAGGTAAAATAATTCAACTTATTACAAATAGGGAATAATAATACCACTACACAATCTCATAAATATCTTTTTGAGAATTGTCTATGATTTAATATAGTTCGATGAATCATGAACTCCCTTGTGAAAACCTCAAAGCCTCCCTCATCAGTTAAAGTTTCTACTATAAATTCATATTCAACTGATATAAATCATTAGTAGCAAAATTGAAGTAATTTAACGTTATTAAGGTCGTCAATAGAAATTTGTATTATTTATCTTATATAACTCATATAACTATTATATCTCTATAAATCTATACAGAAATGCGCAATCACAAAACCGTACATTACTATTTTCTCCTTTACTTGTCAATAGATTTTTAAATTTAATTAGTAGCTATTGAGTAGCTTTAGTGCTATAAATATCGAGCAGTCGAAGCCTTTATTTATATCTCTCTATTAGTAATACTTCAACGTTTACTAACCTACAATATTTGTGCACTATTTGTAAAAAAAAAAACCTCAATAATATTGGAACTTAAAAAACGAATGTATTATGGTCGAATTTTGGTCATTAAGCGACCACTAGTTCGTATAATTGCGTATAGATCTATCATATTTTGGCTATAAGTATGCATTTTATTCTTATTGATATTTCATTTTCGACAATATTATTTACCAAACGGGTGTTCATTATCACTTATCATTAACGACATTGAGTCATATATGATAAGTATCAAATTGCAACTATTAGCAATATCATATTATTTAAAAATGATATCTTCCATTACTCTATATCATATTAACTACAACATTATGTAAATAATACAGGCATTTGTGAAAAAGGGAGTAAATTAAAAATAAAATCTTTTTTTTTTTCGAACTGACTACGCTGTTGGCCTCGTAAGGCCTCTACAGTTTCACCTGACTACTAGGGAAGCGCTTAAGGCACTCACCCGATTAAAAATAAAATCATTAAGTCAACAACTACATTTAGTTAATGTTACGAATAGCCATAATGATTTATTATATACAATTTATAAGTATATAAAATGTACATAGAGATATCTCTATACTGACGGTTAGTATATACTAACGGGTTCGGTAGACGTTGTCCTGCTTCAAAAATAAGAAATACGATCGCAGCGCCACCTACCGGGTAGAATTATGAATCTAAGCCGTCTAGAGACCCATTCAAATACTCACAAAAAATGTCGTAAAAGTCATTGCAGCCATTATTTAGAAGGAGTTCAATCGCATACACACGTACAGAATAATAAAGTTATAAAAATAAATGTCATCTTTGATTCAGTAATAAACATTAAATAAGTAAATAATAATATATTTTCGATATTCTCACACTTTTAATAGTAGCCGTTGTTTCCAGAGGTGTATTGTGAAACTTGTGCTTTCACGGCGTACTGAACAATGGAGTCGGTAATAACTCCCTCCTCAGCGCGTACAAGACGAAACAACTCCATGGACTCCTCAGGAATGAAGTCCATTGATGCCCAGAGAAGTGTGTAGTTTTGGAAACTTTTTAAAAGGAAACTTTGCTATTTGAAATAAGTACTTAATGGTTGTATTTAATATTCTCTAAATTCACCGTCTATAATTATAAATAATGTTCGAGTTCTAAAATAAAATTAACACCTTATTGTGCAATGTGTTTTCTGTAAATGGTCATGGATAAATCAAAATAAATTATGTTATTAGTAGTTTTTCTTTGATTTCCCTCAACGTTACTAGAAAATATATTCTTAGCTTATCTGGTAAACCAGCGTTCTTATTTTTACTAACTTTTTCTTCTCTACACCTTTAGTACACAGTAGTAGAGGTAATGGAATCCAATATTTCAATTGTTTCACTGATAGCAACAGAGTGAAAGGTATGATAAGATTACTTACACAAGATAATATATTACATGTGGGGCATTTCACGTGAAGTGGACAACAAACAAAGGTGAAATTCGTGATTATTCAGTTTAATTGCACTTCCAGTACAACTTTACGATAAAATATCGAACGTAGCGATTTATATACAAATTGTATTGCTTTTTATGTACGTTGAGTGACGAATTTTTAATAACTTAAATTATACTGACTCTCATTTTTCTTCTTGATTAATTACAATTCCCAGTACCAACTCTTATGATACAAAAAATACTGAATGGTATTAAAAGAAATAATCGTAAAAGTAACACATCGACATGTTAAAAAATCATGTATACACACATTAATCTATTTATGTATCTACTAATAACCGCTAGCAACATCGTCAACATTAAATCCTGTCCTGATCAATTTTATAATTACGAATGAGAGTTTGTTTGGTACGATTTCAGGCCGTAACTACTCAACCGAACTTCATTACATTTTGAATACGTGTTGTTTGAGGTACATAAAAGTACATAAGATACCTTTCTCTCAGATAACAAAAAGCGTTTAATTCAAAAAAATAGAGTATAGCCTAGCGCTAGCTAGTAGCTAGTTACTTTAAAAGGGATAATAGTACAAGAACCTTCTTAATGATGGATGATAACACTTGGATGACCATTACTTTGACGATTATTACTATAATCTTCAAGCATTAAATAAATAAAAAAATATGTTGTCTATTATTTATTTATTTAAGGTCCACATAACTAAGTTTGATGATCAAAAATTGACAAACTCTGCAAAATGTAATGCACAGTATTAAAACTAAAAAAAAGGAAAATTAAAATAAATTAAACATGTAAATAAATTCTTTTTCGAGTCGAGGCCAAAGAGACACAAAAGAAAATATCGAATTTAAAACGTAAGTTATTACAAAAAGAAAGCATGCGGTATAAAGGGCAATGTTGGCCTATATTAGTTGTTGCTAGTGGTAAATTAAAAGTTTGTCGATTAATTAAGCGGCTACCTATACGTGGGATAAAGATAAAGTAACAGGAGTAAGAATTTATTACTTGTTTTTTATACATGGTCTTGTAAATATTGATAAAGTTTAACCCAAATCTAGATTCCTACATAATTGTTGTTTTGTGTATATCACTATCGTATGACATTTGGATTAATCCGATTACAGTACACTTAAAATATTCCATTGATTTATTTTTACAATATTATTAAATTAATAATGATCTTATCGTTAATTTATTTGGATAAATAATTATTAACAACGCATTTAGAGATATTTCCACTACACTAACTTACAGAATTCTTTAATTTTTATTTCAAGTCAAAAAAATTTGACAAGGTCTGTAGTAAACCACTTGAAGGATTTTAACAGGGCGTCTTTAGATTCGTCTCGATTGTATATGATACAGCTAGGCTATAATTAAGTACAATACCTATGAATAGGACAAAGAAAACTGTTAAAAACTACGTACCAGATAATCAGATGAACAATTCTTTAGCTAACATAACTTAAATAAATTGAAATGTTTTTGTTGTTAAATTTTTATATAGCGTTAAATCATTTATTAATCATAAACTAAAAAAACGTATATATACAAAAATAACATTAACCTAGTATATAAAAGATACGAAATTTCTATATTGTATCTTTCCTACATTTTCGAATTGAGATTTTGCACATTTCGAAGTTGTACGAGTAGTGTAATAGAATATAAAGCGTTCTTGTAAAACTTCGTAAAGTGGTAGTAATATCGCACTGTGAAGACGTTAGATGTTATTGGGTTATGAAACTATAAGAATTCCCGGAACGGAGTGCACTCGGAATAGTTCGATGTAACTTGTGTACGATCCGCAAATATGAACTGGATACTGTTACTACCTTCAGTGAGAAGTTCTTCTGATATCCAACTTTCAACCTCAAATCTGTTGGATACATTTCATAAGATATCTTTTTAAGTACTTTTATACCTAGTAGTTTTCCATGTAGTACTTACATACTGACTTAAGGACAATCATTGTCGTCAGGCTCTCATCTGATTACGCTTCCTTCTGTTTTTCGATTGTTTTTTTTTATTTTATATCAGGTGAAGTATCATCAATTCTGGGGCATTATTCTAATAAATATATATGTATAATTCGCAACAAGAAATACAAATGAAAATTAAATAATTTATTTCTCCGTTATTTGTCATTCCGTTTTAGCTGTTATTCACTTTCACCTATTATTTATTTTATCTTATTATTCTATTAATATTATTACTTTATCTTATTATTATTATCAATATTTTTGTTAAATATGCACGTTTCGTTTTTTTTTTTATTTTAAATGCATTTCATTGAATTTATTTCTTAAGTATGATTCTTCCCGAGCGTGCAGTGATCATGGTATTCTATATTTAATTTTATTACAAAATTGTTCTCTATTATTAAAAGTGCAATGCACTGCTATATTGGTGACCTATAATAAATAAACCTGCAGTATCCTAATGTTCCTGTACTTTATATCTCGTCACAACATATTAAAAATATTAGTAAATGACATAGAGGTTATTTAAGTTATAAAAGAAAATAGAACATTCATAACAAAACGAACATGCTCATTGTTTACAATCACAGGGGGATACTAATACGACAATACGTCGGTGTTTACGGTTCAATCCTGATCCATGAGATTAACACAGTCTATTAATTCAGAACGAGCCTCAGATGGTATGTAAAGGCCATCTATTATCCGGCAAAGCCCAGACTAATTCTATAATAATGCAACACATTGGACGATAATGTACCGAGAATTACTTGTCATTATGCACAAGCCAATGGGATTTGATCATTAGTACGGTATATTGTCAAATGACAATACCATTTTCGAATGAAAGGATGATTATTAATTGAAGTTTTATAAAATGAACAAATAGTTTAGTCTACGTCTATTTTATTAAAGTTAATCATTCGTTTCAGTTAGCAAGAACATATTTCTATCTATACTTGTATCTATACTAATAACCATAGGTTTAACAAATTCTAAAACATTTAAAAAATTTACACGCATTCCTTCGTAGAGCGAGTCGACCTATTTGCTTGAAAAAGTGTCTTATGGGATTAACCCCAAGCAAACGCAATATCGGTTTTACTATTATTAATCGAAGCGATGATGGCTCAGTCGGTAGTGTGTTCGAACACAGCGTCGAAGGTCGTAAGTTCGAATCCTAGCAACTGAGCCAGAGCTTTCGGTGAACAAAAATGTCATGATGAAACCATATCGTGGTGGTAGGCATTTTTCTAAGTTCACCTGGCTAGCTACCGCCCTCAAGTTGAAAATCTGTTGCCAAGCACCCGTTGGTGTGTTCCGGCATCTGCACTTAAGAGCCAGTCTCTCTCTAGGTTTAGCGTGACTACCATCTTAGACCACATCATCATTTCACATCAGATGAGATTGTGGTCAAACGCTAACCCATAAAGTTTAAAAAATCTTGTTAAGTATACGGTTAGTGATCATAATACATTTATTTGAAAACTAGCTTTTGCTCGCAGCATCGCATGCGGTAATGTAGATTTGATCTAACTCTCGGAAACAGTACAATTTTGTGGATAAGTGGGTTCCCTATACCCTTTTCTGTATCCCTGACAACAAAATTTAATGATAGTCCGTTCAGTAGTTTAGATGTGAAATCGTAACAAATTCGATGTTACACAGTTTTTTTTTAATTGTAGTACAAAATGACTGCATGGTCATAAGAACAATGCGTTTCAAAACAACAATGATCATCAAGAAATCTACAATGCATTGGCAGTTGTTGTCGCCTGATCGGCTTGTAAGCCTATTGACAACTGGGTAATCACGAAATTTAACAATATAAAAGAGTCACTGTGTCGGTTTTATAACCATGTGTACGATGATCGCGGCCTAGTCGTTAGTCGTTACGAACCTGACTACTAATACACTAGTATAGGTTTAACTTTATACCGAGATTATTAAAAGAACGACATGATTTAAAAAATAAAATATTAGAAACAGTGACAAATTGCTTATCTCTAGTTACAAGGCTCAGTAAGACTAGTAACATTTTTTTTAAGTAATAGTCTTTTGTTTTACAACAAAGTCCCAAGGTACATTACTAATTTGTCGGATATTAAGTTCAAGCGTCATGTCAAAAGGGTGGATCAATATGTGAACGATGGTAATGTCTGGAAATAATACCCCTTTCTATGCATTCGTCAAAAAAGGAATGTAACTATAATTTTATTTTTATAAAATTATATACTATGGAAAAACAAACCAGAACAAACCTCTTGCCGGTTCTTTTTGATGACTGGGCTGTTTTCTAAACCGGTGGTAGTTTTGACGTTCATAAGCGCCTTCTTAGGACCTAAATTAAATAATAATAATATTGAATATTTGAAAATGTTACTTTTTATCAGAATAGAAGATGTCTTCTGACTATGATAGTTATTGTAACTGTTGTCGCAGGAATAATAATAATCTAAATAGGCAATATAACAACCCAAATATGTATAAACAATATCTATGCAAACAAACATCTTTATAAAGTAAGTAAAAGAAAAAAATTGCTTACGTTTCTCTGCAATGCAGCTAACGTAAAATAGACCGTTTGGATACTTTCTTATGACTGAACACATTTTTCTGATTTATATCAAGACGAAGAAAGAGCTCGTATTTTCATCTTTTCTATACTAAATACTTGCTGACTACGTTCATACTGGTCGGGGAAATATAATTTAAATTCCATTTTATAAACTTCCATATATTTTCAATAAAGATATATCAATTAGTATTTGTTGTTATTAAGTACTAATGTTAATTATGTATATTTAAAATTTGGATATATTAACTCCCATATTTATACTTTAGTTTATTTAACTTAGGGATCATAATTTATTTTAAAATCTCAATATGTGACTATAAATCTACAAATCTAATCTATAAATCAAAACTAAGAACCAACTACTCATCATTATGTATAAAATAACGTTATGTTTTATTAATGAAAGTATAATAAGTTATTATTAAATTATTCTTACAGAGCAATAGGTATTGTCCTTTTGTATAAAGAATTCAACGGCTTCATAATATATCCGCACAAAGACATACACGTAAGTCTGTAAGTACTAATACAAAAATTATTAAAATATATTAAACATGTCTTCGGCACAGGATCTTTTGTCAGACGGACAAAATGGCCAATAAATTTCGTAATTTTGTATCATATTTTTAATATCACGCTTAATAAAGATATTATTTCGTACACTATATAAATGAATTACACTATATAATATACATGTTAATGTGCAGAAATCAGTTATTTTACAGATTATCTAGGTAATGTGCTGATTAACTATAGTGATCCATTAATATGCCCAAAAAGAAATTAATAGCGACGTGCTCGCTCATGTTAGGTTTGTTTTCTAATAAAAATGCGACATACTAAATTAACTATGTTATGTGCATATAACATTCATTAGAATGCTTCTTCTATTCTTTGTATATTACCACTTCGTGAAACATTGAATTACCTCATCATAAACTTCGAATACGATATGCTTGATAATTTATTAACAACACGGGATTGTTTCTGTCAATTATCCTATAAGTTGTTAATAGAATCTATGAGCTACGTTGTACAATTGAGCCCATAGAAATAAAATTAAAGTATGTAATTGTATTTTATCAGTAGAATAGGGCTAGGTACCAGAAGTCCATTACCTTATTGACAATTAATCATCCAAATACTTGCTGTTTTTCAATCGCAGTAGCCTTAACGGCAATACTTACTTATTATCAAATGGGCGTATCTCTAAACGGATGCCGCTGTTGATTTTTTTTTCTTACCTAGTATGGATCTTAATGTTAATGTTGACACATGAAATGTCTACTAAAAATATATGCGTTGCATTACATTGGATTTGCATACTTCTAGGACGTTTTGTGACGCCTGTTTGGCTATCAATTACCGACTTACTTATATCGGGTTGAAACATCATGCCAAGCGGGTTTTAATGTCTAAAGGCTATTATAGGATGGATCAATATGTGAACGATGGTAATGAAAAACGAATATAACTGTAGTGTATTTCTCTAAGAATATGTATGAAGAAAAGATAACCCAGATCATGTTCCTTGCCGGTTCTTCTCGATGACAAGGTTGTGTTCTGAATGTCACAGAAAAAAAGTGTATAAAAAATACCCAAAAACTTATAAAGTAAATTTATGACAGAGACCTCGCGTCAACGTACTTGCAGCCTGTGACAACGGGGCTGGTTTTTCGCTAGAAGCCAGGCCTCAAATTTTCCCAGCAAATATACAAGTGTGCATCTCACATTTCACACTCAAAAGTATTACATACATTAAAAAAAACTTAAAAAACATATATTTATATGTTTAAATATATACATTCTATCACTTTTAATGTACGAACAAAATCTAACCAAAAAGGGAGAAAAAAAATTGTATCTCATGTTTAATAGTCACGCCAATTTAGCGTCAAAACTATTAACGTAAATAGAATTCCTATCTTCTATTTCAGACAAATGTGTTCATTCATTCAGTTCATGCAGAGAGCCAGACCTACTAAACTCATCGTGTTACTTATCGTGATATTGTGGTAAAACGTTAGCCATTTTAAAGAATAAAAAAGAAACCAGACAAATAACTAAACAGACACATTTATTATGTTGTTGAAATAAAAAGTAGAAGTTTCAGTAAGTCTCCCGGCTCGCATCAGTATTCCGCACGCCATTCGTCGAGAGGAAACAAATTCCCAAAATTGAATTTTAGGAAACGAGTTGAATACGACCCAGGCTGCACAAACTCGTAAAAGAAACGAGATTTTTATCATTTTGACAACAACTTTGTTCTTCTATTTATTTATGTTTTCACACGTGTAAGTTACACTTACCACTTCGCCGTATCTCTATTTCAATTTAATTATTTACATATTTATTATGACGAAGCAGTATACTTTAGATTAGATTTATAGATTAACGTCAGCGAAATCGCTTGCAAAAGTTAGTGTCTCATTAAATTAAAACTGATCTTTCTATTGCGTGCTTTATATACTAATATACTACACATGTAAATAGAGTTATGAAATTCATAAATATATCTGTTTTGCATAATAATATACAAGAATAGGTTACTAATAATTAAATATAACTTCAAAGGAATCGTACTACGATTTAAATTATTGCAGGGTAAAGGACCGATCCCAAAGACTTTTTTTGCTACGTGTATAAAATTTATATTCAAGTAAATAATACAAAAGTATACGAAGACCAAAATATAAGACAGATGTAATAAAGCGATATTAAAGTTGAATATTTGTCAACTTAAGCATTCGAATGAAGTTATTTAATCCTCTTTAAACATCTTCAGACAAGAAAAAAGAAGATTTAAACTCCTATAAGTTAAGTCTTTGTAAAGTCGTTGCAGGCATTAAATTCTAGTCTTTGTTCAATTTAACAATTGCAGCCATATAGATAATTCTTAGTAAGTATTTCAATTTCAAGTTGTATTTAGTCAAAGAACGTATCGAGCGTAATAATTTCTCTATAATTTGTACAGTATCCTTTGTTTATCGTTAGATAAAATACAGCATGATTTCTTAACATTATTTCAAAGTTTATTCATTAAAATATTAAAAGCTCTTTTCTTCGAATGTGTTAATCGATATTGTAATAAATGAAACGAATTTTTTACCTAACCTTATTTTAATACTCTTTGTAAAACTGAAATTCATACGTATAATTGATCAAAAATGTCAAGAAGATATTCAGCTACTGGGTAATAAAACTTAGTTTTTGACCTTCCTCCAACAAATGAAAAACAAATTGATTTAAAAAACATTTGGAAATATACTCAAGAAATATATTTATATAATGCTATATTCGTTTTTATATACTTATATGACATTAACTATTATTCACGACTTCCTTTGCGTTGTTTACAGAGGAAAAAATTTAAGCATCACTCCGCTTGCCCCACCCCTGCACGGTAAGATAATACATCACTGAAAGCAACGTAGTGCTTATAAAAATCATGGCTTCTTCAATTGTCAATAACATTATATTAAATAAAACTATTGACAGGAAGCGAAATTTAAAAAAAATGTTCTAAATCTATCCAGTAGTTTTTGAACAATGCGCGCATAACGACATACCTCTATCATTTTATTTATATATTTATGTAAATAATATTTTATAAACTCCAAATCAATACCTAAATATATATTTTCTAGGTATACTCACCTGGATACTTTATTACTGTGCAATAAACGATCCCAACATGCACTAGAGACAACATTGCGCCTCTGTTTATTTGAAACACAATTTATGTTCTATGGAACAGGTTGAAAAGCACAAAAAGAATAAGTATTACCGGTCTGATTTGTTACTCTGTGAGAATAGAAACACACCCGCTCGTCTCATTATACCGTACATACTAAAATATATTTTGAAATAGTTTTTTCATTCAGTTGGTAAATTTGAATAATATGAGACAACCTTTTTTATTGATTTAATTATATATATATACTGTAGTAAATATTACATTACTAGTTGCCCCGGTTTCGCACGGGTGTACTAACATTCCTATTATAGTACGATTATTTAATGAAATAAAATGGCAACTGAACAAGTGAATGTCTATCTGTCAATTCTATCAATATTTCTAAAACTCTCCTTAAAATCTTTCACCTCACTCTGTCACTTTCTTATAAGAGATATTTTAAGCCATTTCTTTTACTTTTACTTACAATTTTTCAAATATTTTCCTCTCATACACACCTTATTATAACAATTACAAATACAACAAAAGAGAACTAGTCAAATAAGTGCAGAAGTTTTGAAGTGAAGCATTTACATACATTCAGCGATTGAATTATATTTCTATAGATGTACTAAAACGTGAGATGACATCATTGTACATGGTAAACCTATCAAGTAGATGTACAAGCAGGCTATTATCAATTACGATAAGATTAGTTTAAAAATTTATTTTTAAAAAGTCTTATATATACTCAATGTGCCCGCGGCTCCGCAAGTGTCTGTTTATTATTGTTATAACATGATGTCATGACCAATTAAGTTACTGAAAAAATTGTTTTGTTAATATTATTTTCGTAATGGTACTCCCATACATGCGTGACAAAACTTCGCCTACTTGTCGCGCTATAAACTAACCTCAAAATTAATTCCGATAAAGACTTAGAAAAATGTTAAGCACACATTTTCTCAATTCAATAATAAAGTGCCATTGATATGTGTAAAAACCGCAGGACCAGTTATCATACTATGTATGTGTATCTGTGTATACACATCTATATTTATTGCGACCATAGACAAAACTTCGCAGCGATACACACAGGTGTGGGAATAGCATGAGAGTAATAAATATGTACACTGCAGTTGTGCGCAAACTAGCGCATCTATGCACGCTTGGATATTGTTACCACGTTTGCCAAAATCTATTCACAGCATAATGCACTACTTACCTCCGTTATTCTGTGTTGCCACACCGACCAACTTAACTTGACTAACGAGAGCTCCATAAGAGTAGTGTCTCGTTATTGTTAAGTTAATCGAAATGATATTAGTAAAAAGTTATTGTTGTTTCTGAATAGTGATATAATCTGCACTACCATTAAAAACACAGGAGTGCCTAGTTTAGGTAAGAGCGATCATTGCAATTGGGAAATCAACTAGTTTTAATATAACAATAAATATATCTCAATAATAACTGTGTGTTTTGTATCCTAGATTGGTGAATAAATTATTACTAGTGGTTGTCCAGTGGTCGAATTTCGACGATCGTAAAGGGTAACATTTTTTTTTGTGTATATAGTATCTGAATTTCTTTTTGTTTTTTTTTTCTGTACGGTAAAAACTGTCTTGAGAGTTATATAAATATAGTAGATAGTAGACGTAAAGAGAGTGAAATATGTCGAATAAAGACGAATAAGAATAGGCTTTGTTTGACTCATTAATGGTATGGACAAACAAAAACTATTTTGAACGGTATATAAGTTTAGGTGTTAAGCTGTACTGCTAGTTAAAAGTTATAGTAAAATGGACAGCATAAAAATGATCTTCATGAAAAAGCAGTTACGTGTAATAACTTTTATGGTCATCAGTCAAACAGTGTGAGAATTTGTCCTTCGCACAATAACAATACATGGATATAAAATAAACAAATTTATACTTATTTATTATTTAAAACAATCGGAGATACTGTTTAACAAGTTAATGTTTCAAGGAACATGACTTGTAAGAATCCTAATACTTAAAATCCCAAACATTTTAAAAGATCCTTCATTTAATAATACACCGAAGATGTCCGTTAACAACTATAATAAGTGTAAATAAAATATATTACGATTGTTTACATTCCACATGCCGGTCACAATAAATTACACAACTGTTTATGTATTAATAACAGGCAGGTGCATCCAATTCCTGACGCTGAAAGGATACTCAGGGTTGCTTAGATTAATACCACTATTTTATGGCTAACACAACAAACACTCGACATGTGGTGGCGCGCGATAGATACGTTCACGAATTGATATTCAAGTGACAGCATAGCGTTGCGGCCGAAATATACAATTGACAAATATACGTGTGTATCTGATATTGAACTTATATCGAACTTCTACAATTTGTGTGATACAATTTTTACTACTTATAAAACTATGTTTTATACATGGCCGTAATGACCAACAAAATCAATTAATACAGGATATTAGAAAATAGCTGACCGCCCCTGCTAAGCACTGGTGTACTAAGAAAGAAAATGTTTTTTTTTACATAACTACGCTATTGGCCTGACAGGTCTCTACAGCTTCACCGGCCTACAAGAAAATAGGATCAAATCTTCCCTTTTATAGTAAGACTATGTAATGAAATAAAATGGTAAACGAATAGCTGAACGTCAATATGTAAATTCTGTCAATATATTTGAAGATCTCGTTACTGTCTTCTGTTGCACTGATTTTTTATATGGAGATATGTAATCTAAATTTTTCACTTTTCCGTGTGATTTTTCAAACATTTTATTTCACATTAATCTTATAATGAGAATTACAAATACAATAAAACAAAAATTTGTCAAATAAACGAAGCCGGTCTGAAGTTTTGCACTTACCTACATATATTCCTCAATTGATGCTTAATCTATATGATAATACATAAGCGTATCATAGAAAGCAACACTTATTTTTCTTTACCCGAACAGAACCTCAAATAACTTTTAAACCAGCCGACTTAGCACAAAATCGATACAGGCCTTTTTTTCCAATTTCCATGAATAATTTGTATTACTTTGCCCTATTACGCTTATTCACTATTGAGTTGTAGAATGCTAATTAAAAAATATTATTTTACCTGTGTTGTTCAGATAGGAAATCGCAAATGGGCACCTGTTAATCCTTACTAATATAACCAATGCGGGTGTGAGTTTGTTTATTTAGAAAATTAATTATTTTATACAATTTATAAAGTACTGTATAATTGAGAAAAAACTCATATTTAGCGTTATAATAATATATATTTATTTAATAATAATGGCGAAAAAACACAAGAAAAGGAAAAAAAAGCCAGTGAACCTCCTGAATCAGATTTGCAAAAACAAAAACTAGTATTTAAAGTATATGCAACTTGATCGAGCTTTTTAAGCGAGCAGTTAAGGCACTCAGCTGTATAGTAACCAGCTCAAGGGTGCCAAAGTGAACGAACCTCGGCTCGGGCTGTGTTACCTAGCATGTAACAATCTCGAATCAAACTATACTAACCAAGCGAGCTATGCTAACCATATATGTATAGGTTACTGAAATAGATATGCGTAACTTTTATATGCCACATGAACACGTACTTTTATTCGACTCTGAAAATTTTGGATAATACTAACTAACTAACTGTATGTGTTTGTGTAGGATGCAGTATGATGCGTATTGTTAGCTAGTGAATTCGGTGTCACTGTGTGGTCTATATGATCAGAAGTTTGAACCTAGTCTAAGACGTTACCAAAGAGGGCTAAGGCGGGTGTGCTGGAGCAAAGTTGACCGACCCATTACGTCGCCGAATCTGTGGTTACGCTAGCATAGACGCGAACACACTCTGTCTAAAGAATCAGAAAAGTAGACATGGCTCTCTATCGACATTTAATGGGGGATCGGTGATAATATTTCGGGCCGCTTTTTGGTATATTTTGCGGCAGGATCAAGGCTGCTTCACTTATACCTACCATGGTGGTAAGTACCGATTCAAAGGACGTCAGTCTCCAGCAGCGATAACTTAATATGACTGGCCTGAATACTGCGATCCTATTGAGGTTAGTTATGCATACTCTATAAGCTATAGTGACCACTACACATTAGGTGCCTTTTTGCTACTTCATTTCATTAATAAAACAAGTAACTTGAAAAATATTATACCGAACTTTTGTAAAAGATGCTCTCAATATTTTGTCTCTTTATTTTTAAGTCAGTGGCAAAAATAAGATATCGAAAATGTAGTATAATTTATCATATCTTTCAAGAGGTGTGTGGAGAATCTATATTCGTGTTTACCTCTTTAGAGTACGACAACCTTTGTAAAACGTTCTACCTTCTTTTTTTTTCTCGTCTACTTTATCTTCCCTATTATTTTGATGCTGTTAAGGTTATTAAATGAATATCTAAATCAATACACACGAATGCAATTAATATTTAAAACTAAGATAAGATTTAATGTTTATTTTAATTTTAACGAAGGATAACACTAATTTATTAGTTATCAGATACGATCAAAGGATTTGTTTTCTACTCCGAGTTTTAATTCCTCCAGGTTACTATTACAGGTGACACCGGTATGAAATAAAACAATACTATTTAATTTTTTGATTAAAAACTATCAGACCTAAATTTTGACATAGAACCTATTTTACTATTTCAAAATTTTATACCATTATAAAATCGGAAAGTATTAAATCTTCGCTAAGTAATCAAAACGGTTAAAACAATTCAATCTACGGGTCGGAAAATGTATTAATTTTCCCGTCTGTTTACACGCTCTATTTATATTTACGTAATTGTTTGTCGGAAACATTCGTGCCTTCAAAAGCCCACTATGTGCCGAAAGCCAAATTTTAATTACTTCACACTAAATGATGAAAGTAATTAGCGAAATTACAACACGTAGATGAGCTTACACCCTTAAAAGTTATAATAGAAAGGGCACTTCGTCATGTGAAGCTTTTAACAGGTTCCTTAATTTCTCTTTGTGCAGTAAATTAATACATTAAATATTTTACGTCAAAGTCTAATGAGAAATGTAAATGTATCAAGGATCCATGTTATAATGCTTTCAATATTAATTCTATTATTTTTTGTGAAATAGCATCAACATCAAAAATACATTATTTAATTTAGACCCTGGGAAGGCGGTTATGATTATATAGTTATTAAAATCACGCTGGTCATTTACTAAATCTAACTTATCTACATTTCTGCGAATATTCATTAAATTATCAATAATGTATTAGGAGCGCAGAATTAAGATACTGAATTCATGAATTAGGGATAGCGATTTGACATCGATTAATCGAAAAATCGATTTTTAGACATAGAAAAATCGAATCGATACAGTGCATCGATCTCTGACACTATAAAATCGTGATTTCACGATTCGATTTTTTCTATTTATCCGATCACGAAGTTAATCAACGTCGGGCGCAGTCAGTATTTGAATGGGTGATCCGCCTGGGATGGAACACCGCGGGACATTTTTTTTAAATTATAAACGTTGTGTGACCTTATTAAAATTAGAGACGACAAAATATAGATGACTATGTTATATTTTTTTTACAAATAAAAGCTAAAAAATTAAGAAGTCAATTTTTGAATAATCGATCTTGTAGACCTCGATTTTATCTTGAATCGATTGCACAGAACACGGTTCGAATTGATTTTTTTTCGATAAGAACCGCCATTCCTAGTTTTTTTTCGAACTGACCTACACTGCCGGCTTATTAGGCCTTCACAGTTCCACCGGACTACTAAGGGGAGCGCTTAGGGCACTCACCCGATTGTTTTTAGGCGAAACATCTCAAGGGCACTCGGTGCACCTCGGCTTGAGCTGTCGCCGGATTCCCGATCTAACTAAGCTAGCTAAGCTATCTATCCATACAATACTCATATATGAATTCGTGAAAAATGCATGTGTGACCATGCATGTTTCACGAATGTATATGTGTATTTGGTATCTGACTACTGTGTTATGTGACCTATTTCAGTCCGAAAAGGGCAAAAAAACAGCCCACCACTGAGTGCCTAGATGTGCAAGAGTGTGGGGTGATCGTGTAAGTGTAGAACATGTGTAAATCACTGTATTCGCGCTAGTAACATACTCGAGGGCTCCACACCGAGGGACTACCTAGGCTCGAGCTGTTACAAGAAAAATCGCGACGAGTGTGCGGGATCGAATCTTCACCCCCCGCTCACGGAGGCGTGAGCAGAGAGAGTCGCGGGCGTGGGCGCAAACACGCATCTTTTGAGAGGGAATCGAGCTAAAAATAAAGTACAACGGCACGGTGCCGATTTAACTAAATAATTACGTAACAAATCCTAATGTATCGGTTTATTATGTATGAACACGCGGGTTCGATCTGATATTTTGATTTACGCGAATTTATTTATGCGCGGCGCGGGTTAATTGCTGTACCGTGGTCGCGACGGCCGGGAAAGCGGAGATAGCGTTTAAGAGCCCGAGCTCAGACGTACTATTAACTAACGCGTTAAATGCGATTATCTCTTGTACATCGTGTACCAAAAGTAAGCGAGCTATCCAGTCTATACCGGAGGTCGATGCTGAAACCGCGATAGGTGGCGCAGGAGTGGACAGAGCCTTTGGGGGCTGGGGCTTGGCTTTAGGAGCCGAGGGAGCTGGCGGGGAAGGCCTTACGCGCCAGGAGAGCGCGCTCGGCGCAGGAGCGGATGCTGCCGGCGCATTAGAGGTGCCCGGCAGGTCGGGGAAAGCCTTCTGGCTTTGTATGGGCGGAGGCGGAGGCCGATTCGTCCGAGTCGGCGGGCCGTGCGCCCTGGACCGGGTCGCACGACCGCCGCGACGGTGATAGGTCGAGCGAGGCGCACGGGGACACCCGCGATAGTTCGCGGTATGACCCGATTGCCCGCAGAGGACGCAGCTCGGAGGCTCGACGGATTCGGGAGTGCGGGGGCACTCCTTAGTGGAATGATCCCCGAGACACTTGACACACCTGGGACGCAGGTGGCAGTGTCGGGCGGAATGACCGTACACCTGGCAGTTGTGACACTGCGAGGGTACCTGGGACTTGCGAGGAAGCTCGACGAAGACAGGGGACAGGCCGCAAACTGAGTTGAGGCTGAAAATATCCTTGCCTTCCAAGGTGCGGTCCAGAGTGACCAACACCAGGTTGAAGGGGGCCTTCGTACTGGTGCATGCGCTGCACGCTCCGGACTGGGAAGTCCTGACCGTTCAGGCAATCGCAGATGTCGTATTCGGTGAGTTCAGAGGGAACTCCCCGAATGACGACACGGAGGCGGCGCTCTTCCTCGAGCGCGTGGGTGAAGAAAGGGAGCTGACGCTCCCTGAAATATTTGGTGAGCTTGCGATGCTCATCGGGGGTTGAAACACGAATAGAAATGCCGGCAACAGTGTTGACGGCGGACTTGTAGACGATTTCCTTCGACTTAAGGTCTTCAGAAATCTCTACCCAACGGGCTTTGTCACGGAAGGTGACGGGAGGCGGTAGGCGTGGCTTCTTAGCCGCGACCGCGGGTTCCGCAGCCGAGGCTTTAGCCGAATTCGCGGCAGAGGGCGTGGGAGAGGCTCGGGGCACCCGAGCGCCACCTATATTGGACTGCTTTGGGATTGGACGTCCCGCAGCCGAGTCGCTATCGGTCTGCATCGCGGCGCGTGGGCGTTTACCGCGGCGCGTGACGGTTGTGAAACCGTCGTCATCGGCGGGCGTGGTCGCGGGCGCAGGCACGGTCGCGGCCGTGGTTTCCGTCGCGGGCGCGGTCGCGGGGACAGTATCGTAGTCCATATCAGAGTCGTCATCGGAATCGAATTCCGAGAGCCTCGTGAACGGGTCGTCCGGGAGATTCGCGAAAGGGTTCGCGGAGAAACAACGCGGTATCTTACCGGGAGGATTGCGCGCGTAGACTTTCCGGAGTCTGTTGTATTCCGAGACGAGTTGCGGGTCTTCCTTTTCGACGAACATGTGGAAGCGTAACAGTTCTTCGAGGTGGACGGTATCATCAACGGCCGGAAGGGCCGGATGGGCACGCGGGGTCGCGGGGGTAGACATGACTAGCCTCCCTGCCTGAGGGGCAGGGGGGTGCGCCTAATTCAAATCTAACGGACAATCCGTGTCCGGGCCAAAGGGAAAACGCGACGCGACGCGAACGCGAATCTTCTCTTCAAAACTGCACACGGCGCGGCGCGAAGAACGACGCTCTGCACGGCACACGACGCGCTGCACGACTTTCGAAGCGCAGCACGAGGCACGACGCGTAGCACGGCGACTCGACGCACTGCAAACAGTGTGCACGGCTTCGCACCGAAAAGTGCGGTTTAAATGGTGCACTAATGAGGTACACCGTCGCTCTGAAAAGAGCGTACGATCGACAGTAGCCGCTCGAACACACTAAACTTCCGGACACACACGAAAATATCTGACAACTGCGCGCGAGTTGCCGAACTAACGGACCGTCAGAGCTGCGAGCGGGCACGTGCGCACCCGGCCGCTGCTCGAACGAGACTCACCCCAATCCGCCATTCCTAGCTGGAAGTGCTCGTTTTTATAGAATAAATACGAAATCTGCCTCAGCTATTTTCTGTATCCTACAATAAGAAATTAATGAGAACTGTAACATATTACTTAGTTACGGTCCAAAATTCTGCTGTAGGGGTTGAGTAAATGACACAACGGATGCAGACACCTACAATATTACCTTTATTATATAACAGATCACAGATTTCCCCCCTCACACCACCCCCTTATATATAAAATAAAATTCAATTTTGATTTAATTGTTAAGAAAATAATTATTACTTAGTAGACAATTAATACATAATAAACAATTATAGAAAAAAGAAACAAAACGTATTTAGTATATATACTGTGCGTTGCGTATAAACATTTGATTGATTGCACGATATGATTACAACAACAAAGTAAAAGAATATTGCTTAGTAGATAAAGTAAATAGTACATATAGCATAAAATAATACCGCCATTGACCGTAATTCAACTCTAGGTACCTTCTTCGACCTATAATGTCTTTATTGCACAGAGCGTAAGAGTAGAGTAGTTTGTGAAAAATAATCCAAAAATCAGATTAGTATTTAACACGAATTTACACGATAATCGTACTTACTGTATTTACAATATCACGCAAATAACTACACAGCGTACTTACCTGGTATAGGGAATTTATTTTACACAGTTGTCAGGAACTTATACGATGTAGAATAGATTGAAGTGACATTTCCTAGTAGGTCTCAAGGCTGTGATTGACTAGTTGAATAAAAAGCTAAATGTTTTTAGCGATAACCCATCTTTGCACCCGCAAAGCGTTATATCATCCATCATTTTTAATTGTCCTTCAAAACTTTTAACGCTGTAGTATTCTTAAATTTCCATTTAATAATGATATGGAATTTGGCTGAAATAAATTGTTTCTTTTGAGAAATAAACGTCTGAGGAAACTGTTTACTATTTCCTATCATTTAACAATGTCATTAATATTGTTTAAAATTAGCTGCTTTAAAAAAAAGACGTTTTATTTTTGTTAATTTTAATTTACTTTATCCACTAATAATTAAGCCACTTACGGCACTAACACAATATAAATTTTGTAACCTGGTATCGGTTGTAACAGGATTTGGTTCCTAGTGCGGAGACCTACAGTTTATTTTTGTATCCGGCAATATCATTTTGTTAAATTAAGGCTGAGTTGCACCAAAATCGTGGTTATTGTAATTGTTAAAGTTAACTTTAACAGTGACAAGAGTTGCTAACAGTTACATTTGTCAAAACGAGTTGCACCATCAAACATTTTGTAATTGTTAAAGTTATTAGAGTTGCCACTTCAATAAACCAATTAGTCCCTAAAAACGAAAAGGTTAACATTTTTTACTTGGCAGGACTTAGTTATAACTGTCACTATTGTTATTCTGTGACTGTCACCAGCACGCAAATGTCAACTTGTTACAATTATTTAGCTCTGTTATTTACTTTGTCTTTTTCTGTAAAGTTATATATGGGATTTTTTTAATCAATATATTATTATCAGTGGCTAATTCCGAGAAAATTAATACCACATTGGTTACCGCATTCGAGAACAGTATAAAGTAAGAAGTATTCAATTTATTAAAATCTACAATAATATTTGAAAATTTCATATAAAATGTTTTTGTATGCACTATATAATAATAAAAGTGTTATACAAGCATTCGATCCTGTAACGACAAAACGTCCTGTGGGCATTTTCTAATTCTGTGTTTATTATTTAGAGAAAGAAGCATTATCTTCAGCTAAAATGAAGTGAACTAGTGAACTTGACAACCGATTCAAATATTGACATTAACAATAACGTTAACCGGCCAACATGGAGCAGTAATAGTTAACGTTAAATCGTGACGTCATTTTAACCATTGTCATTTGGTGCAACCTATTTTTTGCCTAACAATAATAGTTAATAACTTTAACCGAATTTTTAACTTTAACATTGACTGGTGCAACTCAGCCTAAGACTTTTTATTATTATTAATGAACCATACGTTAATAAATCAGTTAAATTACAGAATAAATACATTGTAATCTAAAAAGATAAGTAGCCTAGAACCATCTACGAAAAGTTCGACATCAATTGGGCATAGACCTCTGCCGATAGGTTCAGCAGTTTTGATGAGAGTGTGTCTCAAAAGAATTGTATTCATATTCACAGAGATACATGAAGCTATTTTTCAAAAATGAAATGAAAATATTTAACATACCGATTGTTTGCGACACAACTTTAATACACAATGACTTTATTATATATAATGCGAACAATGTTTACATTTTTCCTAGCATTGGTATCATAATGCAAAGACATTGTGCTTTCTGTGCTTGTATCCACAGCGTGACTCGTTTCTGAGATTCAATTTTAAAAATTTTGTTTCACTTGCATTTTGCAACCTGAATATCAATGAGGCGGGAGTCATGAGAAAATTTTCCGAGTATTGTCTATTATCTAGATTTTAATATACAATCACTTTTATGAAATATAAAACATTTAACAAATAAAGTTTTTTTTTCATTAAGATATTATAATAAGTAATCATTTAATACGAATGTGATTGTTAGTATTTTTTTTCCTTGAACTAAACAAATAATTCATTAAATTTATGTATTTATTTACTGAATATATATTGTCCGTATGTCTCGAACTTAGAAGTTCTTCGCTGTGGGGAGATTAACACAAACCCAACACTGCTGATACTTATTCTTTGAAATTTGAAAAGCAGGTTTCCCTTCGCGATGTGGACCTCGAAACTCCCAAGGAAATAAAATCTACTTTCAGTTATAAATAAAGAAATACAAAATTGGAATGTTTTAGGAAATAAACCTTAAGTAGAAGGTATAGGTCCACTTTGGCGTCGTGTGTATATATTTTTCTACCTAGTACACATTTGCGTTGGAACCGACTTCAGACATATTATTAGGTAGCGCATATACTAATATTTTTTATTTAATTTGATTAGTTTATATTAGTTTATTTGATTTAGCTATTGTATTTTTTATGAACTTTTTTTACAAATGAGCGGTCAAAATATTTACATAAAACTTTTTTTGTAACCGCTTTTAATTGAATAAAGCCTATATGTTGCACCAATCTACGCTTAAGCTACATGTTAAACAGCGAGAATACGTGTATATAATCATCTAATTTAATAGATTAGACTTTTCAAACAGGCAAAGTTTCGTAAAATTGTTTTATTATGTTCTGTAGCATTATTCTCTTTATCACTCGCAATTCATTTTGAAGTTATATTTTGAATGTACAGATACGACCGTTCAAAATTTTTATTATAGTATAGATATTTAAGTTAATAAATCTGGCGATAACTCTCTAATTTACACAGTACAATATAGAGTTACTGACTACAATAGACATGCTCGGATTAAAATAAACACCAGTCTCCAATTATCTACGATAAAATTGATGTACTATTCTAGACTACTTAGATCTCGATGAAGCAATAACTAATGGCATACACGATTCTAAATAATTTTAGCACATAATTATGTATGTACATACATCATTTATTTTATATTTCTTTTACTAAATCAATATTACTGACTGTTCAAGAATAATAAATACAATTTAGGGATGGCGGATTTGGCTGTCACAAAGAAATGACTGTAAATGGAACAGGAATGTATGGAGCCATTTGCTCTTTAATATAGGAATTTACATTACAAAGAAGAGTAATTATTATATACGAGAATGTATACTTGAACAAAATTATGTAAACATATATTTTTTTAATAATGCGTAAAACATTAATATCTACTAGAATTTCGCATTACTCTTTCAAAATTACAGCAGATACGTCTAGCTATTTCTCAGTAAGACCTTTGCTTCTGACATTTAGATATTATTTACACGGCGACAAAAAAAAAACAAATAATTACATAAATTCAACAAAAAACGTTATCAATTAATTCCTCGTATCTGGCGGAATCGATATACGCACATACCTTCCGCGGAAATTGAAATGTGAAGTATTGACAGGTATATCGACAGCGCTGATGTGCTAGGATGTACAGAGAATGAATTATACTGTATAGAAAAGTACCATAATTCGAAAATCATTTGTAGGTTATACAATAGGCTAAAATTCGCCCGCATTAATCTACAATCTACGCACATAAAAGAACTGACTGAACGTTCATTACAAAGTACTGGGACTATGGCTATGAAAATTTACATGGATAGATATAAAATAAAGAGTCAAAAATAATTACTTCATAGAAAAAGCGTGCGAAACCGTGGGAAATTGATAGTGTTATATAAACCTTATTTATAAATATATCCAGAGATTAAGACTGCATCAATAAAAACTGACCCAAATGCTAATGTAAAATATAGTAACAATAAAATACAGCGTAGCGCCCTGTAATTGAGATTAATAGTATAGATAAATGCATAGACTAGAAATATATAAAACACATAGATGTGTAAATTTTCAATATCAATCTCAGATATATCTACATTCATTTATTTATATTGTAAAATATTAAAAACACTTTTGATTTTCAATCACTTTTATATAGCAAAATCATTTAAACGTATAATAGTCTCAGACGTCCTTTCACCGCCGCGGTCGAGTCCGCAGTGGCGTGATGTCCATCGGCCGCCGGCTCGTCGCCAACCCACCCGAGCGCTTCCGAATATTCCCGATTGCAGCCGACTAAGATAGCGACGCGTAACATCGGCCATCCTGCAAAGTGAATACCAATAAGGTATTCACAAAAAAATCATGAGAGACGATACAAGGAACTAGGACATCTACCTAAACCGGATTGTTTTTTCTCATAATTTACTTGCAGTTACAGACGGATTAACTTTCTAATAAATCAATCAAATCTTGCGTGTCCACCATATCTTTATCACTGTCAGCAGAATCTGTATCGTAATTAACAGAACTTTTGTAAGGCCGCAAAGCATCAGCAGGTACCATTGCAACGAAGTTTTTATACCCTTTCATTCCCTTTATACTGCGAATTTTATAGCGGTCATGAGGACAGACTTGGACTATTTTGTAGGGACCTGCATATACTGTATCAATCTTGCGATTTACTCCAGTCTCACAGCTTGTATAGGCATTATTCCACAGTACCAAATCGCCTTTCTGATATTTTCTTGCTTCTTTCCTATTTTCATTGCACTTTATGGCCATATACCTTTGTTTCCTTTTGATATTTTCGTTAGCCTTTTTACGCCTTTCCTTGCAGTCAATTACTGAACTTTTCCCCGTCAAATCAGGTACTACACTTTTTTTATGGGCAAACATAAGTTCGTAAGGGCTAAATTTGGTTGTATCTTGCACTGTGTGATTAATTCCCATAACAATTTCTGGAATCGCGTCATCCCACGTGGATTGTTCCTTGTTAGCTGTCCTTAGAGCATTTAATAATGTCCGGTTTACTCTTTCCACTTGCCCATTAGCTCGTGGTACAGCTATAGCGTTCAAAGTATGGTGAATCTTATGATTCGTACAGAACTCTTTGAAGTAACGACTGGTAAAAGATAATCCCCTGTCAGAAACGATTCGGTTTGGGTAGCCAAGTATAGAAAATATCTCTCGCAATCTAAGAACTGTCTCGGTAGAACGGAGACTCTTGGTAGGTCTAACTGCAACAAACTTGGTAAAGGAGTCTATAAACACCAATACATATTGATTTCCTTTCGTGCCCAAGTTACGCACTTTATAGTTAATTCAGTAAGCGGTTTTGCAATTACAGCAAAATTGTTGATGAATTTTCGAAAGTATGAACATAATCCTATAAACTGTCGAACTTGGTGAACATTTACCGGTGTGGGAAAATTACTTACAGCATCTAATTTCCTATCGCCTGGACGAATCCCATCAGGTGTCACAACATGTCCCAAATAATTAACTTCTGATTTCAGGAATGCACATTTCCTTAGGTTTAACTTTAGATTAGCTTGTCTTAGAAGCAGCAACACCTTCTCCAAAACGATAAGTCCATTTTCTACATCCGTGGACGGTAGTAACAGATCATCCATGAATGTCAGTACTTCCTCGTAACGTAAGGATCCGAGAAGTTTATATATAGTGCGTTGAAAAACCGCTGGTGCATTGGCGAGTCCAAATGGGACTCGTTTATATTCCCATTGTCCATCGGGTGTTGTAAATGCTGTATATTTACTAGCATCAGCGGAAAGTGGTATTTGATGGTATCCTTGTGCCAAATCTAGCCTAGTATAAAGGCATTTGCCCGCTAATTTGTTGAGCTGGTCATCAATGTGTGGCAAAGGAAACCTGTCTTTGATTGTTATGGCATTTAACGCCCTGTAGTCTATACAGAGCCTACTATCACCATTCTTCTTCTGAACCAAAACCACAGGTGAAGCATAGTTGGATTCCGATTCCATAATTATCCCCACATCTAGCAAGTCTTTTACCTTTGAACGAACAATTTCTAGTTCTTTCGGGGCTAATCTGTAAGGTTTATGAAAGACAGGAATATTTGAAGTCAACTGAATCGTCATTTCAGACAGTGTTGTAGATCCAAGGTCATTGGTGTCAACAGCGAAACGATCTTTATATTTAAGTAATAATTCAAAAAGCTTGCATTTATCATAACGTAATAATTCTCCTACATCTATATTTGATAGTGGTATATCTCCAATTTTGCAGGTACATAAATAATTTAGTGTTTGTTCTGGGGCAAGTTCTAAGATACTGTTCACTTTTAGTAGTTCATACGGTTGATCTTGAAGTTGCTAAGTTCAGGCCTCTGTGAAACGCAAAACAGGAAAACATTGCGGAGCTAGCTAAATACTGAAAGCTACCTTTAGCAACAATCCAGTTTTAAGATGTCCTATTTAAATTTAAAATAAAATCTATATATAAATAATGTGTGTGTGTGTTCGTGTGCTCTAACCGACATACGCGCGGCGGAAGCCGTGGGCAGATACCTAGTGTTAAATAAAACATACATATAGATATGTAAATAATAATAAAATTATAAATTCCAAATGATAATAATAGAAATGTTCTCGAGAAATTCAGTGAATCAGTAAATATATATATATGTATATATATGTATATATATGTATATATATGTATATATATGTATATATATGTATATATATGTATATATATGTATATATATGTATATATATGTATATATTAATAGTCCCAGAAAACTGTTCATATTCAGCGTATGTGTACAGAATCAGTATAATATACAACTAGCAGATACAGACAGAATCCAGCAATCTTTGTTTTCGGAAGAATCAGAACATCAGAATCTGTAGGCGTTAGTTAAGTGTATAGGTAACAGAAACAGACAGAACAGAGGGAACAGTAAATAAATAAAACAGAAGGCTCAAGGCCACAGACAGATTAATTAAACAAGAAAAATAACGCACCTTTGCTTTATCGGCCTGAAACAACTCGCCATCATCGTTCTTCAGATCCACATCAGTTGATTTAGTCCTTATGGTTTCACATAGTACAGCTCGGGTAACGAGCTCATCTTTCTTCCAACATAACTGCTCTTCACTCATATTGTAGATACGGATATGTCCTCTTTTTCCACTTAATAATGCAGCCAGTATGGCGAAGTTTTTATCGTTTAAATTATGGAATCGTGGTGATGTGCAAACGTCATTTCCGAGGGTATTCCCTATAATATTCACTTCAACAAAAGCAGACATTTGTGGTGGTAACTGAAAATCCGAAGAGCACGTAACCGCGAATTTACCATCCATTAAATCATTGTTTAATACAGTTTCGTCCTTTAATACCGCTGAATCCTGGGTAGTAACTAATGAAATTCCTTTAGCGTTTATAATAGGTTGTCCAATAAGTATATCAACATCAGCAGGCAACTCCAAGTGTGTAACCACTGCAATTGAATCAAAAGTCAATCCATCAACTGACATTACTAGATTTACTTGTCCCATAGCCGGTACTGCATATCCCGTGAATCCTTTCAGGAAGGCTTCTGTTTCTCTTACATTATAACCTAGTTCCTTCACCATTTTTAGTGACACAACATTCAATTGTGCTCCAGTATCTAAATATCCGGAAAATGATTTTTCGCCGACGTAAACATCTTTTTTATAAATGTCATTCAAATTCTGAACGATATTAATAGGTGGCTTTTTGACTTTTGCAACAAGTTTTCTATTTTAGGACAACGGTTTATATTGTGTCCAACTTGGGAACAAAGTTTACAAAGTCTTCTATCAGGAATGGGGCAGTCTTTTACCATGTGTTCAGTGGAATTGCATCTAAAACAATTCATCTGACGAAATGTTGGAGGTGAAGCAATACGAGAAGTTGAAGGTATACTCATAGGCAAAGTATCGGGAATACGCTTCTTTTCTGGTTCAATCCTGGATGTTCTCGGATAACTCGGGGTGATACTTTTCATTTCGGTTTTATTACGGTAATTTTCAAATGTAAATAGATACCCACTGTAAAATTCTTCGGGAGTATCGCATTTAAACGCTTTTGCATTATTTTGTAAATCCAGTGGAAGACCTTTAATTAAACATGAGAGGGCAGCAGCATCGTCCAAACGGCAGCGGCGACACATAGCCAACTTATCGTGATAATAATGGGTTATGGTTTCATTGTTTAACTTCTTTCGGGCTACTAATTCTTCTAACATATCTGCGTACTCGAAACTTCTTGGAAAAGCACTAATAAGTAACGATTTCCACTGTTTCCAAGAATAATTGTACTCATCTAAACGACTAAACCATAACTGCGCTTGACCGACGAGGCGAGTTTGCATAATGACGATCTTTGCATAGTCGTCCCATTTGTGTACCAATCCCAATTGATCGATTTTCGCCAACCAGTTCTTTACATTTGTTTCATGATCATCGGGATCAAAGGTAGGTATGATTTTCTCACCTGAAATATTCCTCATCGATCGTGATTGATCAAAGTACTTCTCAACCATTCGTTCCAATTTCGTAGAAAGTAGCGTTTCCAGTAATACGTTCGGTGATATATCTTCTTCGTCTTCCGGATTAACATGAATTTGGTCGACACTAAAGTTTCCCGTGCTCGTAGCTGATTCCGAAGGTTTTGATTTTTTGTCATTGTTTGATTTTTCTTTGGCGCCGATCTCTTCATTTTTTTTTTTTTTTGGTTCGATATATAGAAATTAATATATAATCCCGCTTCTGAATGTAAAATATTAAAAACACTTTTGATTTTCAATCACTTTTATATAGCAAAATCATTTAAACGTATAATAGTCTCAGACGTCCTTTCACCGCCGCGGTCGAGTCCGCAGTGGCGTGATGTCCATCGGCCGCCGGCTCGTCGCCAACCCACCCGAGCGCTTCCGAATATTCCCGATTGCAGCCGACTAAGATAGCGACGCGTAACAATATATAGACAAAGTTGTGTACATTCATTTCAGTATTTGCGATCTTACAAAAGTTAAATCTTCGATAATGGTTTCGTAATGAAGCCATAGTACGGTGGTAGGGCTTTTTCTAAGTCCGCCTAGCTAGCAATCAGCCTCAAGTTGAAAATCTCTCACCAAACACCTATTAGTGTGTTCCGGCAGCTGCATTCGAGAGTCCTCCTTTTTAAGTTATAAACATAAAGTATATAATTTGGTTCCTTGTATATTAAGTAGAAATATTATTAAATATTACTGAAGATATAAGGTATCTGTTAGCATCGACACAATATTCGTACAACTTTATGGGAATTGACTAAAAATTCTAATAATCCAGTAATAATTGTTCGTATAGTTATAATCATAAATGAAATAATTTGGATCTCCGTATATATTACGTAGAAATATTATTAAACGTAAGTAAAGATAGTACATGTCGGTGAGCACCGATACATGTTCACAGCGTAAGCGGAAATTGAACGTGAACCATTGTCGGGTTTACACATCGCTGACAAGCCGAGATGGACGTATACATTCGTCTGACGTATCTGTCCATCAGTGCGAAACAGAGGCAGTCCTCTCGCGCCCCTAACATCAAAGACCGGTTGACATGTTTCAATTAGTCCAGATAGCCTCTCCGATCTTTATTACATTTTTTTTTATTGTAACGATACAACTAGGTTAATTGAAAAGTAAACTAAATATAATTGATTTTTTTTTATTTATCATTACAATAATGGGTCCTTTGGCTCAATATATGAAGTGATCAAAAAAGCCCAAAAAAGTTTGGTGAAGCTGAAGTAAAGCTATTTTTTATTGTAGCATGGCAAAGTGACTACACTATGTCTGATGTTAAGCACAGTAAAATCCAAAAACAACGGCGACCACAGTGAGACAACTAATCAATCGCCAGTCGCCGCTGTCACACTGGCCTGCGTAAATGTCTACTTCACATCTACTTACGTCTACTACTCTTCACTACTTAACTCCTGTAGACAAATGTAATGCTATTTAGCCCAAATCATACTATAAATAGTATTTTATCAGCCACTATTATTTTTGTTAACATTGTTCCAATGTTTTTGACGATAGCCCGGATTAACACTCATTTTTACTTATATGTTTTTACTTATGTATTTTTATTCTATTTTTTCGCTTCTTAGTTATATATCTATATTATATATTCAAACCAGTTGAACTTATTTATTCACTAATAGGACTCCGGAACAAGTTTGTTGAGCAAGTGGAAAACTCGGTCATAAGTCACGCATCGAGTAAGGAAAGATTCCCAAACTATCGCACAAACTTTCAATAATCTCGACTAAGTCCATTGTAACCAAAACTATTCTTGGAAAACGGAAAGGTAATCGTTGAGGGAATTTTATTTATAGGTGCATGAGGTGGTGATTGTAATTTTATAGCTTAAATATTTATCATATATTAAATTTATATAATCGTATATTATAAAAACAAATTTATTCAGTACTATCTGGTGGTCGCGATATCATTCGCTTATAAATAGTTTTATTATTGTTACCAACTTCAAGTTGAAAATTTGTAGGAAAGTATCTACGGGCATGTTCCGACAGCTGCACTGGAGAGCCAGTTCCTTTAGGTTTAGCGTGTTTACTATTTTGGACCATTTATTTATTTACTTAACATTAGGTAAGATGTGGTGAAATGCTAAAACATATGTAGTGAAAAAATAAATAACAGCATATACACTACTGGACATATTTAATGGAACGCAAAAATAAAGTAGATTACCAAAAAATATTGTCTTATTTCATGTTGGCCATATACCTCAGTATTATGTAATTTGAAAAAAGAAGGTTTTGAGTAGAATTTTACTTACGATTTTCATTTGTTTTTACGGCTATCTGTTTGGCTATTTATTCGATGCGGAATATATGAAATTCTGCCGGTTTGTATTGTTTAACACTATTTCTGTTTTTAGAAAAAAAATATTATCAAGTGACTTCACTTGATAAATTTGAGTTATAATACCGAATCTCAGCTCAGGTTTCTAAAGCTGTAACTTTAATTTAAATGTTTACACTTACAATAAAGTAGCTCAAATAGTATGAGTGTCTATGATTTTTCACAATAAAAAAAGGGCCAGGTCGTAAAAGAGTAACAACATAGAGGGACGACAGATTTATTGTAATCATTGACAAGCAAAAAACAATCGACAAGTGACAGTTAGCATAAAATGATTAGAAGAAAACTTAAAGCGGCTGATATAGAGGCGTAATTGCCCACCAAAGGCCGTTTGCTTGACGCAGTTCATCGAGTATCTCGCTCCAACTTTGCTTGTTCGCATCAAAATGGGGATGATGACGCTTGGGCAAAAAGTATTCATTACTGATTAGTCCACAATCTGTCTTAAGTCAGATGATGGAGGGATCAAACTCTATATAGACTATAGAGAACCGGAGAAAGATACGCTGAGTGGAATATTGTTGGAAGAGGGGCTTGGAGGGGGTGGAGGGGGGGGGGGGGGTGGAGGGTCAATATGAGGCGATATTTGCATAGGAGTACCTAAGGAGCTATACATCGTATAAAATAGGTCTCTAACTCCACTAAAATACCTAACAGACATTTTAAAACAAACGTTGACACGTTTAACCCCATTTATAGAAGATAATTTTCTTTTAATGCACAATAATGCTCATCCTCACACTGCAGCGGTAGTATAGGAGTAGCTTGATAAGATAAAAATTCACGTTTTGGTGTGGCCAGTGACTTGCCAGACCTTAATGCGATAGAATATGTTTGGTATAAACTCGGAAAAGAAAACAAAGTAATCCAGTACCAACTAACCTGAGGGACCTCAAAACTGCATTGGTTGAAGAATAGAACCTAATGCAACAAATTTTAATAGACAATTTAATAAAAGGTATGCCTAAACGTATGCAGGCAATTGAGAGAGTCTCGTCTGAGCAGCGGTCGAGTGCACACGTGCCCCGCTCGCAGCTCTGACGGTCCGTTCGTTCGGCAACTCGCGCGCAGTTGTCGGATATTTTCGTGTGTGTCCGGAAGCTTAGTGTGTTCGAGCGGCTACTGTCGATCGTACGCTCTTTTCAGAGCGACGGTGCACCTCCATTAGTGCACCATTTAAACCGCACTTTTTGGTGCGAAGCCGTGCACACTGTTTGCAGTGCGTCGAGTCGCCGTGCCTCGTGCTGCGCTTCGAGAGTCGTGCAGCGCGTCGTGTGCCGTGCAGAGCGTCGTTCTTCGCACCGCGCCGTGTGCAGTTTTGAAGAGAAGATTCGCGTTCGCGTCGCGTCGCGTTTTCCCTTTGGCCCGGACACGGATTGTCCGTTAGATTCAAATTAGGCGCACCCCCCTGCCCCTCAGGCAGGGAGGTTAGTCATGTCCACCCCCGCGATCCCGCCGCCCCTTCAGGCCACTAAGGCCCTAGATGACACCGTCCAACTCGAGGACCTCATTAGGTTCCATATGTTCGCGCGTCAGCAAAATCCGTTGCTAGTATCAGAATTCGATAGGCTCCGACGCACTTACGCGCGTAACGGGAATGTAAGTGAGTTTGGAGTTCCGCGTTGTTTCCGCGACGACCCGTTCGCGCCGTCCGACTGCGACTCCGACGATGACTCCGACATGGAGCTTGACGCGCCTCGCGCGGCCGCGCCCGCGCCCGCGACGTCGTCCGCCGATAAAGACGGTTTCACAACCGTCACGCGCCGCGGTAAACGCCCACGCGCCGCGATTCAGACAGACAGCGACTCTGCTGCGGGACGTCCAATCCCAAAGCAGCCTAATATAGGTGGCGCTCGGGTGCCCCGAGCCTCTCCCACGCCCTCTGCCGCGAATTCGGCTAAAGCTTCGGCTGCGGAACCCGCGGTCGCGGCTAAGAAGCCACGCCCACCGCCTCCCGTCACCTTCCGTGACAAAGCCCGTTGGGTAGAGATTTCTGACGACCTTAAGTCGAAAGAAATCGTCTACAAGTCCGCCGTCAACACCGTTGCCGGCATCTCTATCCGTGTTTCGACCCCCGATGAGCATCGCAAGCTCACCAAATATTTCAGGGAGCGTCAGCTCCCTTTCTTCACTCACGCGCTCGAGGAAGAGCGCCGCCTCCGTGTCGTCATTCGAGGAGTTCCCTCTGAACTCACCGAATACGACATCTGCGATTGCCTGAACGGTCAGGACTTCCCAGTCCGGAGCGTGCAGCGCATGCACCACCCCCGTACGAAGGCCCCCTTCAACTTGGTGTTGGTCACTCTGGACCGCACCTTGGAAGGCAAGGCTAGTTTCAGCCTCAACTCAGTTTGCGGCCTGTCCCCAGTCTTCGTCGAGCTTCCTCGCAAGTCCCAGGTACGCTCGCAGTGTCACAACTGCCAGGTGTACGGTCATTCCGCCCGACACTGCCACCTGCGTCCCAGGTGTGTGAAGTGTCTCGGGGATCACTCCACTAGGGAGTGCCCCCGCACTCCCGAATCTATCGAGCCTCCGAGCTGCGTCCTTTGCGAGCAATCGGGTCATACCGCGAACTATCGCGGGTGTCCCCGTGCGCCTCGCTCGACCCGTCCCCGCCGCGGCGGTCATGCGACCCGGTCCAGGGCGCACGGCCCGCCGACTCGGACGAATCGGCCTCCGCCTCCGCCCATACAAAGCCAGAAGGCTTTCCCCGATCTGCCGGGCACCTCCAGTGCGCCGGCAGCATCCGCTCCTGCGCCGAGCGCGCTCTCCTGGCGCGTAAGGCCTTCCCCGCCAGCTCCCTCGGCTCCTAAAGCCAAGCCCCAGCCTCAAAAGGCTCTGTCCACTCCTGCGCCACCTATCGCGGCTTCAGTATCGACCTCCGGTATAGACTGGATAGCTCGCTTACTTTTGGTACACGATGTACAAGAGGTAATCGCATTTAACGCGTTAGTTAATAGTACGTCTGAGCTTGGGCTCTTAAACGCTATCTCCGCTTTCCCGGCCGTCGCGACCACGGTACAACAATTAACCCGCGCCGCGCATAAATAAATTCGCGTAAATCAAAATATCAGTTCGAACCGCGTGTTCATATACAATAGACCGTTACATTAGGATTTGTTACGTAATTATTTAGTTAAATCGGTATCGTGCCGTTATACTTTATTTTTTAGCTCGATCCCCTCTCAAAAGATGCGTGTTTGCGCCCACGCCCGCGACTCTCTCTGCTCACGCCTCCGTGAGCGGGGGGTGAAGATTCGATCCCGCACACTCGTCGCGTTTTTTCTTGTAACAGCTCGAGCCTAGGTAGTCCCTCGGTGTGGAGCCCTCGAGTATGTTACTCGCGCGAATACAGTGGTTCACACATGTTCTACACTTACACGATCACCCCACACTCTTGCATACCTAGGCACTCAGTGGTGGGCTGTTTTTTTGCCCTTTTCGGACTGAAATAGGTCACATAACACAGTAGTCAGATACCAAATACACATATACATTCGTGAAACATGCATGGTCACACATGCATTTTTCACGAATTCATTTATGAGTATTGTATGGATAGATAGCTTAGCTAGCTTAGTTAGGTCGGGAATCCGGCGACAGCTCAAGCCGAGGTGCACCGAGTGCCCTTGAGATGTTTCGCCTAAAAAACAATCGGGTGAGTGCCCTAAGCGCTCCCCTTAGTAGTCCGGTGGAACTGTGAAGGCATAATAAGCCGGCAGTGTTAGGTCAGTTCGGAAAAAAAAAATATGCAGGCAATTTTGACAATACTAAATACTGATTGTTACACCCATTATGAAAAAATAGCCTTTTTGAACAATATTCGATTTTCATTATGTTAGGTCAAAATTCCTTACAAGTAAAATACTGAGATTATGTTGCTTCTAATTTGTTTTTTTTTTTTGCTTAGTCTAATATTTTTGTGTTCAAAAATGTTAAATTAATTAATAGGCCCTATTCAATTAATTTTAAAAGCTTATATTGTACAAATGAATCTGTTTTCATATTAATTTGCCTTTTTTATTTATTTTCTGTAAATATGTTCATCAGTGTACAGGGTTAAATTCTATATGGACCAATTATTCTACTGATTGTGGATCGCGCATACAGTCTTCACCTCAAGAATAATTTTGTTTATTTGCAATCTTATAATAATTATGAGCTTTAGGTGAAAAAAAAACATGATGGTAACCATAACATGAAGGGTAGAATATATTTAGTACTTAGTAACAAGCACACACCCGATTTACACCGAGAGGCAGTCATCACTCTACATGCTTAGTACTATCGTTTTCCGTTACATTTTCAACAAAATATGTCATTGGTAAATATGCTATTTCGCAGAAATCCAACCATAAATATTTTGTTTTATATTATTTTATTACTTTTGCCTGAAACTGATTTTCTGTTACCGACAATAATAAAATTGAAGTGTGTTATTGACCTGGGTTGATTTCCGAAACAGCTAATCCGATGTCGAAGTGACTTTTATTGGCAGATGGAGCATTTTTCATAGTACTAATAACTTTACATACTATTACGCTATTATATAGGGGCTAAGTATTCATTATAAAGTCTAACAGAGGTAAAGTAAAATTGGTAAAAGGATTAGGTATAGGAAAAATAAAAGACATTTCGACTATAAATCATCATTATTCTATATATTATAAAACAAAGTCGTCCGCCGCGTCTGTCTGTCTGGCTGAATGTTCGCAATAAACTCAAAAACTACTGAACGGTTAGTAATGCGGTCTTCACCAATAGATAGAGTAATTCACGGGGAAGATTTAAGTATATAATTTATCAAGCTTTTTGGACATTGGTTGAAATATAATGATAATTGTTGAAAGAATCGGAAAAAGTCAAGCCGCCTTAAGCGTTTCATGCACATAAGTGTATATTTTTTTATTATCAGGGCAGGACAATGTCCACCGCACCTACTAGTCAATATATAAAACGTTGTTCCGCGAAATACTAAAACATTATCTTTACAACAACAAAGTTGCAGGCACAAGTTCGTATTACATTTATATTTAAGGTGTGATCGATTTGTAACGCCACATTAAAAAGCATTCAACTGATTTCGTCAATCGTGACGTCATGAATAGTTTGTCATGTCATGGCTCAGAGAACAAGTAATTAAGCTGGGAGTTTGATGGTGTGATCATTCTGGTTCTGTATTTGTATATAAACGATTTACTCTATCTGTACAAATATTACTTATGCACTACATGAAACGGCAAAACTGTAACGACCTGGCAAAAACTGAACTCCGTGTCATGACACTCTAGTCGCATTCCAGAAAAAAATAAAATAGTAGACTAAATGTGTCAAAGACAAACAAAATCAGTTTGATATTATTGTTTTATTATGTTGGTGAGCTTGCTAAACATGTCCAAACACTGCCAATGTTAACAATACAATACAATAACGGGAATCTGGATAGCGCATACTCAAGCTACTTCTGTAGCATCACATTCAATATTCTGGGAATATCAATTTCGATAACATAATATCCATACATGTCGAATACATAGGTAAATACATTTGTTTATATTTAAGGTTTCAACGATAAATGTGTAAAAAAATACTGTGAACATTCAGTAGCGGTTTGAACTGTAAGCGGATTTATCGGCCGAATGGTGTTCCGAGATACCACAGGGTCACGAATTTCATGATTTCTATATATAAGAAGAGTTCGAGATTTCTAAATTTTTTCCAGTTGATATTGATAAGATTAAATAACGGATTTATAATGTGAACTAGGGATCTCGACTTACACTGGGTTCGAGCTAAAAATCAGCGTTGAATGCTTACTGTACAAGTTTAGCATATGATGAGCTGAACACACATCCATATAACCGAGACCCGTAGTATTTTTATCTACTTTTGTAGGTATTTATTTTATTGTATCGTGCATTATAAATAACGATTCCTTTCTCTCTTTGTAGTAATTCTTTGGTACTTATTTTGTAGTGCATAATATCAACTTTGTGCCAAAGGTACAAGAACATTTTAAGAAATATTACTGAGTTCAAGAGATTGTTTTATCTTTTCCTTGTAACTAATAGCCAGGTATTGTAAATTATGTCGTTGTACCCTAGGTAATATTATAAAATTGGGAAATTGAGTTTATTTGTTTGTTACACTTTTACGCACTAACTACTCAATCGATCATTCATGAGTTACATGAATGCATGCATAATATCTTTAAGGGTACAAAAAAGGATAGAGGGTAGCTTTCATTTCGCAAAAATTTACTGCTCTCGGGGGATAAATCAAATCTACACTTATGCAAGCCAAGTCACGAAGAACGAAATAAAATGCAATATAACGTCGTTTAGTGATGAGTTACAATAAAACAGATAGTATAAAAAACCTTCACCATGAGAATACATTTGTGCCAATTTATGCTATTTGTACCAATTTGTATCACAGATGTACCAACTTTTTGATGTTCGGTCAAAGTATGTTGAAGGTTCTAAATCTCGGGTATATACCATATACATAGATTTATCTAGGAAGGTCCTTATGATGCCACCGAATTATACAAATTGTACTTTACAAAAACGAGAACGAAGCTCTGACGCAAGAAGGTAAAACAAACATTCTATACTTTATTATAGTGCAAATTACTGTATTCATACATTTATTTTGCCATTGTAATATCAGTTTTATCGAACAATGGATAAAACTTATTATTAATTAGCTTATTTATATAACCTAAATTTTATTAATAAAATACGTAAGTAATCAATTATTATATACTTACTTAGTAGCTATGTGAATCATTTTGTTAGTGACCTTAAGGAAACAATGACGAAAAACGAAAGTATCTGAGTTAGGATAGGATGAAAAATCATTCGGTGTAAGTTTTTTAGTTTCCAAAGGTAACTCAAATATTTGGGCGCTTTTCATAAGACTTTCTCATTTCGAATAATAGTAACCCAAAGTATACAGCTTTCATTTGTAATTACTTAAACATTTTGTTAATATAAGCTGTTGTAAAGAAATAAAGTAGCACAAAATAATCATGTTGTGAATATTTAATATGAAAAAAATAAATTAAACGGAACAATTTAAACAGCTGACAAGATTTGTAGGTAAACGAACCAATGCATGGGATAACCGTATGACAAAGCCACTGAGATAGGATTTTCAATTTCCTTTCTGACGACAAACAAATACTCGGCGTCGAGGTATGTCAGGAACAATAATAATATAATGTATTAAGGAACACAATATATGAGTTTTTATTAATGTATTGTGTAATTATTCGATTGCAATATTAAAGCTACTTCAATCACAGCGTTTAAACATTTCATAACATATAGTACCAAATGAACATATTTAAAACTTACCATATTCTCATCAGCATACATTTACCTATTAACTTCTGAGGAACTTCTAAAATAGGGTGTAAGAACAATTATCATGTTTTTTTTTATACTTCTAGTTTAGCATTTGACCACAATCTCATCTGATGTGGTCTAAGATGGTAGTCACACTAAGCCTAGAGGGAGACCGGTTCTCAAAGTGCAACTGCCGGAACACACCAACAGGTGCATGGCGACAGATTTTCAACTTGAGGGTGGTAGCTACCTAGGCAAACTTAGAAAAAGCCCTACCACCATGCAATCAATATATATATATATATATATATACATCCCGGGAATGAATTTCCGTCCTTATATATGCTAACATACTGACGTCTGGCACTTCTACTTTAGGTAGAAGAAAAATCTCTGCGAATGTCGGTTAATTAATTAATTTAATCGTATGAAAACGACTTTTTATTCCAAAATATTATAACCTGTTAATATATAATTATACGTATATCACTGACGACATGGCAAACTCTCGGCACTCCCACCCGCACTTCAAATCCTATAGCGTCTGGATATACTAATTATTATCTTTTATTTAACGGATTCTGGTAACTCCTAAAACAATGCGATGTTGCCAAACTTCCTACGCAGAGCAGTGCGGTATATTATATTCGTACTCTTCACTCAATAAATCTAATTTCAAAGTAGACAAATTTGGTTTAGGCAATTTTATAGCCGGAATAATGATTTTTTTATAGTAATTTATCACTATTTTTACGCAATTCATTACAACTTATAGAAGTTGCTGTACATTACTTGTTGGCCGATATTATTTATTTTAAAACGATGATGACTTAATGGTAGACGTGCTTAGATACCGCGTTGCTCGGTGTAGATTCAAACTCCAGCAACATACCGGATTTTTTGTAGGATAAAAGTCAGGTATATTATAATGCCCATCTGATCATGCTCTGGTCAACCTCGAATTAGAAATTTGCCATCAAAGACCTACAGATGTGTCCAGCAGCTGCAGTTGAGAGCCAATCCATTTCAACGTTTTTACTAGCTTACCATCTTAAGCCACGTCGTCACTTAATATTAGGTGAAATTATATTCAAATACTAGCATATTTAAAGCATATAACAAAAAAGTATTCAACTGAAGTTATGGCGGCGTACGAAAAAGCAAACAATATTTGATCACCTATAGGTATGAAAGGGACAGCACATCACGTTGCTCTCGCACAAGGTCACACACAGTAAGGACAATTAATGTCCCAAATTTACGATTATATCTCTTATGTCCACGTCATAAAGTACACTTTTATTTTACTATTGTCAATCGGGACCCTTTATTGGGGCCTTATTGATACGTCGTCTTATAATTTGTGATTTATATCGCTCCTAATAATAATGATTTTAAAATTTAATGCAATACTAGTAAATTGTACCAATAATGTCCAATTTTATTATGGTTTTAGAAGTTTTCTCATTCAATCAATATTCGTTTGTTTTTATTACGTTTTGTGACAATAAATATTACTAGTACAATAATTATCTGAAAAGCTTAGTGCGTATTCGAAATATTTCGATGGTTTTTTTTTATTTTGATACATAAATATACTAGAATTTGTCCGTGGCTTGTCCGCTCGCTTTTTATATACTAATTATTTTTGTTTCTTTGTTTTATGTTACTAAAACATAGATCTATTTTATTGTTTTTAAACGTATTACTAGTAATTTTATCGTTGTTAATGTTGCAAAATAAACTTAAAATCGGGACATTGAACAAAATTTATTATTATATTTATATCGTAAGTCGATATCGTGATTTAATATTACACGCCACAAAAAAAAAAAAAATGTTGAAAGATATTAACACAGCTTCATTGAACTGTAAATATGAAAGTCTATATAATGAATCCAAATCCTTTAGATACTTGTGATGCACGCGTAGGTAGTTGTGACGGGGTGATAGTATGAATAAAATTAAAATGTTTATTGTTTGTTTGTTCTAACCTCATAAACTACTGAAGTGTTTTCGAATTGACTTAGAAAATATGTATTTTAAAAATTTTATATAAACTATTAATTATTACGTTTTTCCATAGGATCAAAGCAACCATAATAAAATTAAACAGAGGTAATTCGAAATAAGTAAACATGTTAAACACTAACTACAATTACGAAAAAAAATCGCTTTTAATAAAATTCAGACGCGTATTTTCCATAAATACAAAAAAAGAAAACAATTTCATTAGAAGGAAGTCGCGGGTAAGGCATACTATTTGAGTATTAATTTTATTCGGGTATTCGCCCATATTTACTATTCGAATAATGCTGGCCAAAGTATTCGAGATCTTCGAATAGTTGAGCAATCCTAATGTAAAAGAACTATACACCTACATAACCCTGAGGAACTTTGTCATTCAATATAGCTGGAGAGGACAAGAACGAACATTTTACTATCACCGGCACTCTTAACTTGTAACATAATAAATCACATGTGAGTCTCAAGTAAAACAATATACAACTTCCTAACATCAATCGCCCTTACAAAGAAAGATAATGCAATAATTTTAGTCAATAAATATTGTATGTATCAATTTGTACTAATATCGACACAATATGTTTTTAAACTACGAAGCATGTGTTCTTATTAATAATTAAATTTGTAATTTTGTTATATGTCTTTGTAATGATTATTGCCTTCAAATTTGATTTATTTTCTAGTATGTCACGCCAAGGAAATCATTGATGAGAGTACTTATTAAATATTTAAAACTATGACTTCTGTGTTATTCTTGCTGCAATACTCATTAATGTGCTTTATGTTTGAGCATAAAGCACAGGTTTAAGCTACAAATTTTAAAAGGAAATGCTAGTTGACTAACATGTATTTGGCAATCTTTACATGTTAGTTAATTTTTAGTCCGGTAAAGCTGTGAAGGCCTCTCATGCCAACAGCGTAAAGCCAGTTCTCAAAAAAAATTTTAGTCAATTATTATATTGTCAATATGTATCTAGGTAATCGTGTTAAGGCAATTATAGGTATGATTGTTATGAAACAAGACTTACAGCATATTCATCGTTTTAGATATTCAATAATACAAAGGTATTCGAAAAACTCTTAAAAGTCTAATAGTACTGATAGTGGTATTCGTAAAACTCGAATAATATAATCAGATGAATATTGCATGCCCTAGTCGCGAGCGCACTAGCTAGTGTTTGAATAAATCTATTCACTGATTCTATACCAATTTAAACAATTTTTAATATCAAAATGTAATATTTACTGCTACTCAGCCAGTAAAAAACAATTCATAATATACTAAAAGCTACATTTAGCCATGTTATATTAGCAGAAGACAATCTCTAAACGATGGTGAAAGCTGTATCTAAATTTGTTACGTAGTGTAGAAGAACTTCGAAAATACAGATAGCTGAGAAATAACTTTGTTCTGTAATATTTATAAATAGTAGCAGGCTTCAGAATATTATTACTTTAGTATCCACCTGCATACCCAAGTATCAATTAAATATCTTCCCGGGACCAATCGCCAATAGTTATAACATTTGCCAAACTGTTAAGTGTAGATATCTTTACAATGGAATACAAAGTTCTTTAAAAGGAGTAGTTTTCTATCACCGATGTCTATATATATTGAAAGAGATTTAATTATATAACGATTCGAAACATTCAAAATGTATCTCTATTATTTAAGCAATATAGACAAAATATAGGACCACATTGCATAATTACACCACATTATGATGTATTAGGCACGGCTAAATACAGTATTTTCAACGACCGTGCCTTTGAAGTAGGCGTCAAAATTCATGTCTAAACCCCGCGAAAATCGCCAAAAAGCATGTCAGTGTCGTTTTTGAGAAACGCGGGGGTAATCTTTGACGTTATTTCAATAAACTTTGATAGATTTGTTATTATAATATGAGTACACTTAATTGTTCCGAAAACTATTATTCATATAAGCCACGAATTTAAAATAAAATACTCTCTCTGTATACAATATGACAAACGTTAAGACACTTTTTTATATTTCTCTGATTCAGGAAAGTTTAGCCCCAGTATCTGTTTTATCTTCAAATATTATCAAACAAAAACGGGTTATTTGCAACGGTATTTAGATCAATATAATAATTAATTGTTATTGAATAATCCAATTATTATCGGTGTAAGCATCACATAATTCAATGTTATGGTTATGTTGGGTATTTAATAACGATAATATTGTGCATCGCACAATTTTCTATGATTGTCTTATAAGATATGACAGGTTTAGTATTACACGATATAAAAAAAATGTTTGTGTAGATATACTTAACCTTTTTTTACTTTCCTGAACAGTAAAAGAGAAATATACAATAAATAATTTAAAAAACCGTTCACAATCTATCCAGAAACGAAGAAGATAACAGAGAGAAAGAAACATTTTCACGCAAAGCAATTCACGGATACTGGACAATATGTATATAAATCTATTTATTGATTTCATAATAGTCATAGCATACATTTCATTATATTTATTACCATTTCATACCAATTATTCGTAATATTCCCAGAGGTAATTAAGTACACATATATCTTAATAACATAAAGTAAAATGAGAAGAATTAATGTCTAGCGCATAACAACAAGGGACACCCAGTACAAGAACGTATTTTCTACTAACACATTATGCAATGTCCGTTGCCCTGCTCCCGAGCAATGCTCCCCCCCCCCCTCGGTCATTGCCGCCACCCGCAACACGAACGATGGTTATTTTTGGTTGGTATCGGCATTACATCAAAAGCGTTTAACATCAAATCAGCATCAGTACATCAAAGGCGAATGTTCAATGACCCTAACACATTCCGTTGTGTCTATGACATAACAATATGACCGAACTATGTACTACGTTTCCGCTGTCAGTTTATCAGTTACTTTAGAATAATTCAAAATATTTACATATACATGATATCAAATTACTTCATTTAATAAATTCTGAATTCCACTGTCACTCTTAATACTTGAAAGTTATGCAGGTGATAATAAAATAATTATATTTTGAGGCCCGCTGGAATCTATAAATACAATATATAAAACAAAGTAATTTTTCGTATCTTTGCTGTACCTTTATTTGTAAAGTAAGTAATGAATTTTAATACACTTTTCATGGAGTTCCGATCCAGTAGCCATCACGTAAGGACGTGTCCGATGCGCACCAGATGTTGCTTCGTGAACTAATAAGTTGTCGTTTAGGTGAGCAGTACTATCGAGTGATTCATCGCTTAATACTATTGTGTTTTTGAACTTCAATTACTTCCGAGAAACGCACCTGTTTAAAGTGTTTTGTGCGATTGTTTGTGTGATCGTAAACCGCACTTTTTAGTGCGACCCGCGTGTTAACATTAACTGTGACAACAAGTGCGTGGAGCGTTCCGAGAATTCGTTTTTGCGCACCCTCTTTTGTTTTGTCGTCGTTTTTCCGTTAAACCACGGCATGGCGTCACTACAGGAACAGTTCGATAGGCTGCGATATCTTGTCGCTACTCGCGCCCCATCGTTATTCACGGAATTCGTTAACGTCATCGGATAATATTATGTGCGTTCCCCGTCTAGCAACCACGATTTCTTTCGCGTCATTAGCGCCACCTTTATTCCAGGAGATATCGGTAGATACAGGAGTATTTGAAGTTCCCATGTCGAGCTCTAGCCCTGATTCTGACATGGAGCTTGATACCAGCGTGACCCCCGCAATCACGAACGATGATTTTACAAACTTAAGCCGAAAGCGGCAACTGCCCGTTACCGTCACGTCACATGCCTCAGATTCAGAATCGGGTACGGAAGTCCCGATAACTATGATACTACTAGTAGAGGGCGTAATTGCATCCGTCTCATCTCACATGCGTGCTGGCTTAGGTAGCTTCCAAGCCCATGCTACGCGTTTTGTAGCTGAGGCTAAGAAGCCCCGCACCCCGCCCCCGTTACTATACAAGACAAGTCATCCACAATATCTACTTGGTTAAACGAAAAGAATATCCGGTACACATCCACCTTGAATACTCCCACAGGTATTCAAGTAAAAGTCTCGTCCACCACTGACCACCGTGTAAGCTTACTTCTCTTCTCCCAGAGAGGAAGCTCGCTTATTTCACTTTCGCGCTCGAGGAAGGGCGCCTCCTTTGCGCCGTAGTTAGACGTGTTCCGGTCGAGATATCGACCGATGACTTCTCAGGCTCCCTTAAGGAGCAAGACTTTCCTTTCCGAGAGGTACATAGGATACCTTATATCCTGGTCGTCCTTGACCGATCACAGGAGGGTAAGGCCATTTTCGGCCTCACCTCTGTCTGTGGTGTCACCGGCATCACCGTTGAAACCCCTTGCAAGTCCCATACTCCGTCGCAGTGCCATAACTGTCACAGTTATAGTCACTCAGTATGCAAACTACCATCTTTGTCCCAGGTGCGTTAAGTGCTTAGACCACCCTACGAAGGAGTGCGCACGCACTCCCGATACTCTCGAGCCTACGAGCCACGTCCTCTGAGGTAACGTGGGTCACCTTGCGACCTATGGCAAGTCCCCCACGCGCTGCGCACACAACGTCCCCACCAAGCGAGACAAGCCGAAGCTCTCAAATCCGTGGAGGCCTTCCCTGACTTGCCGGGTACCTCCTGTATCCCGGTAGCGCCGGTTCCCACGCCACGCGAGGCACCCTCTGTGCCGCTCGCCCTCCAGTCCTGGGCCTCCGTAGCCCACTGGGCTTTAAGGCATAACCTCAGGTTCTCAAGCCTCAGACGCAGCCCCAGCAACAGAGAGCGATGCCTACCCTGGCTGTCCACGTTTTCTCAATCTCAGTCACGCATCGATTGGCTGACACAGGTCCTGCTTGAACACGATATTGAGGAGATCGTCGCGTTCAATAAAATAATTAATAGTAATAGGGACATTGGCTTCCTTAACGTGCTCTCTTCATTCCCAGCATCGATTGGCTGACACAGGTCCTGCTTGAACACGATATTGAGGAGATCGTCGCGTTCAATAAAATAATTAATAGTAATAGGGACATTGGCTTCCTTAACGTGCTCTCTTCATTCCCAGGCGTTGTCGTGATGACACGACGCCTCGCCCGCGCCTCCGTAAATAGTAATAAATAAAGCTCGCTGCGTTAAATAAAATAAAACCACGCGGTCTTTGTATTTTGTTTCTTAACGCGAGAAGTCTCCATACACAACGCGACTTAGTAACCGATTTTTTACGCGATAGACAAATAGATATTTCTTTATAGTTTAGGAAACACTACCTACAAAACCGAAAATGGGCAATCCCCGGATCGCGAATTATAATATAGTCAGAAACGATCGTATCACCCGCGGGGGCGGCACTTTATTTTATTATAAATGTTCGTTGTACTGTATGCCGATAGAGACGCCCGTTCTTTCTAATATGGAAGTGTCAGTGTGAAGGGTATCTATAGCATATCTTTCACCGAATAGAGAGCTTCTCAAGTCCCACTTAGAGGCGATGTTCGCGCGAGGAAACTCGGTCATCATAGTCGGGGACCTCAACAGTGGAAACGTTTTCTGGAACAGTCCGAGTACTTCTCGCAACGGGCAAATTCTCGACGAGCAAGGTAGCGATCTCGTTTTTGACATCGTAGCCCCGCTGGAACCCACTCAATATTCGAATCACTGTCGTCCGACACTAATAGATGTAGCACTTTTAAAAAATGTCACGCTTCCGATACTGCTCATACAAGTTGTACATGATTTGAATTCAGACCACCACCCCGTGATATAAGCTAGGTTCGAATTCCCATATCGAGTGTCAGCCCGCGTGCGTAGCTGATTACGCGAAGCTCAGTAGATATTTAAAAAATAGTCCCTCCTCGGATAGCTTACATAGAATCTTGGGCGCGTTGGTGTCTAAAGCCGACGCGGAACAGACTATCGATTCCCTGGTTGACTTTGTTCAGACCGCCGTTAGGGAAACCTCGAAAGAGGTACAAGCGGTGAACGATCGTCGCTCTATACTCCTCGACAACGTGAGAGCGTTGATCATGGAAAAGAATGCCATGACTCAAGCCTATGACACTTACCCGTCTGTAAATTATCGTGATCGGTTACGTTCGTTACGTAAACTAGTTAGATCTCGTATTTCAGAAATCTGAGCCGCCAGGTGGGACAAACTTCTGGAGGAGATCCAGCCGTCCCACGTGACGTATTGGATAATAGTACGTAGATTCAAATCAGATCTTAATGCATCCATGCTCCCGTTAGAAATAAGTCCTGGATTTCCTCCCACGTTCGAAAGTATCGACAAAGCGGAATATCTTACCGCGAATTTAGAGGAGTAATGTTCTCCGAACACTGCTAACACCGACCCTGTCCATATCGGATCGAACGAACACCCGTTAGAACGTTCTCTCACGTCTCTTTGAGCGGATACCGTAACCCCGGTTAGTTTCGATGAAGTGTCGGCCGCCATCAAGCGTTTCAAGCTTAGATAATCCCCAGGTCCTGATGGGGTCCTTCTTGACCACATCATAGTTCCCCTGGTCTGTATCTTCAATACGGCAATTTCTCGCTAAGCACTCATATACGAATCAAGTACACCACCTCACGGAGTACATTTTTTCTAAATTTAACGAAAATCCACGAAAAAAGGTCACCCCGCATAAACCTATACCGAAACGCAATATAGCAGTCTTTTTCGATGTCGCCAAGGCCTTCGATAAGGTCTGGCACACTGGTCCCCGGGGATCGAATTAGGTTGCTATTCTGATGATACAGTTATATACGCTGCCAGTTGGTGGCCGGACTTTCTTAGAAATTGAATCAATCGGGCCATCGTCACACTCCGTGAATGGTATCGTCAATGGAGAATAGAGTTCAATCCTGAAAAAAGCATCGCGATATTTTTCGACCCCGTAAATCGTCCGGGACCTAAGAATCTAAAGCTCCTCAGGCAATACGAAACCGAGACTTCTTGGGCCCTTAAGGTCATATATCTCGGAGTTACATTAGATAGGCACCTATCTTTTAAAGCATATGTAGAAAGAGTGCGAAACAAAACCACAAAGGTTTTGGATCGTTTACATCCGTTAATATGCTCAAAAAGTAAAATATCCCTCAGACATAAGACTACCTTGTATAAGATGTGTATTCATCCTATTCTGACATATAGCTGTCCTGTTCTCGCGCATATGTCAAGGTATAACTTTGAAATATTACAAAAGCTATAGAACTGTTTTCTACGTAAAGCGGTGGGTACCCCGTAATACATCCGGAGAGTCAACCTCCATAGGGACCTGGAGATGCCGTCTATTTGGGAGTACGTCAAAACACTCACAACTAGTTTTTTCGATAGCGCTATGTATCATCCCAGTTCGTTAGGTGGTATCCGCCGCAACTTATAACACCGTACCCGACGCGTCGCGGTGCAAAAGACGTCCGCGATTTATTTTCACTGATCCTCCTGAAGAAATTTCGTTAGCTAATTTTCAGTACCCTTACGTCCCTCGAAACAGAGCGTGTGCGTGCTCATGTCCAAGTAATCACATATAGTGAATTTTGCCCCAGCACACATACCTAGGCCTCCCTCAGCAGCTGCCTCAAGCCGAGGTCTGATTCTCCGGAATGGTGCCCTCGAGCACGTTGCTTGCGCAAATATAGTGACACTGAATAAATTTTCAAACACTAGTTATTACAACACAACACAGATCACCCCACACACGTGCACATACACACATGTAGATTCACATATTGCTTGGATTTGTTTTTATCCCTTTTTCGAACGGAGTTAGTTTACATTAATTTACTAGTCAGTTTTAGTAGTAGTTTTAATAGTCAGATATAGAGCATGGTACACGTCTATATTTCACAAATTCATATTTATATGAAATAACAGTTAGCTTAGTTCTACTCGGGATATTCGGTGACAATTCAAGACCAGGCGCACCGTGCGCCCCTGTGATGGTTGCCTATATAAAATCAGGTGAGTGCCTTTAGCGCTCCCTTTAGTTGTCCGATAAAACTGTAGAGGCCTTGCCAGACCAACAGTGTAGTCAGTTCGAAAAGAAACAACACTTTTCATTGACGATTATAATATTTTTCCTACATCTTATATGATACAGCTACGCTCTGAGATTTTAGTATACTGAAACAAACAAATGTTAAATTGATGTAAGTAAAAAAAAATCGGACTACTTATATATTATTGAAATTTATGATACATAATTTATAAGTTTTATTTGCTTTGCTGCACAACTTGTTTTGTTTCACAACACTATCAATATCAATACACATAGTAACGTTTAAATTTAGGGAATATTAAGTAAAAGTTTTATCTAACAGTAAATAGATTTGGGAATAGACTTTGTGCAATCACATATAATCATTACATTTTAGTAAACAACGTAGTCATAGGTACTTACTAAATAACAAATTATAATAAAACACGCGGAGCTGACTCATCACTCTCATCACTCGCGTATTCAAATACCACGTCAGTGAGTACTTCGAAGGAAAATGTCCTGCTGAAACTATAGCAATGTGGCAGCTCATTTTATAAGTTCGCCAGGTTAGCTTCTCGTTTCAGTTTGAAAATATTTTTTTCGAAGCTAACTAATTTATTAGCCTCATAGGCCTTCACGGCTTTACTAAAACAGTTTCAAAATCTTTTACCAAGTCTCTATGAGTGTGGTGTGGCAGACGCACTATATATTTAAAGTATTTATGCTTTTGAACACATTAATATTTATTATCAGTCAATATTGTGGTTACAAGGTAAATCCTTTAAAAGTCAAGAGAATGTATTAATTTTTTTTTTGGAATATATAATCAAAGTAAGTGGATAGTAATTAGATAAGAATCTGAAATGTCTGAGTGACTTTCTGAAATGATTTTTTCTAAGTTTAGTTTTGTGCAAATAATTAATTACGTACATCGTATATTTTTCAATGTTTAGGGTTCACAGTTTTTTAGAGATAGAGAGATAGAGAGATATTTGACGCTACTTACAAATTTGTCCTCAAACATATAAGAAAAGTTGTAAAAGTAAAAATGAAGTTTATTTAAAAATTACTTCAATAAATTTAAGTCTAAAATTTTGTTTTTAATGAAACATATAGCATATAAACAACTATTAAAGAACAAAGCGTTTATCTGTGTTTTTTTAGCTCCTCTGAATTATCAAAGCAAAAGATTGTGATACGGTTTTCACTAATATTTGAAATATTATATGTATATTATATTCATATAAATCAATGATCTATTTCATAAAGGTAACCAAAAAGTGAACTTTTTATCTTTTACAAATTATTATAAAGTAATTTGTTATCATCAGCCTGTAAGAGACACACTACAAGGCGAATGGCTTCATTCTTATTGAAGGCATGACCACAATCACTACGCCAGCCCACGATGTATTGGTGATTTTAATTAAACTCTGAGAAATCCATAGTTCTATGTTTTCCACATACAGAGGTACTAAAAGAACATTTCTCAGATTCAGATATCCCCACGATGTTTTTCTTCACTGTTAACCGATAGTGTCACCAATTTGAATGAGTAATTGTTCGTGAATTCAGAAAAATTCATTGGTATATGCCGGATTTGCCGGACATCGGATTGGTATTCCACTGGTCAAACCACTCGACCACCACGACGCATTTTATACTTTTTTTTGTGTATGTAGTATTTGATAATTAAATAAATGAGTCCTTATCCAATTATGTATATCTAGGTAACTAAATATAACTGGTATAGAATGTTTAAATTGTCCATCTTGGCATATTGTTTGCATGAATGACTTAGAAGATATAATAATTTTAAAATTATGCATAACTAAATTAGTATTGGGTGAAGGTTACTACAAAACTTGTATGTCTTTGGTAATCTATAAATATTGCGTACTTATAATTCATCGTTAGTACATTATGCCTGTGCAAAACTGGGGTATTTATTAAGTCTTAAATATGTTACAAACAAGAAAATAATCGAATTATTAAGGTAGAATTTCCCGCGGCTTGTTAAATTAAATTTCGCGCCAACCGTCTAGTTAGCTAACGGTCGCGAAGGCATGGCTTATCGCGGCTATATCTTGTTGGTGACGTAATTACGTTAAAAGAATTTTACTTTGATAGTATGAATGAAGTCTACACGTTGTGTTGACTAAAGCAGCTATACGTGATGTATCAGTTAAAATAAACATTGTGACGGATACGCACTATAGTTTTTTCAGAAATCATTGACGTCTAGATTAGATTAGATTAGACTAGATTAGATTCAAAAAGTTATTTGATGTTTAATATATTTTTTAATTATAATGAAAATAAAACAACACCGTTTTGTTATCAAAATAATATACAACTAGGTTTTGATTCCGGCTTCGTCAATCTTAAAGTAGATTTGATTTATCCTTCAGCAACAATACTTTTTTCGGGACGAAATTTACCATATGTCCTTTTCTGTACTCCTGTTAATGAGTATGCAAAATATCCTGGTAATCGATTGAGCCGTTTAGGCGTGAAAACATAACGAACGAACAAACTCACCGTCACATTTATAATGCTAGTAAAAATAAGGAAGTAAAGATTAGGAATTTTTCATAATTTATTGTGATACTACGACTTCCAGAGATTTAAAATTACGAAAACACAAATAAAATTATGTGTGCAAAAATAATTAAGAAGCTTCTTTAAACTCGATGAGCTGTAATTATCAAAGCATAAAAAATCTGTTATGCACCTGTGATGCACATGTTAGTATATTTTATCGAAAAGATGTTGGTGTAGATACCCCGTATAAATGAAAGTCTTCTATTATGTGTCCATACTAATTTTCGAATCGGTCTGAATTGATTGCGATGAGACCTAAAATGAAAACTTTAAAGTAGTGATATATGTGTGGGTAAAGCAACAACAATAAAATTAAGGAAAGAAAGTTTATAATCTGTATCAGAATCAGAAGACTTAAATAGTAAGGTAAAATTTCAATCAGAAAAAGAAGTCCGCTCATGAATCCATATAACACTCATGAAACAAAAGACATTGTTGCAACATTTCAACATAGTAATTATAAATTACTATCTATTTCTATGAATATAATATATATTTTATATAAATATAATATGCATATATAATACATTAAACTATTTGAAATAAATTATTAAAAAGATACTGAAAAACCGTATCGAAAGTGACATTGTTTTATAATATTTCAATATTATTTATAGATATAATTTTTTTTTTTGTTTTGGAACTGGCTGCATGTTCGTTGTTAAGGCCGCTACAGTTTTCACCGGACTACGGGAATAATGTATTAAAATCCAATACATAGTTTATTAGCACTCACAGACACAGAGACGACTCGAGAACGTCTTATTCTGTAATATTTATTTTAGATCGCAATGCGTTCAAAAATAATATTTTATCAATTAGACACACTGACTCTATATCAATTTGATATTTTCTGTAGCCCATTACGTGTTGTTACATTGAAACGCATTTATTGACTTGTTTATTACGAAAAAATAGTAGGATTCAAAATTTACTAAAAAAGTAATTCCTATCAGCTATAAGTAAATATACAAAGAAAATATTAATTACTATCCGCTATAAATAGAAATTATCTTTGTTGCTTCAAACATAAAGTCTAAGTCTAAGAATGTTTTGCATATATCGGTCATATCGTTACGTAATAATAGGCACAGCTGAAAGTGAGGTGAATAAACTTCGACCATTACAAAAACCGTTGGCTTGTCTTTGGCGCTCATGGCAAGGGAAGGCCCGCCCCTGGCCCGCACCACAGCGATAATGTTTTGGCGGGAATTGCTTGCTGAATTATACCTCATGTTATTAAAATTCAATACTTTGAAAAGTTTTTAAAACCATACTGGTTATGTTCATGTTCTAAAAAATAATTCTATTATAAACGTAACGTAGTATAGGTAATTAAAACTCAAAATGTTAAGAATTTGTTCAGTTTACATTATGACGTCATACCGATAAACCGTCGAATACTCGGCACAAGG